>OX402562.1:9624285-10868026 GCA_948098915.1 Lampropteryx suffumata
TAGATTAAATCTTCGCAATCTAAACGTTGAAGTACGTCGGATTCGATGCATAGAGTAGCTAAGCTATTGAGTCTATTGGCAGGCATTGTAGAACGTAAGAAGTTTTTAACTCTCTTCAAACATGAAAACGATCGTTCTGCGCTACAGTTTGTTACAGCTAATGTCATAAATATTCGATAGGCGATTTCCACGTTTGGAAACTCAGTGTACAGGTCGTTTGCATGCAACAATTTCAAAAGATCGGAAAGCGAATTCTGTACCATCATTTTTTCAGTGCATTAAGCATGAAAGTGCACAAATTCGTCATCTAATGAGGACGCGAGATCTGAAGAATAAACATTTCATAAACGTTCAGCTCGTTTACGAATTTCTCTATTATCCAAGTTGCCAAATTCAGTGATAACTGAGAACTTTTCCTGAATGTTTTCATATGCTGCACATCTTTTGCGCAATTCAGAATCCAGATTGTCAAGAATGACATTAAAAGTATTAACTCTAAAATGGTCCCGACCTGACAGTTGTACATCTCCATCCCGTGATTCATCAGCATGTAATTTTCTCTTTCTTTTTGTAGAAACTGTTGTTTTATATTCTTGAATCTCCGAAATTTTTAAAGTCGTTTTTTCATAGATTTCAAATTCATTTCACGTATCAGCAACAACTTTGATCAAACCATCATGATAGTCATCGATCACTTCAGCAATTTTACAATCAACTTTTTGCAATCTTTGGCTAACAGCATTAAATCTTGAGAGTAAAAAATACCAAAGTATCTGCATAAATGCTGCCTCAAGTTTCTCTAATTGAATAAATTCGAATCCCTTTAAGCTAAAGGGATTCGAATTCAATTAGAGATGTCTTGTAATCGCATTTTGTTCGGTATTTTCTTCAAAAATAATCAAAGTCTCAATTATTTCGTTGAAATGTTGCAGTTGCAGATAACGATTTTTGAATTTATTTTTCTTTTGAAGGGACCAGCCCTTCCCCCTGGTACCACTCCCATAAAAAGGGATTTCAAATATTGTTCTCCATTCATGCACCCACTTATGTCTACTATTTCTCCGGGACCCATAGAGGACATCCATCCCCAATAACCTAAAAAGAACAATTTAATCAATTAGTAGTGTTTATTTAGTTGTGGAATAAAATACAAAATCATCTTTTTGCATTGTTTGAATACAACTTGTCAAAAAAATCTGATTGTGATGAAATAATCATTGATAAAGGTAATTGGATTCGTTGAGAATTATAATATAACTTACCTAACGTTATTCTGCCACTTGCCCTTACAGGTAATATATTTTGTGGATTATGGCGTTCATTAGGTTCTCTCCTTCAGATAATCTTTACTGATTTGTATACACTCCTGTTGTTTTTCTGCCAAGTCTTCTTGCATTCACATCCCCTTCGGATAGAAATCTACGCACCCATAAGCGCCCATAAGCGGTTTTAATCTGTAAGAAAACAAATCAGTAAATATATATATTTGATTATATGTTATGAAGCTAAAGGTAACAAGGTTTTACTAAAAAGATAGGTAGGTATTTGTTTCGTTATGTTATTATGACACATAACATAAAGTAGATAACTTACCGTAATTCCAAGTTGACGAGCAATATCCTTAATACTCATTTGCTGTTCGAAAAGAATAGCGATCTTGGTTCTCACAAAATTACTGATATGCACCATTTTCTTCAATTCGAATCGACTCGAATCGAGAATGGCTAGTAACTTTTTCTTTGTTCACTAAAATTATATTCAGATCTACCCTCAAAAACTTTTTTATTTTTTCTTATCCAGCGTAAGGAGATACCGTAAACTAAATCTGCTGCCGAACACTAATAATATAAAATTTCAGATTTTTGATAACTAGTTCATTGGATTAGTTGGTTGGTGCAATTGTTACTCGATGTGTAAGCGACTGGATGCCTGGTTCGATTCCCGTCTTGGTGATACGATTTTTGCTATAGAATTTCAGTAGAAGATTTATAAATCGTGCAGTAATGTGCAATGTAAACTTTAGCTATTTGAGGGGATACCAATTAATGCTTCTGTCTGTACCTATTCTTACTTTTGGGTGATTTATGTGAATACTTTTAATAACATGTTTAACTAGAAGATGGTTATTTAGTGAATCAGCTTTCTGTTAAAACTGACTTTTATACGTTTATAGTTTTATCTGTTATTTTTACCACTTTAGGTTGTATAAAAATTGAGTCGCATTTGCCGGGTGGATCACGTATTGAGTGGGTATTTTAAGAGCACCAGTTCTGCCACTAGTCCAAGCCGATTTATATGTCTTCGGAGTTGATGGGCGCCACGAGGTAATGAGATAGATCATATGTTGTGTATTATAAGTGGTTTCCCGTCTGATGAAAAGCCACACAACCATATACTTCTGTTGATTAATTCCGGCCGCTTTCTCTCAACTTCTTGCTTTAATCTCATCAGTTGTTTGCAGTAGAGTTCAGAATCGATGGTCCTGCCTGGTGGTAACAGCTCATAATGAATAATGCCCTTCCAATCCCACCACACACACAGCATCATCACAGCATGTTGCGAGTTAACCCGGGTTTCGCCACAGTCTGTGAAGCCTGACCGGCCTTTGACCACGACCTTTTTCGCACGTTCTTGTCGTACGTGATCCACTTTTCATCACCGGTTATCAGCTTCTTCAAAAATGGTTCGGTTTCATTACATCATAATAAAGAATCACAAATGAGTACAAGTACACGGTTCATAAGGTTTCTTTCAGTGAGTTCCTGAGGTACCCAAATATGGAGCTTTTTTGTGTACCTACCTACCCAGTTTTTTTCAAATGTGCCAAAACTGTTTTGTGGTCAATTCCCAGTCCTTCAGCTACGTCGTTACTACTGATATGCCGATATTGCTCCACTTTTTCAAAAATGGCATCCATTTTATCCGTAATAGGGCGACCAGAGCGACGTGCATCTTTGACATCAAAATTTCCGGATTGAAAACGCTTAAACCAAATTTGTGCTACTCTCACAGACACTGCACTAGGTCCATAAAGATCGCAAATTTTTTTCGAGGCTTGCGTTGCATTTTTACCTTTTTTGTCTTCGATCACATACTTATACCTCTAGATTCAGTGTTGCATATAAACACAGCGTGAAAAATGGCTCGAGTTTACTATGCTTACCTATCTATAAAGAAATACAATAATATCGCAACGTCATAAAAGTTTCTTAATAATAATCAACCTTATCTCTTTCAATTATGGTTTAGTTAGGACTAACGCGCATTTAACATAGGACCTGTTGCTCCGCGGTACTGACGAAATTCACGATTCACTCATCTGGACAATACGAAAAACAAATAAAAATCACACATTTTCCTAATTTGAATTTGGAATTATGTTCTTTAAAATTTTTACTTTTAATGATACCAAAACCAGCCAGATGCAAATAGTATTTATTAAAAGAGATTTTATTACAAGTTCATCATTATATAAAACAAAGTCGCCTCCCGCTGTCTGTCTGAACATTTCTGAAATATTTATTTCGAGAACTGTAAAAAAGCTCGTCTTTGGTGTATGGTCTCGTCAGATCTTCCACACACATACTGCAGTAAAGCATCTGAAATTTTTATGAATTCGTAGTCAGAGTTTAGTCCTTTTGATAGGGACTTTCATAGTTCATAGAGATAAACGGTTTTGCTTCTGGCGGGCTATTATCGTAAATCTCTTGGAAGTGTTGGCGCTGTTTCTGGAGTCCATGTGCAACTGATCCGATAAATAACACACAATTTTTTTTTTTATGGTGATTATGGAGACTTTTTGACAGGACGGTGTTACGCTAGACAATAGACTGTTTATTTTCAGGTTTGAAAACGCTGAGGTGCTTAAAGTTTTTTCTTGACCTCAGTGTATTTTACTACAGGCCAATTTTTTAATTCTAGTCTTTGTCAATATGTACCTTGTTATGCCAGTGTAGGCACAGTTTCAACCGCTAGTAGTTTAAAATTATGTAACTATTTAAATTATATGTCATTAATATTGTATCCTAGGGCCTGCCATTGCTGGCTGGGTAGCCGACATGCCCACTAAGCAGCCGACAGTGGTATGCATTGACGGCTGTTGCTTAGGTTAATGTCGATCAGTACGACGACTGGCGACTAGGTGTACGGCCGCGTGGCTGAACCACCTACGTGTATACCAATACGGAGTGGCATGATGCTGCGGTGTATAGGCGAGTGTCTTCTTTATGAGAGTGTTTGCTATTCAACTTCTCATTCGGACAACTAGCAAAGCGTAGAGCTACCGCTGCTAGTTTTTGAAAAACTAGACTCCAGCCATCCTAAGAGCGGGCTGTTGCATCGTATTATTCATATTAAATGTGAATAAACGTAATGGACTTGGATTTTTGAAATTTTTTTTGAGGTTAGGTTCGCACGTCGTTATTGCACGATGTTCAAAAGCGTACTGCAAGTCTGCAAAGAGTATGCAATATCCTATGCGTACTGGATGCGTTAGCATCCTATAGTTTGTGGTACTGGCTTTGCAAGACAGCCGGCGCTGATTCAAGGACGTCGAGTAAAGAGGTTGTGTATGTTGACAGTGACATCTAGCGACTTATTGAGTAAACTATGTAAAGTCCGACAAGAAAGAGTAGAAATTAATTAATAAGGAACTAAAATTTACTATATATACTAGCAACTCTTTATGAAGGCCAGTGTGGCCGCTGTAGTGAATTTGTCGCCAGATTCAACTTTTCTTTACAAAACTATATTATGCACGTATATTTTTTGATAAAGTATCGTCATGCTGTGATACATACCAACTTTTGCTTATATATAAAAATCATGCTTAATTAAAAGAATCAAGCATTCAAATGGTTTTGTTGACATAATATACATAATATATTGCAACCACCTAACGATAAAAAAATATATTGGTATTTATATAGGTAGGTATGATGTGATTTATGGATGTAGATTTATTTTCATTACAATAGAATATAAAGAAAAAAAACAGACGTAAAAATAATAACTTGAAATCTTATTTATATTTGTGTTGGACTAACCAGAAGAATTTTCCGCTAGTGGAAACACTGCACTATTTTACAGTGCAATCCTTTATTTTTGATACTTTACTTAACTGGAAGCGATGCTGTGAACATGTGAAAAAAATCGTTAAATAATATTATGAGCGAGGTCGAACCATGTACCAAAACATTTAGCAGCTGGTACAACACGGTGATGAAAGCTCTAGTGAGGAATCTGAGAGTGAAAAATGAAAATTATGGTATGGCAGGAACATCTAAATATGTTCTACCACAACATTCTGAACAAGAATCGATGTCGGGTATCTTTGAGTCATTAGAGTAATTTATGTATGATTAAGTATTGTATTATTATTCAACAAATTGACTAATAATGTGTTTTTCCCCTCTGAGTATACAAAATATTCTCGCTTTCTTTCTAGGTAGGTACCAAGAAACATATTGGGTTTGATTCTTATTCAGGACAAACCTTTATGTGATGAGCATAAATGTTTGGTGTAAAATTAGATAAAATAAGAACTGCAATGTGTTATATGTATTTTAAAAAATATCAAATATCAAAACGTTCTGCCATAGTATATGGTGATACCATGTAAACAATAGTGGCGCCCTCATTTATTTTCTACTCTTTCTAGTCGGACTGTAATACCTACCTAGCACGACACGATATTCAATGGTGTTAATCTCAATGTGGGTCAAGCGAAGGCTCAAACACCTAAATGACAGGTTTTTTACGTTCCGTTCGCATCAATTTTGCACAACATGTAAACCACAGACAACAAATACGACAAATTTGGTTGCTATCTGACTTTTTACGTATCGTTTCACGTTATATCTGATTTGAGGTTAGAAATGTATTTATTATTTTCTCGAAAACTAAGGATTACCTTCTGTTAAGAGTGTTAAATATGTAATCAGGAAGCAAAACCCTACCAGATTTGAGCCTTTTCACTCTCCAATTCGTGCTACCGAAAACTAAAGTCAAACCATTTTTTCAGAAGAATAAAAAAACTGCTCTCTCCATAGACTATAAATCGGCCAGGATTGAAAGTTCAGTGATTTTCCGTCATGCAGGTAGACAAATTTACATAATACACACGCAATGTAATAAGACCGGCGAAAATCGTTGTTTTTCGAAAAATTCTCTCTCCATTGAGTCGAACTGAACTAGTGTTCAACTAATAACAATTGCCCACAAGGAATTTTGTTACATTCAGTATAATACCACAAAGTGACTACTCCGTGTGCTGTTTTGCTAAGTAATACATGCGACGAGAGTTATGACGTTTGAGACGCGATCTAAAGACACATACTCTTGTGCGAGATAGGACCCCGTGTGCTGTGTTTTATGTATGGACGCAATACAAATACTCATCATATTGTCATCATGTCATCAGACAAGCATTGCTGTGTTCCTAGATGCAAGGATAGTAAAGGTATGTTCCTAGGTACCGAAGCTATCTAGGTACTTCTTGGCAACCATTCACCATTCTCATTCTAAATTTCTGCGTAGAAAATATTAAATCTAATTAACCAAATGTTTGTTTTTTGGTATCTAGGAAATTAACACTAAACCAAAGTTAAAGTCAAAATATATTTTATTCAATACAATCACAAGGATCACTTTGAAACGTCTGGTGAATTTTGGTGCTAATTCCTCATAACCCAAGCCCTCGAGAAAACTCGTCCTGGTCCTTGCTCGTTTTTGCATGATCCATCTTATAACTATCTAAACTACGAAAAACGAATACAAGAGAGTTTATTATACATCTAAAATCCCACACATAATTTAACTTTCAGAGGGTAGAGCAGCATGAGGTCATGCTTTCTTATCAATAATATCATAGGTAGGTATATATTATAATATACTTTCTTCAAAAGACTACCCATTATGTAAGCTTTAAATTTCCAAATAAGCAGATTAGTTGAGTTTTCATGAAGCTTATCATAGAAGCGCACTGTGTTCCCCATAATGGACTTGTTTACTTTTTCTAGTCGAAACCTACCTATGTATAAATATGTTTCGGCTTGACTTTAGTTGTGCGTCGCAGGAATTGGAGGGTGAAAAGACTCACATCTGGTAGGGTTTTGCTTCCTGATTACATTTTACCACTAATAACACTAGGTTATTTTTAGTTTACAAAAAATAATAAAACATTTTTAACCTCACAAATCAGATAAATTAGATAAAACTACGTAAAAATTGACAGATAATAATCAACTTCGTCGTATTTCTTGTCTATGGTTTAATATGTTGTGTGCAAAATTGATGTGAATGAAACGTAAAATCCTGTCAGTGATTTTGTTATGGCTTCTTTCGACGACTTTGGCTTATCTTCACTTCACTTGGCTACTTATCACCTATCACTAGGTAGGTTATGTTGGAATATAGAAAAAAACGCGCAAGGCGAGCGAAGCGTGCCGCGGCAGCGGCCGCCGCAGCGCCAGAAAATAATACAAGGTCACGGTATATCTCACTTGGTTACTTATCACCTATCACTAGGTAGGTTATGTTGGAATATAGAAAAAAACGCGCAAGGCGAGCGAAGCGTGCCGCGGCAGCGGCCGCCGCAGCGCCAAAAAATAATACAAGGTCACGGTATATCTCACTTGGTTACTTATCACCTATTACTAGGTAGGTTATGTTGGAATATAGAAAAAAACGCGCAAGGCGAGCGAAGCGTGCCGCGGCAGCGGCCGCCGCAGCGCCAGAAAATAATACAAGGTCACGGTATATCTGATCTTTGTTATATTTCTTGTCTGTGATATATCATGTTGTGCAAAGTTGATGCGAACGAAACGTAAAAAACCTGTCATGTGTCACTGTAACCAAATCAAATCAAAACCGCGCCAAATCGCGCGATACGTAAAAAACCGATTTCTTTGATATGTTGTTTGGATTCTTACGATTGACCTACGATTACACACTGGACACCGATTTTCGATAGGTTACAAATGTTTTTTTTTTCTCATTTGTGCATCTACCTTTATCTTGGGAGCTTTACCAGGGGTGAGGTGGACCTCTCCCTCCCCCTCCTTGGTAATTTAAACTAGATTTGTATCAATAATTTTTTTTGAGGTTAGGTTAAATTTATTCAAATATCTCGAGAACGGGGAAATACCTAGTATGGAGGTGGTACCAGGGGGTAGGGAGGGTCCCCCCCCTCCCCCCCCCATTTTTTTTTAATTGGCTTGCGACGCACTACTAAAGTTTAACCTATGTTTCTGTTCCTAGTATTGATTCTATGAAGATTGCTATTTTCCTTAAAATCATCTATTTTTATTAGTGTATAACAAATAATCATATATAAATATTGTGAAGCTATTGTGAGAATATTAATTTATTTGAATATAATTCTCAAAGACTCTTTGCGGTTTCATTTTATAAATGTCACATATTGGCATTTTTTAATAACAAATATTTTATTGATATCCGCTGCATTCCCCCAGAGAATGATGCCATATGACATAACACTATGGAAATAGTTGAAATAAACTAATCTAGCTGTAGCTTCAACAGTAAGCCATTGTATAGTGTAGGCAGGTTAGGTACTAATTATCATACCTACTATAGATTATGTTAGCCTAGGCTAAAGTTGATTAGGGAATGATTAGTATGTGAAGTAAAAGCTTTATTTTATTCAGGAATGCATCAAGTACTACACAGGTTCCCAAATCCAGAAAAAGATCAAGAACGGTTCAATACATGGTTATATGCAGTTGGCAGTGACATATTGGATTTGAAAAATGAGACCATATTCAAATACCGCCGTGTGTGCCGCTCACATTTTGAAGACAAATATCTATGTCGCAATAACAAAATCAGCAATATTGCTGTCCCAACATTAAATTTAGCAGGTTCGTATAAATCTATCATTCTACACCATTAATTGAAAATTATAAAATTCTAGTGGCTTCGCTCGCAAGGTCATTAAACATTAACTTGCATTAAAGGTAGCTCATTACCATCCTTAATTCCATAGAACTCGCACTATATCCTTGTCAAATTTCATTAAGATTGGCTAAGTTATGTATTTACAACTCTCCCTATCTATCAAACAGGGATAGAGTTACTAGTGTGATGATAATAATAATAGTATATAGCAGTATAATATTATTATTATAAATGTCAGTATATAACAAAGTACTCTGTGTGTGACACTAACTGCGTCGTTTCCCCCCCGATGGAGTTCTGCATTTAGCCACACTAGAAAGAGACTGATATAACTGTTTCATCCTGTTCCCGCTCGAAAGGTGCGTAATAAACGTCCATGTATTATGGAAACCTCTCAAAAAAAAAAAATATAATAATAATAATAATAATAATACCAGAAATTTCACACAGCATCATCTGGCCCCAAAGTAAGCAGAGCTTGTGTTATGGGTACCACATGACTGATATACTACTTATATACTTTTTTTTTGTAAATACATACATATTATACATAGAAACACCCAGACCCGAGACAAATACTTGCAGATGATACAAAGATTTGTCCCGGGAATTGTCACGGGAATCGAACCCGCTACCTTTTTGCGTCTCAGCCGGACCTAAGCCCACTGCGCCACAGAGGTCTTCAAAATATAAATATATATATATACACATACTCTGTCTAAGGGTAAACTACAAGCTTTTTCGGTGGCAGCACTGAATAAAAACCGATTTATTCTTTACATACCTACCTATATTATAAATATTCTGTGCGTAAGTTTGTGTTGTAATTAAACTCCTCCTAAACAGGAGGAGTTTAATTACAAGCAATAGCCATTTGGCTGGACCGATTTTGATTAAAATTTTTGCGCGTGTTCAAGTGGATTCGAAAATGGTTTAGATTAACATTTTTTTTAAACGCGCGTACGACATCGCGAACGTGATAAGTAGCTAGTTTTATACCTATAAAAATCAATTTAGCACGTTTTAACAAATAACGAAAGAAAAAGAAGTAAGAATTCTTGTGAAAAGTAATTCCCACTTGCTTTTTTATGTTTGCGTGCTCGTTTGTCACTCCGTCAATACATTTTAACGTTTTATTAAAAAACATTTTTGATCGAAGCGACGTGTGGCTGATTTAAGATAGAAGCAAGTAGGTTATTCGACCCCGATAAAGCTATACGTTTCGCAACCTATTGCGGATCTATTTAATAAATCTATGCAGGTATTGAACTGATTCGGATGTCACCAGAGGTAGACAGTTAAAACAAGCGCTACCTACTTCACTAAAGAAAGAGCCGCCATCTAATTTACTTAACTAAGAAACTATTAATTTCATAATTATCGATAGATGTCCTCTTATATATTAAAAGGTTTTTTTTAGACAATAACTGTGACAAAATTATTGTCAAAATATTGTTATTATTAAAATTATCAATTATGGCAACCTTGTCACGGAAATCCCTAATGTATGACATATACTGGCAACATCACACTCACATCACACATTATGGTGATTGGTGATTATGGACTATGGTCGCCGTCGCCGGCTCGCCGGTCGCCGGTCGCCGCAACTTGCAGACGCCCTTGTTCGTGTTTCGTGTGTCCATTTTGTATTTAAATATTGTTTTTAGAGTGTTTTATCTTCATCAGACGTAGAGTTTTGTTTCTCATCCGTCCAGTTGTTGGATTACTACCCGAAAACTAATATTTTCCAGTCGCTACTTTGTGTTAGCAATTTCACAAAAATTGTGAAAATCTGTTTGTATTTTGGTATTTTGCGAAAAGACTCTATTTTGTGTTGTGTGTGTCTATCAAACAAAATAAACCGCACCGTTGTGCCTTTGGATGTAAGGACACTGGTAAGTATTACACGACTGCCGTCTAAAACAGAACACTTCTGAAAATGAAATGAATCTATTGGTACTTATCATTTTTTTACATGAATCAAACGTTGACTAGATGAAAGGATATAATATAATATTCTAAAAATATGCATTTCACAAAATATCAAAAGTCTATTTCGTTTCGTTTCAGATGTAAATCGATAATGACTGAATAGATCAGGGTCGATAATTTTTGAAACCAAAAAAATAATAGTAGGATTAAACTCATTGGAAAAAGAGGAGAATATTATAAAAATGGAAGGAAAAATAATTCACGGGTGATCTGAGTGAGGTCGGGAAGGGGAAGGGGGTGAGTATTTAAGGGTAAAAAACGGTCTATCTCGATTGCCGGCAAAACTACAAGTCCTATGGAAAAAAGTAAAATGTTAAAGTTGTAGGTAATAAAAAGATCTACAACTTTTGTATTAACACTTTTTTCACATAACCTCAAAATTTGTGTGAAAAATTAAAAAACCAAGTTTTTGGTTTTTTATTTGTATCTTTTACAAAAAAAATTTTTTTTCACGAAATTTTGTGAAAAATTACCTTTTTATGTCCCAAATACACTGTAATTTATTTTCAAATTCATCCGAAAATTCACCCGTCAAAATATCAGCTTTTTTCATAAAGTTGTGCTTTCTGTTCGTTGAAATCTCTACTTTCCGATGCTGTAAAAAAAAGATATATTACTATAGTAAATCTTCTCAGAAAATGCAAAAAACTTCGATCTTTCTTGTATTTTCTCTTCGATCGACAACTTCGATGAATAAAAGCTGATGTCAAAGTCTAAAATTTTTTGTATTTAATGTCGATTATTTTCTTTCTAGACACCACTAAACGATTCAAAGCGGCTTTTTTTATTTGATACCAAAAACTTGGTTTTTGGATTTTTTCACATAAATTTTGAGGTTATGTGAAAAAGTTTATATACAAAATTTGTAGATCTTTTTATTACCTACAACTTTGCCATCTGATTTTTTTCCATAGGACTTGTAGTTTTGCCGGAAATCGAGATAAACCGTTTTTAACCCTTAAAAACTCACCCCCTTCCCCTTCCTGACCTCAGATCGCCCGTAAATTATTTTTTCTTTCATTTTTATAATATTCTCTTTCATTTCCAATGGGTTTCATCCTACTATTATTTTTAAAGGCTTCTACCCTGGTCTAGAAATTATGTCCACCTATACCAATGCCAGATGACGAGCTAATATTCAATTGTCTGCCTTTTTCCAACAGATTTGAATGAATATTATTTTGCATAGAGGCCCGCTAATGTAAATTATTTTAGATGTAATACATCAGTTACATTTTATAAAACATACTTTTTAGGAAATATAGTTCAATGAACAGCCCTGTCACATTCAGCAATCTTTTATAGGCAACCTTAGGATGGACCAAATTGCAACATAAAATACAATATAATATAATTTTCTTTGGTTTCAGGCCATGTGATGCATTCATTTCCGAATCCTGACAAATTTCCTGAGCGTTTTAAAGCTTGGGTTAATCTTCTTGGATACAATCTGGAAACATTAACAGACTATGACATTTATAAGAAGAAGAGAATATGTGATATTCACTTCACCGATGAACACCGTAATCGCTTTAAGCGTCTAAATACATTAGCAATGCCAATTCTTCATTTGCCTGGTGAGTTGAATATTAAATTACCTACTACATAAAAAATACAAAGCAAAGAGATCTGCTTATGTCAAATTTTACATTCATTTTTATCATGTTTTTCTTTCTTTTACTAGCACTAAATGTATTTTTTATATTTATTTATTTTACCATTTGGTGGTAAAGGAGAATGATTAGCAGACCTAATATCTGAGAGATTTTGTGATGTCGAATGGGGAACCACTTGAGTATCTTGCGAAAGTTGGAGATGTGATCATACGGTTAAAATCAATACAAATACAGATATTTAACTCACAAGTTTATTTATAAGCTCCTCGGTGGCATCGAAATCCGAATTACCAGACCATAAATCATAGTACCTATTATGTGGTTCCTCTATTCTAAACATGTTAGTTTTTGTAAATTATCCATAAACTCAGTGTTTTCCTACATGAATATCTACATAATTTTACTTAATATCATAATTCTTTCAGGTACAAATATTAAACAAATTACACAAATAACAAAACAAACATTAAAAATTATTAGTCACAGTGTTGCTGTTGTGACCGAACACTTGACAGCAAGGAAGCATCTTCCCGAAGAATGTCGTCATAAAATAGACATAACTTTATCAATAAATAATCTATTTGATTCATTAAATGTTAGCAGTATGATCATACCAAATGGTATAATTTATAAAGGGCCTGTGAAACACAGTTCGCCTCATCATCAACTTTGAAAAAAAGCAAAACACGCTTAGAACTGTAACATTACTAATATTTTTTAATTGCAAGGTCAAAACATTGACTCCATGCTCTAACTAAGTTCAAAACATGTATAGATGCAAGGAATCTCTGCTTCGGCTATTACAATTAAAAGTGGATCGGGCACAGTATTCACATTTTTGTTAGTTTGGCCGAAAAAATCCTAATACATGGAGATTGCGTTAAGCTAACAAGGAAAAAAATACGCTATGTAATGTAATGTTATGTATGTAACATAATATATACCTACTTATTTAAAAAATTAAAGTTTGGAACAAAATCCGTCTGACTGAGACAACTATACCATCTGTGACAAATCTAATTAAAACTATGCAGGGCATAGAATCTCTTTGGACAGTGTTGTCTTGTAAATATGGCTTAAGATGGTGATAGACGTATGAACTTAAAGTCTGCGGTTTTTAAGATCGCGAACTTACTTGGCTCGACGTCGGCGATACACGCGCCAACTTACTCATACCGTATCGCGATGTCGTCCACTGAAGAAGCTTTGTGTTATTTAGGAATTATATCGTATTACATTTCAAAAACTAAAAACAATAGACGAAGGCGAAAAGTGTGGGTTAAGAACTGGCTTACAAAAAGAGAGCGTTTATCACATGTGAATTTAGTAAGAGAGTTACGTGAAGAGAAGGAAGATTTCCAGAACTATTTCAGAATGCCTGAGCCTGTGTATGAAGAACTTTTGTGTTTAGTCACACCAATTATAGCTAAACAGGATACTTGCATGAGAGAAGCTATTTCACCGCATGAACGTTTAAGTGCAACATTACGATTTTTGATAACTGGTGGAACATATAAAGATGTAATGTATTCGTCAGCGATATCAAGACAGTCATTGGGGTACATAATTCCTGAGACATGTGACGCAATCTACTCTGCACTGAAAACATATTTGAAGGTATGTATCATTTATTACATACTTTATAAATAAAATAACTCAGTACAAATAATCAGACTTTATTTTGCAATGGCACATTAACATTAATGCTTAACAAATAAATTTACTCTTGAACATATACAAATGTAACGTACTATTTTATTTATTTTTAGTTATTATTATTAAAGTTTAAATATTCAACCAGGGTGTCCGGGATACTAATAGTTTGCGAGTCTTGTCTCAAGTTAAATGCTTGTGTTTCTTGCAGCTGGACTGGAACAGCTGGCATGTGTATCAATGGTCTTTGGGGTACCTGGACTGGAACTGGATTATGTATACTTGTATTGAATGTTAATTATTCAAACCGTCCCAAAAAAATAACTTCATTGATGAGCTTTTCAGCTATGCCTTGTTGAATAGCAGTCATGTTGCGGAGTTTAATTGCGACATTTTTTCCTATAGCATCATATTCATCATCTGGGTTTTGTAATCTTTTACCTATTAACGATATTGTGTCTTCAATGGCGGCATTGCCGTGTCGCTTACGACGTGCAGATGAAGCAGCAGATGTTGCAGGTGTCGCGGGTGATGACACGTTGCAAATGGTACTCTGTAAATAAAAATGATATCATTTATACTGAATTATGGGTTTTTTTGTTACAGTTCCCGAGTTCAGAAGAAGAATGGCTAGCAATTGCTGAAGAGTTTGAGCGTACATGGCAATTTCCAAATTGTTTAGGAGCCGTCGATGGGAAACATGTAGCTATAGTCCCTCCTGCCGGAGCCGGCTCACTTTTTTTTTATTATAAAGGGTATCACAGTATTGTACTTATGGGAATTGCAAATGCAAATTATGAATTTATTTATGTAGATATTGGAACAAATGGACGTATTTCTGATGGAGGTGTATTACAAAAAACTACATTCTTTCAAAGATTGAATTCCAAGCGCTTAAATCTTCCTAGCCCCAGAAAACCAAGCGGACATTCAGAAGAATTGCCTTATGTATTTATTGGCGACGAGGCTTTTGCTTTGAGGACAGATTTTATGAAACCGTACCCACAAAGGCAATCACAGGCTAGCTCAAGTAAGAGGATATACAATTATAAAGTATGCAGGGCTAGAAGAATTATAGAAAATGTTTTTGGAATTCTGGCGGCAAGATTCCACATTTTTCGATCGCCTATAAATACCAGTGTGCACAATATTAACAAAATAGTTTTGGCATGTTGTGTATTGCACAATTTTTTAAGGAAAAAAGTAAGACAAGTTTACAGTCCACATCAGCACTTTGATAGTGAAAATCACGAAAATGGAACTATTGAATTGGGGCCGAGACCACAAAATGGAGAATTACAGTCACTACAACAAACACATCGTCGTAACCCCACTCAAAATGCAAAAATTATCAGAGAAAAGTATGAAACCTACTTTAATACTAGTGGTGCAGTGTCATGGCAACAAAGAATGATATAATAATAGTATTTTTACCTGGGTATCATTTTCACTATGTGCTGAACATCAAATGTATTTTCATTATCATTAGCTGTCTCCTGTTCGCTGCTGTCTATATTGTCAGTTGATTGTTCACCTGTAATTAAATAAAAACCCTCTAAATTAACTTTTGGTTTTAATGTTCAACATCACAATGTCATTATTGTAATGAAACAAAGTGCTATAATAGGTACTCTATTTTAGGTACCTACCTAATTTAGGCACAGGCATAACAAAGAATACGCACGTATAATATAATAGTGTATAGAGAAATTCTTTAATAAATAATTAAACTTACCTTGGCCTTGATCTTTGAGAAATTCAAGCTGACTGTAATACCATAATTTTGGCACGTATACCTGGTCAGTTCCTGAACCTGTCTTCTTGCTATCTTGCACTTTTTTATGTTCTTTTCGGAACCCAGCCCTTAATGAATTAAATTTTTTTCTTGACGTTCTCAATCGTAGCATCTCTTTCTACCTTCCGTATAATTTCTAATAAATTATTGTATGCTTGAAGCTTCAAATTTTTGTCTTTGTAGTCGTTGCTTCTAATTTTCCAAAGACAAGGGTTATTTCGGAAAGCTTCTATAAATTCGGTTAGCAGTTCATGCGAATAAGTTCGAAAATCACACATTTTGAGAAATTTCTGAATCAAAATTAACAAAAATTGCAATTTAAACCAAAATGGCGGCTCGCGGCTCGCAGTGCTGCCACACGTACGAGCCAAGACGAGCTACGAGTAAGATTTCAAACCGGTTGGATCGCCGACGAACTTACTCGGCGGTTGTAAAGTACGCGTACTTACGGTGACACACGAGCGAAAAAGGTCGTCGAGCCATAAGTACGCGTACTTGCTCGCCCGTCTATCACCCACTTTAGATGCAATGATGACACGGAACTTCAACAAAAACTCTTACGAAAAAAAAATTTGGGAACAGGAATTACGGGGCTAGGAATGTTACCAGCACCCAATAAAGTAGCTTTTAAAGGAGCATTCAATGCTCTGTTATTAAATAATTTAAATTCTCCTTATTCAAGGAGGGCAAACTGTGAGGAGGATTAAAATGAGTGCCTCCAGACACTGGATTTTTTTTTAAGAAAGAAGGTTGATACTCTTGACATTTCTGAAACTGAAACAGTTTTTTTTAATAGTGAAATTTGCTTTGACCAGCATCTGTAGCATTAAGTATGTCTGTTGGGTTCTAAAAAAAATGAAAAATCATGTTGTTAAACATCAAAGCTAAAGAATATTAAAAAAATGGCTTCGCTATCCCAGCAAAGAAATTAAAAATTATTTCAATGAAACTAAAAACATTGCAACGTCATGCCTAAGGAGAAACATAGTTAAAAAACGTGTGAAACACAATTATTTCTTTTGAGGATATGTTTGGGGATTTTCCATATAAATGTCCAGCTTATAATGAAACATTAAAGAAATACTTAATAAATGTGTCATTAAATGTAATTATTTAAATTTGGTAATGATCAGTCAATCGAATTTTGGTCAGAAAATTAATTTATGATGGTTAAGGCGCTTCCAGTACCTAAAATAAAGACAGAAACGGCCGAGAAAGTTGACAAAATTACGCCGTAGGTGGCGTTGCTTGGCGAGCCGGAGCCGCTCGTCGCCGTCGCAGGGCGTCCTTATTCTGTGCGTGTACTTATTCTGAGATTTCATTTGTAAAAACATAACCCTAGAAATGTAACAGACACGGCCGGTAAAAATAAAACAAAGTAGCTCGGTAAGTTGTGATAACTATTTAGTTACTTACTTACTTACTGTATTTTTGACTTACTTTGATAAGTTATGCTTATAATAAGTATTTTTGCATTTTAAAATTAAATATACCTACTGATTATACGAGTGGATATTGTAGACATCAATCTAAAGTAATTCTGGACCTGAAATAAATAATTGTTTACTAAACTACTTAGATTATTGATTATACCTTGAATCCTCTAAGGTTAGGTAACATGTAAATTCCTGTGTGTATTCCTACCTCACAAGTCAGGAAAATATATTACTTATGTATTTTTTTTAATTATTTGGTGGTTATGGTTGAGGGTACAAAAAAAATCTGTTTGACACGTAATATACTTTATTTAAACTTTTTTATAATCAAACAAAATTACAAACAAATGATGGCGAGGCAATTTATACATAATTTCATACAAAATTAAGGATAGTATACATGTGGCAAACCTTTCCTGAATTTTGTATGAAAGAGCATTATAACTGTTTTTATAACCACGTTTAGACCAGCAACCGTCCGCAATAACATCGATGATTGGAATGCCATTATTATTGACCCTGTCCTTAGAAATCGCAAATAGTCTTCGTTTTCTGCAGCCTCTTTCATTGCATCAACAGAAACATCCTCCCATTTCTGACTGACAATGTAATGGTTTTTGCATATAATATCTTTTCAGATGTAACAGGCAGGTTAAGAGCCGGATAAAATTCTACCAATTGAGATTGACTCCCGCCAATTGCCATTGCACCAGCAACGGCGCATGTATTAATGGGCAAATAATTGTTACTACAGTTATCACCTGCTATAACATTTTTTTTATTGCAGAGACGACATTTAAATTTAAATTTAAATGTGATGAAACCAAAACTGCAGCCCAAAAATACTTAATAAGAATGAATATAAAAAAATAGTAAATAATATAATTAAGTGATTAAATAAATTCTAACATTGACAATAAAATATAAAAAAAATGTTTTTTTCTGTTTAATTTCATAATAAAGTAATGAGCTATTTTTGTTTAGTTATCACTACATAGTATAAAACAAAGTCGCCTCCCGTTGTCTGTCTGTCCCTATGTATGGTTAGATCTTTAAAACTACGCAACGGATTTTGATGCGATTTTTTTAATAGATAGATTAATTCAAGAGGAAGGTTTATATGTATAATACATGCATAATATGGTAGAGAAACACTGATCATTTTAGAGGTTTCTAATGTGATGTCGTAAATAAACAAAAATTTTTTACCCTTACATTGTCTGGCTGAACCCTACGAGATAAAATAAAATAATGTAATACAGTATTATACAATTTAAAAAGGTCTACACAAATATGTATTTATCTATCTCTTAGGCTATGTTATTCTCTTGGATAACGTTGTATATAAAGACATTCTGTAGTATATTTAGTATCAGCATTGCACCCGTGCGAAGCCGGGGCGGGTCGCTAGTTCATTATAATTTTTAACAATTGTGTTAATTTATATGTTAGTTTTCTGAACAACATAACTCTTTTCTGAGAAAAATCTAAATTTTTCCCAGTAGGTAATGTGTTATTTGGCTCTCGTATACTTGATATAATAGTATATGACATAGGTAATAGTTACAAATTACAATGAATTACTATTAATTACTACAAAATAGTTAATTACTGTAACTGCCAATTATTATATTCAATCAAATATAAAATGGTAGTAGGCGAAATTTTTGAAGTGAAATCTTCTTTAACATTGTTGTGATTTGAAAGTCGATGAAACGAAAAAGAGACAGACACATAAATTCATAAGATTTAACATGGGAGAATTTGAGATAGGAAGTATTATACAGTGGCCTCAATTCTGTTGGCACTAACCTAACTAATTTTAGCTAAAATTAGGTTTAGAATGTCAAATGAAACTTTGGTATTCTGCTGTTAACAACTTATCCTAATTTAATTAAGCGTTCCTAATTTAGTTAGATGGTACCAACCGAATAGGTTTTACAAATGCTATGATGAACTAAAATATGTATTAGACAATTCCTAATTTTAGAAATTAACCAACCGAATTGCCATAAGTGTTTCTTATATTCGTGGTATAATTTTTGAAGGTTTCACTTCTACCACGTATGAATTGCACACATGTTTTATTTTTGAACTGTAAACTTCTTTAGCATCGTTATGGAAGTCTCTGATACGAAAAAGCGACAGTAAAAAGAGACAGACACATAAATTCATAAGATTTAACGTGCGTGAAAATTAGATAGGAAGCATTATACAGTGTTTCTTATATAAGCCAAAATTTTTGAAGGTTTACTTCTACCACGTGTGAGTTGCACACATGTTTTTTGCATTGTATGTTGATCAAAACGGGAATCGCTAATATAATGATGACTCGTTTACTTACTGAATTACAATCATTAAAATATCAATAATTATAATACTGGACATTTAATAGCTCCTTCAGTTATTAAATTTTAATAATTGTATCAAAAAGTCAAAAGGTACATTATTCAATACAATCACATGGATTACTTTGAAACGTCTTACATACTAGCTATTTTAGTAAATGTATAATTTATCATCATATTCGCAAATCGCATTTTAATCGACTTAGTGAATTGCAAAAAACAAAATTTGAATGATCACTGAACAACGTATCGTCAGTAGTTATAAATATATTCCTGACTATCTATAGCTACCTATAGTCTTAGTTCCCGTTAACTCATTCACTGCCACCACGATTTTCTTGAAGTTTATCGAGATGCCGCCGTATAAAACCGCGGACACGCTAGGCGTGCTCGCGGCATAGCTTGGAAAAAACGATTTCAGATAGTAAATTTATTATAACGTAATATAAGGTTCTCAAACTTTTTTACTAAAATTCCCATGCATAAATGAATAAAGTTTTATTGTGAACTGTAACATTGGCATTGTTAACAGTGCAAGTACATTTGTTTTAATAATATATTGAGTGACAATCATATTTAAACATATTTTCAGTCTTATATGAGTGAATTCATCTAAATTATTAAACCGATAAAAAGCTTTGAAGTGAAAGAAAGAAGAAGAAGAAGAGAAAGTTTGTTTACGTTATTTATCTCGTATTATCGTAATGTTGGTTGATTGCCCTTACCTAATTACATAAGTATGAATTAAATTCAAAATATTCAAATGAAATAAATTGATTTCTTATCTTTTTTTCAGTAAAGTTAAATTTGTACCGGAAACGGAAGATATTAATGATGACAAAATTTTTAGCTAGACAAACGAACAGCAATTGATTTTTATATTATAGAGATAATTTTACTGTACGTGTGTTTGTCACTGTGTGTGTATGTATAATTATATAAAGATATACATCGGATAGGTACGTTTTTTTTTCATTGATGTCGTATGGAGCTGTATAAGCGACTTCATATAAGTAGTATATCAGTCATGTGGTACCCATAACACAAGCTCTGCTTACTTTGGGGCCAGATGGTGCTGTGTGAAATGTCCGGCATTATTTATTTATTTATTATTTATTCATACATGACACAGTACTGTATACGGTAAAAACGGTCCGATAAATTATGACATTCCGTTTTGTCATCAAATACTGGTTAAAAATCTCATATCGCAAGCTTATAACTCTGAAATTAGCGAAGCGTTTAATAGAATAAAAAAGTTTGGGAACCTAAGGGTAGCTTCAGTAAGTGAACACACCTAGCGTGTTCTCGGCACTACAAAATACCTATTTTTCGTAAAAAAATCGAACTAGTTTTTTTAGGGAACCGCTTCAATATGCCATAGCTTATCCTTTAAAAATGATGCACTAAAAATTTGAACAGAAAATCTGGCCTAGTTTTGGAAATATAACCGAAACATTCAAAACACGCCTGGCGTGTTCTTGGCGTAGAGACTTAGATTAGCCTGAACACGCGAGGCGTGTCAGTGGCAGTGAATGTGTTAAGATATGTTGATGGCGTTTCGAATCGGTATGCTTCGAAATGGCACAAGAGGGCTCTCTTCTCTTCTCCCGTATTATTATATTTGGTTTTATCCTAGTGCACGGCTCGATGCGTGCGGTTTTTTGAAATTTCGATAACAAAAAAATAAAGTCCATAAGTTTTCACAAATTGTTTGTAGGTAAATCAATTCAATTATTCATTACTTATCAGTTGGTGTAAATAAAAAAATATCATCACCTTTAGAAGAAGTCGAACATTGAATTCAATTACAGTTTTTTGTGGGTTTATGTACTTAATAGAGTATGACGTTAAATAAAAAGTTAATTTTAAAATGATATTTTTAGTTAAAGCAGGACCGCGCCTTGAGTGTAGACAATTGAATTCGTATTATATTTTTTTGTGATTTAAACGACCGACGAGGAATCCAAGAAAATTCTAAACGGTTATTCTGCGATGACGTTCATAAATGACAAATAAAATAAAATATATCGTGTCTTTATACTGTCCACCGTCGGTTCGTACCACACAAAGGGACTGGGAAAAATTGTTTTCGTTGCTGGGTAATAATTCGCTAGTCCTGGGAGATTATAATGGCCACCACTCAAACTGGTCAAATAAAATAAATTCGAGAGGTACTCAGATTTTTGACACACTAGTGGATAGTACATTTATGTAGTAGTCTAGTAGTCACACACGCATTAAAGCAGTAAATGGTATTCTTATACAATTCTCTCCTGATATATCTATTGTTTCTTCAGACGTGGCATTACAATTTAACTGGAAAACATTGAATGAAACACTTGGGAGTGACCACGTAATGATTAAAATGTCTACCCATATTAATTGCCAACCTACCACATCGACACGCCGAAATTACAGCAAAGCTGATTGGAATAGTTATAAAGAACTTCTACTAGCTTTATTTGATGATTTTGCAGTATCAAGTGATCTTCAAAACACATACGACAGATTCATTGATAAAATATTTAATGCGGCAGATATCCACATACCTTTCATTAAAATCAGTCCCAACCCTAGTAGTAAGTTTTGTCCTAAGCCCTTTTGGAATTCAACGCTATCTAAAGCAGTAGCAGAACGTGGACTTGCATTAACTATATTTAGACGCAACCCTACTCCCCAGAACATAGATAATATAAATGAAAAAATTCGTACTGCACAAAAATTGATTCGGCTAGCTAAAAGTGAAGCGTGGCAGAAGTTTTGCGATTCAATGGATATGAATATCTCGCAAAGTGAAATGTGGCGTAAGATGAAATGGTTTAAAGGGATTACATCATCTGGGAATCATGTTGATAAAGATAATGCTAGTCAAATGTTGTTCAATCTCACGCCTGACTGTTTCCGCTGATGATCCAGTTTTTTTCTCTAATAATTCTAATCTAGAAGTCTCAATAACTTTGAATGAATTAAACTGCTGTATTCGTCATAAAGATACTGCACCTGGCAGCGATAACATCTCGTACTCAATGATTGGTCAACTCCCTGATAACGGAAAACATGCGCTATTACATGAATAAATTTTAAAATTGATGTTTGCGGCTTTTACTAAGACTAAAATCTTTAATTAAAGCACAATAATCTAACGAATGAGCTGTGTCATTTTCGATTGAAAGAATAGCAAGGGCTAAAAGCCGATCCTGTGTCATCGAATTCCTCAAATAAGTTTTCATAATTTTAAGCCTCGAAAAACTCCTTTCAGCAGACGCAACCGTAAGAGGTGTGGTGGCAATAATTCTCAGAACTATTTCGATAGGGTAAACTTCAGTTATTTTTTTTTCTATTATGTATTTCAGCACCGAGATATTGTCATCGTTTCCTTCATACACACGGATGAACATATTCCAGTTCTTCGTACAATTCATGTTCATCAATATCACAAGATTCTCCTACTGTCATAGATTATGCAGCGAGCATTGCTTCAAAAGTTCACTATCACTAATTTCCTTTAATCTTTTTATATTATACATGAAACCAAATATGCTCTCATGATGTTTAAGTGCCTCAAACCTAGGATGGCAGCTTGCGCGCACATTGTCGACAATAACATAAAAATAGTATATATTGAAAATCTTCTTCAGCATTCAATTCATGAGCTTCATCTTCCCTTTCATAATGAAAATGCCTATTTTTACGTAGTATTCTGACTTCTTAAAACTGTCTGTCAATATCATTTTCCTCGGCTATTTCTCTCGCTGTTACAAGGGATGACTGAAAACCATTTTCTCAATAATTATCGAGCCAATTTGTGAATGCCTCTAGGTGTTGTATAGCCACATCTAAGTGCATGTTTTCGCTTTGCCACATTTTACTGATAACATTTATCTTTGTAAAAATGTCATACCATGTGACAAGTGAAACTACAAATTCGTAGGTAGATATTTCCTTTTCTATAGAATGGCATTCACTGACCAACCGACAATCTGTTGTATTTTCTGCTAAATCCTTTAAAGCATCACATATATCGCTTAGTTGGTATATAACGGCCTTCAGCGATGCTACCCTGCACTTCCATCTAGTTTCAGAAAGGAGCAGAACATTATGTCCCGACTCCCGAGTCACAGACTATATAATGCTCTATACTAGTCCCGAGTGCTATGCGTTTAAAAAACCGATCTTCAAGTGTTTCGAGGCGCGATATTCCAGTACTACAAAATGAATTTATCAATTATGGAATAAATTAGTTAACTAACTTTATTTTAATTTACCGTTATGTTATAACCTTAATAAATAATTAAGAATCAAAATCAAAAGTTTTAAATAAAAAAAATATGGTTAAAAATCTGTATTTTTTTAAATTAGCTTGACGCGAGGCCCCTGCAAGAGCGAGGCCCCGGGCGATTGCCCTGTTTGCCACCCCCTAAGGCCGCCGCTGTCTATTATGTATGTTCAATTAATTGCAATTGCAGAGGCTATCTCCTATGTCGAATCATTTGGTCCTGGTAGGTATGTCATATTGACGGATTCAAGAAGTGCTCTTCAACATCTACTTGGATGCACTAGAAATTTCAGATGTGCTCCCATAGCTTATGTGATTTTAGAGTCAATAAGTAAATGTATAAAAAAGAACAAACATATCAAATTACAGTGGATCCCATCACATGTTGGTGTATTTGGAAATGAGGAGGTAGATCGTCTAGCAGGTCTAGCTTTATCAGAGGGATTAAAATCTGATCATTTACCATTCTTTTCCGACCTTATCTTCGAATGCAAGAAGAAATGTACAGAGCTTTGGAAGGAACATTTCGATGAAAGATCGCTAACTAAAAGCATTTGGTACAAAACCATTCAACCCAACCTTACACGCTCACCATGGTTTGTCGGAACAAGATTGAGTAGATCAGATGTTGTGTTGGCTCTAAGACTTCGTTCTGGACACATTCCACTTAATAGTTTTGCATACCTTATGAAGAAAACGGAATCGCCAAATTGCACAGAATGTGATGTCATGGAAGATGTGTACCATATATTAGTGGAATGTGTCCGAAACGAGCCAGAGAGAAATTACTTTTGTTTATTAAATTATATATGTCTACACGAAGTAGGCTTATGTAATTATATATTAGCAAAACCAGATGGTAAAGTTGCTAAAATGCTATTTGATATGGTTAATATAGGTATAAGTCGTAGATTGTAGATAAATTTAGTAATTTTAAGGATCTCGCTCGAGGGTGGCATGCTCACTGTGAGCAAACCCTCTTTAAATAAATAAAGATTTAAAAAAAAAACGATCGACCACGACTTTGTGACGTTTATTTTATATCAAAACTCAAACACACGACATTGGCAAAATTTACATCAAGAATTCAAGACAGATGCCATTACAGGAAGAAGAAACAGCTTAGGACTTTCTATAAAAAAATATATAGCTTAAGTTATATACATATATATTATATAAGGTAAATGTACCGGTGTTGAACAACGACCCAGTGATGCACATTTTGCGTTTATTCTACTAAAATAAGAATTCTACTATCATTCCGAGGTCAGGCAACACTTTACCATAGACAACAGAGATTGAACTGTGTAAATATAACAGTTTACGTTTATCAGTCAATCAGTTTCAAGATGGTGGCAAAAATACCAAAGTGCGTCGTTGGCGGTATAAATAATTTTGTTCGTAAATTAGCTAAGCAAGGTGACTAAGGTGAGTTGACAAATATTGTTTTAATGTACTAAATGGAAGAGTTATTGATTTAATATTAGCTGTGCGCTTTAAGTAAACCATTTTCCAGTTATATTCGTTTAGAAATACTGCAAACATTACCTTGTTTACAAATAACAGACTTTGTTCATTACCGGAGCACGTGGTTTCAACGTGATGCAGTTATGGACAATTTGTCGATTACCGGTGTAATACATTTTTTCACTGATTTCTCATAATTCTGATCCCTTATTATGAGCTCGATGAACTGTATATTTACTGCAGCGTTTTAGAGGCTATTACCAGTCATGGACAGGGTGTTCATTACTGGGTGTCCATCACTAATCCATTCCTATCTATTAGAGAAAGTTGTTATTACAGTTATTACTATGGCACCGGTAAAAAATTACACGCCACTTCAAATGGGCGGTGCTCTTGAAGCAGTAAGAAAGGGAGAAAAAGTCGCCTACAATAAAAAAGAAAGGACAAATATCAAAAGAAAAGTTACCATCGGCAATCACAAATAAAGCTTGGAAAACATTTCACGAGAGAGAGACAGAAGATAAAAGAAGAAGAAAAAGAGAAAAGAAAACTAGAACGAATAGAAAATATGACAAAAAAATTGATCAAATAAACAATAAAAAACTCACCCAAAATAAAGAAAAATGTAGAAAACCTAGAAAACCATCTGTTTCTTCCAGTGATGATGAAGAGAGCTATATAACTTACGTAGAGTCGGAAGGAAGTGATTTCGAGATTGAAAGAGATTCGGAAAATGATATGAATTTAGATAATACTATGCTGCCATACAACGTAGCTGAAAAACTTACAGCTGAAACTAAACAACCACAAAATGACGAAGAAGAGAATCCTAAAAGGAGAAAAACGAAGGGTGAGGAAAAAGCAGAAGAAAATATATCCTCAGAAAAACAAATACAAGTATTACACAGTGTCGAAGTACAAACGGTACTCGATGATAAAACTGGAACCTTCAAAGTTTTAATGGAACGTGGATCAGATAAGCCGGAAGTTGGAAAATACGTTTTGGTCAAATTTGAAGGCAAGCACGCGAAAACAACTTACCGTTACGTGTGTAAGATATAAGAAGATTATGGAGAACGAATAGTTGACCAAGGGCTGCGAAGCATGAAGTTCAAAAACGCTTACAAACTGATAAAAAATGATGTGTCCATTATTGATAATTCTGATATTTTAAGTTACCTGCCAAAGCCTGTAGAACAAAACGATTCTATTGTTTTCCCTAGTGTCATTGATGTAAAAGAATTGGTTTAAGTTAGAAGACGGAATAGTCATTAAAAATTATAATAATACCTGCTAATGCTGACCTAAGAAAACGTGATATATATTTATATATCTTACATCTATATATATCTTACATCTCAAGAGAAGCTATTGTTAAATAATAAAAAAAAAAAAAATATAAACAAGCTATTATCCTATTTTATTACTTAAATATATAAGAATAGTAATAATGACAAACCAGTACCTACTTATTAAGTTTTAAGTGATCTCAATATCTGCCAGAAATGTTTTAAGTAAATACTTGATTAGTAAGTAAACCTAATAATATAAAACCTGTTAAAATCTTAACTTGTATTTCATTTCTAATTTCTACCTAAACACTAGTTTATTAATAAGTGTCCAATACCGGAACAATCTATAACTAGATGTCCAAAACTAATTAATTACTTGTTCATTACTAGATAAATCTTTGCCGTTTTTATTTCGAGTTTTTGGTTAATCTAGAGTAACATATTTAAAGGAATCTATTTCTTAATAGAAGCATAGATACCTTATAGGTACATATTAAATAATAACAGTTGAAACAAATGAATGAAAACTTTTTTTAAAATATTTATTTGATTTACTGTACCTACTTAAACTGTCCATTACTAGTACGTTTACCTAAGCCAGCCCGCATAAAAAAAGTTAAGAGGCCTATCACAAACATTCGTTTTGAAAGATTAGGTATATTGAAGCATGCCGACAATTCCCTCGAGGTCACCAGCTCACGACACAGCTGTAGACAACGTGTAAACGATTTTGATACTTTTTCTATTATTGAGTTATTTATTTATATTTTGCATACATATTGAGATATTGTTAATAATGATAAATAACTCAATATTCAGTGTAAGAATTAGAACTGTAATACAGGCATTTTTTTTTGTGTTATATCTATTTATGTTGCTGTTTAACAGCTACAGCCCGCGGCTTCGCTCGTGTAGACTGTATATTAGTTAGTATTGTGGTTTTTGTCTGTTGACGTTTTGTATAACAAATAAGTACCTAGGCAAATGTTTTCATAAAAAAAATATTTAATAAAACAGGTACTTACAATATTATTTCTTTCTACAATACAATATTATTTCATTCTTAGAAACTTGGTTTGGATATTACACGAAATGTATTATGGATATGTCCAGTTGTCATTTTTGGCCTGACATGGCGTAATGAAATGAAAAAATATTTCCTTATTAATATTTGAAAATAAATTAGAAAACTATGTACCTCAGTGGCATCGATCTGGCTTTTCGAGAGTCTACTATTTCTGGAAGCATACACTCATGATAAAAACGTATCAATTTAGGTAACATTACGGTGTTAAAAATAATCATCATCCCTGTGAACCCTTATACCATTGTGTAATCCAGACCAGTCCACATTGCAAATAAGCAGATATTCCTATTTGCAATATGAAGTTGGCCCTTCATATTGCAAAGTCTAGAGTCTAGACTCTGTGTAAAGTTTAAAGTGAAAAAGTGAAAAATGAATGAGTGAAAAAGATTTTAAGATTAGAAGATTTTAAGATTTTAAGATTAGAAGTCAAGAGTCAAGAATCGAGAGTCGAGAGTCGAGAGTCGAGAGTCAAGAGTCAAAGTGTAAAGTGTACATTCACTTACAGTTCACTTTTACACTTTTTTACTTTTTCACTTTTACACTGTTCGATAATCTGTATGACTCATAAAAAAATGTAACGAGCCAGCATTCGTTTTTCTATTTTGATAAATGTTCAATATAAAAATTGATCAAAAACTGAGTTCGAGCGGCCCACGCATCGCATTATATAATTTGTTTTGTGCATTTCGCGCAGTTGTAATTACTTTTATTTATAGTTTTATATAATATTATATAAAAAAAAAGTACACAACTTCATTGCTTATGAACTAAACTTTGTTCTAGTATAAATTTTACTCGATAGTATTAATGTATTAAGGAGAAATTTACAGCAAACTCTGAACATTTTTAGTAGTTTTATAGATTTGAATTGGATTTTTTTTATAGATACTTGGTAAATATTTCTGAATTCCTAGGCCGCTAGAAACTCAACTACTATATGAGAGATGTTGTGGTATATTTTTTATTTCATTTTCATAGTACAGACGTTTAATCCACGAGCTTGAAAAAGTGCCTTCGCGCATTTTATTTGCAAACTTGCTTTGGAATTTTGGCGTTACATAAATAAATAACAAAAATATGCAAAAAGCGAGGCCGCTATGAACTATAGTAATAACTATTCTCCACCATACAATAAGTAAAATTTGTCGAAGACTTTCGGTTTCTCTGAACAAGAACGCCAAAAATCGGCGTTCTATTAAAAAATCACGATCGTAATGTAATAAGCCTCTTAAGCTTGATATCTCACGATTTCCTTGATTAATTTTAAGTTTAATGTAATACGTACGTTATCTATGGTATTTTGTGACTTATTCTAAGCACAAGTAGCACCTACTATTACTATAGGTACCTACCTACTATTTACACACATTATCCAGTATGTTTGTTTATGTATTTTCCAAGAGAAGTGTAGAAGTAGAAGTTTTGAACAAGGTATCCACTGTGGTGATGACTGCAAACTAATTTGCAAATTTGCCACTACTAACTATAACTAATACTGCCACCCCACTTGAAGGAAACGATTCAAACACAATGCAACAATTTTCTTACCACCTCTGGTTGGGGCTGACTTTGGTATGTACCTCAGTAAGTGAAAAAATGAAAATTTGCAATTATGTTTGCGGTTTCATTCGCAAACTGATGTAGAGGAAATTACGAATAAATAGATAGGCCAACATTCATCAGTGATCTGTAAGATTTCACTAGCTAGCTCACAGTCAAAATGTGTTCTGGTTTTAACCGGCTGCAGATCAAAATCATTCATAATTAATAAATTAATAATGCCTAACATTTCACACAGCCCACCTGGCCCAAAAGTAAGCAGAGCTTGTGTTATGGTAAACACATGACTGATAAGTACAACTTAATGTTTTTTTTGAAATACCTACATATCTATTATACACTAGCTGTCCGGGCGCAGCTTCGCCTGCATTGAAGATTTTTGAAGGATAAAAGAGTAGCCTATGTCACCCGGAGATAGTAAGTACCTATAGCTTTCCAACAGTAAAATATTTTTTTAAATCGGCCCAGTAGTTTCAGAGCCAATTCAATACAAACAAACAATTAAATCTTTCCTCTTTATAATATTAGTACAGATAGAAACACCCAGACCCAAGAAAAATATTTGCTTGTACAAAGATGATATAAACATTTGTCCTGTGGCAGGAATAAGGAAACTAAAATGGCACCTAATTTTGTTGATGTATTTTTAAACTTCATGTTTTTGTCTATATTATATAAATGGTACAATACCTGGGTTCAAATGTGAGATATAAAGTGGAGATTTTGTATGTACTACTGATTATAATGTTGCAACCAGCCCTTGAACCCGTTGGCAGTTGCAACACTATTAATTTGCTCCATAAGAAAGCATATATCATTATTCTTACAAGTGGAGTGAGTCGGCAGATCTCTTGTAGTGTTTGTGAGTTGGTCAATAAGAGCGACACAGTGTTTTTTTAATGTGGCCTTACTACTTGAGTAATCGTCAAATCACAAGGGTCACATTGATTCATCTTACATGCTTGGTGAATTTCGGTGTGGATTTCTGTAACCCAAGTCCGAGAAGAATTGGGACGAAAGTCATTTTGTTCTTGTGCTGGTTTTACTTACGTGAATGATATTTTGAAAAGTTGAACCTAATTGTGTTTGATTAAATTGTGAAAGCTTAAAATTACAAGTCAGTTTTTGAAATTTAGCCGATAAGTTACATTTGTTAAATTCAAGTTGAATTCAATTAACTGAAAGCTTTAATAGGTGCTGTTGATTGAACAATAGGACCTGCCATTGTATCTAATAATATAAACCCTTGACCACTAGCAAAATTTTCATTTTTTATTACACATGCCATCGAAGATGAAGAATTTGGATGGACAGAACACAAATAGAGGTAAAATATGGCAATATGAATCTTGTGAAGGTCTATGAATTTTAAGATGTTGGATGATATAGGAAAGTGGAAGAAGAAATCATGTTGTGTCAATCCTACAATTATGTTAGTCAGTATTTGATACAATCTATATAATTCAATTATGTGTTTCCTCTCATTTGCACAATACTCCTATTAGTGGTGTTTATAATAAAATCTAAATAAAAACTGTTTTATTTCGATTTTATTCTTTATTTTATTATTTTTTTGTTTTAGAATGCAGCACAAGTAAAAGTGACGATCAACAAAGTGAGGTTGTTCTTTCACCAGCTTTAGAAAATAAAGGTAAGAACCGAAGCGCTTTTCTATTTAATGTTTGCAATACAATTACCTGTTTATATTTACTAATATTGCAAATCAATATAAAGAACGAAGAACGTTTTCGCCACACTCCCAGTTGAAACCGCTGGCGGCTGGCAAGTTTGTAGTCTTTTTTTATGGATAGTTGAATGCATTAGGTACAACATTACCTTCATAGTATAATCAATAGGTACCTACCTAATGAACGAAACTTCTTAAAACGGAATGACGTTTTGTGCATTTTCGTTGAATATTAAGTGTTTGTAATGGCATCATACACATCAATGCCGCTGGCTGACATCAACCCGCGGGGCTATCTCGGTGGGTTGGCGGTTTTTTCGTTTTGTTAGAAGAAGAAGAAGCATTTCGTGAGTGTGTTCTGCGGGTGCTTTGTTCGTGTTTTTTCTACCTATTTGCGTTTCCCTTGAATACTTACAACGTAATACAACAAAACATACTGGACCCTGAAATTTTTCTTGATGATTCGGGCACTCAATGTGGAACATGATTGGATCTGTATAGACCTATTGCGTTGCGTTGAAACTCCTTGGTAAGTATTGAAATTCAATCTGAAATTGATCTCGAATTTTCGGATACTTATATTTTTATTAGGGATATAGGGATGGTTTGTCAGATTTAAAAGCTCATAACTGTGACAAACCATCTTCCAAGTCCTGGCTATTCTAAGAAGAAAAACCTATAGAAAACAAAAGTTAAAAAATGAATTCGATAGGTACTTACTTGCTATATTTAATGTATTAAATTATTATGTACTTATCTGCAAGTACTAGTAACTAGTAGCTCTTTAAGTACCTAACGCTCCTTATAGAATTTGGCGACCTCTCTGGCGCAGTGGGCAAATGCCCGGCTGAGACGCAGAAGTCTGCGGGTTTGATTACCGCCGCGGGACTAATGTTTCTGTGTTCTGCAAATATTTGTCCCGAGTCTGGGTGTTTCTATATATTAAGTATATGATGTACCTATTTACAAAAAAAAGTATAAGTAGTTTATCAGTCATGTTGGTACCCATAACACAAGCTCTGTTTGTTTTGGGGCCAGATGATGCTGTGTGAAATGTCCGGCATTATTTTATTTATTTATTTATGTGCCAGTGCTACCAGTCTGAAACTATTATAATATTCGAATAAAAAGTTCATGTTCGGCATTATTTGTAGCCAATTTATTATAATTCTAACGTGTGTTATACGAATAGAATATACAAAATAAGCAAAGGAACAACGCTGGATGGTATCAAACTCTGTAAAATACATACTAGACACGGGATAAGCTGATTGATTGCGTGAGGCTGTTTTTGGGGATCATTATTATTAAAAAATCAGGAACATTATAAATTAGGTACTTATGCATAATATACAACGAGACAACGGGATAAAAATAACTTTTTAAGAGCGCTATTACAAAAATATGCGTAATTGCAAGGTTTTCGTCGTTTAAATATGATACATTGTCCTAAGGTTTATACCTAACTACTACATGAATAATATCCTTTATTTCATATTCTTAAATAATAACAGAGCAAATTTTAGGTATTTTACCTATTTATTTAGTAAATGTTCGGGTTGTGGTGGTTGATCGCTAACCAAAGGCGAAGCTTGAAGGGTGGTAGGTAGTGGACTGTATGGCTTGATTCCGCTGAAGTAGGTAGGCAAGTAGGTAGGCCGGCAGGTTGGTAGGTAGAATAAAACTCCAGTATGCAGGGTAATGCACGGGGCGAGGCGGCGAGGCGGAGAGTTGGCGGTGGGACAGCGTTACGACTTGTTCTTTGTTGAAATGCACGAAGGGAACTGATTTTTACTCGGTCTCGCCGAAATATATATAAAATTTTTGGGCCTCCCCGCCAACGCGTCGTCGTCCAAGCGCCTTTATTAAAAGAACCAATACTTGCTATTTACTGTCTCTGTTACCCGCCCGATATGTTTCTGTCTATTCGAGCGGACCAATTAGAATTTAGGTAACTAAAATACAGATATTGCTCCGGCTAATGGTTATCGTGTCCTTGCGCACGGCTCAAGGTCATCTTACACGTGCCAGAGGCTCGGAGACAGGTACCTACATGTTGTACCTACTCATGTTATGTCTACGTAGATGCTACCTAAATCGTTTACTATTTTTACTTTATTGTTTGCGGGTATTAAAACGACAGACAGTTTATATTTTATTGCTTGACCTACCTACTATATAATGTGGAGCTTATTAGGAAGCTTTCCTACTTAGTAGCTATTTTTCCTACCTTTTTATAACTTAATCTAGTGATTTACACAGGTCTATTTAAACCATTCAGTCTCTAGGGTTTGGTCGTGCACATTCTCCCGCCGTCGCCGTTTCGCAATTAACTGGTAGCACGACGATCTTCCTGGTCGCCCTTCGGAGAGTGTGTCCGATGCCAGTAACGACGTCGACGACTCGTACTTCAGTGCAGCCATTTTCCCCTTGGGCCACGTGTTCCTGGGTTGGTTCTCGTCGCAGATGAGAACCAGGTCGCCGACCTTAGGCGACTCGGTTGTAGTGCGGGGCTCCCGCCGGTGCTGGAGTAAGGGCAAGTACTCGCACAGCCACCGGCGCCAGAACTCGTCGGCAAGGAGTTGTGTGCGCCGCCAATGTTGGCGCGCATGCTCGTCCTTTTCGTTGAATGCCCCCGGGCTAGGGACATGGCAGTTAAGCCCCAGCAGGAGATGGTTGGGCGTGAGGGCCTCCGGTTCATCCGGGTTCACGGCCACGTGTGTTAGCGGTCGTGAGTTGACTGTGGCTTCCACTTCGGCCAACAGTGTAGTTAGGGTTTCTTCTTTAGGACTCTTTTCCTTGAGAGTCACGTGTAGAGCCTCTTTGACGGAGCGCACCAAGCGCCCCCCATGAATGGCGCTGCCGGTGGAATGAATCGCTAAGTGATTCGTCGGTTGTTGGCCTCTTCTTCGACGGCCTCCAACGCGGCCGCGCGGAGCTCCTTGTCCGCGGCCTTGAAGCATGTGGCGTTGTCGCTATGTATCTCGCGCGGGCAGCCTCGCCGCGCGATGAAGCGACGGAGTGCGGAGATTGCAGAGTCGGCGCTGAGAGATCCGATGACCTCACGGTGGGCGGCTCTGGTGATCATACATGTGAATAATGCTACGTACCTCTTTTCATGACGTCGCCCGACCGTTAATTGTAGCGGACCGAAATAGTCTAGTCCGGCGTAAGTAAATGGACGCATGTGATGGGCTAGTCGCGCCACCGGTATGTCTCCGGTTAGGCGAAAGGCCAGGCAGCTCTTGATCGCGTACTTTACTGTGGGCTGGATCTTGACTATCCATGCACGCTGTCGGAGTTCGTTGTTGATTCCTTGGCGCCACGTGTCCTGCAGAAGTAATATAGCTCTGCTAATTTAATATTTTTTACTCGTTATATTATTGCACGTTCTATTCAGTAATCTTAGCGGAATTATAATGAATAAATTGTGGCTACGGGACGGTTGGAGAACACAAAAGGGTCAAAATGTTACACTAAATATATACCTAACATTAAAGCGTAGACTACGTATGTTATATTAGTTTTTATTTCATGTGAATACATGCAGTATTACCGAAGTTATGACTGCTAGTAAGTTTAGACACTTTTTAAATTTTCGAGATTTCGCGCGCTCTCTGCGTGACGTCACGGCTGCGGTCATGAATGTTTGAGACATACCTATTATGTTGCGGAGTTATTTTGAAATTATGATATCTCCTAAGATGTTGATTGAAATCAAGTGATGTCAAGGACAATTTTGTTCACAATGAAATGCTTGTGATTTTCACATATTTATTTGATGAGGATTAATAAAATGTTGATAAAACTCCTTCGCAAATAATGCATTAATTTCGAACAAATTGTGAATTGTGAGTCAATCTTAAAAGATAGACATTCGCTGTCCCAGACATTTTTTGAGAACTTTTAAAGAGGAATAATTCCATAATACATCATTTTTGCGTAACTTAAACCGTTTACGCAGCGCACGCAACGGAAGCTCTCAAAAAGGAATATTGTTACCCGTTTTCACAACATTTTCCATTGATGCTTCGCTCCTATTGGTCGGAGCGTGATGTTATAAAGCCTAAAGCCTTCCTCGATAAATTAACTATCCAAAACAAAAATAATTTTTCAAAACCATGATAGTTTTAAAAGTTATACCTACATACATACCTACCTATTTCGAACTTCAAACTGAATGTGTGGTAGTTAGGTATTTTCCATATTTCTATACCTACCTATACCTACTATATTTTGCGACCCGCCAACTACTGTAGGTTGAATAGTACGGTCTTAATACAATCATACTTATGTTATGGTATACCTACTTTTGACTAGCAATATAATTTACATCTTGAAAGACTGTACGTTCGGGTCGTGCAAAATAACATTAAGTTATACACAAAAAAAGGGATTTAACCCACCGTTTTCCAACAAGAGATCAAAATTAACTAATACCTATGCCATCATCAATAAACCTAAATATACCTACGTTTTTGTTAGAAGGTAGTATTAGCGTGTACCTATTCAAAAGGTTGAATTAAGGGCAAAATCTATGCATATTTTTGGGGATATCGTTGGCAGAGGTACATAGGTAGTAGATATAAAATAATATATAAAGAAACGTAGGTAGGTATTAGACAACGATGAGTAGGTATAGGTACTCACATCAAAATGATCTTCACAGCAGAACCCAACAGATTTAGGTCCTATTGAATCAACTCTTCGTATAGCTCTCATCCACTCCAGAAACTTTTCGCGCGCGACGAAATAAGTTGTGACGTCATCGCATGATTGAGCGCCAACTGCGTTTTTAAATAATGTCGCACGAAAATGCACATTTTGATCTTCATTTTCTCAGCCATTTTTAAAGGTAGAAAAAAAGTAAAAACACCGTTATTCTTGTAATTTTTTTTAGATTACTTTTGCATTAAAAAAAAACGTTTGTCTTCTCCGTATGTTTATTATGGTGCAATAGGATTTGAACGAAGAGAAATCCCAAGAAAATTTTAGACGGCTATACCGCGTGACGTCTAGAATTGACAATTGACCATCAGTGTTGCCAGATAGAGCTCGATCCAAATCGCCAAAAAAAATTCAAAAAGTAGCCTAAAATCGCCCAATTTTTTTTATACCAAAATAGAACCGTTTTCCCCCCCAAGTAAAAAAATGATATTTAGGTTTCAGCCGTAGCTTGAACCACATTTGAGAGATTCGCCTTCCAATATTCGTCCTAAATATCTGCTATCTCTTTCTATCTTAGGGTAGTTTACTGGTAACACTGTCTATACCTATCCTTGTCTCCCACTTATACGCAGCGCACGGCGGCCATTGCTTCAGTATCTTGAGCCGGCAAGGCCCTTAAGGTGTGGTTCAAGCTACGGCTGAAACCTAAATATCCGTTTTTTACCCTTCGGGGGGAAAACGGTTCTATTTAGGTGTTCGAGCCTTCGCTTGAACCACATTTGAGACGAGTTTACTATATGCCGGCGCTGCTTATAGAAGCGTACTGTTAGATTGCCAGAGGAGACTAATAATAATTATGGAAATTAGGTTAGATACCTATCATTTAAAAGATTATAATAAAATAAATAGTGTAATACAAAAGTAAAATAGGATAATAGGTATTTTGTATCTATAACAGTAAATCAAATTAAAGTAGTAATAACGAAAAGCTTAACCGCAATCACTTATAAGGGTAAGAAGCTGGTGTGAAGTATATTTGACCTCGATTTAGGAGCGTTTTTCAGCTCGTTGAAGTAGTGTTTGAAAAAAGTGTTCTTTGATCTCCAGTTTCCTCTTTGTAGGATTTCATCTATATTATGTTGAACGTTGATCCAGTTATGTGATGCCACGGCTGCTCTAAAGCTACCCGCCGAAGCTGAAATGCTTGCTTCTTTTTAATTTTAGGTGCTCTACTCCCGGAGGTGGAAGGTTCGTTCGCAAATCGGTTAAGTTCTTGTGAAGATCTGGGATCAAAAACTTAGGTCCTTCCGCTCGCTGCTGGAGACCTGGTTTCCAAAAGGCTTTGTCCCATAGTGGGGCGATGATGAGGTACCGTCCTTCTGAAATCTCCAAGTGACGCAGCATGCGCGGAATTAGTGCAGGCGGAGGAAAAATCCAACCCAGCTTGTATTGCCATTTCTTGCTAAAAGTATCCGTGAATTGGCTCTGAGGATCGGCGACATCTTCGCTGACATAATCTGGTACTACAGCAGATCTCTTTGAAGCAAAGAGATCTATTTGTGGTGTGCCGAACTTCTTGAACAACATGGATCGATCGGTTTGCCGAAATGCCATTCAGGCAGAGTCTTCTCTCGTGACAGGCTGTCTGCTAGACCATTGTAGACTCCCGGAATGTGTCGGGCTACTAGATGACATTGTATATTCTCGCAATATAAGAGTATTTTCGTCGTTGCCCTCAGCAGTGTGATTGATTTCGTCCCACCTTGCTTGTTGATATACGCCACCGTTGTGCGGTTGTCGGATTGTAATATCACGGTTTTCCCGAATACTTCGCGACCTAGGCCTTGAAGAACTTCGAAGACAGTCCATAGTTCTTTCATGTTGCTGTGCCAGTTTATCTGAACATGAGTCCATTTGTTCCATAGAAGACGACTGTTTGCTATGGCACCCCAACCCTCGTCGGCTGCATCGGTGGTGATGAAAATCGATGGGTTGGCAAAATGAATCGGTGAACGTCTGTGGACGTTCTTCAGCCACCAGTCTAGTTCTATTTTTACAGGCAGTGTTATTGAGAATTTCCGATGAGGATTTCTGAAAGGCAAGCGCTTTGAAGCGCGTTGTAACATGCGGCAATGGAGTCTTCCTAGTGGAACTGCCAAAGTTGCAAAGTTTAGCTGGCCCAGAATCACTTTCGCATCCATCCAACTCCATCGCATCTTGTCTAGAAGATCCAATAAGCAACTCTTCAGTTGGAGAACCTTGGTTTCGGACTAACGTTTGCTGTTTCTTTCGTGTCCCATAATATTCCCAAATATTCTAGGTTGGTCGCAGCAACTGCGATGTTTTTGAGTAGTTTATTTGCCATCCCAGTTCGGTCATGAATTCTATGGCTAATTTCGCTTGCATTTCTAGGATTGTAGGATTCTCGTGAATGATCAGGAAATCGTCCAAGTAGACTATCACTCGCAGGTGTTTTTATCTTAGTTGTTGTGCAACCCAATTCGTTACCTTCGCGAATGCTGACGGTGCACTCGCTAAGCCGAATGGAAGACATGTCATTTCGTAAGTGGTTCCTTGATACGCGAGGCAGAGAAAACGACGGTGACTCTGCATTATTGGGATGTGAAAATACGCCTGGGAAATGTCAATTTTCATCATATAATCTCCCGTTTTTAAGTGTGAGGGAACTTGCTGCTGATTTACAAGGCGAAATTTTGGGGTGAAAACATAGTTGTTCAGACTTTTTAAGTTGAATATGGGACGATTTTCTCCGTTGGTTTTCGTCCTCATAAACAAAGTGGAAAAAAAACCTGTTTGATGAACTGTTGGTTGAATGGCCTTGGGCTCTCAGAGCTTTTCTATTTCTAGTGACATTTCTGGAGAACACTTCGTTTGAAATCTTAGCACATTTGTTCTTGAAAGTTTTGTAAGAGGAGGTGGTTTCTTGAATGGAATTCGGTATCCGCTTATTATTTTTAAAATGCTTGTGGGAGCCTGTTTCCATTTGTTTGAGTATGATGCCAGGCGTCCCGCTTTGAAGTAGTCATTTTCGGCCCTCCCCCACCTTTTTCCCCTTTGAGTTGGAGTTGGGGTTAAACTGTTTTTGCGCGTGATCACCTGACTCATTTCTTTTGATGTGCGCAGAGTTGGGATTGTAGTAGTTTCGTTTCGCATTCCTTGAGTCGCGGTTTCGTTACTGCGAGTTTTGGTGAAAATTGTTCCTGCCCCTTGATGAGTGGCTTTGGTTTGGTTGCGGCCTTGATACTTTTGCCTGGGTAGTATGTCTTTTCTTCGCAGGAAAAAACTTATGTATGCCCCCTTGTTCTTTAATTGCTTCTACAAAAGCTTTCTCTTCGAAAAGGTGGGTTTCCGAAGGTGGCATTTCGTGTAAGATTGTCTTGAGAGCTTTATTTTGAGGTTTATAAACCTTTCTGCGCTGCTGCAATACCTCTGCTCGACGGCCACATACATAATGTATCAATGCGTCAGATGTTTTTCTAAAGTTAGAATCTGCAGCAACAAACTCCTTCCCCACCTTCTTTTTCATTTCTTTGGGTAAACTGTCAAGAAGGTTTTGAAAGATGATTCTTTGTTGTAATAAGCCGTTGGTGATTGCCCCCAGGACAAGGTCAAATCGTTCAAGTACGGCTGATGATTTCCACTCAGGAGCAACACCCGCTAGAAGGTTATTGGGTTTCAGGGCGCTGAAAGCGGAGTGGCCTGAAACTGTTTTTGTGTTTCAGCATACCGAACATTACGCCACTCGGTATCACGAAATTTCTGGCATTTTAAGCCAAGCCAATGCTGTCGGGTCAGCTTTATTATATATATATTTTTGGTTCTTGTGCTACCGTAGCTGGCATGAAATCGAACATCGGTTCAGTATCGGAATCCTCGGAATCTTGAAGTTCTACTAGTTGCCTTTGAGCATCAGCAATTTTAGCTCGCAGGTCGGTCTCTTTTTAGTGCTTCGAAGAGTGGATTTCTTCTGACATAGTGCTATCTGGATGAGACTCAAAAGAGCTGTTTAGGTCTTCTGCAGACCTATTAAGAGTTTCTTCCCTGTCAGGCGTAGCAGATCTATGTTGTAGTAGCTTTTTAACATTTTCATTCTGCTCCGGTTGCATCTTCAACATCGTGTTAAAAAGTGACATTTGTTGGTTTAGTACGGAGGCTAGTAGATGTTCTTCACTTCCTTGTAATGGAGGTTGAGGGTGCTCAATGCTTAGGGTTGGTGTCGCAGCCGAGCGTTTAGGCTGATGAACTTCAGCTTCGACTTCTATTGATCTCTTCTTGCCTCGCAGGTTCATTCCATCATTCAATTCAATTACTGCCTCAGATCGCTTCAACAGTTTAGGCTTTAGTGCAGCAACGGTGTTCATAAATACGTTGTATGACGGGCCGTGAATTTTCTCCATAATGCTATGTGGAGAATATAATAACGCTCTCCCAAGCGGCCATTTTATGATAGTAGCTCTGATTGATCTATAACTGCGCTCCGACAAGGAATTCGTTGAGGGGTCAAACGCAAGAGCCACATCTACTGTAGGTATTGCGAATCTAAGTTTGACATCCACAGCTGAAGGCATCTGGTTACTTCCGAATAATTCGTGAAAGGATTAGTTATTCTTTTAGAGGAGTTAGTCTTTTCTGCTCACGGCTTCTATACCGAAAGGACGAGTGTTGGCTGTCGCTGTGCGTATTTTTGGCGATACTGGGGCTGCGCCCCGGGCCTTCGGCCTTGTTGCAGCTGTTTTGGTGCTGCGCCCCGTGTCTTGAGGCGGGGTCTCTTCGGACTGCGGACGAGGGTGAGAGCTTGAAACTTTTTTCTTTTCACCGGGCTTGAACTGGCGATCGTCAGCTTCGCGGCTGGGGTGTCGGCCATCCGAGCCAAAACGGCGTGAACCACCGTGATGAAATTCTCCTACGCGTGGATCAACTAAACCGGTCCAGTCAACTACGACACAAATACAGCCAGTCCGAAACGCCTTGACTTTTACTACCAGCAAAATAAACAACGCTTTGCTGTGTACTTTATCACCACACACTTTTGTAAAACTATCCGCTCTCATGACGGATATCGTCGATATCAAGCAACAAGTTACGGAAATTAAAAGTGCAATGAAGATGTAAATACAAGAGTGGATGCGCTACATCCCAGCACGAACAAGTCTCTGTAAAAACTATAAAATTAGCAAGTGATGCTGAAGCTAGTAATACAAAAATTCGGCAACTAGAAAACAAACTTGAAGACCTAAATCGTCAATCTTGTGCATACAAAATTGAAATGCGGAATATTCCGTCGGAGGCTCAAGAATCTGCAAAAGACCGTCAAACGATTACTGAAAATTTGCTCAAGGTACTGAAAATTGATGCTCTTCCTACTGAGATACGCAGTGTAAGACGACTCCCGGTAAGCCAGATGCTCCTAGACCTATTGTGCTGGAGGTGAGCACGGCTGGCTTCAAAAATAAGATCATTCATGAAATAAAAAATACCAATAAGACCAACAAGACAGCGAAACTCAATACTTCGCATCTGTCCATCACTGGCACCTCTAGACCGGTGTATATCAGCGAACTTCTGACATACAAAACAAAGGGCATCTTTTACAAGTCACGTGAGTATGCTAAACTTAAAAATTCCGCTTTTTGCTGGACCGCAAACGGACAAGTGTATTTGCGGAAAAAAGAAGGGTCTAAGAGTATAGTCATCAAAGATGAAGAGCAATTACAAAGCTTAGAAGAAGCATGACTACCAGATAGTCCGCACCTAAGCTATTACATCGAGTTTTTTAGTTTTCTTACGGATAAGTTTATTTTAATTACCTTATTTTTAGTTTTTATAGATTTATATTTTCTTATAGCACATAACAATGTAAAAATCAGCCACTGCTCTCAAATATGCTTAATCAATACACTATTTACAACACACTCACACAACCGCACTTTAAAAACTATAACATCGGCACACACATACAATAAACAAACACATTACAAAAACAAAACAACATCTCACTCAGCCTACAATCTACATAAAATCACGTGGTCCTATGCTATTCCAAATTATTTAGGTAATATTCTTTTTAGCCTTCGGGTATTTCACACACTGCATGGCTCTTCGCAGTGTCTGTAAAAAAAAACGTTTTGCCACAACATGAATAAACATATTGAAGACGTATATAATAGCATAGACAGCGTGAGAGTGTCGGAGGCCCACATATGTAAACCAGAAAATTTTTCATCTTATCTAAAATATAATTCAAGTAAGTCGATCGTCATTGTCTCAGAAAACATTTGCAGCATCTCTAAGAATCTTGACGAATTTCTCATTCTTATTAAACGCATGAGGGTTCATCCAGACGTTAATGTTTTAACTGAATGTTGGCTATCAAAATGCGATAACCTTCCCTATTTAGACGGCTATGAGTACGCGGCGAATTAGAAAAAAAAAAAATTTTGCTAGACACCGTACTCTCAACATTAACTAAATTTAAGAATGTAATATTGATAGGAGACATCAACATAAATATTATAAGTAACGTATCAACACGCAAATTCAGACTACCTAGACACTTTGGCTAAGTGCGAGTTGTCTCGATCACATATTCATAAAATCTAATCAATCCGCATTGACTCTAGTAATTGAAAATAGCCTTACGGATCATAATACTGTACTATTAGCACTAAAAAGCATCTGTAACAAAGTATCCTCTCAGATCATGACTACAAGGATAGATTTTGAAGCCATCACAACTGAGCTAACTAATACCGATTTTAGCTCTGTCCTAAATGCCTATGACTGTAATAATGCAACTGATACTTTTGTTAAAATTATGAAAAAAATAATCGAAAACCATACAAAGTTGGTTTAACTGCAACGTCGGAAAACACCGATAAAGCATTGGATAACACCGGGTCTCATAAGATGTATTCGGCATCGGGATAATTTGCACTCAAAGCTCCGGAAAGCACTTGAAAACGAAAATCTATCACTAGTTTATAAGAGATACAGAAACTTTTGCAATGGTCTTCTGCGTAAATTAAAAAAACGATACGAGAAATCTCAATTCGATTAAGCAGGGAACGATGTTAAAAAAACCTGGAAAGTCATAAATAACTTAACTAATTTTAAAACTAAAAAAAACTCTACCGCAAGAACTCATACAGCAAACAGATAGAGCCACAACTGTAAATACAGTAAATTACTTTTTCACAAACATCGGTAGGAAATTGGCTGAAAAATATGTACAAATACATACTGCAAAGAAAATGCACAAAATAAATCATCAAACTCCTTTAGACTCATAGATACAGACTACAAAGAAATATTAACCCTTACAAATTCCCTAAAATCAGACTGCTCCATAGGATGGGACAATATCTCTTCAAACATCCTAAAAAAAAACATAGAGGTTATCATTGTGCCTCTCACACACATTTGCCACCTTAGCTTAACGACTTCTGTTTTCCCTAGAGCGTTTAAAAAATCGATCATATTACCTATTCACAAAACAGGTGATAAACAGACAGTAAGTAACTATAGACCAATATCTATATTACCATCACTATCAAAAATCCTGGAAAGAGCATTCAACAATAGGTTGGTCAAATACCTGGAAGATTTCAACCTTATTTCAGTAAACCAATATGGCTTCCGAAAAGGCCGATCTACTGCAGACGCTGTGAGTGAGCTAAATCGCTATGTTGTGGAATGTCTTGATAGGGGTTCCAAATGTATGGGCATTTTCTTAGACTTAGCTAAGGCATTTGACACGGTGTCTATTCCATTGCTCCTGGAGAAGCTGGAAGGTTAAGGAATTCGTGATAACCAGCTGGAGCTACTGCGGAGTTATCTGAGTGAAAGAACACAAAGTGTAAAAATTGGAGAGCACCTTAGTACAGAGTTACATGTCACATGTCAGGAATTCCGCAAGGCTCTATCCTGGGACCAACTCTATTTCTAGTGTATATAAACCAGATTTGCCAACTCGTTATACCAAACTGTAAGTTGTTGTCTTTGGGATCAGGTTTACTCAGGTTGTTGGGATCAGGTTTACTCTTTTGCCCAAAATGGTTTTGATATGATAACAAAAAAGCTCTTCCAAAATATACTTACACTAAATCAAAACCAAATATGTAGCCCTTTCTCTTCGGAAACCTGGGCTTCCGAAAAGTCCTAAACATAAAATAAAAGCTCACTCTATATCATGTTTAAAGGATAACGCATCAAAATGTATTTGTCCATCTTTTGAAAGGTGCAACACTATTAAATATCTTGGTGTGACACTTGATTCACATTTGTCCTATCAACCTCACATTAACCTACTGACAGCCAGAATACGAAAATTTATTGCTGTCTTTAAAAACATACGGTACGCGGCGAATAAAGCTCAACTAAAAACGGTATATTACGCATTATGCCAATCATTAATAACATATTGCATAGACTCCTGGGGTGGAGCCGCTAAGACACATCTACTTCCGATGGAAAGAGCGCAGAGAGCTGTGCTCAAGGTAGCCTACTCCCACCCATATAGGTTTCCAACCACTGAACTCTACAAAGATTGCGAAGTCTTAACTGTTAGGAAACTCTACATACAAAAAGTTGTCCTTAAACAACACACAAAACGCGCTGGCTCAAACCTAACAAATAGAAGACTTATATAATATATTCAACACAAAACTATGTAAAACAACATTTGCACAGCGTCACACACTTTTTTTTAAAAGCACATTTATATAATAAAATAAACAAGCATTCCACACTACACAACACAACTTACAGAGAATGTAAAATTAAAATTAACAATTATCTGCAGAGCTTAGAATACCAACAAATAGAAGACCTTCTATCCACAGGCTAAACAAAACACATTACACACACATTCCCAAATTACTAACATATACATACATACATACACATAAACCTACTCACACACACCCATTTCAAGAGTATTGGCTGTATTTAGTTTTAATGAATTATTTTAGTTGCATATTTTTATATTTTTTCTTTATCTCTTTTTTTCTCTATCTCATAAGACATTATAATCTCGCATGGTTGAAACCCTACAAAATAAAAATATAAGTCCGAATACACATACATAACAAATTGTTTTCCTACACTTTGTTAAAAGCCGAAGCAGAGATCCCTCACGTCTATTTACAAGTAAATAATACTTAGTTAGAGTGAGGAGTCAATGTCAAGACTTTACAGGTTAAAGCGACAAATGTTTCTTTGTCTGTATTTAGACCTAAGTTACAACTTGTAAAGATTTTGTTTGGAAATAAAACATATTATTATTATTATTTATTATTAAAGAAGCGACAATAGCTTTGAATGGTGCTTTTTCTTCTGGGTACATAGATGCAAGATCTCCCAATGTAACCAAAGCCGGCATCTCTGAAAATAAACAAACCAATGGCTGTTGTAGGAAAGGGGTAGTATGCCGCCTTAAAAATTAAGTTAACGACGTCTCATTTACTATTCGGACTAAAAGACCCTCAAATGTTGAGAAGACTACGCGTGGACTCAATCTAGACGACACGTCGCGTGGTCTCAATCTAGACGCGCCGTGACAAGGCGCGTCGTCTCGATCGAGGTGTCGCGTCGCCTCGATCAAACGACATGATGTCTTGTCTACACAATGTCGTCTCATGAGAATGATTTTCATGTCTCGACTTGTCGCCGCTGGGCCCAAAGGCGCCGAGCGGAGAAATCGCCACTGGACTCGAGAGCGCCGAGTGGTATCATTGATTGAGGATATAAATGTAGCCTCAAACCTTACCTTCGCTTGATGTAGTCACTTCAAAATTAACGTTTTTACTCGCATAACTTGTGACTTGTTCACTTGACGAATATTGAAAGCGTACTGAAGCAATGGCCGCCGTGCGCTGCGTAAGAGTGGGAGACAAGGATAGTTGTAGAAAGTGTTACCAGTAAACTACCCTAAGATAGAAAGAGATAGCAGATATTTAGGACGAATATTGGAAGGGGAATCTCTCAAATCTGGTTCAAGCGAAGGCTCGAACACCTAAATGTAGGTTTATTTCATAAATTAGCCTACATTGCTTAATTCAAAGATACGTAATATACGCCTAATACGGGTAATAATACTATCATAACCTATTTTTTGCTTAGACTCAACAGGAAATAAATACATAACTAATCCTTGATAACTAAAATATTGAAAGTGAATACTGTAAGCATGTAATGTTATTTTCCCTGTAGAGTAGGTAATAAAATAACAACAATAAAGCAACATAGTAAAAACGGCTAGAGTTATTAACTGTTTCAACATTAATGGTTTTATAATGTAGGGTTAAAGCTTTTATTATAAAAAAAAAAATATGTTAACTGCTAACAAAATGACATCATTAAGGATTCCTCCATTTATTGATTGATGCCACGAAATATGCATCCAACCACAAACTATAGGATGCTAACGCATCAGACGGGGCACTCCATAGACGAAATCCTGTCCAATACCTGTTCACTCATATCCCATATGACAGATAACTTTTTTATTTTGAATGAACCTTTTAGCATCAGCAAGGTATTCATTCTACCGAGTATATATTTTTTGCTGGCTTGCATACAATTGCTTACTATTTTAAAATATTTTATTGATCTACAAAGGAAAGACCCTGATAATCATAATACACATATTGATTATACAATTAGACATTTATTTACAGAAATATACAGAATAATACACAATAATACAAAATACAAGTCAAACAGTTGAGCTATCTAAATTGCGTAAAACAATCTATAGATAGCCAAACTGGTCCAGAACATTTGATTATTTCACGGAAGCGGCCTTGAATTCAAGAAAGAAAGGCATATTTGCATCTTATCAGGTCCTCAGCACCTCCCCACATGCAGCTGTCCTCACCAGCTCTAAGAGAAATCCCAGACTGTAATGGGATGCGGCAAGGGTGTCTACACAAGTAGCATCTCATATCAATGGCCCACCCATCTCTTAAGGGACAAGAGTCATCAGGATTCTTACCATTATCACTTATCAGACTGTACAAGCCGAGAACAGCTGGTATGTTGATGTTGACATTTGGATTAGGTGTAATCTGCTTTGGAGTAGGTGTGAGCCAAATGTTGTAGTTTCATGGTGTGTAATCACATGATGATCACAGTACTATCTGGATAAAAAATTAGAAATTTAAGCAAACATAACGAAATGCAATAATGTTGAGTGTTTAACATTCTATGTTGTTTCTATTGGTGTTTCTATGTATATGACGGCGCGTTCGATGTAAAGAGCAGACAAGTCGGTGGCAATGTCAGTGTCAGCTGCCGTTGAACTGTCACTATCGTTCGGATTGTTTGCTCTGACGCAACACCCAGCGCTAGCGCACGAGACGAAAGGACCGCCATTACCGAACAGGACGGCAATCGGTTCACATCGAATTAACGGGCTACGCGTTTGGTGGAGTGTCTGCTGATTTAGTGCCTTAAATTATTGAATAGTACGCCCACCGCTATATTTTTGTAATGTGATTATTCTAGAATAATAATTGAACCTCCAAGCACGTGCAGCGTTTTATTCTCCTCGCCCGAATACCCACGCCTGCTAGGATTAATATGGATGACGTAGAGAACCCCTCTGCCTTACCTACATCAGAAGTGGGATGCGGAGGGCCAGCACCAGGAGAAAGAAACGAAAATCCTGAAGGATCATCACACGGTTTGCTACGCAGTATGGAAGCTTTGCTATCACGGCTCCTGGAGACGCCGCATCCTCCTCGAGCGCCGAGTAACACGACGACGCAGCTGATTCGCTTTGATCCAGATGAAACCGACGCAGATATAGAAGGTTGGTGCAGGATAACCGAAATAGTCGTAAGCGGCAGGAAATTAGAGGGCGCAGAACTTTTACTAGCCCTCACACACGCTTTGCGAGGCCGCGCGGTCACGTGCTTAACCAAATTGCACGCTCAACAGCTAACATGGCCGCACATAAAAGAGTTACTTCTAGCGAAATTTGGAAAACCGATGCTGCCGCAAGACTATTTCGACGATATACTGAGGTTTCAAGTGGGCGTTAAAGAAACAGCAAGTGAAGCCGCGGTACGCCTCTGGAGCATGATAGAGCAAATCCCACGCACTGAGATGCCGGAAGATATCATAGTCGGCTTCGTATCTTCAGTTTTGTGCCAAAAGGATGTCATCATACGTCGCGAACTGCAGACCTGTAACATCACCACCCGGGCCCAACTATGTCGAATCCTGAAAGGCATCTCCTTGAAGCGGAGGCACGAAACCCCAGACACTAACGACGTCGAGCCTAAAAAGATTCGTCCAAACGAACGTTTCCTGGGAACTTGTCATCGGTGTGGTCTACTGGGCCATCGTGCGGTAGACTGCCGCAGACGTCGAGAAGAACCCTTCGCTAAACCTGCAACGTCGAAGGCTCCCGAGCTGTTCCCAGCGCCGCGAAGCGTTTCGCGGCCCGTCGTCTGCTTCGTGTGTGGTCAGCAAGGCCATGTGGCGTCAACGTGTCCAGACCGCAAGGGGGCGGTGAGCGGCGAGCGGCCAGCGATCAAAGAAGTCCACCTGTGCGAGCGGAGACCAGCGACTGGCACCTTGACTACATCCTCCGGTGAGCTCGTTTCCTTCCTTTTTGACAGTGGATCCGCTTGCTCGTTAGTAAATAGTAGCACAGCTGCCAGACTTCCGGGCACTACACGCGACACTTTGGTGTATCTTACTGGTATAGGCGAAGACAATGTAGTAGAGTGCACCTCCCAAATTTCTAGTATCGTCAATATCCAGCATATCTCGTTTGAAGTGTTGTTCCACGTGGTACCCGACACAACGATAGGCGAGCAGATAATCATAGGTCGGGATATTTTAGGCAAAGGCATTACCGTTGAAATAAATAGTGATCAAACTCGGTTCGTGTTGCGTAAGAAGGTGGATATTGTAGAAAAATCGAGCGCAATAGATTTTGATAGCATCGACACTGATCTGCAAGGCGAACATAGGTTAGCTCTAATCGAAATTTTGCGCAAATATAGTGACTTCTTCACAGACGGTATACCTATACGACGTGTCACAACCGGTCATATGCGATTAGAACCTATTGACCCGAGTAAGACTGTTCAACGACGCCCATATAGGTTGTCCCCTGCGGAAAAGGAGGTAGTTAGAAATAAAATAAAGGATCTCCTCGAAGCTGGTGTTATTCGTGAAAGCACGTCAGCTTTCGCCAGCCCGATACTTCTCGTAAAAAAGAAGGACAACTCAGATAGGATGTGCGTTGACTACCGCGAACTAAATTCGAACACTCGTCCGGAGCACTACCCTCTGCCAATAATTGAAGAACAGATAGATAGACTTCATGGCGCGTGCTTTTTCTCGTCTTTAGACATGGCATCGGGCTATCATCAGATTTTGATCGACCCAGAGGGCGACAGCGTAGCTCGCACGGCGTTTGTGACCCCCGAGGGTCAGTATGAATTTTTGGCGATGCCCTTTGGGCTACGAAATGCGGCTTCTGTCTATCAGAGGTGCATTAACAAAGCCCTAGGTCCTCTCAAAGATAATGTAGCACTAGCCTACATGGACGACGTACTTTGCTATTCCAATGACGTCACACAAGGCCTGGAACGTTTAGATCTTACACTGAACGCATTATCAGAAGCAGGTTTTTCACTGAATGTCCGGAAATGCAAATTCATGAAAAACGAAGTAGACTATCTGGGGTACGTAGTAAAATCAGGGAAGGTCACCCCAAACCCTAGGAAGATCCGAGCCCTAGTAGATGCACCCACACCACAAACTGCAAGTCAAGTTCGTCAGTTTTTAGGTCTAGCGTCCTACTTCCGTCGCTTCATCCCAAATTACACTCACCTAGTGGGCCCACTGTACCCTTTGACAAAGACCAAGGGGGCGATAACGTGGACGAATGCACACAGCGAAATTCACAAAAAGATCGTTCAAATATTGACATCTGAACCGGTCTTAACAATTTTTGACCCAAAATTACCAGTGGAACTACACACTGACGCAAGCTCAGAAGGGTATGGCGCGATACTAATTCAAAGACAAGACAATCTACCTCGCGTGATATCCTACTTCAGCCGCCGAACTACCGATGTGGAATCCCGCTATCACTCGTACGAGTTGGAGACCTTAGCGGTCGTTCGAGCGGTAGAGCACTTTAGGCATTACCTGTACGGTCAGCACTTTACTGTCTTCACAGACTGTAATTCCCTCAAAGCATCTAAGTCTAAAACCGATCTCACTCCTCGTGTCCACCGATGGTGGGCTTTTCTCCAAGCCTACGATTTTGATATCGTGCACAAACAGGGAAGCAGCATGGGTCATGCCGACTTTTTGTCTAGAAACCCGCTACCCGATTGTCCGTCCGAATTTCCAGATGCCGGATCGTCTGCAAAAATGAAACCCGTAAAATTTGTAGAACTTCACGAGGGCTGGTTGACAGTTGAACAAAAAAGAGATAGCGAGATCCGAGACTTAATCGAAAAGCATCATAACAGTGAACTCCCTGAAGCAATATCCTCCACTTATGACGTCCGCAAAGGGTTGCTCTACAGGAAAATCGAACGAAACAAGAGTAGCTTTTGGCTCCCCGTTGTACCTCGTTCTCTCACATGGTCCCTAATCAATCATATCCACACTGAGATCAAGCACTTAGGCGCCGATAAGACGCTAGACAAACTCTACGAACAATATTGGTTCCCACAAATGTCGAAATCCGTCCGCAAATTCGTAGATTCATGCATAGTATGCAAAGCGTCAAAAGGCCCATCGGGTGCCACTCAAGTCAGGCTTCACCCAATTCCGAAGGTCCCCATTCCTTGGCACACTATTCACATCGACATCACTGGTAAACTCAGCGGCAAAAGTGATCAGAAAGATTACGCCTCAGTAATCATCGACTCATTTACCAAATATGTTCTCCTTGAGTACACTCATTCTCTTGATGCGGCAAGTGCTGTAAAGGCCTTAAAGAAGGCTGTGTGTCTTTTTGGCGCCCCTAAGCGCATTATAGCCGATCAAGGCAGATGCTACGCAAGTGCTGAGTTCAGAGAATTCTGTAGCGATCACTCCATAGAACTCCACTTCATTGCCACAGGCTCTAGTAGAGCCAACGGCCAAGTAGAGCGAGTAATGCGTACTTTGAAAAGCCTATTCACAATTATTGAAAATGATCCTCACAAAACGTGGCGCGACGAGCTTCTTGATGTCCAGTTAGCTTTGAACACCACAAGGTCTAGAGTCACCGGATACACACCCACTGAACTAATGTTTGGAATAAAAGCGCAATCGTTAGGTATGGCCAAAATAGCCCCAAGCTCCGCACCGGTACCGCGATTAGTTTTAGAAACGATAAGACGTAACGCTGCCGAAAATATCGCGAAAACGGCATCATCTGAAATAAAGCGATTCAACCGGGGTAAAGCCGTCGTGAAACCGTTCTCTAAAGGGGAGTATGTTTTTATAAAAAATAACGAGCGCAACCAAACCAAACTGCAAAGAAAATTTAAGGGACCATTCATAATCACCAACGTGTTAGAAAATGATAGGTACGAATTGAAAAACATCGATAGGTCTAATAAGACTTACAAATACGCTCACGAAAATCTGCGTTTAGTGCCCAGGGGTCATGATGGCTTAGTAGAAGTTGCTGCCTCTTTGATCAATGATGATGATGATGATGATGAGGAGGAGGAGGCCGAGACGGCGGGTCAGACTCAAAGGGATGAAACGGTATCATCAGATGAGGATACGATCTCGGTAGCTAGTTCGCACACTATGACCGCCAGCTCGGCAACCCTCTCAGCATCGGAACGCGAAGAAGACATTTAATTTTGAGTCGTGAGTAGCGCACTATTTATGTGTCATTTTCAACACCACCACTTAGGCAAGTACGAGTCAGGTGGCTTCACGTCATATGAGATGACGTTGGGTAGAGGCGCGGGGCGGGGTATGACTACACCCTGCTGTGGCATTATTTGCATGAGGTCAAATATTGCCGGGGGTTGTGCTCGAGCTGCGGGGCCGTCCGGTCCAGGTCGTCATATGAGATGGCGAGCTTGGTCGAAAGGACACCTTGATCTGATCCTAATAGCTCGAAGACACGTGTGTGTGTGTGTGTGTGTAATGTGAATACTGACGAATGTGTACTGAACGATTCCCACCTAAACTGTCAGGATAGACGAGCGAAGTAAAATTTGTGATCCCAGCGGTTTTCTCTAATTTTCAGGTCAAGGAACACGAGAGAAGACGGATACGCACGAGGACGTGCGAATGTCAGTCTGGCCGTGACGGCGCGTTCGATGTAAAGAGCAGACAAGTCGGTGGCAATGTCAGTGTCAGCTGCCGTTGAACTGTCACTATCGTTCGGATTGTTTGCTCTGACGCAACACCCAGCGCTAGCGCACGAGACGAAAGGACCGCCATTACCGAACAGGACGGCAATCGGTTCACATCGAATTAACGGGCTACGCGTTTGGTGGAGTGTCTGCTGATTTAGTGCCTTAAATTATTGAATAGTACGCCCACCGCTATATTTTTGTAATGTGATTATTCTAGAATAATAATTGAACCTCCAAGCACGTGCAGCGTTTTATTCTCCTCGCCCGAATACCCACGCCTGCTAGGATTAATATGGATGACGTAGAGAACCCCTCTGCCTTACCTACATATAATATGCATGTATTTACAAATAAAGGTATAAATAAAAAATATTGCTGGACAATGCACACAACATCATCTATTTATGGTGACAAGATGACTGATAGAATACTTATAAGAGTATACTTTTAAATACATACATTTATGATACTTTATAACACCCAGATACAGAACAAACACTAGGTTAGTTACCTAGCTATGCTTTTCACACAATTGATTATCTTGGGCGGGAATCAAATCCTCGACTTAGAGCGCAGAAGGCTACTACCAACTGAGCTGACAGGCCAGTCGATTATGTAGTATATCAATCACTTGGTTCCCATAACACAAGCTCTGCTTATATTATAATTATTATTATTATTATTTAATAATTTTGGCAAGATAAGTAGGTACAATAAGTACTTACCGGTGATTATAGCAGAAGAACACCAATATACAGACATTTCGGTAGCAGCAGATTACGTTGGATAGGCATCCGCTTTCTTTAGTTGTAGCGAGAAATCTCTTCTAAAAATGCTTTTGACACACAATCATACTGCTTGCGAAGATCTTGAAAACTTCAGGTCTAAAAGTCTTTTAATCCAATCGAAGTCCAGTCCAAGAGTCCAATCTCTTTTCGGAAGCATAAAAAAATGTACGTCCTTTCGTTTACACAGCTCACAACACAGCACTTGTACATTACTGCGAGATTAAATTACAGAGAGGATAAAAATATAAATTACTTACAGAATTTAAAAATCAACGTCATTTAACTTTGAAACTACAACAGCTGTTGCTTATTAGTTTGGTTGGTTTGTTAGGATTGATTTGATGTCGATAGCAAAATAGGAAACAAACATGCCTTGATCGGGCAGGAAAGAAGTATGAAAGAAGGGGGAGAGGAACTGTTAACTATGTTAGTACTGTCGTTCTCTATAGACTATAAATCGGCCAGGATTTAAAGTTCAATGATTGTCGGCCATGCATCCAACCAATGCATTAGCATCCTATAGTTTGTGCATCCAACTTACCACCACCATTTCATTCACTTCTCACTCACTTCTATTAAAAAATAAATGACATTCTCATTAACTGACATTGACTGAATGAATCAAATATTCCGGTTTATCCATTTTGTACAAACTTATTATTAAAATTTAAAAAAAAATATGATGGACGTAGCCCAATATCATAATTTTTTATTATTTAAATAGCCTAAAGGGAGACCAGTCGCTGATCGCATTTTTTGGTCGCCCCGCCACCCGTCGAGATAGCCTAAAGGGCGATAAGTCGCCTAATCTGGCATCACTGCCATCGACTAAGACTTTGTTGAACAAACAAATTGACCATAAACAAAATAAACACTTGACACTGGCAAAAATGACATTTTTATGTCACATGCCATTAACAAAGAAGATAATATAATCAATAAGTCAGTTAGTTCAACTGACTCAGTTTCAGTTGTCACTTTAGATTGTTTGTTTATGTACCTATTACCTGAGTTATTGCAATAGAATGTGTTAATTGTGGTACCTATATTGCTGCTATCCTGCTGAGTATTAGTCCGTTGTATTATAAATCCTGTTTTTTTATATTAAATTTAGAAGCATGAAGGCGTACAGAAAATGTGAAATATGTGGCCTTAGATCAGGACGGAAAGATGGGACAAAACGTGTTTTTATGGCTAGATTTCCTCTGAATGCTGTGCGGTAAGTAGAACATTAATTAATATAACTTTTAAAACTATCATGGTTTTGCACATAATTCTCAAACTCACATATCATGGTAAATATCCCGTTTTGAGTGAAAATTATTAATTAATAAATCAATCTATCTACCGGTCAAACTTTAGTTTCCGGATACACGAAATGTAGAAGGGGTCCCATAACCTACCAAGTGATAAATAACCAAGTGAAGTGAAGATAAGCCAAAGTCGTCGAATGAAGCCATATGTCAAAGACATCGGTTTTTTACGTATGGCGCGATTTGGCGCGGTTACAGTGACACATGACAGGTTTTATACGTTTCGTTCGCATCAATTTTGCACAACATGTTAAACCACAGATAACAAATACGACAAATTTGGTTATTATCTGTCAATTTTTACGTTTTGTTGCATGTTTTATCAGATTTTAGGTTAGAAATGTTTTATTATCTTCTCGAAAACTAAGGATTTCCTCAAGTTAAAAGTCTTAAATATGTAATCAGGAAGCAAAACCCTACCAGATTTGAGCCCTTTCACCCTCCAATTCGTGTGTCCAGAAACTAAAGTCAAGCCCATTTTACGAGTTATCGTTACATGTTCGACGATGCTCTAATTTTAGGTGTAAAAAATGGGTGAAGGTGACAGGTAATGAGGACTTGGCATATTTACCAATCGAAAAACTCCATCAATTGAAATTCCTATGTGGAAATCATTTTAATGATAAAGACTTCTACAAAAAAAAAACACAATTGAGGAAGACTGCCGTTCCATCCAAAAGAATCTCTACTAAGCCACTCTCGGATGACATACTAAAAGGATTTCCTTACTACTTATGCAACGAAGAACAGGAGAAAACAACAGAGAGAAGACTGAATCAGACAAAAGGTTGTTTATTAATAATAATAAATTTATTTGGTTATAATAAGTTTTTTTTTATTAAACACATTATATATAACACATACTGAGCCTAGCCTAGCCTGCCGCCTCTGGTGCTGTGGTCTGGTTCGTTCATTGATATCGATAGGATTTTAACTATTATTGCCGAATGTCCCTATTTTGTTTTGATCTGATTGCTACAGAGTTTGCTCTAAAAGGTAGCCTTCTTTTGACATTAACATTTACTATGTCTATGTTAATCTATGGTCTCCTACCCTGACTCCTCTTTCAATTCAACTCAATTATGTATTATCTCTGGTTTGTTGCTTCGCAGAAGTTCAATTTGTGAGCTGTTCTTCAACAATGGCTATTGTAGAAGACGAAGTTAGAAATGAATCGGAAGAAGAAAACGAAATAGAGGTGGTTGTAGAAGAGTATGAAGGCGAAGACCAAGATTCCGACGAATCTGAGGTCAGAATGTTTTTACATGTTTTGTACCAACACAAATTTTCTTCTTATTTTCATTTTCTCTCTGCCAACAATACGGCAACGAAGGCGCTTATTTCCGTCAATGTATTGTAATTAATAACATTCGGGCAGTTTTTATTCATCATAGCACCTTGCAACTTCATATTATCAGCATTTTATAAGAAATATATAACATAAAAAGGCATAAGTATGCCTTGTCCAAACTGGCCTGTAATGATAGAAACTACATCTACCTGTTAAATTCCTAGTCATATTTAAAATTTAGGAAGTCTTACTTTCGGTGAAGAGTTGATTAGTCTGTTTTAAATTATGACCCACATTATCTAAAAATTTGTATGAACTTCTGTAGGATCATTTTCATGATTTTGTGCATCAAATACCAGGTGAAGCTGTCTGTTCTGGCTTGATTTTGATGGGCTATTACAATACCTACACAGTTAGTTATTGTTTAGCTTAGGCAGCTCATTTAGCCACTGACTCTTATATATCTTTATGCCTGTAGGATGATGATGATGCAGTTGATGCAGCACTGGAACGCAAGGTGACAGATTTGGAGATGGCTATCAAAGCAGATCCTTATGCCTATGATAATCATATTGAGCTGATCAAGGCTCTGTGGTAAGTTATGATGTGAAGAAAAGCACAATAAATACTTTTTGTTGGTGAACTTAATGCTGATGAGTGGATGTGTAAAGATTAACATTTTGGATTAGTCTGTCTGTAATAATTGTTATAGATTTTTGTATTATCTGGGATATGGCTTCTCTTCAGCTTTCTGGTATAATTTCATAAGCATTATTTATTTATGATGTTATAAGGAACAGACAACCACAAAAAAAATTTACTACACAACAATTTATTTTCTAAGTTTAATTAATGTTGCGATTTATAAACCATCTCTTGAGTTTAAGCTTCAGAGCAGAATTAAATCATTTGATACATCAAACTTGATTTGAAAATTTGGCTTCACTGCCCACAGGGCTTTATCAGACTTGAAGCGCTGGCGTTTGGCTTTTGACCGCTTCTACAATCTCATGTCGCTAAAAGCAGAAGACTGGCTGCTGTGTCTTCGTACGGAAATATCCTTATCTCACTCGTCAGATGCCCAGGAGAGGATCGCTGAGCTGTTTGAGAAAGCTGCAGCAGATTGCTATTGTAAGTACTTATGTTAATTATAATTGACACAAAGACCAGTAACTCACTCATTTGTCACTGTAAATTAACCATATCTATTACAAGACATTGACCAAAAAGAACAAGTAGATTCATAGTATAAACTTTACATAATATATTGGAACCGGATTTGGTGCTAGATGGTGTTGAGTGAAAATCAACAAATGTGTATTTATATAATGTACATACCAAGTTTTGTATTTTTAGCATGCTTGGTACCTACATAATATGTACCTAATAACATATTATGTAACATTGTTATATGTTCTTCCCTAAAATACCATCCATTAAATGTAATCAAAATCCATCCAAGGTGTGAAAAGGTAATAAACAAACAGCTAGACAGATACTTCGAAATTATATTAGTATAGATTGAACTAACTATTTATGCACTATATTGAAAATATTTCTATTCATGCTCTGATATGGTGTATTTATAAATAACTAGTAGTCATCCAGTGGTCGAAATTCAACCATAATTAATTTAAATCAAAATTGTTAATTCAGATTACTGCTACACAACTTTTTTATATTTAATTAATATTTGTATATTGAGCGAGTGGTATATCACTAATAACTAAATTGTAATAAATGAATTTGTTATGGTATGATTTATATCTTTCTATTTATATTTACAGCAGTGCAAATATACAGCGAGTGGTGTGCTTGGTGTGTCAGTGATGACAAACCTCCAGAAACAGTTCGACAGTATCTCAAGAAAATCTTGGATCATGCAGGCGCAGATCCTCTCTCAGGGAAAGTATTTTGGGATGCACTTTATGACTTTGAAAAGGGACAGCTGGAAGCATTTGGGTAAGCACTGCACATTCTTAGGCTAAGACTTAGCATAAGCTTAGGCTTATCAACACTCAGTGCATTTTGAGATGTTAACATTATGGAAATATGAGTTTGAGTTATAACCTTCATCTTACACTTGCTCCTAGACTCAATTTGTTAGATGATGTTACAAGTTTGAATACAATACAATTACAAGATGGCTGGAATTTTATCGAGTAAATGTTGTAACCTTTACATATTTTCTTACTAAACTGCTAACCGCAGCTTCTTATGCATGTTATCTATATAAAAAGTAACATACCTATGTCTGTCCCAAGATACAATCTATCTTCTTTCCAAACTTCTTCAAGATCCTTATAGCATCTAATACGCAGCCAAAAAGGATGTATCTTATAAACACACATTAGCTAATGCGTTGTTAAATCAGTTGCAGTCTCTATTCTTTTATATTAAAATTACAAAGATGCTGTCTTTGTAATTTTACTTACTTAAATGTCATACTTAAGTGCCACAATAACTAATTATGTTATTATAGAATTATAGAGAAAGAGTCAAACAGAGACAATTTTTAATTAAGATAAGATAAGAGTTTATTCAATAACAATTTTTACATTGTGTCTGAAATACTTAAGCCTAAAAACATTATAATAATATAAAAGAGTAGCATGTATGTCAATAAGTACAAATAATCACATTTTTCTTAATTTAAAGTCATCAACTGTATAGAAGCACCCCTCCAACAAAAGTTTTATCAATGCAGACTTAAAATGTAGTGGGACTTTCTATGATTTTCATAGCCACAGGAAGTGAGTTGTACAGTGTAACAGCCTGATATCTACAACCATGCCTAACAATATTTATTTATAGATTTAGTTTGATATTTAACTTCGGACACAGTGGGGTCGCAAGATCTTTTCTTCTTGTATCTAGTCTTGTAGCTCTTTGTTCTTGTGTTTCATACTTTGACGGATGTCTGATAATGTCCATAAGAGTTACAAGGATATATAGGCTAGGTAGAGTCAAAATATGGAGTTCCATGAAATGATTTCTACATGATTCCCATGGTGGTATGCCTACCATGGTACGTATTGCACGTTTCTGAATAGTAAAAGCTCTATTCATATTGTAGTCATAGCTGTTACCCCAAAATTTTACACTATATCTCAGTTTTGACTCCACAAGAGCATAATAAGTCGTTTTCAGTTGTTCCATACTTACTTCGTCTCTAAGACTCCTTAATGCGTAACAAGCCGAACTGATTGCGTTCTCTATTGCCTCCAGCTCAGGTTTCCAGTTAAAAAATTGGTCAATATGGACTCCAAGGAATTTAACGCTATCCACATACACCACTTTAACTCCATTACTAAAAGTTTGAATTATATCTTGCTCACGTGCGGTAGATCTAAACAAAATAGCAATTGTTTTAGCAATGTTTAGATTATTAACACAGAACTAATTATTAAAATCCACAAGTGCGTTGTCAGTTTTAACTTTTAGATCTCGGATATTCTTTGCTGGGATTATAGCATCAGTGTCATCTGCATAAACGACTAATTTAATTTCTGGTATTGTATTACTAATATAGCTTATTAGATCGCTTAAAAATATTAAAAAGAAAATAGGTCCCAATATTGATCCTTGAGGAACTCCTCGTCTTACACTTACTAGTTTTGCCGTGTTCACTATTTCTAGCCCTTTCACGATATTCTTTATTTCAACGAATTGCTTTCTATTGTTTAGGTAAGATCTTACTATGCTTAGAGCAGTTCCCCTTATTCCATAAAATTCTAGTTTGGCCATGAGTATCTCGTGGTCGACTGTGTCAAAAGCAGATAAGTCCAAAAATAAACCTGCCACTTTAAATTATTATTTAAGTTGTCAAGTACTTCTTTTATCAGCAAATCAACCGCGTCCATAGTTCCGAGCCTCATTTGGTAGCCAAATTGACGTTCATTAAGAATTTTATGTTGGTTAAGGTGTGTCACAATCCTATCTTTTATGAGTTTTTCATATAACTTTGATATCACGGGCAATATTGGTGATATTGGACTAAAATTCTTTGGGTCATTTTTTTTACATTTTTTATGGATTGGCAAAACTCTTGCGATTTTCAGTTGATCTGGAAAGATCCCGTGATCAATGCAGTTATTTAGAAAAATTGGTAGAGGCTCTGCTAAAATATCCACATTATCTTTTATGATTGTGATTGGTATCTCATCATAACCATACAAGCGTTTTACTTCCATTTTCTTTATTATTAGTCTAACCTCGTTTTTATTCGTGTGATTCATGTCTATGTCTGTGCTTACTTTACTGGAGTGTTCCGCCATATATTTTAAAGCTAATAAACTTGTTATCATTAATATTCATGTCAATACAACTATAGTCAAATTGCTGTGCAAAGGTGTCTGCTATTTTTTGAGAATCGTCAATAATAATATCATTAATTTTAAGTAAATAATGTAATAATGTTTAAGTGCCTTATTATTAATCTTATTTCTATGTCTATTTACAATGCTCCTAATTTCTTTTGTCTTAGTTTTTGCTTTTATCAGTTCTTTTTTAATTGAATGTCTTTTTGCGGTAATAAGAGTTTTTTTGTACAGCATTAAATATGTATTTCGGTATGTAATGATTGACTCATGACAAGTTATTTTGTTCAGGGAATTCAAAAACCTCTTCATCTTACTAGAAGTTTTGATCCCTTTGGAGATCCATGTGATTTTATTTTGTTTCTTTGTGTTTACTTTAATTTTTATCTTTTTAAAAGAGGTTTTAAATACATTTTGAAATCTGTTTAAAAAACCATTCACGTTACAGTTATAAAGATCTACTTCTTGTAAACTTTTCCTAAACATTGTTCTATTCTTATCAGATAAAATTCTTCGTCTCGCCATGTAAAATCCTGATTGTTTTCTCGAATTGTTTTCAACGCTCAAACTACAAAACAAGCCTGCATGCCCATCGCCAAGTCCTTTAAAGTCAATCCCCCAGTTAGTAATTCTACCTTCTTCCACATTAGTCAATATATTATCAATGCAGGATTCACTGTGATTTCGAGAGAAAGTAATACAATTCACTAGGTACTTAAAATTATAGCACTTTAGTAGATTCAAAAAGTCACACTTGTACCAACTCTCGGATAGAATATTCACATTAAAGTCTCCTAAAATAATACAACTCCTGCTGAAAAAGTGCTCCAGTACAGCTTCTAGCCTTTTAAGAAAATCAATAAAGTTTTTGTCATCGGGGATTCTATATAGACACATAATATTTAAGTTAGAATAAATATATCGGACTCCACATATTTCAAAGCTATCTAGCTTGTATAACTTTTTACATATCTTTAACTCTTCGGTGCTGTTTGATATGTGGGATAAAATCAGAGACCCACCTCTTTTCTTACTGTTTCTAACATTGTAAGATGCCATGTTATATTTGTTAAAGTTAAAAATAGGTGCATTCAGTTTATTCAAGAAATGTTCCGTGATGCATATGTAGTTGATAACATTAGCCCCTAAACTATTTAGGTAAATTGTTAGTTCGTCTGTTTTATTTGAAATACCACATACGTTTTGGCAAAAGCAATTTAAGTGCGTTTCAGAACCTGCATGTTTAATCAAACTATCATTACATGTATCATTATTGTTGTCCACGAAAAAATGTACTGCTGTGACTTTGTTCCGGTTCAATATTTTTGGTTTGTGTAGCCATACACTTCAGCACCCCTTCACTACGGGCCTGAAAAGTAGTTTGTGTGGACACATTTTTATAAACACCAGGTTGTGATTTTATTTGTATGTAATCCAAGTTTTTGATTATGTAATAGATTTGCAAAATATCTTTCAGTATAAATCTACTAATGAACGATTTATTATATAGATAGTAGTTTCTTCTATCATATTTATTGTAAAGTACATCTAAGTCAATCATTTTTGAATTTTCAAATTGAGAGCTAACAAGACGTAATATTTTATTTACATTTTGTTCATTTAGATGCCCATTTCTGAAAACTGTGCCAAGCAAAACATTTGTATTTGTAATTTATTATATTAGTATGGATTCATTACTTCTATAGCATTTCATTGTTTTATTCTGTTTCAATACTTGCAATAAATACACATGACCTTAAAGGTAGGTCAGAGACAGATCCATTTCTCCAAAACAATGACAAACAAACAAAAAAATATAATAAGTATAATAGCAAAATTTATGCTTTCCTTTTGACAGCAGCAAAGATTAAGAATGAATATTAGTTTCAGATTTGTTATTTTCCTATTTTTCAGAGAGAATGACCATGACAAGCCGGAATACCTGCAGCAGAAAGAACTTATCTTCCAATTTCTTGAAGAACTAATTGTGCGACCAGTGATGCGGGTGGACGAAGTGTGGCCGCTGTATGAAGAGTACGCCATCGCCGCTCCGAGCTACACGCCCCATCGTTTACAAATTGTAACTCAAATTTTAAAATATTTATACTCAATAGCAAGGATAACTTGGAAATGTCTTATATACTAGAGAAGAGTTTTGAAGATTTTTTTTGTATGATCTTTATAATTAGTTTAACAATGAATAACGAATGCAAGGTAACAGTCGTTTTTAACCGACTTTATCAAAAAGGAGGAGGTTCTCAATTCGTTCAAAACGGCTGAACCGATTTGGAAAATTCTTTTTTTGTTTGAAAAGGTATACTTCACAGGTGGTCCCATATAAATTTGATCAAAATCGGTCGAGCTGAAAAATAAACGAAAATCTAAAAATTGTATACATCGATGATGGTTTCATGTACTTTCATACCTCGCTGTTTCATTGGAGCGTTGCGTTTATTTGGCCTACCCTTATTGTATATATACAAAATACATCTACTTTCCACTAAAAATGTATTATAGGCTTTTTCATTTTCAAATTTCATTCAATGAAGTCGGTTTCTTTTTAGTTTTTAAAACGTAATTATTACATTGCAAATCTGACAGTTAACTATGTATGTAAGCAAATTCGTGTCGCCTCTACCAGGTCTGCGATGCTAATCACATATAATGGCAATTAATATAGCTGTTGCTCGCGTCTTTGCACTTATGTATCAAAAGTCCTATGTCTGTCCCAAAGATAAAATCTATCTCATACCCAAATTTGATTAAGATCTGTTCAACTGTTCAAAAAAGTAATAATAATAATAATAATGCCGGACATTTCACACAGCATCATCTGGCCCCAAAGTAAGCAGAGCTTGTGTTATGGGTCCCACATGACTGATATAGTACTTAAATACATTTTTTTTTCTTAAATACATACATATTATACATAGAAACACCCAGACCCGAGACAAATACTTGCAGAACATACAAATATTTGTCCCGTGGCGGGAATCGAACCCGCAACCTTCTGCGTCTCAGCCAGACCTTAGCCCACTGCGCCAGAGAGGTCGTCAAAAATAAACAAACAGACAAATAGATAGTCAGACACTTTCGAATTTCGTATAGACTTTAGATAACACTAGGACCTGAAAGCGGGCTTGGAAGCTTTACCTTTATAAATAGTAGCCTATATGTATGTGCAATTCCAGGTCACTTACTGTATATATACTATACTCCAGCCATATTCGAGCTATAATGTTTAATAACAAAGCGTTGCTAGGCAGCCATGTGACGTCATGGGTAAAAAACATTTTTTATCAATGCTCATTTTTGTAAATGCTAGGTAGGTAATACGCATGTGATTCAAATTTACTTGACTTTGCCCCTTTTTTGTTCTGATTTTGTATAACGATTGTTTTCTGATTTAGTTGGTTTATAATTGCATAAGATATTAAAATGTCAAAATAAGCGCGCGAAATTGAAGTTAGCGAATAGCGGCGTTTAAGCACACCACATTTTAAGCGATGTTTTAAATATTTGTAACTGAATTCAAAATTGCATGCATATGCACTATTGATAATGATTATGAGTAAATAATTGAGATTTTAACTAATAAAACTGTACGTAATGTAATAAAAAAACGGTAGCTGATTTATTTATATTTACTATATTTTTATTTAATTTTTTACTTCGCACTCATGTGGGGCTCACCAACTAAATGACATAATACAGAAATGCAAAAATGTTCACGATTTCTTCCAAAGAAGAAAGAAAGCATTAGGGTTGGCACTATTATCAAACATCACAGCCAATCCTAATTAAAAAAGAAAAATACTTCCACTTACATGTGATTTGAAATGTTTATTAATAAATTTTTATCTTTTACATGACTTTACAAATCGTATTATGAATAGTTTGATCGATTTTTAGGGTAAAACGATTGAATGAGTTAAATTGTGAAATATTCTGAAGTGAAAACCCTAAAAATCAGCTGTTGTGGTTTGTTTACAAATATTATGCCTCGAATATGGCTGGAGTATAAGTGAATATAAAGCCACAAACTAATATCCTCACATTGACAGTAACTTGCAGAATACTGGCCTCAATTCTGTTGGCACCAACCTAACTAATTTTAGATAAAATTAGGTTTTTTTAATTTAGGTTTTTTGAACGGTCGAATTAACCTTTGGTATTCTGCTGCTACCAACTTATCCTAATTTTGTTTCATTTAACTTAATAAGGCGTTCCTAATTTAGTAAGATCGTACTAACCAAATAGGTTTTACAAAGGTTATGACTAACTAAATATATATTACTAGCTGACCCGGCCACGCGTTGCTGTAGCTCAGTAGTTCTAATACGTTGAACCCTAATACGCTAACCTCTAAAATTATTAGTGTTTCTCTACTATATTATGTATGTATTATACATATAAACCTTCCTCTTGAACCACTCTAAAAAAAACCGCATTAAAATCCGCTGCGTAGTTTTGAAGATCTAAGCATACAACGGGACAGACAGACAGCGGGAAGCGACTTTGTTTTAAACTATGTAATGATATAATTCCTAATTTTAGAAATAAACCAACCAAACCAAACCAAATTGCCACTATTATATTATTAGTAGGCTTCAATTTCTTTTGATTCCAACCACTTTTTCATAAGCGCTTGATAAGTGTGATTAGTTTTTGTCATTCAAATTAATAAAGATACAACACATACAACTTATAACACCACAAAAGAATAATAGACTAACCATAAAATTCTAAAATCCATATAAATTTTAGGAGCAACAGCACACACCACAGCAACACTTTTTTGCATTAGTGCAGTTTTTACAGGGTGTAATTTTAACCTAGTATTTAAGTATTCTCTGTCCTTATCATTCTGAACTCTATTTATAAAGATACCGACAGATTTAAACAACTCAATAGCTAGTGTTTGATTATAAAATAATAAATTTGATGTATGTTTGTTTTATTTCAGATGAAGGAACGCCACAAAAGAGCTTTGGAGTTTCTAGACAGAGCAACACCTTTTGAAAATAAACTACTAATAATGGAGTAAGTTAGCCCGATTATTATTAATCGTTATTGAAATTACTAATTAGATTAGGAACTTGTGTTACTGATCTATTTATGACTTCAAAAATAGGAGGAGGTTCTCAATTCGTCGGACTCTTTTTTTTAGGTATGTTCTCCGATTACTCAAAAACGCCTGAACCAATTTAGAAATTTATTTTTTGTTTGAAAGGGTTCCAGGTGGTCCCATTTAAATGTTATCGAAATCGGTCGAGCTGCAAAATTAACAAAAATCTAAAATCTTATACATCGATGATATTTTCGTTAATACATCGATGATACCTCGCTGTCTCATTGGAGCAGTGCGTTTATTCGGCCTACCCATATTATATATTTACAAAATACATCTTCTTTCCACCAAAAACTTATTATAGGCTCAAACTTCATTCAACGAAATCGGTTTTATTTTAAGAGGCCTATCACAAACATTTGTTCTGAAAGATTAGGTATATTGAAGCACGGCGACAACTCCCTCGAGGTCATGAGTTCACGACACAGCTGTAGACATCGTGTAAACGATTTTGATACTTTTTCTATTATTGAGTTATTTATTTATATGTTGCATACATATTGAGATATTGTTAATAATGATAAATAACTCAATATTCAGTGTAAGAATTAGAACTAATACAGGCATTTTTTTTGTGTTATATCTATTTATGTTGCTGTTTACCAGCTACAGCCCGCGGCTTCGCTCGTGTAGACTGTATATTAGTTAGTATTGTGGTTTTTGTCTGCTGACGTTATGTATAACAAATAAGTAGGCAAATGTTTACAAAAAAATTTAATTTAATAAAACAGGTACTTAAAATATTTCTTTCTACAATACAATATTATTTCTTTATTAGAAACTTGGTTTGGATATTACACGAAATGTATTATGGATATGTCCAGTGGGCATTTTTGGCCTGACATGACGTAATAAAATGAAAAAAATATTTCTTTATTAATATTTGAAAATAAATTAGAAAACTATGTGCCTCAGTGGCATCGATCTGGCTTTTCGAGAGTCTACTATTTCTGGAAGCATACACTCATGATAAAAACGTATCAATTTAGGTAACATTACGGTGTTCCAAAAATCATCATCCCTGTGAACCCTTACTACTACCATTGTGTAATCCAGACCAGTCCACACTGCAAATAAGCAGATATTCTTATTTGCAATATGAAGTTGGCCCTTGATATTGCAAAGTCTAGAGTCTCTGTAAAGTGAAAAATATTTTTTTATTGTTTTATACTAGTTGTTGCTCGCGACTTCGTCCGCATTTGTTGATGTGAACCATCTATAGGCTAGGGGTAAACCTAATTGTTGGCGTCAAAGTCAACGTCAAAGTCAAAGTCAAAGTCAAGGTCAAGGTCAAAGTCAAGGTCAAAGTCAAAGTCAAAGTCAAAGTCAAAGTCAAAAGTCAAGAGTCTAGAGTCAAGAATCAAAGTGTAAAGTGTGAAGAGTCAAAGTGTAAAGTGTAAAAGTGTAAAAGTGTTAAAATGTAAAAGTGTAAAGTGACTTTGACTTTGACTCTTGACTCTTAACTCCTGACTCTTGACTTTTGACTCTTGACTCTTGACTCTTGACGTTTGACGTTTGACTTTTGACTTTTGACTTTGACTTTGAAGCCAACAATTAGGTTTATCCCTAGCCTATAGATGTTTCACATCAACAAATGCGGACGAAGTCGCGAGCAACAGCTAGTATAAAACAATAAAAAAATATTTAATAAATTACCATATTAAATTTCCGAAAAATATAATGTATAAATCGATAATTTGTATGACCTGTTTTTTTTATTTGTTACTTCGTTTGATTTATTAAATGTGTGTGTAGTGTATCTTTTCTTTATAACAGATTTATACACGGTTCCTTTTTGACCCATGCTAAAAATAAACATAACAATCAGTAAGTAAGTAAGACTCGTAAAAAAATGTAACGAGCCAACATTCGTTTTTCTATTTTGATAAATGTTCAATACAAAAATTGATCAAAATGACGTAGTCGCACTATACGCGCTAAATGATGGGAATGAGCGTAAACTACGCTCGTTTAGCGCGTAAAAAATCGACACAGGTCCAACGTCTACGAGCGCTCGCGCAGTACTGAGTTTGAGCGGCCCACCCATCGCATTATATAATTTATTTTGTACATTTCGCGCAGTTGTAATTACGTTTATTTATAGTTTTATATAATATTATATGAAAAAAAAAGTACACAACTTCATTGCCTATGAACTAACGTTTGTTCTGGTATAAATTTTACTCGATAGTATTAATGTACTAAGGAGAAATTTACAGCTAATTCTGAACATTTTTAGTAGTTTTATAGTTTTGAATTGGATTTTTTTTTGTAGATATTTGGTAAATATTTCTGAATTCCGAGGCCGCTAGAAACTAAACTAAACAAATGAGAGATGTGGTATATTTTTATTTCATTTTCATAGTACAGACGTTCAATCCACGAGCTTGAAAAAGTGCCTTCGCGCATTTTATTTGCAAACTTGCTTTGGAATTTTGGTTTTACATAAATAAATAACAAAAATATGCAAAAAGCGAGGCCGCTATAAACTATAGTAATACCTATTCTCCACCACACAATAAGTAAAATTTGTCGAAGACTTTCGGTTTCTCTGAACAAGAACGCCAAAAATCGGCGTTTTATTAAAAAATCACGATCGTAATGTAATAAGCCTTTTAAGTATTTAAAACGTAATTATGTTTGCAGAAATCAGACGGAAGAGAAATTGTCAGTTTATGAAGAATACTTAGAAATGATGTTTGGTGTCTTTTTTGCCGGCAAATATCAACTACGCTATGAAGATACTATAAAGGTATGATATTGTTAACCTAGTAATATTATAAAGTTTGTGTGTGTATTCATATGTTTGTTTGAGGGTGAATTAATTAACGGCTGAATGGATTTGGTCCAATTACCGAGTGACCTGGTTATAGGGAGCCTTTAATGTAGCCATAGGCGGAAGCTAATGTAAATCAGTATGAATGTCGAGGTAGGCCCCATGTCAGTATAAAACTTTGTCACCCAAATGTTTGTATGATCTAAAAATATTTGTCTCAGGGTCTGGATGTTTTTCTATGTATAATATTGTATGAATTTTGCACAACTGGTATTTCTAATCAAGCCTTTTTTATTTATCAACTTCAATAACAAGGTGGATAAAGTTTTAGTAGCGTCCGCAGAAATACTTGAGACTTAGTAGCGCTCCCGAAAACAAAAAATTACCCGTACACACTATTGTACGGGAAATTAAACATGAAATGTAACTTTTTATAGTATGATTAGTATAGTATTGAGTACTAGTTTCTGTCCGTGGCTTCGCGCACGTTAGGTATACCTACACAAAAGTAGCCTACCTCAATGTCCCCGTACGTCTAGTACGGGCTTTGACAATATACGAAAATTATATATACTGCGTTTGCTTTCATACATTTACTTACATTCACCTAGCGGAATCTTTAAAGAACAAAAATCTTAATTTACCTATACTAATGTTATAAAGAGGAAAGATTTGATTGTCTGTTTGTTTGAATTGAATAAGCTCTGAAACTGCTGAACCGATTTGAAAAAATATTTTACCGTTAGAAAGCTACACTATCCCCGGGTGTCATAGGCTACTTTAAACTACTTAAAAGCACTTTATAAACAATAGTGTAGGTTAAACGCACAACTGATGCGTTCTCCTTCTCTAATATCTTCTAAGAAATATCTTTCTCGTCACACACACGCACACACTGTTGGCTGACAGTACCAAACTCTCGAAAAATTGGTTGGTACCATCAGTAGGGCGATTATGGAACTCAATGTTCCATAGAATGATAGAATTACAATCAATGTCTATCAGAAATCTATGAAAACTGATAGAAATTGATTGTAATTAGAGTTCCATAATCGCCCTACTGACGACCAACTCTACCTCTGCGAGCGTGCTTCTCCGGCTTCCTGTTACACACTTCCGTCTCTTTTCACGAAATCACTCTCAGAAAAGCGGGAGGAAAGATGTTACACATAAAAAAAGTATAAAAGTTGTATATCTGTTATGTGGTTTTAACTTAAATTAGGTGTTATACGACCGTGCGACTACAGACTGCCCAACCCGTGACATGATGAAAGCGTTCGCCTATCACACGAAGACTCATAACTCGACGGACTCGTACCGAAGCACTCTCCGAGCTTGCGCCAGGCGCTGGCCGCGAACACACGAATTCTGGACAATGCTGATGCAGCAAGCGGAGAGGGACAACAAGGATATAGCGGAGGTTAGTACAGTGATACCCAACATAACACATTCGCGTTATTTAAGTAAGTTTAAGTTTATTTAGTGCACCCTGACCAATCTTCCTATCAAGTTTATCTTCTCTTCCAAAGGGTTCAAAAGAAATCGCTTTCTTAGAGATAAGACCGTCCGTTGTACATAACTACACTCGTGAGCAACCGAATCGAATCACCCCTACAAAATTTACAAAATGTAACTTTTTTCCAAAATGACTTTAGTAATGCATATAAAATAGTATATTTTTTGGAAGCTTAATTTTTAGGCTTTAAAATAACACTACTATCATTTAAATTTGTTCAGTTCTTTTTAAAATAGCGCTGTATCAGTGCAAGCATCAAAAATGCGCTTTGTGCAGTAGCTGTGCGGGCGCGTTCCAACCCCCTATAAAACCCCCGTGCAAGCAGTGCACACTTATCAGTCGCTCATCAGACGTTGACCTGAACACACCTACGCAAGTTACGATCGCCGATTCACAACCACTATGGATACAACACCAGAAATAGCCGCTCAAGTTGTTGCTTTGCTGCAACAGGATCTCAGCCAGCGAGAAGTCGCTCGTCGACTAAACCTGAGTCAATCTGCTGTGTTTAGGGTGTACAGAAGATTCCAAGAGACTGGTTCTTACTCCAGGACGCCAGATACCAGTCGGCGCCGGGTAACATCTGAGAGAGACGACCGTTTTATCGTTTCGACGAGTCTCAGAAACCGCCATCTTACCGGTGTTTCTGTCCAGCAGCAGCTGAGAGAAGTTCGAGGAGTGTCTGTCAGTCAATGGACAATCAGAAGAAGATTAAAAGAAGCTAACCTCGTTCCAAGACGGCCTGCCAGAGGCCCAAAATTGACCACAGCTCACCGACAAGCGCGCCTTGAATTTGCTCGCGAACACATTAATTGGAGTGCTGAGCAATGGCGGTCAGTCCTGTTCACTGACGAAACCAGAGTGTGTCTACATGGCAGTGATAGGAGAGCTCGGGTCTACAGGCGCCCAGGCGAGCGGTTTGCGCAGTGCTGTTTTGCCGAAACCGTGTCCTACGGGGGTGGTTCGTGTATGATGTGGGCGGGCATTTCGCTGGAAGGAAAAACGGAGCTCGTTTTCATCCCTGGTGGAGGCCGAGGAGGCGGTCTGACTGCTGCGCGATATGTGGAAGACATTCTTCTGGATCATGTCTTGCCTTATGAAGGCTTCATCGAGGACGGCTTTCTGTTAATGCATGACAATGCCCGGTGTCATACAGCACGAATCACTCGTCAGTTCATGGATGAAGTTGGCATTCGGACCATGGACTGGCCAGCATTAAGTCCTGATCTCAATCCGATTGAGCATGTATGGGACCAACTCAAACGGAGGGTACGAGCCAGAAATCCGGCGCCTACAAGCATCGCAGAGCTAAAGATAGCGCTGGAAGAGGAGTGGGAAAGGCTACCTCAAGAACTGATTAAAAAACTTATTAAATCAATGAAAAACCGCCTTCAAAGTGTTATTAGAGCTAGAGGAGGCAACACCAAATATTGATTAAATAAATGAAGAGTATTAAACATAAATTTTCTGTTTTATTTTAATTTTGATTAGCCCTATGTTAACTTAAATTAACTTCACTTTTGTTGTGTTTCCATTCAAAACTGATTAATTAAAAAAATACTGTGTAGATTTTCAAAATAATGGTGTAATTTTGAAGCTTAAAGATCAAGCTTTCAAAAAAAAATATATTCTATATGCATTACTCAGGTCATTTTGGAAAAAAGTTACACTTTGTAAATTTTGTAGGGGTGATTCGATTCGGTTGCTCACGAGTGTATATGTATATTTAGGTGTCAAATTGTTAATTAGTTTTATGGTAAATAATAAAAAAATCATTCATTCAATTGTTCATATAAATAATAGCTCTTTACCTATGAAGTTGCTATAGTTCGGCGACTTCACACACCTACGCGCACACACACACACACACACACACACACACACACACACACACACACACACACACACTTATACACAGAGAGAGAGAGAGAGACAAACACACACACAGACAGCCAGACTGACATGTCGAAACAAAAAATTTTGACATAATATGATGATAGTATTAGAGTGAACTATCTGACCGACACGACAGTATCGGCCATAGGTAAAAAGCCAGTGAGCTATTAGAACCAGTGTTCTCTATTAGTAAGACCGGCAACATCACAGGTAGACCAACCCCCTATCATAATAATCACGTAAGCATTTAAATACAGATTGCAATGGATTTAAACAACAGATTTTAAAATAGTTATTTAATGTTACTTGATTCATTAATGATTTTTTGCCGCATTTTTGTTCCTAACCAAATTAAATGGCTCCTAAAATGAGCCAAAACACTGTGATCACACGTCAATTTAGTACATATAAAAAATACATTTGAAACTGTTAATCTTCTTTGGTGCAAATAAAATAATTTGGTAAATTTGGTATGGAGATAGATTGTATATTGGGGACAGATAATGATCCTATTTCTGTAGTTTCGCCGGACTAACTAAAATCTTGTAAATACGGACTACATTATTTTATTTGCACGAAAGTCTGAATTAGAGTAATATGTTTATATGAAACTTTTAGTACATATAAGAAATTACATTTAAAACTGTTACTCTTCTTTGGTGCAAATAAAATAATTTAGTAAATTTGGTACGGAGATAGATTGTATATTGGGGACAGATAATGACCCTATTTCTGTAGTTTCGCCGGACTAACTAAAATCTTGTAAATTACGGACTACCTTACTTTATTTGCACGAAAGTCTGAATTAGAGTAATATGTTTATATGAAACTTACTTACTTACTTACATGAAACGTGTTTAGCGTAATGTGGCGTTGATTAGAACTGCGGAAAATCCTAAGAAAATAAATTCAATAAAGAATTCAAATGTCAATTATGACTTATTTCAGAACGGTCATTTATAATGTTACTCTATTTTTGACTTGGGTGCAAGCAAAATAAGTCTTTCATGAGTTTAACTATACATTTTGATAAACACTGGTTTTATTCTCGTATTAATTTGTCGATTGAGGCACCGACGCTGTTTCGATTCATCTAGCTAGAGAATCTTCATCAGGATGAGTTTGATTGGAGATCCCCTCGTTACCGCTCGGGTTTACGGTTCGCACTCGAGTCAGTGTCGGTGCCTCCAAAATCCGTGATTATCAAAATAAGGTCTTTTGTATTTTGGCTAGTCTGGTGAAACTGCAGAATTAGGGCCATAGGCTACTTTTTATGAAGGTACCACGCGTGCGAATCCGCGGGCAGCAGCTAGAATAATATATAATATGTTGAACATTGCAGGGGGAATCAGCTTGCTAAACCTGTAAATCTTCCAGGTGCACGCATCATTCGAGGCGGCCTTACTCCGCGGAATGGAGACTTACAAAGAAGGCGAGCAACTCTGGCTGAGTTACATCGAGTACAAACGACGACAGACTGACTTCGCTGTTCCAGAGGACGTGGAACGGCTCAGGAGTACCTTTCGACTGGCTTGGGACTCGCTTTCCACGGTAAACTATAATTACTGAACACGTATTATTTTGTCGATGGGAGGCACCGACACTTTCGATTCATCTAGTGAATCTTCATCGCGGTGAGATTGATCCGCGTCCGCTCATTGCCGCTCGCGTGCATGGTTCGCACTCAGTGCGTGAAAAATAATACGTACAATTCTTGAAAGTGTAGACAGGCAATCATCAATTTTTTTTTATTTATCGTCTTCCTTCTTATATGTCGCGCTATGTGGTGTCGGTACTTGTTTATTTCTTGCAATTAGAATTTAGAATTATTTATTTATTTCAGAACAACAGGAAACTTACAGTATTCACCAAAACTGTCTTAAAACATAAAAATACTCTTAGATTATTAAGATATAAAATACTGATTGTCATCATACAAGTCTATATGTTGGATTAAGTGTATGAATGCGCAAATTAAGCGCTCTTGATATTGGCGCATTCTTAGCGCGCGTGTGTGTTACGTGATAGGCAAACAGCGGATGACAATCAAAACAATCATCATCTCCCTGTCCTCATGCTGTTTTCTCAAGTGTTAGTGGTTAGTGGTTTTGGTGCAACATGTTTCCTTCATACATTTCCGTCTATCAGCTGTCATCTGATTTAGATTTAGATTGTAAGAAAGGCGTAAGTACGCCTTTCTTACAATATATCCTCTGACCTACCTCTACTTTTGTGTCCATTCATATTTTATTCTAGGACTCCATTTATAAATGAGCCTAGTGTAGTTTCATTTTAAACAGTTCTGTTTTTGACTCCCGAAGAAAACCGAACACCCCGTTTAACTATGTTTAATTTGTAGCCCCTAAACGAATGCTTGATTTATTTTGCTTGATGCTTGATATGATATAAGAAAATCTATTCAACCATTTGAAGATAATCAGCTCTTTTCTAGTTGATGAAGAGATATGAGCAAATTTTCAAATCAAATCAAATCAAAGTCATTTATTGCGTAATATGGGTTTGTAACAGTTGTTTGGTGATACATATTAGAACAGCCATAATCAGCGTGGTCCGCATGCAATATTTATTATACATTATACAGTATAATTCAATGAATTAGGCAGGTACAAACATGTTTTCAATTTAATTTAATTAATGTAAGTCAAGTTCTGAAATAATAATAATAATAAATAATAATGTTAAATGTCAATATTTTTATAATTTAAATAATCATAGGTAGAATAATAAGCCTTTTCTAATAATGTTTTCTTCAGCCTTGCTTTAAACACCAATGGACTTGAAGTCTCTAATAAAAATGAAGGTAGACGATTGTAGACACGAATAGCCATAACTAACACGCTTTTGTTGTATAACGCAGTTGTATTTGGGGGTAGCCTGAGTTTATTATTATGTCGTCTGAATCCAAAGTTACTAAAAAGGTCCATATTACTTTTTCACTTTTCACTGATCTGTATGATTCAATTGGTATTCTGTTACTTCAATGATAAGGAAAGAGCTGGGTAACCTTGACCTGATGCTGCAGTACCTCTTATTTGCAGGATTCTCAACTCCTCACCAACTTACTGCTGAGGTATCGTGTTTGGGATCTTTCGAATGGTCGCAATGATTTATAAGAACGACGCCTGGGGTTTTCAAGTAAAACTCAAGATGACTGAAACTAATTTAACGTGAACTTCAATAATTACAGGCTTACTATCTAATCTTACGAACTAACTAGTCTAGTGACTCGTTCGAGGAACTGAAGTGCCGTCTTCTGTTCTCATGTTATTTTATGAAACCTCCGTCGTGTCGCCTGGAGTCACGTACAGGATCTTTCATCTATCCTCATTATCTATTTATTTATGAGCTGTTGTTATACACTGACTAAGCTCATCTAAGCATGTCTGATATGTGTAGGGTATGTGTGATACGTAACAAATTAATTGGTTTGTTATTTAAAACGACTTGTTGTAGTGTTATGGAGAAGAAGCGAACGACTGTGAAGTTCCACTGTTCTGGGCGCGACTTGAGTATCAGCGTATGGGAGCCCCTAAAGAAGGAAGAGAAATCTTTGATGAAATATTCAGTAAGTAGTTGTGATCTGTGTAATAGTACTATATAGGGAAGTACTCTCACTACTTAAATCTGTACTGGTGGTTTACTCATAATAACATTTAGTGATTGATATATTGGTGGACAATGCACACACAACACCATCTAGCCCCAAACTAAGCATAGCTTATATTATGGTGACCAGATGGCTGATATAATACTTATATATTTTTAAATATATACATAATATACTTTATGTATATATATTTTTTTTAATATTTTTTAGGGTTTGATTCCCAGGACACACATTTGTGTGACGAAAATGTGTGTCCTGGGATGGAATCGAACCCTCAACCTACAGCGCAGAAGCAGAGCTACTGAGCAACTGAGCTGACAGACGAGATAAAAGGAGATCTGGGGAAGATCTACTTTTTGTTTTCTGATCCAGAAAGATCACAATGTATGCATATGACATTAGCTTGTGATAAGGTCACGTGACTGAAGCGTAACTGCTGCTGTCATTTCCATACAATTTTAGCTTTCCCCAATGGCGTTAGCGTGAAGGAAAACCAAGCGTGTTTTTCAAGGAAAAGATCGTGCGGAAACCAGCATTTCGTAGAATCTCAATAATTCGAAGACACGCGAAATGAAGCTCTGATTGGCACTTTTTGAATTTTTTTTTTCACCATACTGATTTGAAATAATAAGGAAGGATAAAGAGAGCGTTTAAAACCGTCACTGCGTATTAATGCTCGTCATTTGCTTGTATTGCTTTTCTCAGTTTCCAGAGCGACCAGTGCATATTTAATATTATAATATGCATACTTCCATGAGTAATTTTTGTATGGGAAAGGAAACATTCCGTTCAGACTTTTATAGAGAAATCAACTGCTAATACAATATAAACCATATTGTAGTAACGGGCATAAGTATGCGCTGCCATTTTTCCTCGTGGCACAGCTAACTTGGTAGTTCCCAACAGAACAACCAAGTAGCGCACGTTAATTGTCGGTCCCGCCTTTTCACAAGAATATTGGCCACTGACACTTAGTAGTATTCTCATTATAATATTGTTTTTCAGAATATGGTGAAAATAAAAGTATGTCGAAATACTGGGAGGCGTTGCTTCGTCTAGAAATGAATCGTAGTCCGCCACCCGCCCAGCACGTGCTGCAAAACCTGTTCCGGCGCGCTCTCGCCGCGGTCACCGACTACCCGCCTGCCATTGCTACTCTGTGGACCGACTACGAACGGGACTATGCTGGCCTGGAGACTCTGGTGGAGTGTGATGATACTTGCCAGGTAAATTACTGCCTTTTATGGTTAGGGACACATCCGCCAGATTCCACATTCGTCAGATAATTTGTTTCTTCCGAATTTGTCAGATTTTTTCAACATCTGACGAAACAATATTATTCATGATTCCTCATTCGACAGATTTCGCGATTTTATCGAAGCCAGTTGGTTAGGTCATGTTAGAGTATAGAAAACAACGCGCAAGCGAAGCGAAGCGCCAGAAGAATATAGTTCGTCTGTCTAGATACATAACTCTGGCGAATGTGACTTCATTTTATTTTATTTATTTAAAACTTTATTGCACAAAAAAAATATGAATGTACAATAGGTGGGCTTAATGCTTAGAGCATTTTTTACCAGCCAACCTGCAAGGTTGAGAAAGTTAAAAGTAGGCGTGCTAACTTAATCTAAGAATAAGGAAATAACACAAAGACAACATATTTAAAAATAAACTCCTAAAAATAAAATAATATTAATACATATATATATTTAAAAATAAACTATATATGTATATATATATATGTATTAATATTATTTTATTTTTAGGAGTTTATTTTTAAATATTACTCAGAAAGTATTCGTAGACAAGTTTTTTAAACACTGGTTTACTGGGTGCAGATTTTATTTTAATGGGGAGAGAATTCCATAAACCAACAGCCACCACTTCAAAAGATTTAGCACGATAAGAGGTTGAGTGATTTGGAGTTGCCAGAAGAAGAGTATCTGTAGATCTTAGGTTACGGTTATGTGTGTTAGACGGGAAGGAAAATTGGGATTTCAGATACTGTGGGGAATAGGGATCATTAAGAATTGAGAAGAGCATACACAATATTCTTACATTTCTTCTATGACGAATTTGGAGCCACTTAAGTTTAGACCGATACTCAGAGAAGTGATCGTACTTGCGGAGGTTGTATATGAACTTAATACACGTATTAGGCAAGCGATCAAGTTTATTAAGGAGATCTTGGTTCATTCGTTTTCCTTATTCGACATCAATGACCAAACTGAACTAAAATTAAAATACATTTTGATAAACACGGGATTTACTCACGTATTATTAGTTAGTGCGAACCGTGAACTCGAGCGGCAACGAGCGGACCGCGGATCAAACTCACCCTGATGAAGATTCTCTAGATGAATCGAAACAGTGTCGGTGCCCCCATCGACAAAATAATACGTGAGTAAAGCCCGTGTTTATCAAAATGTCATTAGTAATAATTAGTACAACTCACGAAAGTTTTGGTGAAATAAAATTAAAATATTTTTTATGGCGAATGTGGAATCTGGCGGATGTGTCCTAAATCCTTTTTATTTGTAGGTAGATAGATAGATAATGTTTATTGTAAACAGTAAGAACAATTCAATTTTAAAAGTTCTTTATTTGCTTAGATAGTTTTTAATTAGTACAAAATCCAGTGTAAGTTTAATCCTAGACTATGACAAACATATATTAAGACGTTAATTAAGCTTAAGCGCTTCTCAAAACTATTATAATTAAATAAATCACCTGCTCATTACGAGACATAAAAGTTTAGTTAGGAGTTTACCTACCTATCTACTTGGTTGCTGAGCAATTAAGTACTTATTTAATAGGTACATGCAAGCTTTGTTTGAGCATTACACAGCACGGCATACTTATTATTAATAATAGATACTTAGTCCAATTTGACCTTTAAGGTATAATGCTAGTGTTAAATAAAATTGTCGTTAAATAATGCGGGTACTCGTTAAACTTTTGGGTAAAAAATTAGCAACATTCCAACTAGCAACGGGAACACCAGAGCTCGGGCGGGCATCGGCAGACAGTGACAGTGATCCAAACAACCTCGCACCAGCGCCCGCGCATCTCAGCACGCGGCAGTGCGACCTATATCCCAAGATAATAAGGTCGAGAGCCGCGCGCCGAGCAGCTATGGCAGGGCGCGAGCCTGTTTCACCCACTGCAGGGTGTTAGTCATCACTATAAAAACAAGTGATGGGGTAACTTGTATCGATTGTATTTGTCGATGTACGGTATGTTTTTTTTGCGTGTCTTACCAATATTTTTAATATGGTTATTTTTGCTTAGTGGGTTACTGTATAGTGTTTTTTTTTTTTTTTTTTTTTTTTTTTTTTTTTTTTTTTTTTTTTTATATTTCGTAGATGAATTTATATAGGGTGGGAAAATTTAAGTTTATGTGTAGTTTGAGTAAATTCGTGCAAAAGGGGGTGTTATAGGCAAGCCTTATGGCTTTGTTTTGGGCTACTTGCAGTTTATTTATGTTGGTTGGGCATGTACTGCTCCACACTGGGCAAGCATATGTTAAACAGGGTCGCACCAACGTCCTGTATATGTTAAGTTTAGTGGTGCTGCTAAGACGTGGACTTCTATTTAGTATAGGGCTTAGAGCATTTAAGGCTTTTATTCCTTTAAGTCGTAATTTCAACGTGTTTGCACTCCAGTTAAGTTTGTTGTCTAAAACTATGCCCAGGTACTTGACTGTAGGGCTCCATGGTATATCAAATCCTCCAATTTTAAGGGGTCGTGCTGGGATTGACCTCTTTCTTGTGAACATGATTGCTTCGGTTTTGGTAGCATTAATTTTTAGCTTCCACTTGAGGAAGAAGGATGAGAGTAGGTCGATGGATAGTTGAAGGCGATTGATTATCAGATTGATGTCTTTGGAAGATGTAAATGATGCTGTGTCGTCAGCAAAGCAGGCTAAACTAGTGCGTGTCTGAATTGGTATATCGTTAAGATATAAATGGAAAAGTTAGGGTCCAAGGATCGAGTCTTGTGGCACACCTGCTGGAATTGATTTTGGTTCGGACGAGAAGTTACCTATGTAAACTTGGAATGATCGACTAGCTAGGTAGGAACGAATGATATTAATTAAGGGAACTGGGACATTCAGTTTAATAAGTTTGTGGATGAGGCCTTGATGCCAGACTGTGTCAAAGGCCTTTTCGATGTCTAGGAGGAACATACCTGTTGATTGGTGCATATTGAGTCCATGAGATATGCTTTCAGCTACTCTCGCCAACTGCTGTGTGGTTGAATGAGCTGGGCGAAAGCCAAACTGTTCATCAATTAAGCTGTTGGTAGTAGCTCGGGAAAGCCGATGGTAAATAACTTTCTCAAATAGTTTACCAAGGCACGGCAAAAGGCTTATTGGGCGGTAGCCTGATGGGTCAGTAGGGTCTTTACCCGGTTTCAGTACAGCTATAACTTTAGCAGTTTTCCAAGGACTTGGGAAATGGCTCGAGCAGAAGGCAAGCATTAAATATTTTAGTTAGCATGACGATACACTTCTGTGGAAGGTTCCTGATAAGGTGATTTGAAATAAGGTCTAGCCCAGGTGCTTTGCGTAACTTGAGTCTGTATATATACTTTTTTATTTCAGCCGGTCTAACTAGCGACATAAATGGATTATTAGAAGTCAGGTTGTCTAGTGCTGTAATAGAGTTTTTCACTGTACTCAGTTCATCACTATCCCACTTGTGAGTCAGTAGCATGTTTTCGAAGAACGAGCTTGCTAATGTGTTGCATTTGTCATTTTCTGTGACGGTTATGGCTCCTTCATGGGTTTTGAGGGGGGGGGGAATGGTTTTGAAGTGGAGGAAATAGCTTTCAGACCTTTAGCAATGCGCCAAAGATCCGAACTAGGATTGTCAACCTTTTTTAGTTTGCGATTCCATTGCTCGTCACGGTGGTATTTCAGCGCGATGTTAATTTCAAGTTGTTTTTGCTTTGCCTCGTTATTTAAATTGTTTCGAATGGTGATGCTTGTTTCTTTAGCGAAAAGTCGACGTAGTTTATTTTTATATTTTATTTTTCGTTTAATACATCTTGGCAGGGAGGATTCCCAAGGTTTTAGGGTTATAAATCAGTTTCGTAAACCTTATTGGATAAAATAATGTTTTCATTTAAAAAACAGCGGTAGGCATTCCAGTTAGCTTTTGCAAAGTTTAATTTACGGATTGGTTGGCGATGCAATTTTGCAGCGAATCGAATTAAAACTGGTAAGTGATTTGAGGATAACGCATGAACAGTTTTAATTTCCTCAATCGTATGAATATTTTTTGTCAGTAGGAGATCTGGTGTTGATGGTTTCAGTTCACCCCGATAATGTATTAACGTAGGATCATTAGGGGCATGAATAATAAATTCATCTTGCAACATGAGTTCGTAGAGAGATTTACCACGCTGGTTAATAGTACCAGAAGACCAGTATGGATGTTTAGCGTTAAAATCGCCCATGACAAGCAACTTGTTGTTGCCTGATGACATGAGAGCATAGATGTCGCTGGGGAGCATGGTTAAGTTAGGTGACTGATAGGCTGAGTAGAGAATGACTTTGCCATCTGTTAGCTGAAGTGATATGCCTATACATTCAAGATTCTGGAGAGTTGGAGCGGCAAAAAGGTTATGATCAATGTCAGCCCTGACCAGAATTGCTACACCCTGGCCAGAGCCGTCACTACGACCATCGATCCTATAGCAAGAAAACCCAGAAATTTTGAGGGTTAGCTGCCCTGTTAGCCTTGTCTCAAACAGTAAAAACACAAAACACAAACGGACCAACCCTTACAGTAAGTCGCAGATGATGTGTAACATCTCACCTTGGTAATAAGCACAATAACATTAATTCTTGAATTAGTTTATATAGCAGTACACTTTATACACAACACTATTGGTTCAGCGCACAGCTGAAGCGTTCTCCTTTATTTCCCTTGCTCTTTCTCGTCATACACACGCACAAACTGTTAGCTGACAGTACCAACCTCTTATAAAATGGGTTAGCACCATCTGACGGCCAACTCTACAACTGCGCGCTCCGTCCTTTTTCACGAATTACTCTCACAGATTGGAGGAAAGAGACAGGAAAGATGTTACACATTAATAGTAGATTGTTGCACCGAGCGCAAAGTGAGTCATTAAAGCACGAGTGTTATGTTGGTGCCCCAGCAGCGCAAGCGAGGGCACTGAATTTACACGAGTGCATTAATTACTCTCTTTAGCAAGGTGCGTAATTTACTTTTCTTTCAACTACCAATCTAGGTACCTACTGTGATAAAATATACCTACTCAAACAAAAAATATGAAGAATCAAAATTTTACAATGGTACAATATGCGTGGCATTTGTTTTTTTTCACCAAGGCGGTTTTATTCAGCCGATTTTTATTATCAGCCAGTCTCTTTGTGATCTAATGCAAACATTTTATATTAAACTTAATGGGAGATATAAAACCTCTGTGGTAAATTTATATCTAAATAAAAAGTAAAAAACAGTGCAATAATGAGATTTCATATAACATTACTGCACTGTTTTTTACTTTACATGTTTTTTATTATTAACTACTTTGTGATCTAATGCAAACATTTTATATTAAACTTACTGGGAGATATAAAACCTCTGTGGTAAATTTATATCTAAATAAAAAGTAAAAAACAGTGCAATAATGAGATTTCATATAACATTACTGCACTGTTTTGGTTCCAAGCAAAAAATACGTCCTTTGTGATCGGTTTTGTAGTGATTAATGATAACATTACTACGTAGTTGAAAGAAAAAAATATTAGCAGTAAAGTTGTCACAAACACAACAAAAGCAAGCGGAGTAACTTTCACATAAATACATACTTACTAAGTATAAATGTCATTCATTAAAACTTGAGAACTCTATTTTTATTAAAATTATCATTTTTTTATGAGTTCACTGGTTTAGCTAACAAAAGCTAACAATTTGTCCTACTTAACTATGTATTGTACAATACTACAATTTATGTTGTACCCCCATGATACATACTTATTATTTTCTGTGCGTTCTAAGTCGCACTAGTGCCTCCAGCCATAAGAACTTATTTTCTGCTGTAAGTTCACTTACTGCACAATTAAATTTTTTTTGTATGTTTATCGTAATTTTTTAAAGAGTTGGCAATAATAAGAAGTTATTACTTGGGAATCCGATTTACCACTCTCTTAGAGTTGTTAGAGACGAATGCCCTCTTTCACTATGAAGGATCCTAAATATATAGGCTGGAAACATAATACTACTCTTTGGCGACATCTGTAGCGCAGTGGGCGAAGGCTCACCTGAAACGCAGTAGGTTGTGGGTTGGATTCCCGCCGCGAGATAAATGTATGTATGATCTGCAAATATTTGTCTCGGGTTCGGGTGTTTGTGTTTTTCTTCATATAGTATGTATGTAAAATAAATGTATATAAATAGTCAAGTTATATAAATAGCCACCCCATAACTCGAGCCCTGTTTTCTCTGGTGCTTCATGTTCCTGTGTGAAATGCCCAGCATTATTATTATCTTACTATATATTTGTCACTCATTCATCACGAAATCTCAGAAACCACCGAACGGATTGGAATGAAATTTGGTATGCAGCTTTCTCTAGAGGCGTAGGTGCACCCTAAGAAAGAAAAAAGATCACTCGTGATCATGGTCAAACCGCGAAAACCGCGAATATGCTTTGTAATTTTTCCGAAACATCTACCACGGAGGCAAAGCCGCGGGAAACAGCTAGTTATTAATATATACAAATGTTCTTATTCACAGAGAAAGATACGAGAGTGGCGCGAATACTACAAAACAATGAAAGATAATATTACCGGCAAGAAAAATACTCAGTTAATGAAGCATCCTAAGAAAAACAAAAAACATGACAATAAATATAGTGAGAAGAAACAAACTGTGACTAAACCATCTGATAACAAACAAAACGTACATAATCAAGGTGACGAGAGCAAAGCTAAAGGAAAGAGAAAGCTCGAACCTGAAGGTAGTTCAGAGGTTAAGAGGAAGCGAGAGGGAAAAATGGATGTTGATGAGCCGGTAAAACCAGCGAGCAAAAGTCAAGGAGTAAAGAGATCTCATAGCGAATTTGAAGGTAAGGTACTTTTACGCGCCGTATATTATTTTTCAAGATGTGGTTTCGTGCACTTATTTTATTAATTTACTAGCTACCGCACACGGCTTCGTATGCGTGGTACCTGCATACAAAGTGTCGGATATGTCGCACAGCATCATCTGGTCCTAAAATAAGTAGAGTTTTTGTGTTATGGTGTATCACATGAATGACATACTATTTATATACTCATTTTTTTCTTGTAAATAGTATATCATATCAGCCATGTGGTACCCGTAATACAAGCTCTGCCTACTTTGGGACCAGATGATGCTGTATGAAATGTCCAGGATTATTTATTTATTATATATAGAAAAACACCCAGAACCGAGACAAATACTTGCAGATTATGCAAACATTTGTCCCGCAGCGGGAATCAGGAACCGTATCCGCAACCTTTTGTGTCTCATACAAGCCTTTACTCACCAGAGGTCGTCAAAAGAAACAAAAGCCTTTGATTAAGCTGTTTTTAAAATATCTACAAAAATCTAAATTTTTATAATAATAAATAATCCCGAACATCTCACACTGCATCATCTGGCCCCAAAGTAAGCCGAGCTTGTGTCATGGGTACCACATGACTGATATATACTACTTATATACTTTTTTTTTGTAAATACTTGTACATCGTTGATGTTTGTTATATTGAATATGATGTTTTTATATTCAATGATGTCGGTTTTCTTTTTAGTTTTTAAAGCGTAAGTATTTTATTTTTTAGGTACTTAATCTTGTTATCTGTCGCCAGTCTTCTTCTTATCGTGTCACTATTTTTTTCTAATCCTGTCACCACACTGGTGACAGGATTAAAGTGCGCCTCAGAGGCACCTTTCGTGCACTTAGGTAAGCCTTAATGTAATACCTTGCCGAAAGGACCCGCAGGAAAGTTGAATCTGTCGCCAATTATTCCCCATGTTGTGGTATACGGTTCCTTAGTAACTGTTATCCCACCCATAAGTCAGTAGTTGACCTTATCGAAAGTCTTTACTACAACTATATTTTTATTTCAGAGAATGATACCAAAAGACAAAAGGTGAAGGAAAGCGAAGATGATCTAGCTGTTTCTCGAGAGGACTGCACCCTTTTTATTAGCAATCTGGAATTCAAGTAAGCAACACTTTAATTCATACACCATACTGGTTCGTACACTGGTACTAGTTAAAACTAGTGACACAATAAATTTATAAAATTTGTTGACAATGCACACAATACCATCTAGCCCCAAATTAAGCATACCTTGTATCATGGTGGCCAGATGACTGATAGAAAGGAGATAAGAAATTTGTTCTTCTGTATAATGTACTAGCTTCTGCCCGCGGCTTCGCACGCATAGTACATACATAAAAAGTAGCCTATGTCCGTTCCTAAGATACAATCTATATCCATATCAAATTTGAATGATGCAAATAAGTTCTGTTGATCCGATCGCTACTAAACTTCACAGGATCACCGGCTAGGCCAATCTGAAGATTTCCTAAAAAAAAATGATCGAAATCGGTTCAGCCGTTTCGGAGTCTATAGGGAACATAAATATACATATAGCCTTTTATATATATATAGATATAGTGATGGTCGTAGTTGTAGTTTTTGCATGAGTAATATTTACTTTGTTATTCTTTTTTGTTGTCGCCAGTAACTTTTAATAAGTGTGTGAAATTTATGGTCTGGTTGAGACGCAGAAGGTTGCGGGTTCGATTCTTTGCTGCGGGTGAAATGTTTGTATGATCTGCAAGTATTTGTCTCGGGTCTGGGTGTCTATGTATAATATGTATGTATTTAAAAAAAAAAAAAGTATATAAATCGTAAGTAAATCAGTCATGTGGTACCCATAACACAAGCCCTGCATACTTTAGGGCCAGATGATGCTGTGTGAATGTCCGGCATTATTTATTTATTATTATTATTATTTATTTTGGTAAATTAACATTATTCTATTCATAGTTGTAGTTTTCAAAATTATATAATTTTCAGAGTAAACGAGCAAAACCTCAGAGATAACTTATCGCAATACGGCGATATAGTTTCACTGCGCGTCAAAAGTGGCGTCAAAGCGTTTGGGGGATCCATTTGCTACTGCCAGTATAAAAATATTGTGAGTATAGTATTTACTAGCGCTTTGTATCTGAAATACTAACTAAGTACTGTTCATAGCGTGGCCATGTAACAAATTTGTAAGTTTTTGTTTGACTACATAGTATAAAACAAAGTCGCCCCCGCTGTCCGTCTGTCCCTATGTATGTTTAGATCTTAAAAACTACGCAACTGATTTTGATGCGGTCTTTTTTAATAGATAGAATGATTCATGCGGAAAGTTTATATGTATAATACATGCATAACATAGTAGAGAAACACTGATAATTTTAGAGATTAACGTATATTGGTTCAACGTTTGAGAACTACTGAGCTACAGCAACGCGTGGCCGGGTCAGCTAGTTAGCTATAAGTTTTTGAGTTTGAAAGGTGGCTTGTTCGAGCGTGTTCTTTGCTAGGATTTAAGAAAATCTGTTCAGCCATTTGAAGCTCTTTTCTAGTTCATGAAGGGATATGAGCAACTTCCGATTGGTTCGAAATTTAGTGTTCTATTCAATGATATTGCATGAACATGTTGAATAAATAAATATATAACAGCAGAGGTATTGTGTTTAAGCTCATTGGAATGGTCTCAATGAAGAGGTTATAAGTAGATGTTTTATTTGTTTTTTGATTTTTAGTATAAGCTTGTTCAAATGTTAAAGTTTTTTAAACTTACGCGATCAGAACACATTATTATAAATACTTACGGGTGTTTATCGCGTTTATTTACCTATTTTTCCCGACGTTTCGACAGGTTTACACTCTGTCGTGGTCACGGGATGACTCCTGCCCGCCTAGCACGGCTAGAAGATTATTAGCCCCCGGGGAAAGGATAAAAACTCTTTCACCTCTGTCACTTTAGTCTACCTTGCGAGCACGGCCGCGCTAGGGAATAGTTTATAAGGGTGGATTTACGGGGGGAATAGCGTTCTCTACCGCATTGTTGCCATTTTAGCAAATTAAATTAAAATGACGTATCAGTCTTCAATATTTCCATCAATCCATCAAAACTCCAAAAATTTTTCGTTCCTTATACTATCTGTGGTTGGTAGCAAAACAAAACTTAAGCAAAACACCGTTTCTGTTATATAAATTACACAAAACATGTTCAACTAAAATAATATGAGTGAGAAAGTAAGTAATGTGATAACTTGTATTGTTACACAAATACCTATTTATAACATATTTTCGAAAGCATCGTTTTTTTACGATGAGTGCTTTCGTTGTTTTGATTTTGATAAAGTCAAGAATTGTTTTTCAACGCTCACATAATGTAATGTACCCATGATGTAGATATTCTTCATATTTTGTAGATTAAGGAGCAACAAATTGCAAATTAGAGTCATGGTTGACTTCATGGCCAACAGCAGCCAATCTATGAGTTCACTGGGCCTCTAGAGAGCTGAAAAGCAGAGGGCCAACAGCTCAAGCAGAACAGGTTGTCCGGACTGGACCATTGAGCAATGGAAGCAGGCTATATAATTATATTGGTTTGTATTTTGTTGTTAATACAAGTTTAACAGGAAAGAGACAAAATGGTGTGATTGCAATGTAAAAAATGAGAATAAGCTGTTTAAACTATTTTGTTTATTACAGACATGGAAGGACTTAAAGACAAATGCCTGCATTGAAAATGCATCCAGTGATCCTTGTTTGGTTCGAGCAACATTAGTAAGTTGGTTTCCTACACACATTAGACTGTAGTGGTGTTCTCTTCATTTGAGCTTGGCTCTATGTTATCCATTGGGACTCTGAAATAAACAAGGTGATGGAATGTAAGTAAAATAACACTGGTCATATATGAAACTATCCATATAGGTAACTATAATTTCAATTAAACTCACCTATAGTGGTGCATGATATTGTATATTGTTGCACAACAGTATATCTGTTATGCCTTTTCGGGATCATAATGAAGCATCCTGTCAATGTTATTTTACAGCAGCACTGTTTGGTGCAGCATCCAAATCAGGAATCATCATCCACGGCTCCAAGGTGTAGCCAGAGTCCCCTGTAAAAATGCCTCGTACTAATACCATATTTTTTTCTTTTCAGTTTCCCTGGAGATTTTTAACCAAAAAACTTAATAAATATTGTCGATATCAAACTGTTATTTTTTTACTACCTATACATAATATATATACTAGTATTAATAGATCTTGATGGGAGCCGGTGCAACAGGGTGCTGCTATTAACTAATAAAATGTAAATAAATAAATAAATTATACAAAAACCCTATAATCATTAGCATCTCATTTTCCTATTCAAATTGGAGTGATTGAATATAAACTAGTCATGCACTCTCCCTGGATACCTTGCATTAATGTTTATTATCCGACAGGCCATGCTTTTCATGAAAACCAGTAGATACACGCTGCCTTGCATGTTCTATTCCTGGGAATACAATCCATTTTGGCATTCATCTGAAAATTCAATACAAAACCAGTTAATTTATTGCAGATCAAACTAACTTATGTGTAGGTATGAAATCCGTACTTAGTTCTGATTTTATTATCTTTGACTTGCAAGAGAATAATATCTGTAGGTAGGTACCTATATTTTCTAAACTAAATGTACTTTTAGGCAATTGTGTTAAAAATTGAGCTTACATTCTGATGATAGCACCAAAAAGTTGGGTCAGATATTTTTTGACAGTGGTCTGAGCTATCACTAGACTGGTCTTGGCCCGTACCTTGCTGGTAGCTACCATCTGTCAGGGATGTGCGGACCTATTCTTGAAAATTTTATACCTAAGAAGATACTGGTAGGATTTGTTTAGCTTTAGTTGGTGTCAGACCGAGGTAAATATATCCTAGGTAGTAGGTACCTAGGTACGGATTTCATAGAAAACCTAAGTAGAAAGATACTTGTAGGTATGTATTATTTACCTTGATATGCACCGGCAAACCATCCCAAGGATTTAGAGGCTGCAAGGCTTCTTTCAACTCCTCACACAAATATAAGGCCATTTCTTTAGTAACGCGAAATATGTGGCGAAACTCATTATCCGGGAATTCAAAGGCGTTACTGACATCTCGGATAGGGATGTCTAGTGTAACTTTCGTTCTAACGTTTACATATCTCGCGTTAGAACGAAATTGTAGAATACTTGATACATTATTTTCTTGAGGAAACTATTCAATATTTACAAGTTATATTTTTATACCCACCTTCAAAGGACAGTGATTAATATTCCCTGTCTTATGTCAAATAGAGATAAATTTATCCACGTTGTTGATAGGCCGTGCTCTGGGGCGGGGAGTAGCGGGACCTACAGTCTACGATAAACGTCAAAGGGAAACATTATATTCCTTTCCACGAAGCTGTGCTATGAGAGGTAGAAAAGGAAATCATTTCCACTGACAGGTGGGTAAAAACAGGGGAAAGACTATTTTTCCTTGTGCCGTGCTAGGCCCGTTGGTCATATATAATAATGTGTTCAAATGTTGTCTTCAGTAATAGTGTGAGTTGTAACATACGATTTATACAGTATAGTTACGTTTTAAAAACTAAAAAGGGATCTTTGTTGATTGATGATTGATTGATTTAAAACCGCTCGACCGATTTCTATAAAATTTAAATGGGACCATCTGGGAAGTAAAGTAATTTTAAAACAAAAATTTTCAAATCGGTTCAGGAGTCTTTGAGTAATCGGTGAACATACTCCTCTTATTTGGAAGTCTTAAAAATACAGAAACTACCGACAATATTTCGATATGTATGGTATCATTTTTGTTTATCTATCCAGGTTTGCAAAGCATTTAAAATACAGTGTGTTATATTTATTTCAGGAATCAGTTGAAAAAGCTCTCAAAAACGACCGCTCACCACTCGATGGCCGTCCAATGTTCTTTTCTCGATATTCTGCTAATAAGACAAAACAGCAATTCAAATATGCGACCTCGCTGGAGCCTAATAAACTCTTCGTCAAAAATCTACCGTTTGCCAATTGCAATAAGGACAAGTTGACAGCTATTTTTGAAGCGCACGGCAAACTCAACGATATAAGGATTGTTACAACCAAGTGAGTGTCTTTATATAAAGATTTCTGATCATTTATGAAACATTTAGAAATATATATAGCTTTGAGATATGTGCTTTACCGACTACATTTTAGTTGGGTGTTTTTGTTAAAAAAATCACTAGTGTTCTTATCAGCAAAAGTAATTATACAATTGGTATCGGTTCATTCAGTACTTTGTGTTCAAAACGATACTTCAAACGCCATCTATAATAAATTAAAAAGCATTCATTAAAACAACTCCCGTGGCGTGGAAAATTATTGGCTCAAATACTCTGTGTCATACTTTTTTCAATGCAATTTGACTAATACTGGCCATACTTACACCACTCGCAGATTGTATGTATATCCAAAAATGTCCTAGTAGTAACTCACGTTATCCTTAGACGACCTCTGTGGTGCAGTGGGCCAAGGTCCGGCTGTAACACAGAAGATGGCGGGCTCGATTCCCCTACGCGGGACAAAAGTTTGTATGATCTGCAAGTATTTGTCTCTTGGTGTATGTGTATGTGTTTACAAAAAAAAAGTATAAGTAGTATATCAGTCATGTGGTACCCATAACACAAGCTGTGCTTACTTTGGGGCCAGGTGATGCTGTGTGAAATGTTCGGCATTGATTAACACTGGCCCCATAATGTTTGGTCAATATTAAAACTTTCACCAAGCTCTGTTTTTGAGCAATAGCCATAAAATACAGTGAAACCATGAGATTTTGTTATTAAAGCGACTCCCTGATCAAATATTCATGACACGTATTCACGGCTCTCAAATCGTGAGCTTTTTTTATCAGAAAACATTTAAATGTTTTATTTTAATCTTAAAAATGAATGGGCAATGTTATAGTATATTTTCCGCCTATAAAATTACGTCAACATTAAAAGATGATTGATTATTGAGTATTTTACGTAAAAACGACATTGTTTCACAATTAAATTATAAAACTAACAATTACTTTAAAAATTCAAATTCAATATTTATTTATTCAATTAAATCACAAGGACCACTTTGAATCGTCTTCTTACATGCTAGTGAATCTAGGTGCCGGTTCCTCCTAATCCCAGTTCAAGAAGAATCCGGCAAGAAACTAAATATTGAAAATACATATATAATATATCTTATATAACTATTGTTACGAACCGGGTACTGATAAATTAATGAAACTGCTCGATTTTACGAAGAGGGAAGAGAGAGAGAAAAATATAGCCATCTCGTTCGCTCTTGTAAATTGCTTTTATAAATTTTATACGCGTACTTTGTAGTGTATACTGGATACTAGATAGCGCTGTGCTTATTGTTGAATGCGTCCGCCAGTCCAGAAATTGAGCAGGCGCAACATTATTATTTATTTACTTATCGAGCAGTTTGTTCGTTAAATAGCGGTAAAAAAGGAATCATTTTATCCATACAATCCATACAGTTAATAAGCTGAGGGAACTGTCTTAATTAATCTGATATTGATTAAGATAGTTCCTGTCTTAATCAATTCCTGTTGTCAATCTGATATTCCTTGCTTCAGAGATGGCAAACCCAGAGGGCTAGCGTACGTTGACTATGAAGAAGCGGCATCAGCTGCTAAAGCGATTGAATTTACCAATGGCATGCTGATCGGAGAAAGAAAGATTGAAGTGGCTCTAAGCGCTCCACCGCCCAAATCAACAGCTCTTGTGTCTCTAGGGCTGCCGAAACGAGACGCAGGCGGAGGCATGTAAGTATACATTTACTAGCTGCTGCCCGCAGCTTCGCACGCGTGGTACCTACTTAAAAAGTAGCCTATGTCATTATCCAAGGTCCTATCTATCTCTACCAAAATTCATCAAAATCGGTTCAGCGGCTTAGGCGTGAAAACGTAACAAACAGACAGACAGACAGAATTACTTTCGCATTTATAATATAAGTAAGGATGTACACTACTGAGATTTTAAGCTCTGGCAATACCTCGAAATGTTGCCACAACTGAATACGTTAATAAAGATATGTTAAGATAAAGAAAAAGATTATTTATTTGCATAAACCTATGTAGATATTATAATTTGTTATATTTAGGTATGTCACAGCATGTTTTACCGATTCGATGATTCGATGTGCAAATCATCATTAAGTTCATCTTATCAATCCTCTGTTTCGTGACAGATTGTCGGAAATTCTATGTATTGTATGTTGATAAACAATTTTGAATCGTTTATCTTATTCCAGTTCAAATCTATATCGATACCATGTTTTATCCAAATCGGTGCAGCTAGTATTAGTATTATTATAATTATTAGGCACTGCTGTGAGCGACACCTGCACAGTAATCCAACTAAACAAATAATCCAACTAGTTTTTAAGTTTTAATTTTTCTTGTTCTTATGAGTTTTGCTCGAAATAAATGTTTTTTTTAAATTATTATTTCATTATTTAGTAACAAATAATCATCAACACAAACTTTCACAATAATTCAATTACGAAATCGTAACCATCATAAGACCGCCGACATGTAGCAATAAAGTAATTATTATTGTATTGTCCACCATATATATGATGTACTAGAAACCCGCTTTAGCATTACGGGTGAATAATACACCTAACCCGTCATCATGAATATTTTCGTTCTTTGGTAAAGAACGTATGAAAAAACGAGGTTGTTTTTATTCGAAGAAAAAGCGGAGGTTTTCAGGTCAACAATTTCTTTATGTATGAACACGCATATGTCTTTACAGAATTATTTTTGTATTGAATTATTTTTCTATTTCGAGTATACTTCGAAATTGTTCCCATTTAAATTTGAAAAAGAAACCTTAGAAGGTAAAAAAATTGGGATGAATTAATTTCAGTTCATTCACTGCATTTTCACCTGTAAATCTATAATCGAAATCTATACTGTTGAAACTTGGGACACATGTAGATCTAATGATACCACAACATTATCGAAACGTAACAACGTAACGTAATATTTTTTAGTATTCAGTATGTTTATTCACAAAATACATGGTATAATATACATTAGGTAGAACTATTAATAGTAGAGCTGCATATCTCGTCCGAGTACATGCATGTGTATATGTTACATTTATACAAATTGATTGAAATTGTAATATTTTTATATCATTAAACCAAATACAATGTCACCATAAATACCAATTTGAAATGCCTTTTAATATTATAAAATTGCCAATTGATTCTGATCATTTTGATATAAAATGCACAATTAATAATAGGTCAAAACTTGAAATGAAGATAGCTGTCAAGAGATTAGAAACAATGATCATGTAATAAATTAAATAGCTTTCAATTGAATAATGGTCCCCCCTCAGCTTTTTTACATCAATTGGCAATATGTTGTGAATTTTGATAGACTGTTTAATTTTTTCGTCTAATGAGTTTATTGCATTCAGACATACATCGGCACGAGATTTTGTTTTATAATATGTACTGATTATTATTACAATATTAGTACGAAGTAGAAAGTTCTATTAGCTGTTACAACTTAGCTAATAAATTTGCTTGTTGTTTAGGCGACGAACACAGCTGAGCAGTTTCATACCCAGTGTGCTACAAAAACCGGTTGCGTCTACCAGCAAAGCGGCGCCCGCGGACACAAACAGTGAAGACAACCAACCAAAGCCCAAATCTAACAGTGACTTCAGAAGTTTACTGCTCCGCAAACAATAGAATCTAGATACAGAAACGACTGCAGGCTTCATTCACACATTGCAAGCAAATTATGAGTGTTTTTTACAATGCAGCTGCGTTATATTATACTTTTAATATATATACGAATCTTAAAGTCAGTTAAGAGTTGCATAATATTGTAGTGTGCAAATAAGATTCATTTATTAAAAACATGTTACAATAAGTACACATGTAGCTTTTCACGTTTTTTCTAAATATGCCTCTTAGATTTGAATTTGATTGTGATTGTCAATGGAGGAATTATGTAAAGGAGTTATATTTTGATATGAACGGTTGTAATGGTAGGTTTTACGTACTTTAAAACATTGGCCAGTAATATCTTTTAGGTTCTTATTAGGTTGACTGGCCTTTCAGACAAGGTGGTAGTAGCTCTGCCTTCTGTGCTATCGGTGAAGGGATCGATTCCCTCTCAGGGAAAACATTTGTCTGACGAATGTAGGTGTTTGTTTTGTCTGGGATTTAAAGTGTATCCTAAGTATGTATTTAAATGTGTATAAGTATCAGTCATCTGGTCACCATAATACAAACTATGCTTAGTTTAGAGCTAGATGGTGTTGTGTGCATTGTCCACCAATATTTTATTTATAAGATCCGTCAGTTCATTTTTATATGGGTAAGGTTCTGATTTAAAATTATCCGACTAATTGCTCGAAAATCGAGCCTAAGTCTATGAACACACTTATAATAATTATAATATACTTCGTAATAAATAGATTAGATTTGAATATATATTTCATTCTAGCATTGTCAATGCGACATTAATAATCACTTGTTTTTTAAAACGTTTAATCACATAACTAGATAACGCGCCGTTGTATTGTTTGTCCTTGTCATTCTAATTAATATAAAGGACAACACATTAGTTAATGGCCTCAATTCAGTTGTTTCGCTAGAGTAACTAAAATTTCCTAAAACAAAAACGATCTTGTTTTGTTTGCATTATAAAAATAATAATAATAATAAAACATTTATTTTGCGCCACATAAAGTTAAACATAGGTTACAAAATAATGATTATTAAGCGACAGCAAAAAAGGACACCACTCAGCAAAATTTCACAGTGGCGTATCGTATACGCCATTGCGATGCTGATCTTCCGTGATGCCTGAGTGTTTGGCGGCAGCAACTGTGGTACACAATGTTTACCATTTCAATCATGCACATATAAATTAAATTATGTAGTTATTTACATTTAATAAAAAAAAGAAGAAGAGCCTAATAATTAAGATAAAAAATACAACATTTTTCTTTAAAACAATAAAATTAAAGTCTGAACTGAACACTTCCTAAACACACTTCGTATGACTGACGTGTTTTAGCTCAATTTAGTCATCATGTAAGGAGGTGTCGATTAAAACTGCGGTTATTTTCCGTAGTTTTAATCAACACCTCACATAATAACATACATTATTTTCAATAAAGGAATTAATCGGAATAAAAATTATAGCAATAAACAAAAAATAATTTTAACTTATTTTACAACTGTGATTTAAAATGGGTACTCTAATTTGAACTTAATTGGTGGCAAAATAAGGTCGTCTATATTTTAAAAAATCTTAGCTAGTCCGGCGAAACAACAGAATTGCCAGCAATGTGTAGTTATAAAATAGACCCTAAGATGACCTACTTCTTAGGATAGTTTAGTCTATCCTTATCATTCTTATGTCAAGGAGATGCAACAGATTTATAACACATTTTAGATTATTGAGGTCTTGATATGATTAAGTATGGTTAAGAGGTTTTTATACTAGTTCTGTTTATTAATCCGATTATTTTCAAATATTAATGCATAACACAAAAGCAATCATTGGATAGTATGTATACACTTGAGGTTTGTAACTAACTAAAGTTAAATGACAAAATTGAATAATAATTTTAGTCGCGCCATGAGAAGTTAAGGAAAAAGCCATGTTTGGAACAATTGGGTAAAAACCACTTCTTAATGGGAGATGTAGGAAAATAACGTATAGGATGACTTATCTCATGTAATTGTTGCATTAAGTTCTCTGTTAGAATTATTTAAAATTAGATGACTCTTCGCACAACCACAAAATTTAATTGTAAACCACCACAAAATAGAGGCGAACAAAACAAATCAATCGAGTCATTTAGATTTTTCTCGAGACGCACGGCAATATGTATATTAAGGTTATGCTTTGATAGTTTTCGAAAGGGTATACAACTCAGTCTTCAATTACAATGAGCTTATGCGACTGATTAGTTAGCTTTTTATGTTATTTTAATTTGTCTCAAGACTTTTTGGTTGCAATGTATAAGATTGTATGTTGTACGTATTAGGTATATATAAAAGTTAAATAGAATGATTTCATGTATAAGTGAATTATTTGTATTGTCTATGTTACATTTATCCATCATACATAGGTACACTTGTACTTTTAGTTTGTAGCGATTTAATCATTAAGGTAGATTTTGTAAATATTAGAATACTGCTTTTTGAAAGGGCTTAAGATTTATCTAACGTTTAATTTTTGTATCTTCGAACCATACCATCTTGTCATAAACCTTAAGTTGGAACTATCATAAGGTAAACCAAATTAAAGACAGTCAAAATGGTATTTAGTTTTAGTAAGTTAGCTGATCTAATAATGTTAAGTGGCAGCAATGCTACAATTTGTTTGCAGATTATTTTATATATTTTGTTTCCTCTGTGACAAAATAAATAACATTTGTTTAACATAAACTTTGGTTTTATTTAGTTCCACCGCTTTTACACTAATCTATATACTATGTCGGAGACAAAGCATCACTGCGCCTGCAGCCACTGCTACGACCATAGTGGGGATGCAGCGGGTAGGGGTCCGACCGGCTCCGAAAGGCTCCAACTTATTTAATACACAGAGAGTGTATTAAATGAGTTAGAGCCAACCTAGCCTAACCTAACCGTCCAATATACGCCAGTTCTACAGTCCACTTCTTTTCATTTACTGAGAAACTCTAACAACTATAACTATCTCTATAGCTTTCACCAATGTCAGGCATGCGCAGTCCGCACTTTATATACGAAGAGTGTATCCCACTATTTCCATTAGGTATTTCTATTGATAGAAATACTGGGACTGACTCTCCCACTGTTTCCATTGCTGGCGGCGGCTGCAAGAAAAATCAGTTTTTTGGTCAACCGAACCATGGAAAATAGTAACTATATTCTTCTAGCGCTTCGGCAGCCGCTGCCGCGGCACGCTCGCTTTGCTCGCTCGCCTTGCGCGTTGTTTTATACTCTAACATAACTTAACCAATAGGTTTCAATTAATGTGGAAACAGATTCTCAAAAAACACAACTTATTTTGTGTTTTTTGGCCGCAATATAAATAATAGGATATAATTTAGAAAAAACGCTATTCCCACTTTTTCTATTTTGTAATTCCATGGAAATAGTGGGATACACCTCATCGGCAAACCTACGTCGCGGTGGGCAATTTCGGAGTGCCGCGCCAGACGAGATAGTTACCCAATAGAAAGAGAGTAGTGCCTCTCTTTCTATTACATAGTTATGTAGGAAAATACAATGTTGGGCACCAAGCGCTTGTGCGAGCTGAATTGCACTTTGTTGCCTCGTACCAAGAGTCGCTATTTATATGTTTTCGTGGAGCCCGTCCGAGTACTTGTTCCTACTAACAATTATTCTGTGTCAAAAGAATTTCAAGAATCGGTTTAGTAACATACCTACCTTTTCACGGATGATACACACAAATGTTATAATCATGACATTTGTAGGATAGTAGAATTCAGAGAAATACATCCTCTGGTGGACTAGGATTTGATTGGATAGGATAGATCCAAGGTTCGGAGTGCAACGGCTTTTTATAGGATCTATACGTCCGCTGCTTTACGCGTGCGTTTTTGTACTGATCTAAATAAATAGTTACAAGACATCGAGATATGTAATAACTATATTCTATCTGGCCTATCAGCTTGGTAGTTAGTAACTCTGCTATCCAGGATTAACATTTGTGTTATGAACATAGATAACACATCACACGATGTGTCTGGGTGCTATAAATTAACATTATGTATTGTTAGGAGCCAGTACTAAATGAATAAAACCGCTCTGTTTTCCAAATTATAAGTTTTATTCCAAAGTTACCACGCACAGAACATCCACTAATTCCCCTCACTAGTAGCACTTAGCAAATCGCTAGCACGTCTCGAATAATATAATCTAGTGGACACTTGAACTTTTTAGATCGTGCTTGTACCTACAATAAGAGAGAGATTTAACGATCACGTTCACTCTTACACGTTATAGATACTCACTTGTATATTGTAGTGTATCTACTGATACTAGTTAAACACTTTATCCCAGTCATAAACTTCAATATGTCTAGCGTGTCGGCAATCCTCGGTAGTGAATAACTGTCTTTCTGTTTGACACAAAAACGCAAGCTACCTACCGCCCTTTTGCTTGAGTTGTAGAACTGCCACGCAAGAGCACCAGGTACTGGAAGAAGGTTCGAAGATCCGGTCTTTACCATTCCCTCAATCATAGTCTCCACTTCCTTTTCACTAGCGACAGGTTATCGTTGTCGAATCGGTGACTTGTTGTTTATGGTGTGCTGAACCAGCCCTGTCTGTCTTTCTAATGTCAGTATCATTCGAAGAGAAAATATCGGCATATCGATGTAACATCTTCGCAGCCATTGCAGCTTTCTCTTTGGAAAGATTATCACGACAACCTTTCAGTACACCTTTAGACAATGATGACACATTGTAGTTAACTTCCAATTGATAGCCACTGGATAATTTTTGACATCTTCGCATTCAGGTTACTTTACTTCTTCGCCATTGCTCATTAACATTCCCTTCTTAATCAGATGTTCCTCATTACTCGGGTTCAGTATTTGCACTGCTGAGATGGGGTTGCATTTACCATGTAGTAGTGCCCATTGTGAAGGACAGAACCGGTGACATCTCGGCTAAGGGAAATTACCATCCTATCTCGTTAGCTACGACTATTGCTAAAGTACTGGACAGTTTGCTTACCACTTACCTAGAGGAATTCTCATACTTACATGACGCCCAGTTTGGATTTCGATCCAGACTTTCTACCGAGAGCGCAATCGTAAGTCTTAAGCATACTGTTCAGTATTATACTCATCGTAAGACGTCGGTTCACGCCTGTTTTCTTGACCTCTCTAAAGCATTTGACCTAGTGTCATATGACGTGCTATGGAGAAAGATGAGAGACAGGGGTGTATCAGCTGAAATACTAAATATTTTTAGATATTGGTATGTAAACCAAACTAATTTTGTAAAGTGGGTAACTCATTGTCTGAAGCGTATGTGTTGGAGAGTGGGGTCAGGCAGGGAGGGTTATCGTCGCCCATGCTCTTTAATGTATGATCTCATCGTTGAGCTGAGCAGCATGCATATCGGATGTCGAATAAAAAAATTATTAAAAAAAATTAAAAATTTGTTTATTCAGAACAAAGTACACAAGTGAACATAAATTACAAGTAAAACGATGAAACTACAAAAGTTATAAACTGTGAAGCAGTCTCAACGCCCACCTCCAGGACTGATGAGTAGGTTCTGTATAAAAGAACTATTTAAAATAAAATTAAAAGGAAAAAATTATAACACTAATGAGAAAGTCTAATGAATGACTGAGGAGGAGATGATAGGTGTGAGTGTGTGGGGATGTGAGTTAAAAGTGTGTAGTGTGGGAGTGAGTGTGAGTGTGTGGGAGTGTATGTGAGTGTGTGTGTGTGTAATATGTACCTAAGGATGTGTGACTTATGTAACTTGTCTTTAGCAGTTATGAGAAAGGAAGGAGGAGATCTTCTGTTTGTTCATATGAAAGAGCTAAGAGCCAATTTAAACATTTCATTTTACATTTGTGTTGAGGGAGCGGGTATATAGGGTCAGAGTGGGAACAGTGACCACAGTGGGTACAGTGAACTTTTTCTGTTTCTCGGAATAGGACAGGTATATATGTGCGTCTTTTTCACATTTGTGCCGCCCTCCGACGCCATTACGTCTGCACCAGTAAGCGAGTCGCCCCCGTGCTAATTGTTTGCGAAAAGATTGTTTGTTTGTTTTGAATCGTCGAAAGTTAAAAAAAAAGGTACGTTTTCAAGTTTTTTGCTTCCTTACCAATTCCAAATATGATATTAGTCGTTATTATTCTGGAATAAACATATATTTTGTAATATTATAGCAGAATCCAATTTGTCCTAACCAAAGTAGAATCTAGTCGGCACATGTTTGCAAATAAAATGGTGGATAGGTATACAGTGGCTCAATATTTCGCGGTACACAGTGGATCACGATTCACTGTGTACCCCAATTGATTCAGTGTTTACTCTAATTAAACTTGAAATTTTTGAAGTCAATCTTGATTTTTGCAGTGAAAACTTCTTTAGCATCGTTGTGATTTGAAAGTCGATGAAACGAAAAAGCGACAGTAAAAAGAGATAGACACATAAATTCATAACATTTCACGTGGGAGAAAATGAGATAGGAAGCATTATACAGTGTTTCTTATATTCGTGGTTCTAAAAATTTTTGAAGGTTCACTTCTACCACGTGTGAAATTCACGCATGTTTTTTTTATAACAGAATGCCTAGAAAACGGAAAGTAATGGAGGGGAGAAAAATTGGCGCTACGACAGAAGCACAAATGAAATTAGCATTATCCGAAATTAGAGCAGGAAAGAAGATAAGGGTGGTGTCAAAGGAGACAAAAATACCGTTTACCACATTACGGCGTTACTATTTGAAGACGAAGGCTGGGACTGATATGGATGTAAGACTAACGCCAAATTACGAGGTAAATCAAATTTTTTCACCTGTTCAGGAAGATGCTCTGAAAGATTACCTGAAGTCTTGCGCTCTCATGTTTTATGGCTTGACGACCAAAGATTGCCGTAGATTAGCGTATGAAATGGCTGTAATAAATAAACTGAAATTCCCACAATCTTGGGCTGCTACAGAAATGGCGGGCATTGACTGGCTTAAGGCCTATAGAAAACGTCACCCCGATTTGACTCTACGCAAACCAGAAGCATGCAGTTTGGCCAGAGCCACGGCATTCAACCGTGAAACTGTAAAAAGCTTCTATGGAAACCTGGAAAAAATATATAGCCGATATCCCTCATTCGCCGATGGGACCCGAGTTTTTAATCTCGACGAGACGGCGACTACAACGGTCCAAAAACCGCAAAAGGTAATTGCTGTCCGAGGAAAAAATGTCTGTAAAGTTACTAGTGGAGAAAAAGGCACCCTAGTAACGACCTGCTGTATAATCAGTGCAGCTGGTCAAGCCTTACCTCCGGTAATGATATTCCCGAGGAAAAACTTCAAAACATTCATGATCAACGGAGCACCTCCAGGAACTACGGGCCTTGCAAATTCTTCTGGCTGGATGAATACGGAACTTTTCGTTGAAACCATGAAGCATTTCATCAAACACTCAGGGAGCACCAAGGATAATCCTTCCTTACTTATATTGGACAATCATGAGTCCCATCTCTGCATTGAGGCACTTGACCTCGCTAAGGATAATGGTGTAACAGTTTTAACACTGCATCCGCACACTTCAGCCAAGATGCAACCATTAGATGTAGGAATCTACGCTCCGTTTAAAATGTTTTACAACGCAGCAATGGAATCATGGATGTTACGCCACCCCGCCAAACCTGCCACGATTTACGAATTAGCCGGGTTCGTGGGAACAGCTTTTATCAAAGCAATGACTCCTTCCAACATTATAAACTCTTTCAAGAAGACTGGAATATTTCCTTTGGACAAGAACATTTTTACCGACGAAGACTTTTTACCGAGTTCTGTCACTGATCGACCTGATCCATCCTTAGTTGGCATTGCTGCCGCTGAATCACACCGGACTCCGGAGCATGCTATAGAGGTGGATGATACACATAGTCCTTCAATGTTGCGGGAAGAATCTGGAGATGATGACAAAACAGATATGGAGTCTGATCTTGAAAACATTGAACCACTTGTGCTACCAGAGACCGATAAACAACATCCTTATGATTTCGACGAGAGTGTTTCAAAATCAATACACAATGACTTGAGAAAGTTTATCAGTCCCAGCCAATTCAGACCTCCTTTAAAGGCTGAACCTAGAAATAATATTAGAAAGAGGAAGCCTGGTCGGAGTCTTATTGCTACAGATACACCAGAAAAGGACGCGATCAGGGACAAAAAATTAAGTAACATAAAGAATAAAACTAGAGATCCCATAAAGAATAAAACTTTTAAAATAAAAAAAACTCAACAACAGAAGGTTGTAAGACAGATATTAGCCAGTGATTCTGAAGATGAATTTACTATGTCTGTTCATGACGACGATTCCGAATGGTCTGGAGAAGAAGAGACAGATATTGACATCATATCAGAAGAATCGGTTTTGACGAAGGATTTATCTCGAAATCCAGTTGAAGGAGATTATGTCCTCGTTCGATTTGCTACGAAAACGAAGTGTGTCTTTTATGTGGGTAAAATTCTTCATAATCGCAATAATAACATAGAATATTATGTAAGTTTCTTAAGAATGAACAAACGCAGACAACAATTTAACATGCCAACTGTCCCAGACTTGTCGTATGTCAAAGAATGCGACATTCGTCTGATTTTGCCTGCTCCTCGCGTTGGAGGAAGCACAGCCCGCCAGCAATCATACTTTTTCTTTGATAAAGATTTTTCTCATATCAACATTCGCTAAAGCGAATAAATACTTTGAGCACTTTTTTATGACTGATTCTTGGCTAGATAGGTGCCTATAAGGTTATTATAATAAATGTTATTTGATTGATATAAGTATACAGTGTTTTATTTTGTTAACTTAAGACTATCTGCATTCCAAAATCAAGCCATAACCTGTAAGTGAACATTAGATTAGGATAATTTCCTACATTTATTGCTTGATTCACTGTGTACTAAGCCCTGTTTCACTGTGTACACCCCCAAGTACACAGTGGATCACATGAAATCTTTTAAAAAAACTTTAATAACTCAGTGGCTATTTGTCGTAGCAGTTCAGTATCTTTAAACATAACAAAGCCATTGAACATACCTAACGATTAGTAAAGGTTTTATTTCATTAATTTGAAAACCTAGACAGCTACTGACCTCTGAAAAAAAATGAGCCACTGTTCCCACTCTGACCCTACCTATAGCCTTGTTAACCTTATTATACAGTGGAGAACTTAGATAACAGAAGTGGCGGCTAGCTATAGTTGTTCTTCGTGGTAGAATTTTGCACACTATGTCTGAGCGACGTTTATTTTCAAGGAGTTTAGGGTCATAAAACAAGTGCCGGTGCTGACGTAAAACAGTAGCTAAGACAAATAGTTGCCTAACTGAAAGAACTTCGCATTGTTGTAAAAGAAGTTTGGTGGGGAATTTCCTTGGTCTAGAGGACATCACTTTAAGGACAGCCCGCTGCGCCCGCTCCACTCTAAGCATCTGAGTTTTGATGCAACCGCCCCATGCAGTGATGCAGTAGTTCAAGATGGATTGTGCGAGAGCAAAATAAACAACTTTCATACACTGAGAATCAGCAACACTTCTTAAGTTCTTAAAGACGAACATGAGTTTGCGTACTCTTGCTATAGTATTCTCGATGTGAGGGGTCCAGGAGAGGAAACTATTGACGTGGACGCCAAGATACTTTGTCGAAGTGACGTGATGAAGGGTTTGGCAGGAGCAAAAATAATTGACTTCGACTGGACAAGTGTGTGCGCGAAGGGAAAAGGAGAGTGGTTGGGTTCGATTAGTGGGAGAGAAGGTAATAAAATTAGATTTCTTGACATTGAGGGTAAGAAGGTTGGTTGAAAGCCAGTTTAGGACGTCTCTTAAGGCCGCTTCAGCAAGCAGTTGTACCTCTTCCCAACTTTGTCCGCTAACAAGCAGTGCAGTGTCATCTGCGTAAGTGATTATTTGACAATTAGGAAGAGAGAGTTTACACAGTTCGTTGATGTACACGAGGAATAGAGAAGGACCGAGAACACTTCCTTGAGGAACGCCAAAATGAATCAGTTCCACATTGCTAAAGACGCCATTTACGACGACCTCTTGTGAGCGATCGGTTAGGTAGCTTTTGAAAAGGTCGTTGACAGTGCCTCTAATTCCAATGCGCTCTAGCTTATCCAGTAGCAAAGGAACTGAAACGGTGTCGAATGCCTTGGAAAGGTCTAGGAAAACACCAACTGTTTTGAGCTTCCTGTCAAATTTTTTTACAATAGTAGATGTTAATTCAACTACCGCATCCTCGGTGGATCTGGATTTACGGAAGCCAAACTGGCTATCAGAAAAAATATGGTTTTCATTTAAGAAATTAAGTAGTCTTCGATTAATAATTCTTTCAAAAATTTTTGACAAGACACTCAGAACCGAAATTGGCCGGACCGAATTGACCTTTATGTATAGGATGGACAAGAGCCTTTTTGAAAACAGAGGGAAATGTGCCAGTAAATAGACAGAGATTAAATATGTGATCTAAAATAGGGATTAAAGTATTTCTTGCACCTTTGATGACTAAGGTGGGGATGCCATCCCAGCCCACAGCACACTTGTCTTTCAGGTTTAGAATTATATTTTCAATTTCTATTGGATCAGTAGGAAGGAGTGCCATGGAATGAAGAGGTGATGTGTTGGGAAGCACTTCGATAGGGAAGGTACGAGATAAAATGGGTGGAGTGTTGATTTGGGATGCTAAATTCTTTCCGACATTGGCAAAAAATTTGTTCACTATGTTTACAGAAGCTTTGGCAGAGACACCAATATTCAGTAGTTCTTCGGAAGATGAACGGTTACGATCAAGATAGGCAATTTGTTTGACAAGTTTCCAGGTAGATTTTGGACTATTCCTGGCCCTCAGAAGCTCATTGCGTTCGTGTTCACGCTTTATTTTCTTTAACAGGTTATTACAGAAATTGCGGTAACGAGTGAAAGTGATTCTTAGAATTTCGTTATGAATATTCTTTTTATATTTTCTGTAAAGCTTATCTCTGTGACTAATGCACTTTAGAAGGCCAGGGGTAATCCAAGGTTTAATCACACGTTTTTTGCTAGGAAAAGTCAAAATTTGCGAATGTTTTTTTACAATTTTAGACAAAGTTTCAACTAGAGTTTGAGCGTTACAGTTTGGATTATCTGATAAGAGGATATGAGAAAAGTCAGTACCTTCAATTTCTTTAATAATTGCAGGAATATCTGTTTTTGTGTTAGGTTTTGATTTAGTTGTCATGTTAATGGAACAAAGAGATGGAGCGTGGTCAGTTATCATAGTGTTTAGGATTAAAGATACTGCTGAGTGAGGTGACTTTAAGATGATATGATCCAAGCAGTTGTTCAGTCGGGTTGGAAAATTGTAGGTGAGAATCATAGCACGAGCAGCTAAGAGATTTAAATAATCATCAGAATCGGTGTCATTTGAGTTCGGAGCAATATTCAAATCACCAACCACAGCAATCGTATTAAATTCTTTTAATGTGGTTAGTGTACAGTCAAGACTGCAAAGGAAGGGGTCAATATTTTTTACCGAAGGGGAACGATAGAGTGCCACAATAGCTATGCTTTTCTCACATTTTATTAGTAGACAATTTGCATCCGTAAATACTAGATTTTCTACACTGCACGCTAAACCGACACGAATGTACGTAACCACACCTTCGTTCTGTGTCTTGAAGTCAGAAGAGAAAGAGTTGAACCCAGGCAAATTAGGAAGGCATGGGCACTTACTCAACCAGCACTCGGATAGTATTATAATGTCTACATCTGATTGTATTCTATGTAAGAGTACAGTAAAACTGTCAAAGTTACTGTTAATACTCCTGATGTTTAGGTGTAATATTTTCAGAGCAGAATTGCAATCTAAAAAGTACTGACCGGTTTCTTCAGGGGAGCAGATATATGTGTCTGTTACAGAAAACTTTTCGATGTCAGAAGTAATTGAAACAAGTTCATCCATTATGCAATGTAAAAATTAGCAGGTGGTCTAAGAACAAGTAGGACTTATTTTGCCTGATCTCTAGCTGAAAGTAGGTTTGTATTATCCATTTGAATGGAACAAATACAAAGAAATGACGAGTATTGTTACATAAGAGTGTGCTACGTTTTGTGTGTGTAGTATTTGTGGTATTAAGTGAAAGTGTAGTGTGTAAGGGTGTGCATAGAATAGATGGCGTTAGTATTAATAATATTAGCTACGCAGTTGATATGGTGCTGCTCTGCCCAACGGCGGGTGGTCTGCAAGAGATGTTGAAAGTCTGTAAACGTTATGCTGCAGACCATGGACTTGTCTATAATGTGCAGAAAACGGAATAGGTACATGGTCTTTAAGGCCGTCGGAAAAGTTCCTGATAACAACACCTATAATGTAACCCTGAATGGCATGAACGTTAAACGAGTAACTCAGTTTAAGTAACTGGGACATTTCATTGCCGACGACCTTAAAGACGATGCTCATATTGAAAGGGAACGTAGGTCACTAGCAGTTACGGGGAAATATGCTGGCCCGCAGGTGTTCCCGTTGTACTGAACAAGTAAAAATTACTGTGTTTAAAGCCTACTGTCAGAATATGTACACGGGAAGCCTGTGTTTCAAGTACACAAAAAACTCGCTGGCCACCATACGCATCCAGTACAATAATATTTTCAGGATGATGTTGGGGCTGCCTCGCTTCTGCAGTGCTTCAGGGATGTTTGCTGAATACCAAATTGATGGCTTTGAAGCACTTATTCGCAAGAAATCTGCATCCCTGATCCGTAGAGTTCGAGACAGTCACAACATTATCCTGAAAACTATACCGGATAGGTACCTAGGTACCTACACGTCGCCGATGTGGGCAAGGTTGGTATGCAGGGTGATCCCAGAAAACTGCTCGTTTCTCTGGTGATCGCTCTGTGAACCAACGTCAGCTTCTTTTTTACTTTTTTACTGGTCTCTCAGCTCAGTTGGTAGTAGCTCTGCCTTTTGCACTGTAGGTTGAGGGTTCGATTCCCTCCCAGGATAAACATTTGGGTGAAGAACATAGGTGTTTGTTCCGTGTCTGGGTGTTATAAAGTATCATAAGTATGTATTTAAAAATATATAAGTATTCTATCAGTCATCTAGTCACCATAATAGAAGCCATGCTTAGTTTGGGACTAGGTAGTGTTGTGGGCATTGTCCATCAATATTTATTATTATTATTACTCTGTATATTTTATATCATTGTATTACTAACTCCCTTTTGTCCTATGTAGGTATATGTGCTATTAACTATGGATCTAAGTTGTCCGAAATAAAAAGATTTGAATTTGAATTTACTAGTCGTGCGGCACCACCAGCGCGAAGTCGCAACTTCGCCAGTTGCTGTCAAGAGCTGAACCCTGTTGCGTTTGCCGTAAAAGTCCTCAAGAAAGCGATATACCTACCTACAAGTTGGGAGCTCACTACTGTACGAGAAGCACCATTATCCAAATAATTTTACAGGTCATTTAATTATGACCTTTGATGATTAGGATGTTCCCATCGTTGGCATGGGGCTTTATCAATGAGTACCAACTAGCACCCGCCTTGTGGTCCTGGCGTTTACTCGTTTCCCTGCTGCTGGGAATCCATCTTATTCAATCTTACACATTAGATACTCATATATTATTATTGTAGTGTATCTACTCGATATAAGATAGCGCTGTGCTGAATAATGAATACGTCCACCTGACAACAGATGGAGCTATGAAGCAAGCACAACAGTACGTATGTATTTATAGGCGTACTAGCTGCTGCCCGCGGCTTCGCACGCGTGGTACCTTCAAAAAAAGTAGCCTGTTCTTCTCCAAGGTCCAATCTATACCAAAATTCATCAAAATCGGTTCAGCGATTACGGTGTGAAAACGTAACAGACAGACAGGCAGACAGAGTTACTTTAGAATTTATAATATTAGTAGGGATATAATCTTAGTAAAATTTCCTCGATGCTAACATAATTTATTTTTGTAAGGAATGCATTATGTGCATCTAAAAAACATCTCATAAGCTTAATCCCCTATTTTACCCCCTTCGGGAATTATTTTGCAAAGACGTTGAAATACATTTATTTCTTACCAAAGGCCTTAATATGAATTTTCAGACTTAAATTTAAAGAAATATGAGTTCTTGGTTGTTTTTTGAGACAAAATATAGCCTATGTTCTACCCCCGAATGCAAAACATTATTACCAAATTTCATCAAGATCCGTTCAGCCGTTTAGCCGTGAAAACGTAACAAACAGACAGACAGAGACACTTTCGCATTTATAATATTAGTATGGATAAGTACTTTTTTATCAGCTCTTTAGGTTCTCATCGTACAAGCTTTGCTTAATTTTGGGGGCTAGATGGTGTTGTGTGAAATGTCCATCAATATTTATTAATTTATGTTAAAAGATAAAACAAATATGGTAACAACATTTATTATATAAAAATACAATTTACACTTTACAATCTCAATAGAGAACCTGTATAGACTTACGCGCACTAAATGTTTCAATGTAAATAAATAATCTAAAAGCACTGCACGGTGTTAGCTAATATACTAACTAAATAATTCACATCCAAAATATTTGTACTTTACAGACAGAAATTAATATTTCTCTTCAAAATTCAAGCTATATTTTAAATCTCAGAAAGACATTTCCGGCATTACTCATAAACGCCTCTCAATTTGAACACTGCACAAACACTGTTTAAGATTCGCCCGGTTTCTTTTTTTCACTATCTTACAAAAAGGGACTAAAGGCACTATTTTGAACAGTGACTAGCTTTTGACAGATGTTGAGAGACGTTAATTATAAGGCCGTTAATGTTTGACTTGATGTGAGGCGCATGCTTGCCGGTTGATACTTATTGAAATATTTACATATTTTTTCTGAAACTATAGTTCACTTTGTATAAAACCTAGTCTCAAAGGTACGCATATATACACAATAAGATCAGTCTAGCAAGCGATGTTTGTCGGCCTTTAATAAACTGACCAAGGACTTTTATGACCTATGAACAATGATATGTATTCCCCTATTCTATTGAATTATTAGCACCAGAACAATTGATTGACAACAATTTCTATGGCACTGTAAGCAATGACGATGAAGCTCACAATTCGAATGTTGCAATGTTAGAGCGACATAAGCTAAGTAAACACGAAAAAACCCGATAATTTCAATATAAATCTTAGTCCACTGAGTCTTTAGACTACAATATTACGAAAATAGCTCCCTCTCTAAATTACGACTACAAAAATCTGTCTACTCATATTTAACTCAAATATCATGAAACATGAATTTGAATCAATGTCAACTTATTACACCAAATATTTGAGTGGTTCTGTAGAAGAAATTGTTTAAATGAGCGTGTATATTTTGAGCTGAAATCGCTGAGGTACGTCTAAGTGGCCAGGTGTTATGTGTCAGACAATATGTTCGCCGTCTTTCCACTTCTTTTTTGATCGTTCGAAAGCTTCTCGTATGCACGATCTGAAAAAACAAGTACATTTAGGATTTTGTTGTTTTATAAATTATGACGTTTTTATATCCTGGTCATAAAAATAAAAGGGTCACGTGCTAAAATCGAGGATGAAAGGGTACCGAACCTATTTACTTACCTACCTACTAGTTTCAGTATCATGGTTATTTTACCATTGTTCGAATTCAGGACTCACAAACTATTACGGCTTCAACACAAAACAAACAAAAAAAAAATGATTGAAGGCAATTAACTTTGTAGATGAAAAAATGTTCCCATATATACGATCACAGTCATGTTAGTTAGTAATAACAAACAATTTATGTTATAAAAATTACCTGCGTTCAGATTTAGAACCCTAAAAACAAAATAAAGCACGCTTGCAATTGTAATTGTTATGTAACGTTATAAATGTAATTTTATAATTTTGTAATTTCATAATTGTATTTTTTTATGTAGTATTGTAATTGTTATGACTGTAATTGTCATGTAACATAACTAATTTTACAATTATAATTGTTATGTAAATTTGAAAATATGTAAGTTTGTTTTGTTAGTTTGTTTGATTATGTAAATTTGAAATTGAAATTGTTATGACTGTAATTGTCATGTAATATAACTAATTTTACAATTATAATTGTTATGACTGTAATTGTTATGTAATATAACTAATTTTATAATTGTTATTGTTATGTAACGAAATTGTTATGACTATAAATAATAATTATAATAATAATAAACCCAGACATTTCATTCACACAGCATCATCTGGCCCCAAAGTAAGCAGAGCTTGTGTTATGGGTACCACATGACTGATATACGATACATATATACTTTTTTTTTATAAATACATACATATCATACATAGAAACACTCAAGACAAATACTCGCAGATCATACAAACATTTGTCCCGCGGCGGGAATCGAACCCGCAACCTTCTGCGTCTCAGCCGAACCTTAGCCCACAGCGCCACAGAGGTCGTCATAACTATAATTGTTATGTAATATAACTTATTTTAATTTCTGATTTAGAACCCTAAAAACAAAGCGAGCACGCTCGCGACTGTAATTGCCCGACATAAAAAGAGATCTAGTTACGAGTACCGAGCATATTTACATATATTTACTTATAGTAAAGTAAATATATGTAAATATGTTCTATACTTCTAAATATGTAAATACTTATTCCTCAAATACAATACTTAAAAGGTATTAGGTACATATTGTATTTGAGGAAGAAGTCAGATGTAGGTACGTGCCAACAAATTACAAAGAAGTTAGTTTTCCGTACACGAAAGATTGCAAAACCCATTACCGCTTATACTAGCCGATGACACATTTGAGTTTTAAGTTCTAGGGTATGCTGGTTTTACTATATTTCCCTTCGTCGTTCATACGTACCTGAAAACCGACTGATGTAGAATATATGCGGATACATGACCAGCGTCCACATAGCGGACTTCTGCCCCGGGCCAAATCTCTTCTAATGTCCCGACGTCATCACGTGGGACGTACGCATCGTGTTTTGCACATACAGCTAGAAATAAAAAAATAGTTTTATGAATACCTTCAGAAGTATAAAGTTTGTTTCGAGAAAAATGGGTTTGGATGGCCAATAGACTTTACTAGCTGCTGCCCGCGTCTTCGCACGCATAGGTACATACACAAAAAGTAGCTAAGTTCGGCCTCAAGATACAATCTTCGTAAAAAATGTCATCAAGATCCGATTATTTATTTATTATATATTTACATAAAAATACAAATGGACAAACAGAATAATTCCAAATCGTCCAAATGTTATCAATATTACGGTCCTAGCGCTGGTCCTAAACGAAATATGAGAACCTTATTTTGTTGAAGTCGGTTAACAAATAAGCAACGTGCACTCTACTTGTTGTCTCTTTCGCGCACTACAGCTCTTTCTAGCATAGAAATAAATATAAAGCTACCTTGGTAGCTAATGTTATAGATAATGTATTTATATTATTGTCTATATACTTGTCTATTAATCTGTACATTTCTGTAAAAAAATTAGCTACTAATGAACTAACATAAACTTACTAATTAAAAAAAAAACATTGTGCTAATTTCATTAGATTTAGAATCTGCCGTACCATTCTTTTCAGGCCATTTTCGACCCACCTATAACTTTGTTGTGGATAAAACTAGAAGCCTGCATTTTCAGTAACCAAGCAGGCATTGTATAAACACGGTATATTTCAAATTTTATTCAATTTGAACCAGTAGTTTAAGAATTATAACTAGTTAAAGTTTCTTAATTTTGTCACTCACTCACTCACTCACTCACTCACTCACTGACTGACTGACCAATCATCAAAACTCTAAGGCACTTCTAGCAGACATAGGAGCTTCAAATTTAGAATACATTAATCTTTAGTGTATAAATCAAGGAAAAACTAAAATATTTTGCAATTAAGGTCCAGTTTCCTACATACACCAACTGCATAAATAACTTTGTAATCCCATATAAATATATAGGATTACAAAGTAACATTTTGCAGTGAATGAATCAGTTTACTTGTATAATGTATAATATAATGGAATAATAGGTGTAGATAGGTACTTAGATATAATTTTGTTCAAAAGTTACTTGTAAAAAGTAGGACTATCTACAAAAATAAATGAGATGCCATGAAAAACATAACTTGAAAAAAAAACAAGTCTAGCGCAACTCAGTTCTTCTACCGTAAAAAGTTGTGAGATCCATGTAATACCCAGTCCGTTAATTTATTCAGTCCCTACTTAAGGGACCTTCTGTCTGAGGTTATTACGTAATCATCATCATCATCATCATCATCATCATCATCATAACAGCCTTTATGAAGTCCACTGCTGAACATAGGCCTCCCCAATAGATTTCCAGGAAGAACGATTTTGAGCCCTCTCCATCCACCGACTTCCTGCGATCTTTACAATGTCGTCAGTCCATCGGGTGGGGGGTCGTCCTACGCTTCGTTTTCCTGTCCTTGGTCGCCATTCGAGAACTTTTATTCCCCAACGGTTATCAGTTCTGCGAGCTATATGGCATGCCCATTGCCACTTCAACTTTAAAATTTTTAGTGCTATGTTGGTGATTTTGGTTCTTCTACGGATTTCGTCGTTGTGGATTTTATCACGTAGTGAAACACCCAACATAGCTCTCTCCATAGCATGTTGCGCGACTCTGAGCTTGTGTATGAGGCCAATAGTTAGCGACCAAGTCTCAGTTCCATATGTCATCACTGGCAACACGCACGTCAAACACGTATTACGTAATTAGCTAACCAAACAACATCTTATAGTGACTGTATCAATATTATATCTTTTATGTTTTAAATATATTGACTTGGCAACCGCACTAAATTCGCACAAAACATTGTTTCTTTTTCTACAAGTCCAATTTATTGATAGTTTGCAGTAAAGTATTTTCTATCTTGTGTACTCACCAATGATAAGCGATGTGTCAAAAGGCACTGAGAAATTACTCAAATGAGTACACTCATCCATAACACCTCTCATAAACTGCAACGCTTCTCTGTCCCTCCAGTGTATTTTACTTATATCTATCTTTCTCTCACTGGACTTTAAAAACGGCAGGTTGATCCAATCGGAAGCCAGCTCTGAAATATTCCAAGAACTCTTCTCTTTTGGTTTATTTATTATTGCGTTTGGTTGCGGTTTGATTCTCTCTGGCACCGATGACTTAACTTCTATCACTTTTTCAACTGTACCGCTTTTTGAGTTTTCTGTATTTTCTGTTTTTTCATTTGCTTGCGTGTGTAATCGAATTTCCACTTCTTCTTGTTTGAGGAAAGCTAAAATAACAAAAATATTATTGTTTGAGTATCATTAGCTTTTGTCTCGGGTCTAGGTGTTTATATCTATACTAATATTATAAAGATGAAAGATTTGTTTGTTTGTTTGTATTGAATAGGCTCCGAAACTACTGGACCGATTTAAAAAATTAATTTACCGTTGGAAAGCCTTTGTCACCCGGGGATAGTGCACTATCCCCGGGTGACAAAGGCTACTTTGGCCGGAGCAGAGATTGTGTTACCACATGACTATGTGGTGTGAAGCCACGGAGAAAACCTAGTATTTTATAAAGCTATTTTATAAACAACAAATCATAAAACACATTCCACTCACCCAATTTACATCTCAAAAGGACTTCTTTCAATCTCTCCTCAGTTAACTTATTGAGGTCCATAATATCTTCAGGTTTTAAAATAAATGTCTCGTTCGAAACCAGCTTATCATAAAGCACTTGCGTAATTTTTTTTTCCTCTAGTAATTTCGTTAGTTCATTGTACAAACACTCTATATTCACAGCGAGCTCAGACTTTGGTTCGTAGTTAGGCACTTTACTATTCAACTCCAAGTTTTTACTGACATCTATCACTTCATTGGTATGTTCTTTGTATGTAATGTCTAACTTTCTATTACTATCTTGGTTGTTGGTCTCTACGTTCTGCGGTTTAGGGTCCATTTTAGCTTGTGGTGTTGTAATGTTTTCTGAGTAGGTGCGTGCGAATTTCTTCCCGGCTAAGAACGCTTCGTCGACTATCGTCACCATTTTGGATAGTTTTTCTCTGTAGACTCCGTCTGAGAGGTATTGATCTTCTAGTAAATCCCAGTTTATTGATTGGGACATCACACCCTGAAACAATAAAAATGTATTTACAAACAATAAAAATGTATTTAAAAACAATAAAAATGTATTTACAAACAATAAAAATGTATTTACAAACAATAAAAATGTATTTACAAACAATAAAAATGTATTTACAAACAATAAAAATGTATTTACAAACAATAAAAATGTATTTAATTTACTTATTTATTTTAATAAGTAAGTAATACTGAATATTTTACACAGAACCTTCAAGCCTCAAAGTGAGCAGAATAAGATAACAGTTTTTACATTGTGTCTGAAATACTTAAGCCTAAAAACAATAATAATATAAAAGAGTAGTATTTTGTTAAATAATTACAAATAATCACATTTTTCTTAATTTAAAGTCATCATCTGTATACAAGCACCCCTCCAGCAAAAGCTTTATCAATGCAGACTTGAATGTAGTGGGACTTTCTATGATTTTCATAGCCACAGGAAGAGAGTTGTACAGTGTAACGGCCTGATATCTACAACCATGCCTAACTATATTTAACTTTGGTCACAGTGGAGTCTCAAGATCTTTTTTCCTTGTATTTAGTCTTGTAGCTGTTTGTTCTCGTGTTTCATACATACGTCTGATATGATACGTCTGATACGTTCTGATAGTGTCCATAAGAGCTACACGGATATATAGGCTAGGAAGAGTCAAAATTATGGAGTTCAAAGAAATGATTTCTACATGATTCCCATGGTGGTAAGCGTACCATGGTACGTATTGCACGTTTCACACAGAGCTTGTGTTATGGGAACCACATGCCTGTTATACTACTTATTATGTTTTACTCCTTGTGGCATGCCTTCAAACAATGCGCCACAGATGTCTTAAAAAAAAACTTAATTCAATACCTGTAAGAAAACAGCAGAGGCAGTCGACCAGGACAAACACGGAACCAGTACAAGAGGCTTCGGCCAGTTAGTAGCAGCTAGTGACGCCATCTGTCAACCAATTTAATTATAATTTACTAGCTGTCCGCGCGCAGCTTCGCCTGCGTCGAAGATTTTTCCCGGGATAAAAAGTAGCCTATGTTACCCGGGGATAGTGTAGCTTTCCAACGGTAAAAGAATTTTTTAAATCGGTCCAGTAGTTTTGGAGCCTATTTAATACAAGCAAACATACAATCAAATCTTTTCTCTTTATAATATTAGTATAGATTAATGGCTGTTATAAAGCACCGGGTGGCCGGGTAACCGTATTGTGAGTTTCTAGCTGACCCGGCCACGCGTTACTATGGCCAGTAGTTCTGTTAAAGTTAGCATAAACTGCCATCTGTTAGAAACTTGTGGAACTTATTGTAGGAAAACTATCCAATCTTTTAAGTTTAGATAAATTACACACAATTGCAGTTTCATAAACTAAATTTTATAAAAATGTTTTTTTTTATTTATTTATTTCAGAAAAAATCTGTAGGTACGTACAATGACTATAGGTACAATACACAAATAAAACAAACCTAAGACTAACAATTTAAGATTAAAACATTAAAAGAAACTATAAGAGGCAGATAAAATCATAAAATCACCAATTCACAAAATCTCATATTAATTTTAAATTCATAACATAAACAGAAACTTAAAAGAGTCAGACAAGATAAAAATAATAATAATAATAATAATAGGAAAAAAAAAAAAGAAAATAGTTATGTAGTTCCGGAGTTCCGTGACGCGAGATTTTAATATATAAAGATTTGTTGTGGTATAGATTACGATTAGCTCTTTCCTGCGGTTTTGCACGCGTGGTACCTACATTAAACGTAGCCGACGTGGGCTACTTACTAAAGATACAATCTCCTTAATAAACAACAAACAAACAGACAGACAGATAGCGACAATTTCAAATTTATAATATAAGTATGAATAATAAAGTCATTTCACGCAGGATCATCTGGCCCCAAAACAAGCAGAGCTTGTGTTATGTGAACCATATGACTGATATACTACTTATGTACATTATTTTGTTATTACATACTTACATATAAATTTAAAAAAACCCCGCACCCGAGACAAATATTTCCATATCATACAAACATTTATCTAACAAAGATCCGAGAGTTCTAAGTAGTTAATACTTCTTATTTTTCTTTTTGTAAATACTTAGAACTCTCGGATCTTTGTTAGATAAATGTTTGTATGATATGGAAATATTTGTCTCGGGTTCGGGGTTTTTTTAAATTTATATGTAAGTATGTAATAACAAAATAATGTACATAAGTAATATATCAGTCATGTGGTTCACATAACACAAGCTCTAATGCTAATAATGCTGATAATGCTGTGTGAAATGTCCGGTATTATTTATTACTAGCTGTACCCGGCATGCGTTGCAATGCCACAAATTTTCTCAACGTTTAAACCTTCCCTGAACTACGACAAACATTTCAACACCAAAATCAGCTAAAACAGTCCAGCCGTTCTCGAGTTTTAGCGAGACTAACGAACAGCAATTGATTTTTATTATATAGATTTTATGTTTGTCCCGCGCGGCGGAAATTTAATCCGCAACCTTCCGCGTTTCAAGCCCACTGCGCCACAAAGGTCATCAGACGTCATATGACGGCTGATAGACGAAAGTGACAGTGATTATTTTTAGCCGTCTTGCGAACTTGCATACATTGCGCTCTTATTTTATTTATTTATCTCGAGTTATTTTCGGCTTTATTCATAATTCTGTTTTTATTTGAATAGAATTATAGATTGAATATTGACTCGGTGTGAATAATTGGAATAAATGCTTTGTGTTTCTTTGTGATTCGAGAAAAAATAATCAGTTGTTATATATTGTGCTCTCTTGACCAGTGTGCGATAATTAGGGGTAATTTAAGTTTAATTATAATCAAATATGGACACTTTAATTATTTTTTGTAACTAATTTATAATGTAATGTTGTCTGAAATAAACGTAATGAATGAATGAATTATATGAAATGCACCATTTTAGATAAATCTATGTAAATCTGTAAATCAAAACAATTCTCGAAGCCACTTGAACACACACACAAAATTTCATCAAAATCTTACAATCTTACAAACACACGCATAGAAGATTTATATTATATAAAGAACTAGCTGACCCGGCAAACTTCGTACCGCCTCAGAATCAATAAATAAAAAAGCAAACATTTTTTTCATATTTACTCACCTTTGAAACCTTTCCTGGACTTCCACAAATAATTCAAAACCAAAATTAGCCAAATCAGTCCAGCCGTTCTCGAGTTTTAGCGAGACTAACGAACAGCAATTGATTTTTATTATATAGATAACAAATGACGAACAACAAGATACGACTTTGTGACATACTATTAACTATATAAACACATGACACTGGCAAAACTTAACTTAACTAAGAAGAACGGAAATGACAGAAGAATATGTTGTGGCGATTTATTTACTTTAATTAACACAACACAGGACCAATTACATTAATTAAACATAATAATATTCAATAAAAAAACACAAACAAATGATATAGCAAGTAGTAAAATCAGTCGATTAAACTAGTTATAATCTGTCTAATGACCTCGCGAACATTTTTCGAAATGACTAAAATATAACGTTTTTTAAGTTTTCAACACCGCCATTTGAAAAATTTCCGAAAATTGAATCGAAAAATTCTATATACCTAATTATTAATTATAGAACCTGCTTACAAAATTTCACGAGAATCGGTTAAGAAATGCGACCTGAGGAGAGCATCCGGACAGACGCCGGCCGGACGCCGTTCGCCGTTCGGTCAATTAATAATCTAGAGTAAAAAAAATACAAAATGTCGGAAGAAATATAATAAAAGACACAGAGATGATGATATGACTTACGTGTCCGCCCATAGAGAGTCCTGTGACGCCCAAGGGTCCTAGTCCATTCCTCTCGCACCAATGGAACAGCACTAGAGATTCCAGGATCAAACAGCCACCCATCACGAATATATCTGACACATTGTGTAGTGAAGATCGTCTGGAAATCACATAATAAAATCCCATTTCTTTATATTCGTTTAACGCCTGAATCATTACGAATATACGAATATATCTGACACATTGTGTAGTGAAGACCGCCTAGAAATCACATTTTTTTATATACGTTTAACGCCTGAATCATTTCGAATATACGAATATATCTGACACATTGTGTAGTGAGGACCGCCTGGAAATTACATCACAAAATCACATTTTCTTAATATACATTTAACGCGTGAATCATTAACATTACTAAAGAATAGGTTGAATGTGATCAAGTGTTTTTGTATTTAGGATTTTTTTCTAAATATCCGAAACTACAGAATCTAAATAAGTGATTATAAGATAAACGCTTACACTTGATCAGTAGGCTTTCTGAGTCCATAGAAGGGGTTTTCTAAGATGATGCCACCAATGCCTGCTTCCTTGAGTAACGGCTTCACCATGAGATTTCTTCGTCGCCAGAAAAACTGAAACACAAATTAAAATTAAAAAAAAATAGTATAGTTAGTATAATAGTATATTAGCGAGATGTCGTAAATTTAATTTTCTTCCATTATCTGAGCGAAGGGCAATGGCCGATTTGGTCTATCTTATGAGCATTGCGAATGGCACGGTGGACTGTCCGGAGCTGTTAGCACAAGTAGGACTACGTTATCACACAACTACTTTAAGAAAACCGAAACCACTTTATGTTCCTTTAGTTAGGTCAAACTACAGGCAAAACGCCTTTATGATTAGAGCGAGCAGCTCGTTTAACACTTTGGCGGAGTCTGATCTGGATATTGATGTGTTCAATACCTCAATACCTAAGCTGAAGCGATTATTATGTGACAATTTTTTCAATAATGTTTAATATCTTTCAATAATGTTTAATCTCTTTCGTTGCTATTTTTGATTGTTATACCTTTTATAAATTTTTTTTTTACAACAGTCGTCTGCTATACTGTTTAGATTTTTATTATTAGGTACTTGTTAAAATTCTATAAGTTACATAGTTTTTCTATTTATTTAACCTAGCTGTAAGTTTTCCAAAAAAATTCAAAATAAAAATAAAATAGTCATGTGGTACCCATTACACAAGCTTTACATACTTTGGGGCCAGATGATGCTGTGTGAAATAAAAAATAAGAAATTGCCGGACATTTCAGCATCATCAGGCCCCAAAGTGAGCAGAGCTTGTGGTACGTTATTTTATACAAGCATTTGTCTCGGGTTTGGGTGTTTCTATGTATAATATGCATGTATTTACAAAAAAAAGTATATACGTATTATATCAGTCATGTGGTGCCCATTGTGGTACTTTGGGTCCAGATGATGCTCTGTGAAATGTCCGGGATTATTTATTTATTTGAATCGAATCCGCAACCTTCTGCTTCTCAGCCAGACATTGGCCCACTGCGCCACAAAGGTCGTCAAATGTCCGGTATTGTTTATTATTAGTATAACGACTTTTTATTTTATTTTAGTCGGTATAATGAATACCGGGATTCATTGGAGTGCACGACCCTAAGCCAAATGCGCCCCAGTATTGTTGGGTTGGGCTTCACTAGGAAGTTTAGTTTGCAAGAACTTTCTTACACGTGTTCAAAATGACGGCTTTCTGTAGCGAAACACACGTATGCGTGGGGAGGTCCAAGTGCTCTAGAGATTGAGAGAGTTATATATTTGAAAAACACGGAGTTTTCTCAAGGATTATTTTGTCGATGGAAGCACCGGCACCGCACTCACGGTGAACTCGAGCGGCAACTCACAAATCGCGGATCAAATACATGATGAAAATTCTCTAGATGAATCGAAACAGTGTCGGTGCCTTCATCGACAAAATAATACATGCCATGCCTCGTTCATTTTGCCCCATGAACGAGGCAAAATAGGAAAATTGATTTAATTTTTGTTGTTCCTAATTACCAATAAAATTCGTGATTTAGACTTTATAACTATTTGAATATATAAAGTCGATTAATAGTTACTCTAATATTTTTATTTTGTCTATCCTGTCCATCCAAAGGTTGCCTGGAAGAGATCGCTTATAGCGATAAGGCGGTCCATTGTACAACTTTATTGCTAATTGTTTCTCTGTGTAAAATAAAGCGTTGATCTATCTATGTTTCATTTTCATGATTACGATTATTTTTCTCTTAACTATCCCATTTTAATTTTCACTCAAAACGGGATATTTACCATGATATATGAGTTTTACTGCTTCTCGATATTTCGGAACAGTTGCATGCGCCATGATCACGAGATAAACTGGTCTACTAACTAAATGATCACGTTTATCTCGTGATCATATCATCATTCGTGATATATCATGGTAAATATCCCGTTTTGAGTGAAAATTATGTGCAAAACCATGATAGTTTTAAAAGTTATATCCCATTTTTCCCCGGTCTCCCATACTCACGAAAGTTTTGAAAGATAAATTGGAAGAGATGTTTAGTTATTATTATTATTAGAATTTGAGTATCGTAATCATAATTACCAGCCCTACAAACAACACCGTTCGTTGTTCGTTATCGTTATCTATACAATGTTATAAACACGATATTATTAGATAGCAAACGTGAAGGTAAACAGTGCGTTTGCCAAGATTACCTACGACTGATATCATTAATATTGATGATCGAGTAATACAGTAGATACGTAACTCTTGAATTTTCCCGTACCGATGCCGACAAAAATAAATTTGGTCCCTACATGCCAATTGACAAAAAGGACCAAACGTTAATATATAAATAAAATTACGCTTTAAAAACTTCAAAGAAACCCGACATTATTTGTATAAAAATACGAAATTTGTTTACTTTTGGATGACATATTTTTTTCAGTTATTTCGATTTAGAAATCGCTAGGGCCCTCGCGCGTTTAAATTTGTATTGCGTCCAGATGCCGCGTTTTAGCGCTCCTACGCGCGATGTGTATGGGAGGGACCCAGGAACAGTTATAAGCATGGAGCCAGAAAAGCAATTGTGTTGTGGCTCGCATACCGCCGATAGAAACGTCGTAAACAAAGAGGAAGTTGAAAGCTTCACAAAAAGTCTCGACTATTTCTTCCCAGTTAATCCGCCTTATGACTCTATATTAGAATAATCCAAATATTCCTTATCCCATGTGGCCACTCTTTTTCAACTTTGGCAATAAAAAGTTTCGTAGGTATCAAAATTATCAAGCTCCATTTTGCACCAAATACGTCCACTCGCCACGGACTCACGCGCGCGTACTTCTGGACGCAGCAATGGCGCTTGAGTATCTCAACCCGCGCGGCGCTCGCGCGCGAAACGCGCGTGTCGAGAGTCCGGCTCGTTACACGCGTGAGATAGGAAACGCGCGTAGGCATCTGGACACGCTGTATATAGCTCTAGTATCTGGAGAACGCTCCATCTGGACAGGCTCTAAGAGATAGCCAAATACCATCGTGGACTTTTTTGTAGACCTTTTTAAGGTGTACAATACTGTAGTACATTATTTTGATCTATCTCGTAGGGTTCAGCCAGCGTTTGCAATGTAAGCGCAAAAAAATGTGTTTATTTACGACACCACATAAGAAACCTCTTAAATTATCAGTGTTTCACTACTATATTATGCATGTTTTATACATATAAACCTTCCTCTTGAATTACTCTATCTATTTAAAAAAACCGTATCAAAATCCGTTGCATAGTTTTAAAGATCTAAGCATACATCGGGCGGGACAGACAGACATACAGCGGGAGGCGACTTTGTTTTATACTATGTAATGATAATGATGTCTAGTCTATAGGACCAATCGGAAAGTATACCTATCATAAAAAATCACATAAAAAAATGTTTTTTTCAAATCGGTTCATAAATGACGAGGGACAAATACAACACTACTAATACAACACTAATATACAACCAAATTAAGAATCCATTTTTTTAAGTCGATTAAAGCCTGGTGGACAATGCACACAACACCATCTAGTCCCAAGCTACACACAGCTTGTATTATAGTGACCAGATGACCGCGATAGTATGCTTATAACGGTCATATAAGTATACTAAAGTGTACTTATATATTTAAAAGAAAAACGTGACGCTGGACAGAAGTGATAACTTAAACTAATCTAACTAGTGCTGTGGGTTAGAGTGAGAGAGGAGGAGCCTACCAACCGCTGCCGTATGCGTGAGAGAAAGGGAAGCCAGACAGACTCGCGCCGTAACGCGTTACGTAACGAAGCGGTTTACCCTCCCATAAGAAGTGATCACTTCAAAAATACTTGGGCCAATCAACTATTATACCCACAATTCGGACAGACCAGATATATTTTTTAGAAATAAAAAAACATTAGTTTTCTTTAGATCTGATTTAATCAGGGCATCAAAGATATCATCTACTTTATGTATCTGGAAGAGCAGCGAAGTTAATGAGTATTTAATATAGTTTTCGTACAAAATAACATCACCTACCCTCAAAAACTGTCACCTGAGTTACCTCTAATCAGCATAAGATATATGGTGAAAGAAACACAAAAATCGGAATTTTTATTTTTTATTTAAGCTTAAATGCATAATCAAATATTTTGGCATAATCAGTCTTGTCATTATTATTAATCTTAAGTACAAAAATAGCTGATATTTTGTATGTTGCGTTACCTTTGTGCAAAAGAGATTGGCTATTTCTTAATTAAACTAAATTTAAATGATATACAAAAAAACTAGTTATGTATATAAGATTGACAATTATATAAAATCAAAAAATAGTAATTTAAAGATATAATAAAGAAGTAAGAAAGTTATGATCGAATATGTAATTTTTGTTTTGGGGACAAATAGTAACTCCAGAGACAAAATTGGGTAACGCCTAAGACATTATAAAAATATTCGTGTTTTCAATGGACGGCATACAATTGAATAAACTATTTAAATAAAGCTAAATTTTCAAACATAAATCAACAGTAAGTAATTTCAAATAACAAAATATTATTTTTCAAAAATATCAATCGAAGTTCCAAATTTGTATTGTCTTTTTCCCAAAAAGTGTGGTGTTGGCAAGATTTTTATAATATCTTCATAATTAACATAGCTCATATCGTTTTTATCAAGTCTGAACCTCTTTGCATCTTTATCAACAACCCGTAGAAAGATAACTTTAACTTCACCGTCTTCTTCAATTGGAGTCAAAGCTTTGCACACATAAGAATACATTTTCTTTTTCTTGTTCATGCCATACACATAAACATGCAGAAAATCGCCAGCTGACACTTGTAGTGGTGCTTCATGGTTGCTCGTTGAAGCCAGTGGTCCCTCAAACGTAGCAGCATCTGCAGGATTCGATCCATGGTTTTGGTTTTCTTTGTCATGTTCTTGTTTAGGCTCTTCACCATCACTATCAGATGATCCATAAATAGTTCTGTAAATACTGGGACGAGGCGGTATATTGTTAATTTCTTTCAGTACAGCAAGCGGAACATCATCATCGGATGTATCTGGAGAATAATATCCAGAAGGTTCGAAATTAATATCTTTCGGGTTCTCCAAGCTAACCGGTCTTATTGATTCAACGGTCTTTGTCGAAGACTGAATGTTCACTTGATATGTTTTGGGACTGAGGCAATTGCAAAAACCTCTTTTCGATGATTTACAAAAACAGGTAAGCTGTCTATACTTTAGCGAATTTAGTTTTTCAGTAAATACTTGATGGACTTGTAAAGTTCCAATAAGTCGCGGGATCGTTTTTGGCAGTTTGTCTTGTGTTTTTTCAATAGCTTTGTCTTCTATTAGGAACAGCTTGATTTTACTAGTGTTTTCCATTATATTTACAAATTCTTGTGCATTAGGAATATCCGTACCCGTGGCAACAATCCTGTCTGCAGTGCGCTTCAAGAATCCCCCGATTCCATCCGCAGGACCATTCCCGTGGCCCGCTTCAAAGAAGGACCAAGTGGTTGCAGCAAATCCATACTCAAAGTATTTTGTGCAAAGCAAGTAAAAGTTTTGCTTCTGACGGTATTGTGTCGATGGTCCATCAGAAAAGAAATGAACCGTATCCACAGCTTCATGTTCATTTCTTATCCATTGTAAGATCGGGTGTAAATGTGTCCAGATGGCGGCAGGTTGGTGACAATTTGACGCAGAAATTGTACAAAAAGAGTTCGCATAATATTTATTTTCAGGATCGTATGTGTACACGATCACATGATCACATGATCTGTACACATGACAGCGTGCAAGGACACTTGGTTTCGAGAGCCTCCAAAATGGTGGGACTGGACTTCTTCATAATATTTGCAATTGTAGTTTTCACTGAAGTCGACTATAATTGCGCACTCATTAGGTTGCAGATCGTTTAGGCACTCTCGAAAATTATGGAATTGAATTTTGATGTTGTAGACATGTTTCTTAAAGTGGATAATATTCTTCTCAAATGTTTGCAATAACTGAGCAGCGTCATTACATTGTTCTTCTTTTATATTCTTTACTGATTTGAACATTTTCCCATCTTTTTCATATTTTTCTTCTTTTCTAACCCATTCGCTGTACTTTATGACACCAACTACTTTTTCTTCGGCATATTCTATCTTTCTGTTTTTGCATGTCACACAATTATTGTACATACAATCTTTTGACCGGTCGTTGCAAACTGTGGTTTTGATAATTGCACTTAAATCGTTGGTTTTTAGAATATCTCGTTTTCTCAGTGCTTGAGCCTTGTATGTGATGTTAGCGTGAGTTTTACACAAGCACGTTTCTCGAGCATCTACTGATACATTTTTGACAAAAAATGGGCGGTTCTTTGTAAAATAGTAATATGAGCATGACGTGCCGAAATTTTCTTCTTTAAAATCCATATATAGTTTTCGCATTGTGTCCAACAAATACCTCTTCTGTACTTTCTCTCGGTTTCGAGTTACAGTTTCTTTTTTCCCAGCTGTAGCTCTGGAGACATCATCACTGAGGAAAAACTCTTGTATTTTCTGAAGAAGCATAGGTAGCTGCAATGTTGTTTGTTTTTTGGCATACACTCGTTTTAATCCTAATGTTTCATGTATTATTTGAGTTTTCTTTTTAGATTTGTCTATATCGTTATTTTTAAGAAGGTTTTTCATCAGTCTTTTTTCTTTGTGGCTCTTAATCTTTTCATACCGCACTTTAATCGAATTTGTCAATATCCTATACTTTTGCTTCACTTTCTGACATTCAGATTCTTTTTCTTTTATTTTGTTTCTAATCAGTCTTTTCTTGTACTTCTCACAGCTTTTCTTCAACTTCTTGTTTTCTTCTTGTAATTTCTTGTTCTCTCTATACACTTTACTTTTATCTCTTCTGACTTTCTTTCGTCCACGTTTTTGAGACGCAATTGATGCCGGAGATGCTGGTGGTAAGTTGTGTAGATTGACTAAACCCGGTACCGGAGAACTTGGTGGTGTTACATCTATGACAGAACGTAAATTCTTTTTCTTCTTTCTGTATTCTCTTTGTCTCAACTTCCAGATGGAATTGGCTTGTTTTTTTTTCTTTTGGCGTTAAGTCAAGCAAACAGCACTGATGGTACTTACGGCAAACAGAGCCATCTATGTGTTTCCAGGTTAAATTAATGAACGTAACTCAGTATACGAAAGCAAATGCAACCTAGTGAGAGACACAATTTCAAGATTTTTTTTAGGAAAAGTTGTATGTTTTATTGCTATTTTGTATTACACACGTTAAAGTATATTAAATGATCTTGTTCAGTAATAAAAATGGATCGTTAATAAGAAGTATAAGTTAATTTCAAATAAAAGTAAACAAGTGGATGTGGGCTTCAGACAGGAATATTTTGTATGGCGCGTATATTTCATATACTGAGTTACCATAAAATTTAATAGAAATAATTATTTTTCGAGAACTTATTCAAGTTTTCCATTGTGCCTAATAAGTATAGAAGCCATTGTTATAATAATTTTGTAAATTATTATTGTCAATTAGTCCATTTAAATTAAAATACACCAGGGACAGCCTAGTGTGGGTAAAATAGTTGATTGACCCACTTATGATACTTTATAATAACACTCAGACTCAGAATAAACATATATGTTCATTACACAAATATTTGTTCGGAGGGAATCGAAACTTCAATCTACAGCGTAGAAGTCAGAGCAGACATACAGCTGACATATTAATCGATATCGTTCTCATCGTTTTCGATGACGGCGATCCTAACTAAAAATAAAACCGTAACCGTAGTTATTAGACGACCTCTGTGGCGCAGTGGGCCAAGGTCCGGCTGACGCAAAAGGTTGCGGGTACGATTCCCGCCGCGGGACAAATGTTTGTAAGATCTGCAAGTATTTGTCTCTAGTCTGGGTGTTTCTATGTATAATATGTATGAATTTACATAAAAAAAAAAAGTATATAAGTAGTATATCAATCATGTGGTATCCATAACACAAGCTTTGCTTACTTTGGGGCCAGATGATGCTGTGTGAAATGTCCGGCATTATTATTATTATTTTCTTGCGTGAGCCCTCGCTCGCTAGACCAAACAGTTTTAAAAACTCTATCACATAACTAGCAATAGATTTGGCCTGCATCATTTTATTTGTATACGTGTAAAAACATAGTGCTTAGTTAAGAAGCTACAAGTATACCGATGGGCCCACCTCGATGGGCAAATTTAAAGAAGTACAGCGTCAGACGAGATCAAACAAGTCAGCGGTATTAACAGCCTACCATGGCCAGGTTGCTTCGACTGCGATATAGCATAATATTCTGGGGCAACTCAACTAATAAGTTAAAGCTTTTTAAAGCTCAAAAGCGCTGCATAATGGCCATACGTAATTTAAAAATGAGAGACTCGTGCAAGCCATAGATTTAAAAATCCTAACCTTCATTGGCGAAATTGCTGTTTTTGTTAAAACATACCGACCAGTTTAAAATGTTTGCAGTTGGAAGCCTATTAGAAGAAGGTAACATGTACAATGTGTAATGCAGGACAAATTTGCTAAGTACTAGTGTATTTTGCATGGCACCAAATATATATAATAAGATACCACCCTCCATTCGATCATTACCAAAAATGCTTTTAAAAGAGAGTTAAATGAAATACTGTTGAGAAAAGCGTACTATGATGTCAATGAATTTTTGTATAACCGCAATATTATTTAGAATTTAGTGACCATTTTTTTTTAACTTTGTTACAATATTTTGTATAGTTTGGACAATATTTTTTTTTGTTTATAATGATTTTGTAAATGTTTACCTACCTACCTACTAAACATTTGTATGCTGTATGCAGGATTCAGAGATTCCTAATTTTAAAAAACACCTGTCTTTTGTAACACCTGAATTCACTAACAATAATTGAAAAGATAATTGATTCAGGTGTGACTTTGCGGAAATCCATGCCATGCAGCCATGCAAAGCGTTAGTAAAAGGCAAGCACACACAATTTTACAAACGCTTTGCATGGCTTTTCAATTGCGGGCGGGAGGGAGGGAGGTGCATGCGTCTGCACCGTGTCCAACTCTTTGGGAATAGATTGGCGGAATAGTACTAAATATTTGTCCATCTATTTAATGTTTAATAATTGAATATTAATATGATATAGAGTTACACGATAGAGAGAGAGCCACTGTGTAGGTATATAAAGTATGTTAGGCAGTAAGCGCTTGTGCGAGCTTAGTTACCTCGTAGCAAGAGTCGCTATTTTTATAAATGTTGTCGTGGAGTCTGCCTTCTGTACTTGAACTTATAATTCTCCATCTTTCTACATCTGGTAGAAACATAGTATGACCCTAGAGCTGGCTCCTATCTGGCCCAGCGTATTAACATTCTCATTTAACGTTGCAATACCACCAGTTTTTTGGGGACGCTTTCTTCTAACAATTTATTTTTAGATGATGACTAATATTTAATATTTCAAATGTATTCGATATTATTGTATTGTATATTATTCTGTACATTTCTGTAAAATACAAAATATATTCTATTTAAAATATATATATTATATATATATATATATATTGTGGTTTGGCGTGGATAAGGTGTATAAGAAGCATCATGATTCTTCGTTTCGTGAAGTAACATAGCACTTCTAAATTAATTATTTTTTCTCGTGATATTGCATGTTTTATTCAGTAATCTTAGCGGATCTTTAATCAATAAAACAACTTCATAGTAGCAAAAGTATGGACAATTGAGTTAAGTGTATCAATGTGATTTGAACGACGAGGAATCCCGAGAAAGTTACAGACGGCCATTCCGTTTAGAATAGTCAAATGACGATCGATTCAAACTTTATAATCAAACAATCACTTGACACTGGCAAAATTGACAAGACAGATGCTATTATAGAAGACCGGGCTAACTATTAGAGTCGTGAAGTTGGAATCTCACAGTACATAATGTGAATTCAAATTAATTTATGGTCAGAGTGCTGACGAATCGTCTCTCATCATTCATGGATACCGAGTTCTGGCCGAAAGGTGTCGTGTTCAGGAAATTCAACGGATCCCTGACACAAGACACCGTGCGGACGTCATCAGTTATGTTGTAATAAGTTTTATATTTTTGTATGTATGTACGCTTTAAGGTATTTATCGATAGGCCAATATGTTTGTTACATAAGTACCTACAATTATTTAAAGCCTGAAAATAAATGATTATTATTAATTATAGGAAGAAAAGAAGAAGGATCATACAAAAAAAAACTGCTAAACCGAATTTCATGCCAGCTTTTTATCGGACTTGGCATAAGAGGAATCGGTACCTAAAGTCACCTGGCATGTAATGATTCAAAGTGGACCGTCTAATTGAATAATATTGATTAGAATTCGGCCTTTAGAGAGCGTGAGGTTAGTTTCGATCAGATATTTTGAGATAAACGCGTCATAGAAGGTGGCGTGATTTGCGTGACGCATGCATTAATGAAAACACGTTGGCGCTACATTGTAATAAATATATAGGATATTATCTTATCTATTATATTAATATAGGTAACTTAGTTAGATTAGAAACTTAACAATACAATAATTGACTTAGTAATTAAGTATTTTGGTAATACATATTATGGCAATTTACTGGCTCATATAGAAATGCTAACAGAGGCAGACAACTGATTTAAAACAATAAGTCCTTGAAAACTAATGATTGTGTCACGACTATTTTTTAAGATAAACAAAAGAGTGTATATCTTTACTGTCTTTATAATAAGTACTAGCTGTTTCCCGCGGCTTTGCCCGCGTGGTAGATATAAAGTAGCAAGATAATAATTGAACGAACGAATGTTTCGGAAAAATTACAAAGCATTATCGCGGTTTTCGCGGTTTGACCATGATCCTAAGTGAATTTTTTGAAAACCTTTCTTAGCAAGCACCTGCGGCCCTAGAGGAAGCTGCATACCAAATTTCATTCCAATCCGTTCGGTGGTTTCTGAGATTTCGTGATGAATGAGCGAGTGTTATTGGACCAATATATAGTAGATCGATATAAAAACCAATTATCTTGCGTTGTCTAGCAAAAACTCGAAAATGGCTCGACTGATTTCATTAATATATATTTTTTTTCGCCTCAATATTGATTTCTTTTCAAATCAATTTTAAGTGATAAGAAGTTTAAATAGTTATTTAGTTATTAATATTATTATTTGTACATTCTAACTAACCGGAAGACCGGAATTCAAGTCTGTAATGTGTCGTTTGAATATAAATATTGGTGGACAATGAACACAACACCATCTAGCTCCAAACTAAGCATAGCTCGTAATACGGTGACCAGTTGACTGCTAGAATACTTATATATTTTTACAATGATTGCAAACACAATAATAATAATAAGTACCAGACATTTCTCACACAGCATAATCGGGCCACAAAGTAAGCAGACCTTGTGTTATGGGTACCACAACAATATTTCTTTATTTTGTTAGTGGCTGTGTTGACTTGTATGTAGTATGCAGCTCAGGTCTTAAGGAATTGTTTTAATTAAATGACTTTTAGGTCGGCAACGCGCATGTGATGCTCCTGATGTTGCAGCATACATAGCCTTCAGTGACCGCTTACCATCAGGCGCGCCGTAAGCTTGTTTGCCACCATTGAAAAAAATAAAAACTTACATGATCACCGGTGCCGGCCAAATGCAAGCATACAGGTTTCACATCCTTTTCTGGCCAATGGATGGGCAGTAGGGCTTGGAAATGAGCCCTCTGAGCGATTTCTGGCACTATCCCTGGGAGATACCGCTCCAAAGGACTGACAAAGTACCCTTCTATAAGCTTACAGTCTGCTAGATTATGTTCCTGAAATAAAAGTTTATTTAAATATTTTATTTATTTATTTATTTTATGTTTATTTAATTATATCATCGTTTTTTCTTTTACACATAATTTTTTATTAGCATAAGCTGACCTGTCTATTCCTTGCCGTAAGTGGACAGTAATAGACAGGTCAGCTTATGCCAATAAAAAATCATGTGTAAAAGAAGTATAGGTACATCAAGGTTACTAGAGAATCAAGAAATAGCATAATCCATACTATGTTTTAAATGAAAAAGTGTTTCTGTTTGTTTGCTTCTCATCTTTTAACTGCTAAAAAACTTAATGGATCTTATTGAAATTTAGTATGGAGATTGATTGTATCCTGGGGACATATACTACTTTTTATGTAGGTACGATGCATGCAAAAAGGCTGGCAACAACAAATTGTATGATATACATGAATATGAAACACATGTGAGCTATCAAGTACATTTTCAAATTAGCTCTATATAGCTCAAATGATTCGGATATCATTTTCTTGGTTAGAGAGTCAAGAAATATCATGATCTAGCACTAGAGGAAGCCAGTATTGCGGGAGGCCAGAGGCATAAAATAAATAATTTCCATAAACTACATAAAAACAAAACAAAATCAGATATTATGTAAACAAGACAAGGAGTACAAAGCAAGGGAAATAATAAAAGAAAATAAATGTACATAAAACTAAAAGAAGATATAAAGAAATAAACATAATAGCTTGTTTGGTCAGTAGGCCAAATAACAAACAATCATATTTACTTTCTTTCTTTATAAGTTTGTGATAGTTATACTATAAACTTGTACCTAGTTATAAAACTAGTTATACTAGTTAGTTATACTACATTTCAGTGCTAGAATTTGTATATCACTAGTTTATTGAGATGCTGCATGCCACAACCATGCACGAACTAAGTACAAATACATTTAAAGCCGATTAACCAGTTGATATGTTTATGTGCTTTATTAACATAAAACCAAGAATTTGGCAAAAATAAATTAGGGTACACATAATTTATACAAATAAGGTTTCTATCAATTTTAAGCCTTAAACGTGGGTACCAAGGTCTTAAAACATTGGTAAGTATATTAAAAGATTTTATAAATAGTGTTTTTTTGTTACTTGAGAAATGACTGTGTTAAGTAGGTAGGTAAGTACCTATATATAAGTTAAGTCGAAGACATCTACCTAATGTAATTTTAATCTTAAGATCATGCTATTGATACGTAAGTGACATGTAATTGTCTTTTCATTAATACATTTATTAAACCCTAAACCCTTGCAACATGGGCTTTGCTGGGGCAATACAATAGTAAGTAGGTACTTATTTAAACACTAGCTTCTACCAACGGCTTTGCATGCTCTAGGTACCTAGAAACAAAATCTATCGCCTTACCAAATTTCATCAAAATCCGGTCTGTTAGCAGTGAAAAGTAACAAACAAACATTTGAATTTATATAATTTGTACAAAGTAGATAAGCTGAGATTTAGTATATGTAGGCTGAAGTACATGTTTCACGACGCGGAGAGGTCTCCATTGAGCGTCTTATAGTACAAGGTAGAGTGGAAGGCACAAGGGCACGGGGTAGATCGTCCATGAGATGGTCTGACCAAATTAAGACCGCTTTGGATGGTCCATTGCACGAATGCACCAGGAAGGCTGCTATGCGAGATGAGTGGCGTAGAATTGTCAAGCGAGCCACAACAGCCCCCTGAAGTGACGACCACGACCACTCTGTCAAGAGTGTAACGACTAAGAAGAGGCTGAAGAAAATCAACACAAATAATCTGCCAAAGTACACAAGACTTTTTATAAAAATAATGTGTTTTACCTTTGTAATGGTGACTGGGTAGTCCCTATCCACTAACTTGAAGCATTCCTCCCGGTTTGATACAACTTTTCTGAACTCAAATAACCTTAAAAAATTATAAACACTAGTAAAATGTAAACTTTACTTTTGATGAAAGAAACTATTACACAACAAGGTAGGCACTTTGTTTCACATGGTGTCGTACTAACCTTCGTAAATTCTCTGGCTTCCCCCAACCCTTCGTAAAAAATTTGGTCAGAAGAATACTTCGGTATACAGCGTCTAATTTACTTGACATGTTTCTTAGAATGGTGGATGGTCTTAAACTAATTTGTTTTAACTACAGTGTAAAATTTTAACTATTTTCTGTACGAAAATACTCAGCGCATTTTCTTCGAGGAATGAAAAATGAGTGACTGAAAATTTCAACTCGACCAAAATGTCATTCAACAAAATGTCAACACAAACATTTCAATGACGTTTCAGCGGTCAGCTGTTAATTGCGCGTTTAGAAACTGTGTTTCACGCTTTAAATGTTCTACGATTTTATGAAATATCTATAAACATTTGGTCTCCAAAAATTTCTCGTAATTTGTAATAACGCTATACCTAACTTACTAGACAGTGCTGTGGTGAAAATTATCACCATAAAACATTATTTTCTGTTCATTACCGAAGCTACAATAAATATTATTTCAATATCGAACGCTTGTTCTAAAACTTTTATTTCAGGAATATTAACTATATGTAAGATCTTTATTTTATACAACTAGGTCCATAGGTACATTAATTACATACACAATAGAAGGCTTAAACTTAAAAATACCCCAGCCAAAAATTATACAATAGGTAGGTACGGTAGGTAAATAGGTGCCCAAGGTATTTGAATCGCTTAATAATATTTTGGTTAGTTCCGTAAAGCCTCACAGGTGGAACATTGTCAGGTGGCATAATGCTTCCTGTAAAAACTAAAATCTCGCTCTTTTTGGTATTGTACAATAAACCATGCTTTTCAGCATAGGAATGCATAAACTCAAGAGGTGTCTTAGGCCGCTAATTGATGGACTCAAGAGATGTCTTAGGCCGCTAATTGATGGGCTCAGCAACACCATATCGCCAGCATAGCTTATATTATTAACTTTCATACCGTCAATGGAGTATCATGCTGTTGCAGAGTTCGAGAATCAGTTCATTCACATACCTAAAGGTTGAAAAGCTTGGGAGATTTTCCATCGGTACCTATAGAAATTGACAGTATATTGCTCAAAATGGCACTTTCAGTTGCTCCTGCCTGAAACCCGAATTGGGCATCATGCAAATGCAAAGATTTATACAATTGACCATCGAGCGTACGGTCAAGCACCTTAGCAACTATGGTCGCTAATGAGATGGGCCTTTAATTATCTTTGTCTGAAATATCACCAGTACCAGTTTTATTTTAAACTAATATAACTGTTGCCTGCATCAGCTTTTGTGGGAGATAAGTATCACGTACACAAAAAGTATACAGCATGGCCAGCACATGTGACAAATGTGGCCCTGCACAGAACATGTGTTACATGTGTAGGCTCAGCATCAAACTGAGTGTCATCGTTAACATCTGCTGACATAAGCAGTGCTGCCAGTCTAAAGTGGCTTAAGAACATTTGAGCAATATATACTGTTGACATATTCGGGTAACCTAGGCTGAGTTTTCAGACTGGTTCGACTTCCAAAAGTGCTTAAATCTATTTCTTTATGTCGAAACGCTAATTTATAATTATTATCTGGTCTTGATGTTTTAAACCTGTCTCCCACTTGTCTCCTATACTCACAAGACTTTTTCGCATATCTCTGAAAACTGGAATAGTCCCAAAATCCTGGAAGCTTTCTAATATGCAACCTGTGCCCAAGAACGGCAGTCGCGCTGACCCATCAAATTACCGCCCAATTTCGGTCACTTTGCAAATGTATGGAACATTAGCTGTGCACACTGGTTTTACTGCACATAAACGATGTCCTTATGCCCGGAATTATTGGGTATGCAGACGACAGTACAGTTGTGGAGAGATACTTTACCGACGCACGAGCCAGTAAAACTGATATTCAGAAATACAGAGACGAGATGCTTATGCGTCTGGATTTGACTCTCCAGGTCGTGTCCGATTGGGGCGATGCCAATCTAATTAAATTCAACGCATTCAAAACGCAAGCTTCAAAGCTTCTTTTCGGTGAAAAAAAGTGAGTGTCTCAAAGTCCCCGTTTTCCGAAATGTACCAGTATCTGTAGAAGATCATCTCGAACTCTTGGGAGTTTCACTTACTCGGACTCTCAATTTTGGCTCCTACATCGAGTCCAAGGCCAAGACTGCTGCCATGAAGCTTGGCATCCTCAACAAGGTGAGGCGATACTTCACACCAGGACAGCTTTCTTCTTTATATAAAGCTCAAGTCCGGTCGGGTATGGAGTATTGCTGCCATCTATGGGATGGTTTAGCCAAACACCAGCTGGCTGCTTTGGACTCGATTGAGCGTAAAGCATTGAGGGTGATGGGTGAGCAGCTAAACGCTGAGACTAAGTTCCATAGTCTCGAGCACCGGCGTAAAGTTGCTTGCCTTTCGATCTTTTATAGAATACATTTCGGAGAATGTGCCCAGGAATTGCACGATCTCATTCCACCATCTCCTTTGCAAACAGGACAAGCAGACACCGCGTTATACCATCCATACCTTGACAATCTACCACTCTTACGAACAAAGCGCTTTGCTTTTACATTTATAATACGTACAGCCAAGGATTGGAATGCTTTGGCGTCGTCTATCTTTCCAGATAACTACAATTTGGGTCTATTTAAGTAAAGAGTAAATAGGTATCTTCTAGACCTGCGTGCCCCATCGTCGGCCACATCGTCGCTTAATATCAGGTGAGTTCGTGGTCAAACGTAGGTCTATCATTGATAAAAAAAAAACTTACTTTGAAACGTTTTTTGTCTTTGTTCAATTTTCAAAACAAAATGTCCACTTGTTGGTCTGCCATTCAAAAGCCATGCCTAAAAAATAAGCCTCGCCTCTCTATGGACTTGCTGCACTTGCTCATCCCATCCTGCTACCAACTCATTCTTTCAAGTTCGAAGTTAGTGCATTGCTGATCACAACATTAACTGAACTCACTTGGAAAGTCTATGTCTATTAACCTATGAGCAGCTAAACGCTGAGACTAAGTTCCATAGTCTCGAGCACCGGCGTAAAGTTGCTTGCCTTTCGATCTTTTATAGAATACATTTCGGAGAATGTGCCCAGGAATTGCACGATCTCATTCCACCATCTCCTTTGCAAACAGGACAAGCAGACACCGCGTTATACCATCCATACCTTGACAATCTACCACTCTTACGAACAAAGCGCTTTGCTTTTACATTTATAATACGTACAGCCAAGGATTGGAATGCTTTGGCGTCGTCTATCTTTCCAGATAACTACAATTTGGATCTATTTAAGTAAAGAGTAAATAGGTATCTTCTAGACCTGCGTGCCCCATCGTCGGCCACATCGTCGCTTAATATCAGGTGAGTTCGTGGTCAAACGTAGGTCTATCATTGATAAAAAAAAACTTACTTTGAAACGTTTTTTGTCTTTGTTCAATTTTCAAAACAAAATGTCCACTTGTTGGTCTGCCATTCAAAAGCCATGCCTAAAAAATAAGCCTCGCCTCTCTATGGACTTGCTGCACTTGCTCATCCCATCCTGCTACCAACTCATTCTTTCAAGTTCGAAGTTAGTGCATTGCTGATCACAACATTAACTGAACTCACTTGGAAAGTCTATGTCTATTAACCTACTATTGCATAATTTATATAATCTCTTTGCACTACATCTCTCTCACCCCAAATGACTCTATTGCACTTTACACTTTCTATTTCCACTTTATCCGGAATAAAATTTAATATAGCGCACCTTATTTCATGTTTTTCAATTAATTTTCAGTTTCCTAAATAGATATAGGTACTGGACATAAGTTGTTAGCAGCTCTGCCTTCTGCGCTGTGGGTTGAGGGTTCGATTCCCTCCCAGGATAAACATTTGTGTGAAGAACATAGGTAAGTAGGTGTTTGTTCTGTGTCTGGGTGTTATAAAATATCATAAGTATGTATTTAAAAATATATAAGTAGGTATTCTATCAGTCATCTAGTCACCATAATACAAGCTATGCTTAGTTTGGGGCTAGATGGTGTTGTGTGCATTGTCCAGCAATATTTATTTATTTATTTATAAGTCAAGTGATCAATCTGCCGCATATTTAGATTTATTTTTCTTAGCAACACATCAATCAATATTAACATATTAACAATATTAACAACACATATTAACAATATTAATTTAATACATATTAATATTAAGTCCTTACTTACTGACATAGAGATGAAGCACAGCTTAAATTACTGGAAATTTGGTATTCTTAAAGCGTTTTTAGGGTTCCATAACCAAATGGCAAAAAACGGAACCCTTATGGATTCGTCATGTCTGTCTGTCTGTCCGTCCGTCCGTATGTCACAGCCACTTTTTTCCGAAACTATAAGAACCATACTGTTGAAACTTGATAAGTAGATGTATTCTGTGAACCGCTTTAAGATTTTCACACAATAGAAAAAAAAAAAAAAAAATTGGGGTCCTTAGAACTTAAACTCAAAAATTATTAGCTTGTTTAGCTGTCACAAGCTTATATGGGCTCGCATATAGTTAGATCTAAATCCCATAATTTAGGTACCTAATCATAATGTTTACTTATCAGTAACTTAATTTAAAAAAATACACTATTATTAAATCATCGATCAAAGTTACAACGAACTACAAGAACTTTTATATTATGTTACTTGCTGCTACGGAACCCTTCATGGGCGAGTCCGACTCGCACTTGGCCGCTTTTTTATTCTTTTTGCAAACGAATTCATGGGGCGTTTCACTTGTAAAAATTAAAGTGCCTATTTTCTTTTTGATATCGTGATATCACTTGACTGTAGTTGACTGTGGGTGACTAGTAGATACTGTTCTTAAAGTAGAGTGCTGATGTGACATTTATGTTAATAATATAGGATAAAAAATTCAATAACCCACGACTCTACTCATAAAGATTAACAATATGCAAATAAAAATAAACTCGTAAAAAATATTTCGCTTTTATCGAAAACTAGAACGATAATAGACTGAATTATGAGTAACGCTTGAGGTAAAGTTGATGGCCTTGAGTCGAATTGAGTTACCTAACCGAGAGCTTTCCATAGGATACTTCGAGTATTAATATCCATATTATATTTTCATCTGAACTCTTTGAAAACCACTAAAGTAAGACAACTGTGATGCACTCCAGCAAGCAGAGGTGAGTGAAGTTTCCTCTCCACTGTCGTCACTGCCTGGGATTCTGTTTGATAGCGCATGCCTTCCCAGGTACCCACACTAACATCTCGACTTTGCCGACAGGACAGGAAAAACGAATCAGTAGATACATGCGGTGTCGGTTCGGTTGCAGGTGCATAACGGCTGGCACCGAAATTATTTATTAATTAAATATAGATACTTACCATATACCTACCATACATGTTATGGTAAGTATGTATTTACCTAGGTATCGCTCTGAAAATTTTGTCTATGCATACCTACAGGAAGTTAGAGTAAGAAAAATTTAGGTATAAATAACTACAAGTAGGTTCTATCATCCGGAAAAAGCAAGGTAATGTTTGGTATAAATAATTACCCAAGAACCAAGTTCCTACACGTACAATTAAAATCGAATAGTTGGTGGTAAGCTAAAGTATTAAAATCTATGGTCACCTTGATACTATTAACATTACAAGGTGTTGAGATTATAACAAACAATAAGAAGGAAGGTATTACGTAATCATTGTGGGTCGAATCCAAATGAGTCAATCAATTGAAAAAAAAAACATTTTTTTGTTCCTGAATCGACGCCAAAATCATATGTTAAAGTTGGTATTTGGAATAGTTAAGTTTCGTGAATCTTCAAGAGATTGATTATATAACACAGGTTCAGGAACGGGACGGGCTACCTGTGTAATGTAAGTATATTTTTCTATTAAGATGCGTTAGTATTAACTTTTGATTAAAACAAATTTAATCAAAGGTATAAACTCTTATTAGTATCTATTGATTATTGATATAATTCATATATTAAATGCAGGTACTTACAGGATTCAATGTAGGTAATAAATTCATTAATATACGTACATGTAGGTACTTACGATAAGTATAAATAAATAAATATTAGTAGACATTGCACACAACATCATCTAGTCCCAATCAAAGCATAGCTTGTATTGTGGTGACCAGATGACTTATAGAATACTTACTTAATTATTTTTAAAAAATACTTACGATAGTTTACCTATAACACCCTGACAGAACAAACACCTATGTTCATCACACAAATGTTTGTCCTGGGAGGGAATCGAACCCTCAACCTACAGCGCAGAAGGTAGAGCTACTACCAACTAAGCTGAAAGACCAGTCACTATGCTTTATTTACAGATATATCCAGAATAATATAAAGCTTACCTAATCATGTTTCTAATAGAATGGATACAGAAATAATTACAGAATAATATACAATAATATAAAATACATGTGAAACAGTTGAGCTATCTAAGCTATCTATCAGATGATAGATAGCTTGATGATAGATAAGCTCACGTAGAGGCCCATGCCATTGCCGTTGGGCCCAAAGGTTCTTAGAGGAGTGGACTTAGTTCAAGCACTGTTCCAAGCGTTTCTAGCCTCGTCGATATAACAAATTTTGAGAATGCCAAAATGTGTTGTAAAAGACGTAATTACATTTCAACCAACTAAATCAAATCAAATTTCAAATTACTAGTTATTCTGTAGATGGAAGACAAAAGAATTTGGTTCGGGATACCAATAAACATTAATAAACAATGATACTAAAAATGTTTGTTATCGAAAAAGTTGCTATATATGATGCGGCCATCCCGTCACTTCTTCTTCTTCTTATCGTGCCACTAGTTATTTAGAACCAGTGTGGTGAAAGGATTAAAGTGCGTCTCAGAGGCTCCTTTCGTGAATTTGGCACTTTTTAGTCTTCGAACTTGTAAGGTTCTACGACATGCCGGTTTCCTTACGAATATTTTCCTTCACCGTTTGAGAGTACCTACTGCTATAGCGCACATACATTTTCGAACAGAAAAAACCATTGGTGCACGTCCGGATTCGAACCCACGACCTTAGGATCGGAAGGCGGGGCCACTACCACTAGACCACCAGTGCTCTCGTCTGATACCCGTCACTGATACGTTCCGTTAAGTATTAGTTCGTTTGGTTATGAAGAGGGACGGTTGTCAAGTCCCTTTTTAGGCGTGTTTTATTGTGGCGGAGTTGTTTATCGACTATAAACCAGGTGAATTATGACGCCTGATGGCACTACGCCCCCGTTTTTAAATGGTCGTAAATAGGTTGTTACCATTAGGCGTTAAGGTTAAGCGGACCTAGAGATCCATATTATAGGATCGTCGCTTTGCAATTGAGAAAAAAAGAAAGTAGGATCCAAAATGATTTTATAATAATGGCTAAAATAACACGTCATGTAACATTTAGGATTGCTTGCACATAATAACTTAAATAATTAAAATTTTATGAGGCTAATAATTTTACAAATTTATTTCTGCACCATCTTTAGTGAATGTGTTATTTTGATACCAGTAGTAGGTAATACAAATGAAAACATGTAAAATAAAGCCAAAATAAAAATATTTTTGTGTAGGTATTTATTTACAGAAATTAAGTACAGAAATGTTCAGAGTAATATACATGTGAAACGGTTGCCGCCAGTATCTTGGGAACGCTGCCCTCTGGCAGTGATCTGGATCAGTTGAGCTATCTATAGATCGTTTTTACGGTCCTTAGATAGCTCAACTGTTTCACGTGTATTTTATATTATTCTGTACATTTCTGTAATTATTTGTACTAGTGGTCGCCCATTGGTCGAAATTCGACAATAATTACATTAAATTTAGTGTGTTTTTTATGCATAATTTAAAAAAATATTAGCATTCTGCACTCCTTCTCTATATAAACTATAAGTGTGCGAAATTTCATACTCGTCCGTCCGCGCAAATTTCGTAAAAAAGGGTACAAAGTTTTTGCTTCACGTATAAATATATAAATAAATGTAAAATCATTATTAAATAAAAGTCACAACAAGGGTTATGGATTTAAATGTGGATGGATATAAGGGTAGGGTATGCCTAAGAAAAGATGGACTGTGTGTAAGAAATGAGTGATCACTAAGATGAAAAAAAATGAAAAATGTTTATTTCTGTACCCAAGATATTACAGTACAATAAGGTTGAGTATAAAAATACTTGTGTTAAAACCCCGCTCTTCTATATCCATTGTATAGAGTTACAGAAATGCACTTATATTAAACTAAAATAAGGTTATTAGGTACTTAACTTCTGAGATGACAAAGGGGAGTGGAAAAGAAGAACATGTTGTGCCGACAATACCCCAAGTATTGTCGGCACAACATGTTCTTCTTTTCCACTCCCCTTTGTCATCTCAGAAGTTAAGTACCGTAGTAAGTAAAAGGGCAGGTAGAATACGATAGTGGTATGTTTGATTTTTCTAAAATTAGTCTACCTTTTTGTGATTTTATTTAAAACTAGCTGTACCATTCGCGTGGCAATAGAAAAGGAAAACTTGAAACAAGCCCGGCTCGGTGCCAGCCGTTATGCACCTGCAACCGAACCGTCACCGCATGTAGGTACTGATTCGTCTTTCCTGCGGGTCTTGTTGGCAAGGTCGAGAAGTTATTGTGGTTACCTGGGAAGCCTTGCGCTATCAAACAAAATCCCAGGCTGCGTGACGTCAGTGGAGAAGAAACATTACCCACCTCAGCTTGCTGGAGTGGGTCCATGAACGAAAGTTTTCAATTACAATTAACTGCTCTGTAACTTTACTGACGCCACCTAAATCATCTTCAACAGATGAACAAAGGCCAATGATAGACCGTTCGCGACTTAGTCCGGGTGTTTAAAAAAAAAATATATCAATCATCAAAACTGGTCCAGCCTTTTAAGAAGAGTTTGATTACATACACACGCACAGAAGATATATATAAAACAAAGATTATATTCCGGTTATAGAATATTGATTTTGCTCAAAAATATATTATGAATCTTGATCTAAGTATACATATCTGAAATATACCCTACTAATATTATAAATACGAAATAATCGACGTATCCAAACAATGCACAAACAAAACAAAACTAATCGCAACAATTTTAATTAACAAAAATATAAAACGTCGCCAATAGGCAGGTCGTATCGTCGTTTATTAAGTTTCCGTCCTAATAGACTCGTATATGCTGTAAAGCTCGTGTAATATCGAATAATAAATAATAATAATGATAAAACAATAATAAAGATGATGTGTGGAACATCATCTGGCCCCAAAGTAAGCAGAGCTTGTGTTTTGGGTACCAAATGGCTGATATACTAGTTTTAGTACTTTTGTTTTTGTAAATACATACATGTTATACGTAGGTCACACTATAAGTTTTGCGTAACTTAAAAAAACAACATGTGTAAAACCAAAATATTATGTTTATTGCTTTTCAAAATACTCTCCTTTCCATATTAAACATTTTATCATGCGATCGAATCATTTTTTAAAACAGGAGGACCACAGATCTGAAGGCATGTTTTCTACGTGCTGATTGAACGCTATCACTGCCTCTTCGGAGTTGGTAAAAGTGAGACTTCTCATCAAATCTTTGATTTTGGGGAAAATACAGAAATCACAGGGTACTAGGTCGGGGCTATGCGCAGGATGGGTGACGAGTTGTACTTTTTCGGAAGCTAAAAATTACTTGTTTTGTTGGCCGTGTGTGAAGAAGCGTTGTCATGGATGTAGGAGAATGCGGCTTTTGGGTCGTCTTTCGCGAACTTTTTCTAACACCCTGGGTAAACAAATGGTAGAATACCACTCGGCAATAACACTCTTTTGATCTTCAAGTGGAATTGTACAGATGGGACCCGTAGCTGAGAAAAAAAACTCGATCATTTTTTTACCAACGTTTCTCGCCTGCCTCACTTTTGTTGGCCTGTTCTCATTTCCAAACATCCATTCACAAGAATGCTGTTTTTTTCGGGTTCAAAACAATAAATCCACGTTTCGTCTCCTGTGACAATGTCATAAACAGCATTAGAATGTCCGTGGTCGTACTTCAGTATCATCTGTGAGCACCATTCCACGCGAGCCCGCTTCTGCTCCGCTGTCAGTTCATGAGGGATCTAACGACAACAAAGTTTCCGAACTTTCAATTCTTCGTGTAAAATTTTCTGGATTTGGCTCATACCAATCCCCAATAGTCTTTGAATTGTCTCATAGGTAATCCGCGGGTTTTCTTCAATTAGCCGCTTATCAGTAGCCACATTATTTTCGTTGACGGCAGTTGAAGGCCGCCCTTCACGAAATTCGTCATGTAAAGAAACTCGACCTCTCTAAAATTCAGCAAACCATCGCCTCACGGTGCTCAAACAAGGTGCTTCTCTCCCAAAACCATTTTGAAGACGAGCGGCACAGTCTTGCGGAGAGAGAGAACTTTTAAAATCACAATCACAAATCATCGCTCTGAAATTTTTTCGACTTAATTCCATTTTCGTTGCGTACGTATAACTTTGAAGTGTGATAAAAAACAATTGACAAATTATTTCCCGCTAATTGTTTTTTTTATTACTACGAAGGTTGCAACGTTTAAAAAAATATAACATTCGAAATTCAAATAGTTCCGATTAGCTAGAAGTGCAAAACTTTTAGTGTGCCCCATGTACATAGGAACGCCCAGACCCGAGACAATTAGTTGCAGATCATACAAACATTTGTCATGCGGCGGGAATCGAACCCGCAACTTTCTGCTTCTCGGCCGGGCCTTGGCCTTGTTCAATTTACCTAATCGAATTGAATTAATTAGGTAAATCCGCTTAGTTAAAATCCACTTACAGACAACTTGGGTTAAATTATTCTTAATCCAAATTACGTCATTACCGTGTCTGTTCATTATCAACCATGATAGCTAAATAAGGAGGGAAAGTAGTTATTAATTAAACTTGGATTAAACCAAGGTACTACTCGTGAAGGTAAGGGACTCTTCGAGAACACCGGGCAGGTTCTTGAGATGTGCAGTCTCGGTGAAACGGTTCATTCATATCCTTATCCGTACTTATATCATAAACATGAAAGTTTGTATGTATGTTTTTTACTCTTTCACGCAAAAACTACTAAATGGATTTTAATGAAACTTTACATTATTATAGCTTATACATCAGAATAACACATAGGCTATAATTTATAAAGATATTAGTGGCAATTCGGTTGGTTCATTTTATTAAAATTAGGAATTGTCTAAAATATATTTAGTTAGTCATAGCATTTGTAAAACCTATTCGGTTGGTACCATCTAACTAAATTAGGAACGCTTAATTAAGTTAGATAAAATTAAGTTCGGATTAGTTGGTAGCAGCAGTATACCAAAGATTAATTTGACAGTTAAAAACCTAATTTTAGCTAAAATTAGTTAGGTTGGTGCCAACAGAGCTGAGGCCATTGTGTGAATTGTCTAAAATATAACGATAAGTGTCAAGAAAGTCTGCGAGCTATTCTGGCGTGCGCTGCAAAAACCGTTAGAATTACACGAACAACTAATCCTGCCCAAACGAAGTCGCGGGCACCAGCTAGTCTAATATATTATACAAAAGAACGTCGTGTTAGTTACACAACTTATAACTAGAGGACCGATTTGGATGAAACTTAAAATGAATATAGTTAGTAACTTGGATTAGTGTATAGGATATTTTTTATTCCGGAAAAACAACGGGAACGGGAACGGGTGGCCGCTAGCGCCATCTATCAATATTTATCCGTAATTTTGTTAATCTCCGTTAATTATTGCAATAATTTTTGAATAGCTATCTTTTTTTAATAGCGATATTAGTACCTACTTTAATATTTTTTGTGAAGTTGTAACCGCCCAACGAAGTGGGCACGGGTCAGCTAGTCAGGAATATATACCCACTGCACATCGTTCTCACACTTTGTTTTTAATAATAAATATTGATGGACAATGCACATAACACCATCTAAGCCCAAACTAAGCATAGCTTGTATTATGGTGACCAGATACGATACGTTATAACACCTAGACACAGAACAAACATCTAAGTATGTTCATCACACATGTGTTTGTACTGGGAGGGAATCGAACCCGCAACTTACATCGAGAAGGTTAAGCTACTACCAATTGAGTTGACAGGCCAGACATTATCATTATAAGTATCTACTATATTATGTTCTGAAAATGTTATTGTGTATTTGTATTGTTACTATCCATAACACAAGCTCTGCTTACTTTGGGGCCAGATGATGCTGTGTGATATGTCCGGGATTATTTATTATTATTATTTATTTACAGATATATACATGTGAAACAGTTGAGCTATATAAGGACCGTTTAAAATGATCTATAGATAGTTCAACTGATGCTCTGCGAACCGACTTCGATATATCGAAACGATAAAGTCGTGAAATCGCTTTTCGAATTCAGTCGAATGGCCAGTTATTTCGTTGTCAAATTCAAGTTATTGAATCGTCTGTTGTGGAGGATCACGACATCGATTGTAAAAAGTAATGTCTATCGTTTTATTGCTCAAAACGAGTCGAAACGATGTAGCTAAGAGTAGGGTTTTGCACGATTATTGACCTATCGTTAAACGATGTCAAGAGTATGGCCCCAGATCACTGTCAGAGGGCAGCCTCCCCAAGACACTGGCGGTATTTCCATGTTAAATGGCTATGCTAATACGCTGGGCCAGATAAAAGTCAGCTCTTGGGTTATGCCATGTTTCTACCAGACTACGTTTAATAATTTTGACAGCGCGATGGGCTCCTGTTCCCCACGGGCCACGGGTCTCGACTCCAAAAGTCGACTCAAATATGTATGTAGGTCTATTAGAACTGGCATATTTGCGTCTTTTGAAGTCCTCGGCACATTCAGCCGCTGCACCAGCTCTGATAGAAGTCTTTGTAGATGGTACAAACTCAGGGAGGTCTATACGTAGTAGGTGACGCTAGGATGTGTATAATGTTGAATGATGAAGAATAAAATACTTACAAGATACATTGGTAGATTGGTAGATACATTGCTTGACCAAAGACCATGGATCCTATCTGGCTCACCGTATTAGCATTGTCATTCAACGTGGCAATGCCCCCAGTGTCCTGGGAACGCTGCCTTCAGTTTGTTTATTAGTCCACTGACTGATAATAAAGTCGTCAAAAAATTGTTTACCTATTTACAAATAAAAGTTAGGTGTGAATCTGGGTACAAATTTATATTATATAAGAATCTGTGGGCAGGCGCGGATTCAGCCTTTAAAAAAGGTTGTGGTCACAGCCACCTGGAAATCAGCCAAGTGAGAGTAGATATGACCTCTCATGATCGATATAGTGCATTCCTACAAAGAGATTTTTACAAAATATACCGCCTGGCCTAGATTTTATCAAATTAGTAGATATACTTATGCGCACCCAGCGAATAGTCATAGTATTTTTTTTTCCAATGCAAGTACGAGTATACATGTGCCAAAAAGAAACAGATAATATTTATTGTTTTTTTTATTTTATTAAGGTGTTGGATATAATATAATTAGCCTATAAACTCAATAAACCGTAAAAATGTGACGTTATAAGTCTATTAGGGTTGTGGGCTTGCCCATAGTGCCCACAACGGTGGATCCGCGCTTGTGTGGGCATTTGATTGGAAGACGTGCACGTAGACCATACTCTCGCAGTCTGATTCGCACAGTTTGGGGAAAAAGAGTGTGACCATCAGAATTCTGTAGCCTTGATGCGGTCTCTTGGGCAGTCAGCTTTGGTTCACGTCTACATGTTTCCTGGATGTATCGGTCTTGACGACAAGTGGTACTACGCCCTCGCCTGGGTGCTGTTCAGACGGATCACCTGTGTCACAATAACAGCTCCAGAGTCGGCAAATTACGCTTCGATGAACACCGAATGCCGGGCAACATAGGGTTGACTGTTCTCAAATTCTAGCATCTCTACAGCTCTTTGCATCCCTTATTACACAGTAAAAACTTGTGGACTATTATTCGCGACACACAACCAATGATTATTGCGGTTACTATATTTTTTTCGTTGGTTATGAAATAAAACCGCATCTATGAAATGCCGTTAAAATGTACAAAAGAATGTTTTTATTGTTCATAAACATAAATTACTGAAAAAAACTGCCAGTATTTTTTTGTTTACTAAAGAGGTAGACTATTCAAAGAAGGTTTTAAAATGAAAGTTTAAAACGAAGTAAAAAATATTCATACTAAAAAAGTTATACCTACCTATGTTGCTTAGACTTTTTTGATGTAGATAGATAAAATGTAACAATTTGCGAGTTAATGTATCTACTGATCTAAGACAAAATTTATTCATTTTCAAAATAACGTCGTGATGAATTCGTAGATAATGTTAATGAAATAAAAGTTTTAAGTTTAAAGTTAGACTGAAGAAAACTGTAACTGGAAGTCACTTAGTGACTTCACATGCAAAAAAATATATTGTGTTGTTTTTGTAATAAAGACACTGCGGCGAACATCAAGCCAAAAAACGGTTTTGACTGCATACCATGGTTATGTTGCTTCGGTATTGAGGTATGGTTTGCTACTTTGGGATAATTCGAGTCACATTAATAGGGCCTTCATTGTTAAACACAAATGCATTAGAGCTTAGTGTGGTGCTGGTCCACTCGACTCATGCCAACAGTTATTTACAAAATTAAAGTTGCTTACGTTGCCCAGTCTATATATGTTTCAGGTATGCTGTTTGGTTGTTGAGCACAAGAAATTCCTTGACAAATATGAGGATCAAGTAAATTCAAAAATTATTTGAAATTTTAATGATTATTTTTTCTTATTTTTTCCTAGCGAAATGTGTGGATAAATTATGTATAATTATTATAATAATAATATTATGTTAAATTATGTATTTAAGTTCTTCGTGTACGTACCACATTTCATTTAATTTCTAAATCATTTCATTTCATTTCTGGCAGTGTTCTGGATCAGTTGAGCTATCTATAGATCATTTTAAACGGTTCTTAGATAGCTTAACTGTTTTACATGTACGACAAAAATAATAATGATGACTTAGATCTAAAAGTCACTAAGTCCACTTTTTGCTGTTTTCATGTTACCAGTTCAAAATTATCTTTATTTTTTTCTATATCGATTAGTACCTATAATCGATGTTTCTAAGTGGGTTTTTTTTAATGCCTAAAATCCCTTAATCCATTCAGTTCAGCCATTAAAAGTAAGTTAGTCCACACTCAGGATAAATTTTAGGGAAAAACCTCTAAATCATTGTTATAATTCTAATAAGTACCTAATTACCTAACTCCTTTATGTTTTCATGTAAGTCGCAATATCTACCTGCGATCTTTTCTTTTTACAAATTGGAAATTTATAGCAAGAAGTTTTCACTTTATTTTTAAAACTCTCGGAGCATATAAGGTGGATGTGAGTGAGTTTATTTGATGTCATGGATGAGAATAAACTTCAACGGTAAGTACCTACAGTAATTTTTCAAAAATGTTGCGCTTTTGATTCCGTCGTTTAGTCGTAGAACATTCAAATCTTAATCGATCTTTATTTAAGACTAATCAATGATTGTGGGTTAGTTTATGTTGATGACGATGATTCATATAATTCACGCGGGAACGAGTTTACAGCTAGTTTTTATGATTACCTATCCGTTAATATCTAAATCTACTTGATTGTCATTTTAATGTTTGGGCTTTTAACTTTTTTTTAAACTACCCTCAATAATCTCGGTATTATTTTTCAAATGCGTTAAACAACTGTTTAGATTAGTTAACAGGCTAACACAAACCTAATTAATACCGAGACATCTAGCAACAAAGAAATAGAAAAAAAACATTGTTATGTAATGTTACGTTGTTATATTGTCGATATCTGTGGCGCAGTGGGCCAAGGCCCGGCTGAGACGCAAAAGGTTGCGGGTTCGATTCCCGCAGCGGATCAGATGTATGTATGATCTGCAAGTATTTGCCTCGGGTCTGGGTGTTTCTATGTATAATATGTATGTATTAAAAGACTACAAAAAATAAATATTATAAGTAGTATATCAGTCATATGGTACCCATAACACAAGCTCTGCTTACTTTGGGGATAGATGATGCAGTGTATGTCTGGCATTATTTTTTTATTTATGTTATATTAAAGGTTAAAAACGGGAGAAATGGTATCGGCTGATAAGTTTTATAGTGGTGCTACGAAAAGCGGTAAGATGTGAATAGATTAAGACATAATAATAAGAAAACTTAGTTGATTAGATATGTGTTTTTAATATATCTATTATACCTAGATGAAAAAAAAACAATTATTGATTCCTAACCTGAGCTTTCATGAGAATGAGTTTTGAAAATATGTCACTTATTACCAAGGGATATTGCTAAGAAACCCCTAACTACACAAATTTTCGGTAAGCCCATAACTAAATTATTATTTTGAGACAACAGAGTTTACATTATTATAACTTTGAGTATACCATTATATAGTGTATATAAACATATTAAAGAAAACTCGCATTTTTACCTTATAAATTTATATTATATTATATTATATATATATTATTTATATTATAGCTCGCACGCGTAGTACCTACCTAATAAGTAGCCTATGTCCTTCTCCAAGGTCCCATGTATTTCTATACCAAAATTCATCAAAATAGGCTCAGCGGCTTAGGCGTGAAAACGTGACAGACAGACAGAGTTACTTTCGCATTTGTTTTTATAATATTATATATAATAGATATATAGTAGGGATACCTATTTATTTTTCACTAAATGGCCTATACTCAAAAAACTGTAAAATGGGCTACGCCCTAGTTATTGACTTTTAGATCTAAGCCATCCATGTATACATGTATACATATACATATATACATATACATGTATCCATGTATATGGTACACAATACATGTAAAACCAAATTGTCCTAACGGAAGACCAGCGCGGATTGTTGACACTACAATTCGCATAAATTCAATTCGTATACCTTACATATACTGAGTTGCATATTGCGGCAACCATTATGTATGTTAGTATGTATAGGTTTATTGTATTTGTTTATTCGTCTATTGTTATGCGTTGTTTCAAGTAAAAACTTATTCTATTCTTTATTATTCTGTACATTTCTATACTTATTTCTGTAAATAAATTTCTCATTATTTAAAAAAAAAAGACATTAAATTAGTGATGTGATCATCTGATCACATAATTAGATTATAGATGCTTACTAATTATCTTGTCTTTACCTATTTGTTTTTATGGTCCCAAAATCGAAATTTATAGCAATAAATAAATAATGGGAGTATGAAAATGTTGAATTTGCATAAAAGTTCGCACAGATCACTACGAACGCGTAGGCGCACTGCCCAGTATAAGGACGGCGCGCATTCATCACAGTGTTGTTCCCTCTTCAGCGACAAGCGAAGTAAGTGTCCAGTGTATTGCAAGTGTTTATTTTAAACTGTGAAATATTTATATAATATGTTTTTGGTGAAACGAATTGGCAAAATAAGTTATGCTTTAGTTTTTCACGTATTCCTTAGTGCCAAATTTTTTCTTAAATTTTTGTTTCTTTATCATGAACGTAATTCGTATCGTAATTAATAGTTCAGTCTTTATACCCCGACGGTAGAATGTTAGTTAAATTATTAGACCATCAATATATTAATATTTGTTCTAAAGAAAAAAGATGTAAAATTGATAATTATATATGTAAAATTCGATATATTTATACGCTTTCTGTGTACCCACCTAAAGTAATATATAAGTTGTACGGAAGCAACAAAATGTCATTTTTGTTTTAAATATTACTTAAATAAAGATAAGCCCCTGTTATAATGCTAATGATGGGTCTATAGCGACATAGTAAACATGAACAGAGTAACTAATTAAAAGTGAAACAATACGTCACCACAGTAACTCAAAGTCAATGTTATATGACTAATTCATAAATCATACAGCCTTCAAAGGCCTTATTGGTATATGTGCCTCCTGTTGTACCTAACTTGTAACACTCATCTATAGACTATCTAAGAATACCTACTGAAGTAACTAGCTTAATTAGACTAAGCTAATCAGTTCGGTTATCATTTTGTTGGCTAATCATTACCGCTGGTAATAATAATAATAATAACACTTTTGGAGTGTTTCCGTGCTTAAGAAGGCACGATTCTAACTTACATAATCAAGGGTCCTAATAGAGACAAAATAGGCAGCCAATGAACTCTGTTGCCAAAAAAGGCATCTACAATAATTATACATGCTTTGTACCTAAGTGACCAATTGTTAAAATTAATATTTTACAACCTTCTTATATAAAATCAAATGAAACAGAAATCGGAAGCATCGAATCTAAAACTGAGATACTACATTTTGAAGTTCAAAGAACCATCTTATTCAGTTCAAGGTGTTCTCAGAAAAATTTAAGAAGCACTTTAGTTACGAGCATAAGAGGAAAAACAATCATTTAGTGTTGTTAATTTATGTAGTAGAAGAATTCTTTGCTGTGAATCAAAAAGTTTACAGTAATGTAGTGTAGTAACTTCTCGTACAAACCTACTTGTACTTCAATATAATCATCTATTTAGGTACATCAGACAAAGGATTAGTAGGTATGGCTCGTTGAATACGAGGTAACGTTGCCAGCCTTTTGGGCAATTTTCGTACCTACTGCAATCAGTGATTGAAAATCTGTTTTCTATCTACGGGTATAAGTAATTGTCTAATTACGGCTACAAAATAGAGTTCATAGTATTTAATAATATAGTATAACATTCTTAGGTTAATAAAATCATATTTAATTGACCCAGCGAAGCGAGTGTCTCCGTTTCAGCTTAGGCGAAAATGCTTTCGTATGTCAGGCGTCTGTCCGGATGTTCTCCTCTACAGGACGCATTTCTCAACAGATTCTCGTGAAATTTTATGACCTGATATTTTTTTGTCTTTGGTTTTTTTTCAATATGGCGGAGATATGGGGTTGAAAATGTAAAAAAAGTTATAATTCAGTCATTTCGAAAAATGGTCTACAGTTCACGGAGCCAGTAGTTATATCAATGACTTAATAAAAAATATACAAGTACTGAAACCAATTTTGTTTTTACTTAGATGGGCGGAAAGCTGCTGTCTATCGCACCATTGGTGCTTCTCGCACTCCAAGTTGGCGTTGACGGTATGTAACTAAATTTAGCTACATAATAGTACAAGAAAGATAATCATAATTACTATTATGGTGTTTCTATGTATAATAATGAATAATAATAATGAAGAATCAATTTATTATTATTATGGTGTTTCTATGTATATTATGTATGTATTTTTTAAAAAAAAGGTATATAAGTAGTATATCAGTCATGTGGTTACCCATAACACAAGCTCTGCTTACTTCGGGGCCAGATGTGCTGCTCCGCTGTGTGAAATGTCCGGCATTATTTATTTATTTATTTATTTTATTGATCTTAAGGTGGTCTGTCATATTAGGTAGGTACCTAAGTGTTACTAGTCAGTAATCAATATCCTAACATAAAAGCAAGCCTATTCGTAGGTACATAATAGGTAACATCTTATTCAACAAACGACCTACACCCCCGCAATGCAATCAACAAAATAAACATGATCAACAATACATAATCATCTCGAGAAAAACATGTAAAAACCTTGAGAAAAAACCATTTAATCAGCCGTCATAATTCCGCCTACAGTCCTTCTTCACCCATCTGGCACGTTCTACCTATCAGCTGCAGACAAAAACCAGGCGCAAAACGTAATAGTGGACATGAATACGAGTCTAAATGGTCAAGTTGATAGTCGTCCTCAAGTCAAAGCTTCAGTACCATTTACTTAAACGCTTACAAGCGTTTTTGTGCGTTGTCTAAAGGTGTTCTCTGCATCCTTCGCCTATCATGTTTTTCTAATGCATGGTGGGTGTAGGCCGGTTCCGCGTGGTCTTATTAGGGAATTATGCATTAATTAGTCTTTGTTATGGGAGCTATAAATATTTTTAATTGTGTTCTATGATTAACGCGCTCAGACTGCTGACGTTAACATTATTTTAATAATTTGTTAAATACTGGAACTGGAAGCAATGATTTTTATAATGGTTAGTGGTGTATCACTAGGGTAAATTTTTGGACTTCTTCTTATTCTTGTTGTTATGTTGTTATGTTTTTAAATTCTACTAATGACGATATTCCTCTTCGTATCGCAGCTCAACGCTACTACAACTACAATTATAATCCTCGAAGCTACTTTGGTCGGGACCTTTACGAGCATGGACGCTCCATCTCCGATACAACAGTCATGTGCGGCTCCCACACTTGCGGTGTTGGAGCCCACTGCATCCAAGGCAGTGTGAGGCCCGTTTGCGCCTGCCTAGCTGGACACTCAGGCGACCCGCTCAGCCAGTGCATTAGGATTGAATGTGTTGGTATGTACCTGACCTTTATTAAATTGGATCAGAAGCTCTATTTGACGACGTCTGTGGCGCAGTGGGCTAAGGTCCGGCTGAGACGCAGAAGGTCGCGGGTTCGATTCCCGCCGCGGGACAAATGTTTGTATGATCTGCAAGTATTTGTCTCGGGTCTAGGTGTTTCTATGTATAATGTGTACTTATGTATTTACAAAAAAAAAAGTATATAAGTAGTATATCAGTCATGTCATATAACACAAGCTCTGCTTACTTTGGGGCCAGATGATGATGTGTGAAATGAAATGGTCTAAATGGTCTATATTGTATTCAGTCTTTTAATATAAGGTACGGTGTTCACGTTTATAAGGCTCATTGATGTCTAATTTTCAGAAAACAGTGAATGTCGTAGCCACCAGACTTGTGTGAACCAGCACTGCATCAACCCTTGCGAAGGTACATGCGGTACTAACGCCAACTGTGATGTGAGTTCGAGTATACTTTTCCTATGACATCAAATCACAATTTCATGTCTTAATTCGTGAGATAACTAGGATACTGACTTTTTTATATGTTTTTCAGGTACGTAACCATATCCCAGTCTGTTCTTGCCCCGCTGGCTACACTGGCAACCCGTCTCACTCTTGCAGAATTGCTGACCCAGGTAATGCGGTCTTCTATTATAGATAATAAATTTTAGTAAATGTAAGTAAGAAAAAAATGTTTTATTTAAAAAAAAGGGAGGGGTGCATGGTGGAAGGATTATCAATTCGATAATTTCTTAAAAAGCACCCCACGCTGGTACTTTCTGTCGTCTTTGTAATTCTCAAAAACCATCTCTTTACAGAGGAAGCTTGCCACCCTTCTCCATGCGGCCTCAATACCAAATGTCACGTTGCAAACAACCAAGCTATTTGTACATGTTTGCCAGGATACAGGGTAAGATAACGCATTTTTAATTCATGTTCGTTCTTACGCGTACCTACAACAAAAAAAATATTTGATGTCGCAATTCACTGCATAGTATTGTTTTAACTTTACAGGGTAGCCCTCTGACCGGTTGTCGCCATGAATGTGAATCTGACGGAGAGTGTGGGGGTCAGCAGTCTTGTCGAGATTTTAAGTGCGTCAGTCCTTGTAGCGACTGTGGAGTAAACGCTGATTGCGAAACTGTCGCTGCTCACCGTGCTGTCTGCAAGTGCCCAAGGGTTTGTACTATTCTGATCCATAGAAGTATGTCGTTGCATGTCGGTAGGTACATATGAAGCTATAGTGACATCAACGAATATTATAAAATGATATATACGTGCTAAATCCACAATCAAAATTTTGTCCTTAGTCATTTTGGTCCAAAGCCAAGGCCTCTTCGCTTACTTTACTGGCATATAAATACCTATCACCTGTCTACAATTATATGTTTTTTTCATCAGGGTTACCACGGTGACCCTTACAAAATCTGCTCGGCCGAGTGCACCTCCGACAGCGAATGCCCCAGCTACAAACCAGCTTGTGTTTACAACGCTTGCGTTAACCCCTGCACAAACGCCTGCGGCTACAACGCTGACTGCAACCTCCGTGGTCTGACCCCTGTCTGCTCTTGTCCGAAGACCATGACTGGTGACCCCTTCACTTTCTGCAGGCCTTTTGAAGCCCGTAAGTTTAAAACTGATATTTCCACACTCACTCATACGAAAGTAGGTAGTAGCTGCAGTGGAATATACAATGTGATGTCGATTCCAATAGACTGCGACCTCCACGGTTTTCACAATTCCATGCACAATGAGATGTTTGTTATACTTATTATTAGTTTGTTAAGATTAAATAATATATTACATTAAATACCTATAATGTAAGCTAACTTATTTCTTAAATATCATCATCATCATCACAGCCTCTATGAAGTCCACTGCTGGACACAGGCCTCCCCAATAGATTTCCAGGAAGAACGATTTTGAGCCCTCTCCATCCACCGACTACCTGCGATCTTTACAATGTCGTCAGTCCATCGGGTGGAGGGTCGTCCAACGCTTCGTTTTCCTGTCCTTGGTCGCCATTCGAGAACTTTTACTCCCCAGCGGTTATCAGTTCTGCGAGCTATATGGCCTGCCCATTGCCACTTCAACTTGCAAATTTTGAGCGCTACGTCGGTGACTTTGGTTCTTCTACGGATTTCCTCGTTGCGGATTTTATCACGTAGTGAAACACCCAACATAGCTCTCTCCATTGCACGTTGCGCGACTCTGAGCTTGTGTATGATGTCAATAGTCAGGGACCAAGTTTCAGTTCCATATGTCATCACCGGCAACACGCACTGATTGTAGACTTTCGTCTTGAGGCTTTGCGGTATCTGTGACGAGAAGATGTGCCTTAATTTCCCGAACGCTGCCTATCCGAGTTGGATTCGTCGGCTGACCTCTTTGTCGAAATTGGACTTGCCTAGTTGAATCGTCTGACCCAAATAGACATAATGGTCTACAACTTCGATTATATCGCTTCCAACATGTACCGGTACGGGTTCTTAAATATATAACTATTTAATTTATGAAATACTTACATAAATAAATACATAATTACATAAATAATCCAGTCGGTGCCGGTCGTCACCAGATGGAGGAGTGAACAGAACACTGGCAGCATTGCCACATCGTATGGCAATGCTTATTCACTAACTGAAATGTATTTAATAACTATGAATGATTTTATAACAATTATGGCCTATCCCAATGTGTATACTTCATTAAATTTGACTAACCTCTCATTTCTTCTTTCTGCGCTGTAGATTGAGGATTCGGCTCTCTCCCATGATTAACATTCTGTGATGAACATATATACATATGTTTATTCTGTGCCTGTGTTATCAGTCAACTGGTTCACATAGTACAGGCTACACTTATTTTGGGGCTAGATGGTCTTGTATTTTTTATTAATTTAATTAATTAATTCCCAAACTCATAGGTGACCTATGCGAGCCCAATCCTTGCGGCACCAATGGTAAATGCACGCCCGGACATGACCGCACTGGTGCTGAGCGCCCCGTCTGCACCTGCCCAAGTGGGTACATCGGAAACGCACTTGTTTCTTGTGAACGTGTAAGTGAAATGAAATCTCCCTAGCTAAGAAAACTTAAAGATACCTAATTTAACTCAAAACGAGATATTTACCATGATATGTGAGTTTTTCTGCTTCCTGATATTTCGGCACAGTTGCATGCGTCATGATCACGAGATAAACTGAAGTCTTTGCTGGTGGGTGTTATTGGCAGACAAAACGGTCCACCCTCTTTCTCAGTATTTAATTACTGCGAACATTACCCGTACCACCGTAAGCTACCTAAATATCCCGTTTTGAGTGAACATTATGTTGAAAACCATTATAGTTTTAAAAGTTAAAGATACCTAGGTGCATGAAAATAAAATATATTGACCCAACGCATACCGGACCACGCACAGTGATGGTTACAGAAACAATTAGGGTTATGGATAATTGGTCATGTCTTCGGAATCCTGATAAACAGCTTAACAAGGTTGATCTCAACTTCTAATACAAAGAAAGTAGTTAAACTATTTATTTTTTTACAGGGTGAATGTGAACTTGATTCCCAATGCGGTGATCATCTGGCTTGTGTTGGATATCGCTGTGTAGACCCATGTCTCGGCAACACCCAGTGTGGTTCCGGAGCCGTCTGCATGGCCAGAAGACATCTTGCTGTTTGCACTTGTCCTTCAGGTAAAATACCAGTCACTTATGACCAATACTAATACCATTTCATTTTAGATAAAATTCGACAATTACCTATTTGCAAAGTAGGTATATGTGCAAGCGCCTAACTTATCTCTAATATACCTACAATTTTTTTTTCTCACAGGTCGCAACGGAGATGCTCTAATCAACTGCTACGAGTCCCAATCGGTCGTTGCCACTGCTCGCAATTACAGATTCAAGCGTAATGGCAACTTCACTGCTGAAGTAGAAATACCCGAAAAAGAAGCAGCACTCGCAAAGAGACAAGTACCCGCAAAGGAAGAAGTACCCGCAAAAGAAGAAGTATCCGACCAAGCTGAGTCTCCAAAAGCAGAATAAAAAACGAAAACCTTTACTGAAGATATCTGAGTCTCATCCGAATTCGTATTTAAATAATAAAGAAGCGTTTTATATCTATCTAGATTGACTTAGATAATTATTGATGACGTGTCGTTAAAAAATATTTAAGTAATTACCTACGAGAATTTTGCCAAAATTTAAATCATACAAATTGCAGAGTTGATCTATCTTTGTTTCGAAAAGAAAGAAAGAGTTTAGATAAGAATGAATAAAACCTAAATAAAAATGAAAAATCTATAGAATTTCAGAACTAACTAAAAAAAGAGAAGTAATCAAAACTAAATGCTTACACACGTAACAATAAGTAAACAGCTGTTGTCAGTTTATGAATTTATTGTGTTAATAAGGATACGCACACTTACTTAGAATATTTTGTTAAAAGTTTATTAGTTGCTAATAAATAGTGCCATCTAAAACCTCTTTGTATTTAATATTTCGCCATATTTTTCTAAGTGAACATACTCAACTATCTCAGAAGCAATCCAAATAAATACCTATGAACAGAAAACAATTTGATTCTCGCCTGTGAGATGGTTATATACCTAAACCGGGCTGATATTAAATTCCGAAAGAAGGTCACATTGAGTCAATCTGTACCATACTCTTTTATTTGTCTCGGGTCTGGGTGTTTCTATGTATAATATGTATGTATTTACAACAAAAAAAAAAGTATATAAGTAATATATCAGTCATGTGGTACCCATAACACAAGCTCTGCTTACTTTGGGGCCAGATGATGCTGTGTGAAATGTCCGGTATTATTATTATTAATATTATTAAATTTCGATGACTTATATTCTTGACTAAGGCACATACAGTCAACTATAGCGTCCCAGAAGGGAGTATTCTTGGCCGCTTGCTGTTTTGTACCTACATAAATGATCATTCCTTATCCTTTCACCACACTGGTTAGAAATAACTAGTGACACAATAAGAAGAATCATTCGTAACTGTAAAATGCTGACGCTTGCGGACGACACAGTTTTATTCGTAAGTGGAGCGAGGTCTACGTGTGTGGTTAGCAAGGATTATGTAAAGTCTGGCTGGCTGGTTTGTGGCTTCAGAGAAATATGTTAACACTTTCACAAACTAAATAGTACATTGCGTTTGCCTACAGATTGAACTTGCTTCCTCCCCCTAGCTTTATTGTGTAGCTAAATTTCTCACTCATCATCTTACCTACTTAGCTTGAAATAGTAAGCCGCTTGAGAGGTTAAATACTATTTCAAGCTAAGTAGGTATAATCAATTGCTGAGGTGTGCGCGAAGATCCATAGGTAGGTAAATAGGTAGGTAGGGAGTGTCAAGGATGATGAGTCAGAAATTTTGCTACACCACCCCAAGAGGTAATGCAGTAGATTATTACTAGGCAGAGGTCAAAGTAAACATGATTGGTTTTGAATACCATATACAGGTATTGGCTTTGATGGTAAAGCTAGGGGGAGGAAGCAAGATGAATCTGTGTGCAAACTCAATGTATTTAAAAGTGTTAACCAATGATATTAGTTAACATAATTTCTCTGAAGCCACAAAAAGACTCGTAGTCGTCGGTGTCGGTGATAAACTTGTTCTGTATTTGTGAGAAAATATACAATTAAAAACAATTAGTTAATACATTATTGAATATGGTACTCGTATCTACCCTAATAATTAACAAATACCTACTTAGATTACTTACCTACCAATCAGTGATGGTATGATGAGTAAAAGTTTGTAACTAGCTCAACGACTAAATGAGTCGTTAGATTAAATACTATTTCAAGCTAATATAGTTATAATAATTACTGAGGTGTGTCCGAAGAAAAAAAATATTACCTACAAGGAGGTAATTTTATTTTTGCCGGACGTTTCACAGAACATCATCTGGTGACCCCAAAGTACCTAAGCAGAGTTTGTGTTATGGGTACCACATGACTAATATACCTACTACTTATACTTACCTATATACTTTTTTTTAAATACATGCAAATTATACAAAGAAACACCCATACCCGAGACAAATACTTAAGTACAGATTATAGACAAACATTTGTCCTGCGGCGGGAATCGAACCCGCTACCTTCTGCGTATCAGCCGGGCTTTGGCCCACTGTCCCACAGAGATCGTCCATACGTATGGTCGTCCGTACCACAATAGGTAGGTAGGCGTAGGGAGTGTGAAAGAAGGTTGAAAGATCGACGTGTCTCGCGTTCGACTTTCTCTGTGTCTCTACGGGTTCTGTCCAGAAGACCACAGGAGCACTTGTGTGTTATGGAGGATAGAAGTGTGGAGTGGATAGACGTCGAGGCCATCGATGATGAGGAAATAATCACGTCTGAGGAAAATCCTGTTGCTACCGCGCCCGTGATCTACGATGTGTCCGAGTGGATTGATGCTGGGAACGTGCTCGTTGAAGATGATTGAGATGAAACACAAATGTGATTAAAAAGAAAAAATACATACTTCTGCTTTTTAACCGACTTAAAAAAGGAGGAGGTTCTCAATTCAACAGTTTTGTTTTGTTACCTCATAACGCAGTCATTTTATGAACCGATGTGATTATTTCCTCATCATCGATGGCCTCGACGTCTACCCACTCCACACTTCTATCCTCCATGACACACAAGTGCTCCTGTGGTCTTCTGGAGAGAACCCGTAGAGACACAGAGAGAGTCGAACGCGAGATACGTCGTCTACTGCACCACCATGCACGTTACTTCGATGGTTGTTCATTAAACTTTTTGAGGCAAAATAAAGTCACAAATTGAACACGTTCTTCTGGTAACTCTTTAATCGATGAGCAGTATGTATCGTAGGGTATTTCTCTACCCTGAGAGAGATCCGGTAGTGTTATATATTGCCGCACATTTAATAAACGCATTGTACAGCCGACAACGACAACAACATATTTACAACCACATTTTTAATGTAGGTACCGGTACGAACTCTCGTTGACTTGCTTAGTCTCACTTTTACTCATCCCACCATCACTAATTGGTAGGTAAGTAATCTAAGTATTTGGCAACACGTGTCTTTACAAAACAATCAATATATTATAAATATACTTTACTGATATATTTATTAATATATTTCATATTACATACATATTGATATAATATCAATATCTAAAATTTTTATTAAATTTTCTGAGAAAACGAAAACGTAACGTAGAACTTGACGCTGACAGAAAGGTAGACGTCATTCTGACGTTTGACGTTTCTTTCTAGCATTATTTTTTGACATTTATTCTTTTTGAGTTGAGTTGAGTTGGTTTTCTTGATTTTGTGTGTGGATTTGATAATACGTCCCTCCCGTTCGATTACCGAATGATGAGAGAATCAGTGTTTTTTTACCTTAAAATAAACATTATTTAAATATTTATGAGAGACCATGTCGGACGTCAACATGGAAAAGTTTGCGGTACCAGACTTCGTCCCAGAGCGCTACGTGAAAGAGCTGACGAAGACCTGTGTCGGAGGGGAGGATCTCCAACAACAGAAAGAAAAGATCGAAACATTAGCTGAAGAAACCGCAAATGCCCTCAAGAAAAATGTTTACGAGAACTACATGCAGTTTATCGAGACTGCGACCGAGATATCCCACCTCGAGGCGGAGATGTATAAGCTTTCGCACTTGCTAAGCGAGCAACGAACCGTCCTCACTACACTATCTCACGCCTCCATCCTGGGCTATGACAACACCATATCGCGCGAATCGCTCGACAATCCAGACCTAGAATCAGACAACGCAGAAGAGGAGCGTAAAAACAAACTCAATACCATTACAGAGAAGGTCGAAGGTTGCATGAACTTACTTGACGCTTCTGAACGAACTTTACTTCACGAAGGCGATCTTCTGGAGATTGATGGGGAAGAAAATACTGCCTTACAGAGAATGCATGTTTATCTATTCAGTGACTGCCTTATGCTAACTTCTTGGATATCAAACAGACGGGGCCCTATGAGGTATAAGTTTCAAGCCAGTTATCCTATAAGTACTCTTGCAGTAGTAAATGTGCGTGATCTGGGCACAGTGAAGCAAGCATTCAAAGTTCTAGCATTTCCAGACACCAGAGTGTTCCAGTGTAATAGCATAGCTATTAAAAAAGACTGGTTAGATAAGTTTGATGTTGCAAAAAAACTGCATATTGAGAAAGAAACTTTGAAGCAAAAGAAAAAGGAGAGCTTAGACAAACCTAAGCCTGCATCAATAGATTCTCCTAGTCTTTCTATAGAGGAGTTTCTGTCACCGCAAGTCAGCCCACTTCCAGAATGGTTGGCAGATGTAACAGAGGAGCTTGATGTTTTAATAGTTGAGAGACACTTTCAAAAGACTTATGAACTAATGGTCAAAGCTCAGAAAAGTTTGAACTCTGAAGAATACAAATCCCACCTACAAAGACCTGATATTTTAAAGAAAATAGAGCAAAAACAAAAGGCCTTGATTGAGATTTTATTACGAGAGTTAGATGTTACTCATAACTGGAGTCCAAGGGGTGGTTTGCAGTCCACCAGGCATTCGGTGCTAATACTCAACAAATTCAATATGACCAGCCAAGCCTGTGAAATGTATCTCGCTATTTGCACGCACACAGTCAAGGTCCACATAAAAGGGGTCCAACTAGAAGGTTCTATAAATAGTTATGTAAAACAAGTTGGAGAAGTGTTCTTCTGCTCACTGACTGACGCCTTAACAGAGTTCATCTCCCTGTTTCCTAAGAATAAAATAAGTGCTTTCGTAGTATGGGCTAGTTTGCAACTTAGGGTACTGATGAGTCAAATTATAAAGCAGATTTTTACTCCACAATGCGCCTTAGATTCAGTGTTAGACTGTGTTCAAAGCTTGAGAGATCAATGCATGCTTTTCTGTGAATTTGGCCTTGATTTGAGGTTTCAACTGAACAGCTGTTTGAGAACACCCATTATAAAAGCACTGCGGGAATACAAAGAGAGAATTGTCGAATCAATGAGATCAAAGGTATCTGAAGATAAATGGACACCGGTCAATATGCATACTAAAGCAGGCATGCATAAATTTTTAACACAAATGGAAAACTTGGGCCTTATTTTAGCTAAGTATATCATTAACGAAACATGGGTTGATTTATCTAGTAGTACAATATGGTTCGCTCAATCTGTTATCACTGTACAAAAGGTTGGACTGATGCTGGTAACAAAAGATATGATGGATGTATTGGACGAATGTATTCATGCTATATTTAACTGTCGCCTTAATTTGTCATTGGGGAACGACTCTAGTTACGCTCAGAAGAACTACAAGTTTATTTTGGAAACCGTAATGCCTCTCATGCTTAGGTGTTATAAAGAAGAAATGAGCTATGATAATGAGAAATTGGTAGCTTTAGCCAGAAAGTTTGGTGTGAATGTGGCACCAAAGAAAGCTAACATCACAAAGTATACAAGTAACGAATATTTATGAAGAACAGTCACTAGTTTCGTTGTAAGTGTATGAAATTATTATTATTACGCTGAAGCTTTAAATTGTATTATATAGATAGTAAGCATGCAGGTTTTGTAAGTTTATTTAAATAATTGATCAAACTGAAAGATTATTATATCCAAGTTATAAATATGAGATTTTAATAGACACAAATCTATGGTTGAATGTTTATTTTTCATGAAAAGATTTGGTCAGATGGAATAAAAGCATACATATTTCAAGTAATATATTATTTTATTTATTATCTTAGGAATGAAGGAATACAATCTAAAGTTTACTTTACAGTATACTTGTCTTGGTATAATACAAAGTAAATTATAATATTAATAAATATAAGACTTAGGCAGGGCGCAAACGTGGACACTTTTGTGTCTTGTGTCGGATACAAGCAACTTATGAATATTTAATTGCTATAGAACCAGTATGAAATCATCTACTCCCTGCGCATACGTAAATACTTTTTGTGTCCAGTTGCTTCCACTTAACACATACTCTTAATAGTACTACTGACACAGAGGCACTTTAGGTACGAAGTTACAAATACATTGGCAAACCCAACCTGTTGGGCCAACTTGTAGAGAATTGCCGCGCCGGACGATATAGAGTTACGTGATAGAAAGAGGAGATGAGAGATGTAGGTGAATATAATGTTAGGCACTAAGCGCTTGTGCAAGCTGAATTGCACTTTGTTGCGTCGCTATTTTTCTTTGTTTGCTATTTATCTTTGGGCCTACGCTTCATCCATCAAAGATTCAACAAAACTAGTACCATTGATCAACTTCGTCGTCAAAATCACGAACTCAACGTTAGAATCGTCCTGTTGACTGATGGTTCTAAGCGCAGATATTTCCTGATAAGTACAACCCCCTAAGAAGAAAACTAGGATCACTCTTGGACAGTCTAGTGAGGAGTTTTCACTTGAGATCGAGTTCCGTCGAGCCGTGCGAGGTTGCAGTGTTTGAAGTTCTTCGATCGTTGGGCCTGGGAGGAGTCCTAGGACGTCTTGGATACCTATAATAGAAAGAGGCGGTTAGTCTATTGCTTGCACTGCTGATGTTACTCAAGTCGACTTAGATTTCTGCTTGCAACATGCGAACCGGGGCCTAGACAAAATCTTTCAGTTGGGAGTCATGCCTTCGGAAAGATCAAATAGTATGGAAATGACAGCAGCAGTCAGCAGTTATCCCACGCTAATTTCATATTCATACAATTGAAGCTTTCCGCAGGCATGAACAGACAGAACACAGACGCAACAGAAAGTGGATCTTGTCTAGACACCCAGACACATCTTAGAGCGCATCTAACATCTAACACTTCGCGAAACCATAGCAGCAAAGCTGCCTAAAACACGCATAGATTTGTTGATTTTAACATACCAAAATATTTCGCTTCTCGTACAACTGACAAATCATGGCATAACTACTGCTGTTTCGCTGCTATGGTTTCGCGGCGGAGGAGTTTTAAGTAATGGGTAAGGTAACTGACTAACATCACATTTGCGTCTATTTTTTTGTGCTATTTGTAAACATGCCTAAACTATGCACGATTAACTTTTGAAACTATCATGGGTTTGAACATAACTTTCATAATAAAATGTTTATCTCGTGATCATGGCGCATGCAACTGTGCCGGAATATCGGGAAGCCGTAAAACTCCCACCTCATGGTAAATATCCCGTTTTGAGTGTTTTTTTGGGATGTATTATTATTACTTCGTATGAACCTAATTCCAACTCTGGTGACGGAGTTGACAGGCCCGTCAAAGGGCTCCGTCATTTATTTAGAGAGATGTTGGTAGATGTGTGTCCTACAAACGGGGCGGTTTTATCGAAGTCACTATATACATCATTTGATTACCGTATGAATTGAAACAAGGTCGAAGGTCGTATTCTAAACAGCGCTTTCAATGAATCGTATTCAAATGATTTCACCTCGAATATACACCTATGCTATTCTGTGCACCTAGTACCTAATAGTACACGCCCTACATACAAATGATAGCACACAACGCTATGCTAATCATTATAATGGGCGTAATTTTATTGTTTTGTCGGACTAACTAACATTTCGTAAATTACGTAATAAAAATATATATTTATTTGCACCTAAGTCTAGTTAGAATAGATGATTTTTAAATGACACTTCTTAATTTTACTTAATATAAGTGTGGTAGACTCATTTTAGTCATCATGTAAAGAGATACATTTTGACAAACTCATGTAGGTACCTACCTACTTATTATTTTGTGATTTTAAGTTTTTTCTTCATTTTATGTTTTGACCTATCAATAATTGTGTGTTTTATATCATCATAATGAGAATCAGTTGACAATTATATTTTATAAATTATTTCAAATTGGTATTTATAGTGACATTGTATTTGATTAATGATATGTTATAATTTCAATTAATTATGTATGATAAATGAAATATATTCACGTGCTTGTACTCGGGCTAAATATGCAGCTCTACTATTGACAATTCCACCTAATGCATATTATAACCATGTCTTATATGAATAAACGTACTGAATTATTGTGGTCGTTGCCGGTCGCGCGACGAGCGCACTGCGGTTCAAACTCACCCTAATGAAGATTCTCCAGCTAGATGAATTGAATCAGTATCGGTGACTCCATCGATAAAATAATACGTTAATAAAGCCGTGTTTATCAAGGTGTTTCAGGTTTTTCAAGGTTGTTTGTTTATCAAGGTTTCAGGTGTTGATTAATTGCGATAAATCCTAGCTATTTAACGTGGCAATGCCGCTAGTGTTTTGAAGACTACCCTCTGACAATGATCTGGATCTGTTGAGCATCTATAGATCGTTTTAAGCGGTTCATAGATAGCTCAACTGTTTAACATGTATTTTTGTTATTGTTCATTTTTATGTACTTACATTACTGTAATCACATACATAAAATTATATATTTATTATTTCAGAAAGTTACTCTAATTTGGACTTTGGTGTAAACAAAATAAAGATTCGCTAGTCCGGCAAACAACAGAATCAACAAAACAGAACACCCAAAACCTAATTGTAGAAGTAAGTATTCTTGTATATTGTGCAAAGTGAAGCCAGTTACACCTAAACCAATTATTAAGGATTATGACTCGTTCTAAAATCAGTTCAGTAAGTAATTTTAGGTTAACGATTTTTGAGCACAAAATATGGTATGTTTATTCATTTACAGCATTTACGTTTTATCAATTGCACCAAAATAACTAAAATAACTACTGATAAGGTCATATTACTAGACGCCAAACAGTATTAAAACTATGTACAGTCTCGTTGACAACTGCTACTTTCTTATTATTTGACGACCTCTGTGGCGCAGTTGGCTAAGACCCGGCTGAGACGCAGAAGGTTGCGGGTTCGATTCCCGCCGGGGGACAAATGTTTGTACGATCTGCAAGTATTTGTCTCGGGTCTGGGTGTTTCTATGTATAATACGTATGTATTTACAAAAAAAAAGTATATAAGTAGTATATCAATCATGTGGTACTCATAACCCAAGCTCTGCTTACTTTGGGGCCAGATGATGTTGTGAGAAATGTCCGGGATTATTTATTTTATTTATAACAGGCCTGTCAGCTCAATACATTTGTGTGATGAACGTAGGTGTTTGTTTTGAGTTTGGGTATATAAAATATATAGTATAGTGATTTCGTAGAATGGGATGGAAGTGTGTAACAGGAAAGCAACAGCACTATTTGGCGCGTGTGGTGGCAGAGTTGGCCATCAGATGGTACCAACCCATTTTCCGAGAGGTTGGTACTGTCAGCCAACAGTGTGTGCGTGTGTGTGACGAGAAAGAGAAACGGAGAACGCATCACCTGTGCGCTTAACCTACAGTGTTTTGTATAAAGTGTGCTGTTATATAAACTAATTCAGGATATAATGTTGCTTATTACCAAGAATCTAATGGTGCAGTACCGGATTAGAACCCACGACCATAGGATCGAAGGCGGAGCCACTACCTCTAGACTACCAGTGCTCTCTTATCTAAAATTGTATAATAACTTTAGCAGCGACTGTACTTATTATCTAGTAAAAATATCAAGTGACTCACCCGCCCAGCCCTTGTTTTTGGCAATATGCTCGCTAAGTCGAACAGTTAAAGGTGTATATTTGCTTGTCAAAAAACTCTTGTCCTTAGAGTTCATTTCTACCTCGTCCATTGTAAGGTGCAGCGACTGAAATAAGAGTAAATTAACTAAAACTAAACACCGTCGACTCAAATAAAACATCTCTCCATTATCTATTTATTGAGACAAATCCAATGAGCCCAAACACGATAACTCTACTGTAAATTGATGAGGAGATAGGTATCCCAGGTAATGCTGCAGCATCAGTTCAAGGGTCCATGTACTATGTACTTGCAATGTCATTAAAGCAACAGGATACTGAATTTCAAATCAGTGGATCAGATCAGAACCTCTGGAAGTTGGTCAGATCATTTCATAATGTTGTAAGGAGCTGATGATCTTTAAATGGTTTAACATATTTACTTGAATCATAGCTAAGAACACTCTCCATCAAGTCATCTTTCAAATAAAAAAAACTATATCAAAATCAGTTCATCGGTTTGGGAGCTACGATGTCACAGACATACATAGTCATACACAGATACGCAGTCATGTTAAACTTATATATGTATATCACCTGTCTGTCTAAAAATAAATAAAATCTATATTTAATTTGTAACTAGCTGGGGACGTAAGAGGTACGTAAGGTACGTAAGAGGTTTTGACTTTGACTGTTGGTTTTGTAACTAGCTGGGGACGTAAGAGGTACGTAGGTACGTAAGAGGTTTTGACTTTGACTGTTGGTTTTGTAACTAGCTGGGGACGTAAGAGGTACGTAAGGTACGTAAGAGGTTTTGACTTTGACTGTTGGTTTTGTAACTAGCTGGGGACGTAAGAGGTACGTCAGGTACGTAAGAGGTTTTGACTTTGACTGTTGGTTTTGTAACTAGCTGGGGACGTAAGAGGTACGTAAGGTACGTAAGAGGTTTTGACTTTGACTGTTGGTTTTGTAACTAGCTGGGGACGTAAGAGGTACGTAAGGTACGTAAGAGGTTTTGACTTTGACTGTTGGTTTTGTAACTAGCTGGGGACGTAAGAGTTACGTAGGTACGTAAGAGGTTTTGACTTTGACTGTTGTTTTTGTAACTAGCTGGGGACGTAAGAGGTACGTAAGGTACGTAAGAGGTTTTGACTTTGACTGTTGGTTTTGTAACTAGCTGGGGACGTAAGAGGTACGTAGGTACGTAAGAGGTTTTGACTTTGACTGTTGGTTTTGTAACTAGCTGGGGACGTTAGAGGTACGTAGGTACGTAAGAGGTTTTGACTTTGACTGTTGGTTTTGTAACTAGCTGGGGACGTAAGAGGTACGTAAGGTACGTAAGAGGTTTTGACTTTGACTGTTGTTTTTGTAACTAGCTGGGGACGTAAGAGGTACGTAAGGTACGTAAGAGGTTTTGACTTTGACTGTTGGTTTTGTAACTAGCTGGGGACGTAAGAGGTACGTAAGGTACGTACGAGACTTTGACTGTTGGTTTTGTAACTAGCTGGGGACGTACGAGGTACGTAAGGTACGTAAGAGGTTTTGACTTTGACTGTTGGTTTTGTAACTAGCTGTGGACGTAAGAGGTACGTAAGGTACGTAAGAGGTTTTGACTTTGACTGTTGGTTTTGTAACTAGCTGGGGACGTAAGAGGTACGTAAGGTACGCAAGAGATTTTGACTTTGACTGTTGATTTTGTAACTAGCTGGGGACGTAAGAGGTACGTAAGATACGCAAGAGATTTTGACTTTGACTTTTGATTTTGTAACTAGCTGGGGACGTAAGAGGTAAGTAAGGTACGCAAGAGATTATGACTTTGACTTTTGATTTTGTAACTAGCTGGGGACGTAAGAGGTACGTTGCACACGACTTCAACTTCTATGTTCTACGACATGCCGCTTTTATCACTATGTTTGTTTGAGATGATATTTTCTTATACTCTAAGTGGCTTGCTCCAGCGTTCCTAAATAGCAAAATCTGCATGTTTATGCTGAATGAAAAAATCGTTTAACATAGTTTATAGGAGTATATTGCAGTAGCTATCTAAAACTTTTGCATTTATACATCTGTACATCTAGCCTCACAAACTATAGCGTTTATAATACTTATTAGTGAGATCATCATCAAAAATTATAAATGTTTCAATTTACATACATTACACAAAATAGAACAAAAGTATCTCAAAGTAACTCTGTCTGTCTGTTACGCCTTCACGACTAAACCGCAGAACCAATATTGATGAATTTTGGTGTAAAGATAGATAGGACCTTAGAGAAGAAAATGAGCTACTCGAAGTACTAATCATGCGTCGAAATCGTGGGCCAGCAAGTTGATCATAAAGTTATAGCACGCTAGAATTCATCTCAAACAGTCTTTGTAACAGAAGAGCATGTGGAGTGAGTTATACCTTTCTTAGTACAACGTATTGGCGTATCCCTTGTTGGGCCCGTAGAAGGCCGCATTTCTCCAGATTGCATAATGTGAGCCAAGTCTTCAATCCGTACACTTGTACTAGCTCACGTTTGTAATATTCCAGTACTTTAGGCTTTAGACCCGAACTGGTTACGCATTGTAGGCAGATGAGCCGGAGTACCTGACAAAACATTTTGATGATAATAATAATAATAAATATTGGTGGACAATCCACACAACACCATCTAGCCCCAAACTAAGCATAGCTTGTATTATGATGATAAGATGACTGATAATAATATTTGTATATTTTTTAATACATACTTATGATACTTTATAACACCCAGATAATAATAATAATAATAATAAATGAGTAGCAGCTTCTTCATAAGAAATTCCATTTTGAGTCATGAATGTTTTTATCGAATTTTGTCTGTCATGCTCTGGGCAGGCTCTACTTGATGCGAAATGAGGACCAGAGCAGTGCAGACAAAATCCATTAGACTCCTCTAAGTCACAGCATTTACCAGTGTGTTCATTTGTACATTTAAAGTACCTAGGTTAAAGTGGCCCTGGGCTTTTACGTGTCCAAAACAGCAGAATTTTTGGAAGTTGATATGATTCTACAGGGAGGGTAGTATAAATTTCTCGTTCAAAACATTCGTGAGTTGTACTATATACATTTTGATAAACATAGGTTTTACTCATGTATTATTTTGTCGATGGAGAGGAGATGGAGATTATCTAGATCTAGATGAATCGAAACAGTGTCGTTGCCTTCAACGACAAAATAATACGTGAGTAAATTCTATCAGTGATCTGGTTACCATAATACAAGCTATGCTTAGAGATAGGATTCAGCAAAATAGTGACCTTCATAGAATCAACACTAGGAATAGACATAAATTATACATCCCTAGGTTTCGACTAGAAAAGGTAAATAAGTCCTTTATGGGGAACACGGTGCGCTTCTATAATAAGCTTCCTGAAAATGCTACTAAACTACCTATTAAGAAATTTAAAGCATACATAAAAGGTAGTCTTTTGAAGAAAGCTTATTATCATATAGATGACTACATTATTGATAAGAATGCATGGCCTCATGTCGCTCTGCCGTCAGACAGTTAACCGACTCACTTGAAATGTATAAACTCTCTTGTATTAGTATATCGTAGTTAAGGTAGTTACAAGATGGATCATATAAAAAAGCGCTAGGACCAAGACGAGTTTCTTGCCAATTATTCTCGGGCTTGCGTTAGGATGAATTGGCACCTAAATTCACCTAGTATGTAGTATGTAAGTCATCCTTGTGATTGTATTGAATAAAGTATCTTTTGACTTTGACTTTGACTTTGGGGCTAGATGATGCTGTGTGAAATGTCCGGCATTGTTTATTTATTTATAATATAAGTATTCTATCAGTCATCTGGTCACCATAATACAAGCTGTGCTTACTTTGGGGCTAGATGGTGTTGTGTGCATTGTCCACCAATATTTATTAATAAGCGTATTTTTAAGTAATAGGCAGCGGGTAGTTACCATAACTAGTGGTCGCCCACTGGTCGAAATTCGACCATAATTTATTAATAATTAATGTATTTTTTAGGCATAATAAAAAAAAAATAGCATTCTGCACTCCTTGCCTATATAAACTATAAGTGTGCGAAATTTCATACTACTCCGTCCACGCAATTTTCGTAAAAAGGGGTACAAAGTTTTTGCTTCACGTATTAATATATTGTTACCTACTACTAAAAACATTTATTTAAAAAAAATAACAAACAATCCACCTAAAACTAAAACTTAACCAACACTTATAATTGTAATCTAGAAATTAACACAAGAATACCCTAACATCTATACAGCGCAAAGATACCAAATTCCTAACAAAACGAGACGTCCGTCGAATCTGAAAGCCAAGCGAAAAGTGTGCGCGCGCTGCCCTGCTCGCTCTTTTTATGCACTGGCCCACGTGGTTGTTGTTACGTCACCAGGAGGTCTCTAACAATATAGATAACAATTGTTGAAGTTTTGAGGCTGATGATCTTATTAATGGATGTTGTAGGTACCTTAGTCAATGGTTCCTTTTGTGCGATTAGATCTTCGATATATGGACACACTTTCTCGTTTTCAATGCAGTTCATGAAGTCCTCTTCACATTGAATCGTGTCTTGGAACTCAAAGCTGTCTGTTGTCTGTAAAATGAAATTAGCTTTGTGGGGCGATTATGGAACGTTGATACTATCAAAACATTGATACTTATAGCTTTCAGTTACTATTGATGAATTGGTATTACGGATCGCTGCGATTTCTATCGGCTTCTATCTTTAGTTATAATGTGAAGTTGGTGTCAAACTATAACTCGACCAATTTACAAAGTACGATTGTGGTAGGAACCGTGTTTAGCGTACTAAGCATTTAAATACATCGTATATGATTCATTGAAATAATGCCAATGGCTAATCGAAACTGATAGACATTGATTGTATCAAGAGTTCCATAATCGCCCTACTGATAGTGTAGAGGGTGCCCGGTCCTTTCGATCTTATCTTACTGTACAAGACTGTACTGTATGTACCAAATAATGATTAGAGCCAGCGGCGTTGACAGCCGTTGTTTGCCTATCACGTCACACACATCATGCTAAGAATGCGTCAACATTAAGAGCGCTTAATTTACAAAATTAAGGAATTACATGCTTGGAAAGTGTCAAAAACGGTTCCTGTGGCACTTGTCATTCGGATATAATTTGGCAAAAAAATTACCGAATTACACTGACAGGCTTTGTTATTATCATATGGAATGTCTGCGCGATGGTAGAGCACTGCTGGGCAACATATTTCTTAATAAATTTATAAACAATTCTATTCACACCCCTTATCTTTTATCACAAATTAATATTTATATACCTACCAAGAAATATAGGTCAATACTCTCCATTAAATCGAATTGTAAATAATTATAATAAGATTCATAGCACTACTGTGTCATATTTCGTTAAGGTTCTCCATGAGGTGATAATGGAAAGACATCTCGATGTATTTTCATGTCGCCTCAACACATTTAAATTTGGTATAAAGTTGTCATTATTTAAATCTTAAATTCCTACTCAAATGTTATTTTGAAGTAGTATTAATTTTTTATCAAATTTTATCTCATTTCTCATGTAATTTAATAGTATCGCATTATTCTATACTAGCTGCTGCCTAAAAAGTAGCCTATGTCCTTCTCCAAGGTCCCATGTATCTCTATACCAAAATTCATCAAAATCGGCTCAGCGGCTTAGGCGTGAAAACGTGACAGACAGACAGAGTTACTTTCGCATTTATAATATTAGTAGGGATATCATTCAGTCCTGTTTCCTGATTTGTTGTATAAAGAGGTAAGGTACCTCTTTAATGTACTCAGCAATAGCCATATGCGTGGCCAGCGATTGTTTGTTGGCCAACATCTGCGGTAGTCGCGCGACGTATTGCTTGATTTCCTGCACCGTTTTGTCTTTGTGTCGTTCGTCGAGTTGAGTTTTGATAACTCGTGCTTTCTTTGAAAGGGCTGCTCCTACCTAGAAATTCAATAGGATTTATCTAAACTAATGTTATAAAGAGAAATAATAATAATAAATAATGCCGGACATTACACACAAAATCATCTGGCCCCAAAGTAAGCATAGCTTGTATTATTGGTACCACATGACTGATATACTACTTATATACAATACTTATTATAAAACACCCAGACCCGAGACAAATACTTGCAAATCATACAAACATTTGACCCGCGGGAATCGAGCCCGCAACCTTTTGCGTCTCAGACGTGTGTTCGCCTACTGTGCCACAGAGGTCGTCGAAAAGAAGACTTTTTGTTTTTCTGTTGGTAATGAATTCATTTGAAAACTACTGGACTGATTTTAAAACTCTTTCATCAAGCTATATTATCGACCTCTGTGGCGCTGTGGGCCAATGCCTGGCTGAGACGCAAATGCTTGCGGTTTCGTACGCATTATAAATGTGGAAGCAAAGCGTTTTGTTCTAGAGGGTGGTAGACTGACAAGGTATGGATGGTATTGAGCGGTGCGTCTGCTTGTCCGGTTGTGAAAAGGAGATGGTGGAATAAGATCATGCAATTCCTGGGCACATTCTCCGAAATGTATTCTATAAAAGATCGAAAGGCAAGCAACTTTACGCCGGTGCTCGAGAATATGAAACTTAGTCTCAGCGTATAGCTGTTCACTTATCACCCTCAATGCTTTACGTTTAATCAAGTCCAAGGTAGCCAGCTCGTGTTTGTCTTTTAAATTATTTTTTTTTAATTTTATTTCAGGCAGGTTTATATTATGTGTATAAAATACATTAACAAGAACCCATCAAAAATAAATACCTTATAGACTAACATACATTTACATATAAACTTATTAACTACACAAAAAAACAGGTCACTTTCTTCGTCACCGGAGCTTCCCTATACCGTCGGTATTCAAATCCTGCTGACCAGAAGTCGGGTGCGAGAAATACGTCCTTGTACTTGGCAGCTATCCGGAGTACGTACGACTTGAAGTTGGTCTCTCTATTTGATTCTAACTGCTTCAAGCCACGCACAAATATGGCGGGCAGCTCCCTGATCCGGCATCGGCCTCTCATCCACGTATCGGATAATACTCTCCCCGGTAGTGGTCGCGTCTAACCGAGACACATAAATCGACACGATAGGCTCCATCGTCTGCATAGTGAGCCCAGCAGGTAGCGGAGCGGTACCTCGCCGATTTCGGTCGACGTTTCTTCTCCACGACAGTGAAGCCTTCATCGTCGACCTTATGCAATCCACCGCTAAGTTTCTTCGACCGTGCCTGACTCATTCGGTGCGTCTCGACGCTGGGCGCGGGCGCTGCGGCTGAGGCTGGCGGAACACCTGCGCATAACTCTTCTTCTGCTGGCGAGCTGGCGGCGCGGGAGTCATAAAGAACATAATTCCAAATTCAAATTAGGGAAATGTGTGATTTTTATTTGTTTTTCGTACTGTCAAGATGAGTGAATCTAATGAAGAAATTCGATACATTTTAAAATTTTACCACAAAAAAGGTTAAAATGCAACGCAAGCCTCAAAAAAAATTTGCGATATTTATGGACCTAGTGCAGTGTCTGTGAGAGTAGCACAAATTTGGTTTAAGTGTTTTCAATTCGGAAATTTTGATGTCAAAGATGCACGTCGCTCTGGTCGCCCTATTACGGATAAAATGGATGGCATTTTTGAAAAAGTGGAGCAAGATCGGCATATCAGTAGTTACGACGTAGCTGAAGAACTGGGAATTGACCACAAAACAATTTGGCGCATTTGAAACAAGCTGGGTACACAAAAAAGCTCGATATTTGGGTACCTCACGAGCTCACTGAAAGAAACCTAATGAACCGTGTACTCATTTGTGATTCTTTATTACGACGTAATGAAACCGAACCATTTTTGAAGAAGCTGATAACTGGTGATCAAAAGTGAATCACGTACGACAAGAACGTGCAAAAAAGGTCGTAATCAAATGCCGGTCAGGCTTCACAGACTGTGGCGAAACCCGGGTTAACTCGCAACAAGGTGATGCTGTGTGTGTGGTGGGATTGGAAGGGCATTATTCATTATGAGCTGTTACCACCAGGCAGGACCATCGATTCTGAACTCTACTGCGAACAACTGATGAGATTAAAGCAAGAAGTTGTGAGAAAGCGGCCGGAATTAATCAACAGAAGGGGTGTTGTTTTTCATAATGATAACGCTAGACCTCACACATCTTTAGCCACTCAGCAAAAACTAAGAGAGTTTGGCTGGGAGGTGTTAATGCATCCGCCGTATAGTCCTGACCTTGGACCTTCAGATTTTCACCTGTTTCGATCTCTTCAGAATTCTTTAGGCAGTGTCAGGTTAACATCACGAGAGGACTGCCAAAACCACTTGTCGCGGTCAAACCACTATTTTGATGAGAAGTCCAAAATTTCTATAGCAATGGGATCATGTCCCTAACTACAAGATGGCAAAAAGTTATCGAACAAAATGGTACCTACATACTTTAGTTAAATGTAAATAAACTATATTAAAAAATGTTTTGAATTTTCTTAAAAAATGCGAAGAAACTTTTTCCCCAACCTATTATTATAATAAGCTTTATGAAAATGTGACGTCATACGACTCGTCCCCCCTGTCCCACTTTGCCCCCGTGTGACGTAATTTATGGATAGCTTCTTACCGAGGTGAAGTAGCAATCTCTTAATTCAGAGAAAAGTTCTTCGCTGGAGTTGAGTATGACGCGTTTCTTCTCCCGAGCCGTGACCTCTGGGCTCGCATCGTCGGCCGATACGAACTTCTCGCCGGGAAACGTGGCTGTTGAGTTCTTTATACCGTAGATTTCATCTAAGAAATAGTAATAATAATAAAGGACAAATATTGGTGGACAATCCACACAACACCATCTAGCCCCAAACTAAGCATAGCTTGTATTATGGTGACCAGATAACTGATAGAATACTTAGATATTTTTAAATACATACTTACGATACTTTAATATACCCAGGCATAAAACAAACAACTTTGCTCATAAAGTTTTTTAAACTTACGCGATCAGAACACATTATTATAAGTCATACCGTGACCACAACAGAGTGTAAACCTGTCGAAACGTCGGGAAAAATAGGTAAATAAACGCGATAAATACCCGTTAATATTTATAATAACTATGCTCATCACACAAATGATTGTTCTAGGAGGGAATCGAACCCTCAACCTACAGCGTAGAAGGCAGAGCTACTTCCAACTGAGTTGACAGGCCAGACCAATATAGGAATAAATAGGCCAGTATAATATAAGTTGCCGTTCTCTAATACAACAACAACAAATACCACTGGGTGTTTATGTGTATAATATAATATTTACAGAAAAAAAAATATGAGTATTATATCAGTCACGTGGTACCCATAACGCAAGCTCTGCTTACTTTGGGGCCAGATGATGTTGTGTGAAATGTCCATTATTATTCATATACTGGTTCTATAGTAAAAATATTTTTTGATTTGCACTATAAATAATTAAATAAAGCCAGAAATTTCACACAACATCATCTGACCCCAATGTAAGCAAAGCTTGTGTTATGGGTACCACATAGCTGATATACTACTAAACTTTTTTATAAATGCATTATTATACATAGAAACTCCCAGACCCGAGTCAATTTTGCGTCTCAGCCAGACCTTTTCCCTCTGCGCAACAAAGGTCGGGTAGTATCACAACTGCGAATATGGAATTCTGTTACAATCAAAACTTTGATACTAACAGCTTTCAGTTACTATTGATGAACTGGTATTTTGATGTCATATGAATGGAAACTGAGATGAAAACAGAACGTACGTAATACCAATCCCAGAAATAATGCCTATGCTTGTTACTCTGCCTTCTGGGATAAACATTTGTATGATAAACGGGTTTGGGTGTGTAAAGTATCATAACTATGTAAATATATCACCCGTCATTTATGTACCGTTTTGATTTTTGAAGTGTAAACTTCTTTAGCATCGTTGTGATGTGAAAGTCGATGAAACGAAAAAGCGACAGTAAAAGGAGACACTATTTTTTTACGGTTTCACTTCTACCACGTGTGAATTGTACACACGTTTTATAGGGTTCCGTACCTCGAAAGGAAAAAACGGAACCCTTATAGGATCACTTTGTTGTCCGTCCGTCCGTCTGTCTGTCTGTCAAGACACTTTTTCTCAGGAACGCGTGGAGGTATCAAGCTGAAATTTATATCAAATACTCAGATCTACTGTCCCTTAAAGCTGTGAAAAAATCAAACTTCTAAGCCAACGAAATCAAAAGATACAGCCGTTTATGCCACAAACTTTCTAAACTCGCAAGGGAATCAAAACCTACAGGGTACTTCCCGTGAACTCAGAATCTTGAAATTTGGTACGAAGCAACGTCTTATAGCACAGATAAAGGATAAATTGCGATAACCGTACATTTTTAGTTACATCATATAATAAAAATATTTTTAATAATTTTAAACTTACTACCCTTATTCTCATTAACGCGTAGAGGTATTTAATTGAAATTCATATAAAATACTCAGGTCTATAATACCTTTAAGCTGTAACAAAATCAAACTTCTATGTCAACGCAATCAAGAGAAACAGCAATTTAAGTCGCATATATTCAAACTCGCAACTCACAAGGGAAAAAACCTACTGGGTACTTCCCGTGAACTCAGAATCTTGAAATTTGGTACGAAGCAACGTCTTATAGAACAGATAAAAGAAAAATTGCGAAAACTGTAATTTTTTTGTTACATCATCCAACTATGACTCGATTGTCGTGATGGGTGAAATTTTACTTATATACCTATAGTTTTGTACGGAACCCTCAGAGCGCGAGTCCGACTCGCACTTGGCCGGTTTTTTTTTATGTGAAAGGAACCAGTCGGGCCAACGTTGCTTCAACCGTTGGCAGAACTGTTTTTAGGGATGACAAACCTCAAGGTTGGCCAACGGAAAACTGGACTTAGAGCTAACAAACAGCCAACGAAAATTGCAACTAGGGAGATGATTGATATAATACTTAGATATTTTTAAATACATACTTACGATACTTTAAAACACCCAGACACAAAACAAACACACAAATCAAACTATGCTCATCAAACGAATATTTGTTCTGTAATGATCCCGTCCTGCTCGTTACTCTGCCTTCTGGGACAAATATTTGTATAATAAACGTGTTTGAGTATGTAAAGTATCATAAATATGTATAGAAACGTACTAGCTTCAACCCACGACTCTGCCTGCGTGGTATATAGCTAACGAGTAACCTTATGTTATTTTATGTGTCAATCTATAATAATACCTAGTTTCATCCAATGATATTTTATTATTAGATAAGTTATGTCAGTATTAATGCGACGTCAAGAACTATCCAAGGCGTGCGTACCTACTTATAGTTAAACATACTAAATGATACGATGTTACACGGTTGAGCCAAAACGGCACCTAGTATTCATGATTTCATAATGGTCGCATGTGTCGATTTAACTTGACCGTGTTATAATGCGTGAAGAAGATAGCATGATAACTAGCAGGAACGTAAAGAAGGCAGATATATGTTGCGCTGTGACGCTACGATTTCACTAGACTAATTCATAGAATATGTTACAGAATGGACAAAAATGTTATAAATGCCTACCGGTTACGAATGTTACGATGACTGATGATGATGTCTAAAATAACCATCAATTACTGCTTATTAGAATAGAATAAGGAATTCCCTCTGATGATAAAATAAAACAACTACTAATTCTAATAATAATACTTTATTTTTATTTACATCTAATTACCCTCAAATAGATTTAGTTTGTTTCTTTTTTGCCTTTTTGATTGTTTTTTCAAGTCGGGATTGTTTTTATGCGAAAAGTGCAGACGGACGTTAACGTATTTCTCTATTATTGCTTTAATTAAATGCAAGCGATGATTAAAAGTAGGTGGCTGTGTCATCGCATGTTCGTGGAGATTACTAAAACATTTGAATTGATGAAAGTCTTCAAAATACTATTTTTAACAATATCTATTTCTTTGTTTGTGGTAAAGTATACTCCGTTCTCTTTAATATAAGCTTTTAATATATTTTCCGACTTCATACAAATAATGAACAAGTTTTCGGTCGAGTAACATAAACCACCTACGTCTCTGATTGCAATCAATCTGTGGAACCACAACTTTTCACAGGAAAATAAAGCGTTGATACAAATTTCGCATCTTATGACATTACTTAATTTTCTTGCTATCCAACCTGAAATGTAGCCCACTATCTGTTTTATAGAATTAGTTGAGTGTTCATCGTTAAGAATTTTGGCAAATAGATCAACATTGTCCTGTGCAGTGGCATCGCTTTTGATTAATTTGGATTCGTTTGAAGAATCGGATTCATCGTCTTGTATTGCACGTTTACCGGAGGACCAGTTAATATTCGAGATAGCAGATGAGCAATTTAAAATAGGAACACTTTCTAGTGGAATGCAATTGCCACTAAAAGCATTACGCAACTCTAAATGATTCAAAATCTTCTTATATATACCCTTAAATTGAATAACATTGGGGTTATTGTTGTAGCCTTCGTGCTTCCGGATGACGCCAAATAGAATCTCTATGTGATCCTGGCTGAATCTATATGTAGATATGTATTCTAGTGTTGATTTATTTTCAATGAGTGAAGCATAAAGGTGTTTTAAACTCTCAATGCAAACCAGAAATCCTAGGAAATCAGGTTTACATTTGCATTCCACTAACCGTTTCTTGGTGATTGTGAATGTAATTCGACGTCTTATTATTCGTCTCGTTTTATTGTAAATTTTCAGTGACAGGATATACTGTTTTACTTTGTCCAGGAATTCTAAGATTTCGATAGCATTTTTTCGGCAAATAGGTTTTTTATATCCAAAAATGTAAATTGATCGCGAATTGAATATATCAAACAGGTCATTAAAATTTTTGATAAATTCCACTGTTGCTTCTGTTTCCTTGAATCTCGAAGACACTAATAGCTGTTCACAGAGCTCTAATGCATTAGCAACGCTTTTGCTGAGTAACTGAGTCGCCAATTTGACTTTCACTATTTCATTTCTAAAATGTAAATGACGCTCAGACAATTTGTTTGCAAAATTTAATCCTTCGTTGGCTTGAAGCTTGTTTAAATTAACCAACAAATGCCATTTAATTTCTTTGTCGCACTCATTAAAGATGATTCGCTTAGATTCGAAGGTGTTTCGAATCAGTTTGATCATATGACAAGGATCAAAAAATACTGCAACTTCTGTATCACACTCCGGGTGCTTAAAAGTGGTTTTTAAATTATCAGGATTCTTTAAATTACAGCCTAAAATATTTGCGGCTGAAACGTTAGCTTGACAACCGTCAAATGTAAGAGCAACTACATCTACCCCAGCGTGATAACATTTACTCAAACAAGAAGTTATTAAATGTGCCCGAGTTTCTCCAGTGACTCCTTTTACAAAAAAATACCCTACTGGAAGCTTCCAGCTTTCGTTTAAAGCTACCAATAGAAATACGTACGCTTCCGTAGCAATTACTTTAGAAGTGGAACCCCCAAAATCCACTACACCATCTGTTTTTTTTCCAGTCCACTTCGTTTGGTGTCTCAATGCCATCTCATCTACTACAAGGGTACATAGTATTCTTTTACCAGTTAGTTCTCTTTTCTTTTTTAGAGTATCGAATGCTTGAGAGGTGAAGCCAGGCAACACTGAACTGTTTTCATACCACTTTCCTAAGACACGTGGATGTGGCAGAGCAGAGTGGAAAACTTGCCTCACGTATTTGTATGCAGCTGGAGAGTAGAAATTCAGGGTTAGAGCAAATTTTCGCATTGCTGGGGGATATTTTTGTCGCAGGCTTTTCTTACTTTTCTTTTTAAGGGCTATTCTGGTAAATATATTACAAACTTCTGGATTTAGATTTAGTTCGTCAAATTGTTCATCGGAGATATATTCCTTTTTTTTCAAATGTTTTAAAATATATTTCATACTTTTCACTTTTTTTTCCAATCTTTTATTCTTTTTAGATAGATTTCTATTTTTTTTAATTAATTTTTGTTTCTCAAAACTAATTTTTCGAATACACTTTTTTAGAGCTGTTTTTCGAGGTGTTTCCAGAATAGACTCCAAATCAGATATATTTTCTCTGTCAAGGCTGTTAGGAGTGTTAGGACTGGCTGATGCACGTCGAGATAAAGAATGCGATGGTTCCTGAAACCAAAGTAGTATATTTTTATTTAATCTAATGTAAATCCTTATCAGGGGGAGGCCTGAGTCCAGCTGCAGACAGCAGAAAAGGCTGTAGATGATGAAGATTAATGTAAATCACCTGCCGTTCGTTAGTCTCGCTAAAACATAAAAACAGCCTGACCAATTTTGTAGGTAAGTAGGCAGGTAGGTAGGAGTAGGTAGGTAGGTAGGCAGGTAGGTAGAGGTAGGTAGGTAGGTAGGTAGGTAGGAGTAGGTGGTAGGTAGGCAATATTGGAAAAGATGTCCGAAAAAAATATACTAGAACAGGACAGACAACGTTCATCGGGTCAGCTTTTCATTAATAATAAATCTTTATAACATGAGATTTTTACACTCATCACTTAATCACACATCTTACAATATAATATTCCATAATAAATACCACATTTACCTCCAAAACAGGAAAAGCTGTCTTTTTCAATAAAGTTAATCCCTTTTTAGATGTATATTTATCGGCATTATTGAAATGTACCGAACATATTCTACTTGAAGTATTTGGCCGCCAATCTTCTTCCTTTCTTTGTCTACGTACAATTTTTATCCATTGGTTACACCTTAATTCGTTTGCCGGAAACCTATAAAAATAAATAGCAAACCAGTCATAAAATTGATTTCATCTTGTATTAAATGGGAGCTAACGTGTAGGCACTGTCTTAGAATGAATTGTCCTTTCTGTTACATTACTTTTTATAATCTCTGACTGACTGTAACAGACATCTCTTTCGAACTCGGAGAACAGAGTATTTGCTGTCGCACTCGATCTTTATATGATTCATTCTATACAATTATTTTGGATTTTATAAATAATATGAACACAAATTAATTCAAAATATGTACTTACGCATGATATGTGATCCCTAGACTCTTGGAAGTTTTACTTGTGTAGTTTTTACAGTGTCGCATAACACAGGACGGCATTTTGATAATAATTCCCGGACACAAACATACGACGTCAACGCGCTGCGCAACCAGCGGTACTGAGTTATGAGTGCGCTAATTAGCCTAGTTTTGTGGTGCCACTTTTTATGCGTCAATAACTCATCTACCTCTTTTTAATATAATATCATTGGTTTCATTCAACAGATTCTGTAATTATTGTATCATTGAGTAAACATTGGTCTAACATTTAACTTTCTCGTCAGTTCAGTCATATTTATAACCGACTTCAAAAAAGAGGAGGTTCTTCATTCGGTTGTAAGTTTTTTTTTAATGTTTGTTACCTCCTAAATAACTCATACCTTATATAAAAATATATAAACGAAACTACTGAACCAATACTGATATATTTTTTATGGGACCAATCGGAAAGTAGTGTTGCGCCCGATACATAGCATCTGTTGGCAGGCAGACACATTAAATATTCACCTACGCCATCTGGTATCGAGTAGATGCAAACTACAAAGTACACGTATCGAATGCATATGAGTGAACGAGATAGCAATATCTCTCTATTGCAAGCGAACATTTGAGCGCGTTCCGGTTCGTTCTCGAACGTTCGAGTAGCGTCGCGGTTTTGCTCGACGCACTCGACGCTCGTATAAATACGGCGGTGGTTTGCAGATGCAGTCAGTCTATTTTCGGCTAAGCAAGTGTTACAAGTGCGAAAGTTTTGAAGTGTTATCAGTTGTGTTGTAGTGTTGTGACTCTTATTGTGTTCTATTGAGAAGTTAACTAGTATAATCAGTGGATTAAGTTCAGTGTGTGGTAACTTTGAAATTAAAGTTATTATTTGGTAAAATCAAGCGGTTTCATAACTTATCAGTACCCGGCTCGTAACAGTAGGTTTCCTATCATATAAAAAAAAATCAAATCCGTTCATATATGACGAAGGTACGAGGTAACTAAACATTAAAAAAAAATACAACCGAATTAAGAATCTTCACCTTTTTTAATGTCGGTAGTCAAAGTCAAAAGATGATTTATTCAATACAATCACAAGGATCACTTTGAAACGTCTTACATACTAGGTGAATTTAGGTGCCAATTCATCCTAACCCAAGCTCGAGAAGAATTGGCAAGAAACTCGTCTTGGTCCTAGCGCTTTTTTACATGATCCATCTTATAACTACCTTAACTACGAAATACTAATACAAGAGAGTTTATACATTTCAAGTGTGTCGGTTAAATGTCTGACGGCAGAGCGACATGAGGCCATGCATTCTTATCAATAATATAGTCATCTATATTAAAATAAGCTTTCTTCAAAAGACTACCTTTAATGTATGCTTTAAATTTCTTAATAGGTAGTTTAGTAGCATTTTCAGGAAGCTTATTATAGAAGCGCACCGTGTTCCCCATAAATGATTTATTAACTTTTTCTAGTCGAAACCTAGGGATGTATAATTTATGTTTATTCCTAGTGTTGATTTTATGAAGGTCACTATTTTGCTGAATCCCATCTCTATTTCTATGCGTGTATAACAAATTTTCATATATATATTGTGAAGCTATTGTGAGAATATTAATTTCTTTGAATATTTATCTCAAAGATTCTCGTGGTTTCATTTTATAAATGGCACGTATTGCCCTTTTTTGAAAAAGGTTCTCTCAATTCGGTTGTTTTTTTTTTATATTCAATAAAGTCGGTTTTTAGTACAATAAAGCAACTTAAAGAAGGAAAATTCCATGGTTTTTTTTTTATCGACTGACTTACCAATTAATCCTTCATACGTCAGCTGAGAAGCCATTACACTGGTGAGGTCCATAGCGCGGTCAAGCAGTAGCAGTTGATCAATACAAGAGGTCGACGACCCTTTGACACCCGACCCTTGTTCTTCTTTGTTGAGACGACAAAGGAGGTCCCACACCTTCGCAAAAAAAATGTACGAGAGTGATTGCATCGTAGAGTTGTCTTGTGTCGTTTAGTAATAATATAATATAAACTTTATTTCAGGCAACAAAATCATCTACATATACTATTACTAGCTGCTGCTAGTGGATTCGCACGCGTGGTACCTAAATAAAAAGTAGCCTATGTCCTTCTCCAAGGTCCCATCTATCTTTATACCAAAAATCATCAAAATCGGTTCAGCGGCTTAGACGTGAAAACGTGACAGACAGACAGACAGAGTTACATTCGCATTTATAATATTAGTAGGGATAGTAGGGATTATAAAGAGGAAAGATTTTTAATAGGCTCCAAAACTACCGGTCCGTTTTGAAAAAATCTTTTACCGTTGGAAACCTACACTATCCCCGGGTGACATAGGCTACTTTTTATACCGGGAAAATTGGTTTGTCCCGGGAAAAATATTCAACGCAGGCGAAGCTGCGCGCGGACAGCATATGCTATTAAATAATGGAATAACAAGATTCCATAGAAGATAAAACATATAGACTAATATACATATAAACTACACAAAGAGTCAGGGCACTATCTTCATTACCGGTGCTTCCCTATACCGTCGATAGATAACTTCTGTCAAGTCAAGTCAAACGATAGGTACTTTATTCAATACAATCACAAGGATCACTTTGAAACGTCTTACATACTAGGTGAATTTAGGTGCCAATTCATCCTAACCCAAGCCCGAGAAGAACTGGCAAGAAACTCGTCTTGGTCCTAGCGCTTTTTTATATGATCCATCTTATAACTACCTTAACTACGAAATACTAATACAAGAGAGTTTATACATTTCAAGTGTGTCGGTTAACTGTCTGACGGCAGAGCGACATGAGGCCATGCATTCTTGTCAATAATATAGACATTAATACAAATCAAAATAAATAATCCCGGACATATCACACAGCATCATCTGGCCCCAAAGTAAGCAGAGCTTGTGTTATGGGTATAACACATGACTGATATACTACTTATATACTTTTTTTTTTAATACATACATTTTATACATAGAAACACCCAGACCCGAGACAAATACTTGCAGATCATACAAACATTTGTCCCGCGGCGGGAATCGAACCCGCAACCTCTGCGTCTCAGCCGGACCTTAGCCCACTGTGCTATAGAGGTCGTCATAATTTATTTTATTTTAATTTATATTATAATAATCTTTCTTCAAAAGACTACCTTATGTGTATCTAAGCTATAAATTTCTTAATAGTTTCTGACCAGTAGGGCGATTATGGAACTCTTGTTACAATCAATGTCTATCAGTTTCGATTAGCAATCGGCATCAATGTCTATCAATTTCGATAAGCAATAGGCAATATTTCATTCAATCATATACGATGTATTTAAATGCTTAGAACGCTCAACACGGTTCCTACCACAATCGTACTTTGTAAATTGGTAGAGTTATAGTTTGACACCAACTTCACATTGTAACTAGCGATAGAAGCCGATAGAAATCGCAGCGATCCGTAATACCAATTCATCAATAGTAACTGAAAGCTATTAGTAGGTATCAATGTTTTGATAGTATCAAAGTTCCATAATCGCCCCACAGACGTCGGGTGCGAGGAATACGTCCTTGTACTTGGCAGCTACTCGGAGCACATACGACTTTAAATTGGTCTCTCGATTCGATTCTAACCGCTTCAAGTAAAATTTGAGCTCATAATTTATTATTATTTATTATTTTATTTTTATAAAAAATACAACAGAATTAAGAACCTTCTCCTTTATTATTAGATTGTTTTTATTTTTTAGAAGTAAGATTTACCTACTTTTATTTTTCTCTGTAAGTACTTTAACTAACTATTTTTTTTTCTCCCTCTTTCTGTTTTCCTAATTTTTACGCATTAGATAGTATCTGTAATGTTAAAATAAAGTGTAAGTAAACTGAATTTGAATATGTATTTAATATACCTTTTTTTTTTTTGTTGGTTAATAAAAGGATAAAGTTATGATTTATATACCTGTTTAGCAGCTTGTCCTTTACCGAAAACCCGTGGTATGATTCCATACAGCTGCTGTATGGTGCGCAGAGCTTGCGCTGAGTTATACATGCAGGTTGGATCACCTTCTAGATAATTCTCCCTGTTGATAAGTACATTATCATTATTAATGAATATTCGAGCACTGGCATGTTGTAGAATCTAAAATGTTGGAAGACATGTGCCAAATGCATGAAAGGAACCTCTGAGGCGCACTATCCTCCTTACACCACACTGGTTCTAAATAACTTGTCTTCTTCTTCTTCTTTCGTATCGTTGTTATATCCTATTTGACCAGTAGGTAGCCACATCTACAGCATTATCCGAACAGGACATCAGATCACCCATAGTGCGAGGGCTGCATCAGTCGGACACTCTGGTAGGTGTTGGCTTTGGAAAATGTCGTAGGCGGGTGGTTTGGGTCATGTAAAGGATCATTTGGAGGTTGTAACATCGTGTTGAGAAAATTTGCCAGCATAGGACACTGCATTACCGTGCCCTATCTGTTACCAGGGCACGCTATGAGGAGGCTATTTTCTTGTACCCCAAGTACAAGCCCCTTGAAATAACTAGTGACGATAAGAAGTTCACTTGTTGCATAGCTCACTTGGTTCCTATCAGATTAATGAAGTACTTTGTTCAAGGTCCGGGAACTGAAATGGTGATTGCATAGTTAAGTAACCTAAGCGCAGTGGATTTTCAAAACTGTTTGGGTCTTAATAGAGGCTTTTTAGCCTGTCATTCAGACCTGTCAGTCAGCCTGCAACCACCAAAGCATTGGGAATCGATTAAATGGTAATATGCGATAAATACCTGTGTAATACTAAAAAAATAAAATAATAATAATAATAATGCCGGACATTTCACACAGCATCCTTGTTATAGAAGCGTACACATTGCCCTATAAGACTTATTACTTTTAAACATATGTACTAGCGATAGACCACCCATTGTACTACCGTGTAGCTGAACATTATTTTTTTATAACTGTCTAGTGTATTTGTGGTGTGCAATAAAGTATTTTTATCTATCTATTATATAAGAATTGCTCATTTAAAGGTATTAAATAGATACTATTACCTGAAATCGTTTTGTAGTTCCAAAGACATCACGTCACTCTCAAAAGGGAATAGGTCACACTTGAATTCCTGAATCGTCAGGTTGTTCAGTACTCCTCGGTTGGTCAGATGTATCTTACAGAGTTCACTCTTGCGTGGCACGAAGAACAGGTGGAACTCTAGCTGTGTGGTCTGTTTGGATCTGTAAATTAATGCAACAATGGTGGTAATAGCTTGATTGTAACATCTGATCAGATCAGCTCAGAGAGTTCGATATTAACTTAGGTAATGATAAGCTCTGAGACTTAATAATATTAATAATAAAATATTTAGCGCAAAGTATAATTCAAGCTAGCGCAAAGTATAATTCAAGTTCAAGTTATTTATTGGTAACAAAATAAGGATACATGTCAGTTTCTTCACAATAATAGATAGGTTAGTAAATACATTGTGTTGAAAATACACGAAGCATTTAAACATACATCATTCAAATTTACAATATAAAAATGTAATTTATATTAATTTAAAGTAGATAATAAATTTTAATCAACCCTTTATTGCAATTGATCAATGAGCCAATTTTTTTATTTAAATTTAAAGGATTACTTTGACGCAGCATTTGTGATGCGTGTCAGGAAGACGGTTATATACCGCCGGCCTTTACATGCAATAGCTTCGACGATTTAGTAAGGCGCCGCGGTACAGCTCGCAGCTTATAGTTGTGTGATAAAACCCTTGGACCAGTTTTGCTGGCAACCTTGCTCTAACTAAGTTTGCACTTGTATGTATACGCGAGGGATCACTGCTTCAGCTAGTGCCAAAAGGTAGTGTTCACAAACACTTTTAGCAATGGATACAGCTTAATATGTAAGGTTAGTGACTTAAAAAGATGTATAAGAAAAACAAATTAAGTTTAAGTAGTTACAAGTATAAAACTAAAATAAAAATGAATGAATGTGTCACGTGACACACATTTGGAATTAAGTCCCTTTTGTATGCAGGGTTGGCATAAATAATCATTACCATGCCAGGCTCTCATTCTCTCTGCTCACTCCACTCTTTAATTTTTAAATATTCTCTTATGTTGTGGTACCATGGTCTTCACATGTGAGTGGACTAAATATTGCTGGATAATTCACACAATACCATCTAGTCTTAAACTAAGCAAAGCTTGTTCTATGGAACCCAGATGACTGATGAAATACTTATACCTTTAATGTAAATACAAACTTATGATAAAGAATTAAATAAATATTGGTGGACAATGCACACTACAACATCTAGCCCCAAACTAATCAACGCTTGTATTATGGTGACCAGCCGGGCGATTATGTAATTCAAATACTATTAAAACATTGATACTAACTGCTTTTAATTACTACTCATGACTTGGTATTATGGAAGATTGATGTTGATTGTAACACATGCTGTCATACGAGTATGAATGGACAACTAACATACGTAATACTCAAACTATTAATTAAAATAATGCCTATTACCAATCAAAACTGATAGACATTGATTGTATCATGAGTTCCATAATCGCCATACAGATGACTGATAGAATACTTAATAATAAAACTTTATAACACACATAGAGAACAAATATTCATCACACAAATTTTTATATTGGATGGGGATTGTTCAATCCCACAACCACAACCTACAGGGCAGAAGGCAGTGTTACTAGGTACCAACTGTGAGACCAGTCAATTGGTCTGAGAAGTTTAGTAATGAATTTACATTGTAATAATTAATAATAAAAATAATATTACCGGACCTTTCACACAGTATCATCTGGCCCTAAAGTAAGCAGAGCTTGTGTTATGGTTACCACATGACTGATATACTAATTGTATACTTTTTTTTTTAAATACTAAATAAATAATTTTTAATTTTTTATGTTATACATAGAAACACCCAGACCTGAGACAAATACTTGTAGATCATACAAACATTTGTCCCCCAGCGGGAATCGAACCCGCATCCTTCTGCATGTCAGCTGGACCTTATCTCACTGTGCCACAGAGGTCTCAAGTCAAGTCAAGTCAAAGTCAAAGTCAAAGTCAAAAGATGATTTATTCAATAGAATCGCAAGGATCACTTTGAAACGTCTTACATACTAGGTGAATTTAGGTGCCAATTCATCCTAACCCAAGCTCGAGAAGAATTGGTAAGAAACTCGTCTTGGTCCTAGCGCTTTTTTATATGATCCATCTTATAACTACCTTAACTACGAAATACTAATACAAGAGAGTTTATACATTTCAAATGTGTCGGTTAACTGTCTGACGGCAGAGCGACATGAGGCCATGCATTCTTATCAATAATATAGTCATCTATATTATAATAAGCTTTCTTCAAAATACTACCTTTAATGTATGCTTTAAATTTCTTAATAGGTAGTTTAGTAGCATTTTCAGGAAGCTTATTAAAGCGCACCGTGTTCCCCATAAATGACTTATTAACTTTTTCTAGTCGAAACCTAGGGATGTATAATTTATGTTTATTCCTAGTGTTGATTTTATGAAGGTCACTATTTTCACTACATCTCTATTTTTATGTGTATATAACAAATTTTCATATATATATTGTGAAACTATTGTGAGAATATTAATTTCTTTGAATATTTCTCTCAAAGATTCTCGTGGTTTCATTTTATAAATGGCATGTATTGCCCTTTTTTGAATTACAAATATTTTACCAATATCAGCTGCTTTCTCCCAGAGAATGATGCCGTATGACATAACACTATGGAAGTAACTGAAATAAACTAGTCTAGCTGTAGCTTCATCAGTAAGCCACCGCACGAACTGCATATGCAGCGGAACTAAGCCTACCAGCAAGCGTTTCAATTTGTGGTCCCCACTGTAGTTTTGCATCAATGTTAAGACCTAGGAAGATCGTGGAATTTCTAAGATTCATTGCTTCTCCATTTATTTCAATGTTGGAAGGGCTATGAATAACATTTGGCAAAGTGAATTTGATACATTTAGTTTTTTGGAATTAAGCAAAAGATTATTTACAGTGAACCAGTTAAGAACTAACGATAAGGATTCATTTACGTTATCGCAAATACTGGTTTTACCTCTATCAACTTTAAAAATTAAAGACGTATCGTCTGCAAATAAAACTATATCACAAATATTTTTTACAAAAAAAGGTAAATCGTTAACGTATACTAGGAATAAAAAAGGGCCTAGTATCGATCCCTGAGGTACCCCTATATCAATAATTGATCTCAAAGACCTCTCACCACCCACGTCTACTTTCTGGACTCTATTGGATAGATAAGACTGTATGAGGTCAATCGCCCGGTTTTTAATGCCATAATATTTTAACTTTGTGATTAGGGTTGCATGACTCACACAGTCAAAGGCCTTAGATAGATCGCAGAATACCCCAACTGCATCCTGTGACTTCTCCCAGGCCTCAAATATATGCTTTAAGAGCGCTATACCTGCATCAGCTGTTGATCGACCTTTAGTAAATCCGTATTGATTACTATGTAGCAGGCCGTTAACGTTAAAGTGGTATAATAACTGATTAAGAATTATTTTTTCAAAGATTTTACTTAAAGCAGGTAATATTATATTAAGATATCGGTCTATAATTAGCGAGATCACTTACACTTCCAGACTTAAATATAGGAATGAGTTTACTGTGTTTCATGAGATCGGGAAAATTCTCTCGTCGATACATCTATTAAAAATATAAGCTGAACATGGTGCAATATCTAGGATAATGACACCCAGCATCTTTGTAGACATTCCCCAAAGATCTTCTGTATTTTTTATATTAATTAACTTGGATGCTTTTACAATACTAGCCTCGTTAATGTAGCTAAAACTAAACTTATTCTTACATTTTGCAACACTAGATTCTAATAGTACGGAAGCTCTGGAGGCTGAAGAGTTTAACGATTTGGTCACTATTTTTGGTATAACTGAGAAAAAACTATCAAATGCATTCGCAACATCCTGTTCTTTAGTCAAAATTGTACCATTTATATTTAATTTGAACTGTATATTGTGAGCCCTTGATTTAGTCTGCGAGTTCTGCGAGTCTTTGACTTGCAAGTCAATTACTATGTTGATTAAGTTAATAGTGGTCTGAAATTCTTCTATCTGGATGACAAAAAAGCTTAGGATGATTCTGGGCAACTGTAAAGAACTTTGCAAGGATCATACAAAAACCTGTGGACCCAGATCATTTTATTGCCGGATTCTTCTTGGACTGGGCTAGTATGAACCAGCACCATACACACCTAGTATGTAAGACAATTCAAAATGGTTGTTGATTGTTGAATGATTTTATTGTATAAAAAACATTTAAGTTTCACATCCATCATGGCTATATAAATTATTTATGATCAGGATCAACAGCTCGATTCAAACTATGTAACTATTGTTAACATTTTTGAAGTTGTTTATATTTACCTGAGAGATAGCACATAATCTGCTACTAGGTCCATGAGTGCTATTTTGGGTCTTGCAATGAACACAATGTGCTTGACAGAGATGTTGGGTAAGTTGCCAGGGCGTAGCGGGAACATATCTGCCACTTCATGGTCTTTGAGCAGTGCGTATTGGGCAACAAGGCCTACCGGGCCTGCTAGCCATTCATCCCAGATTGTAACCTGGAGGGTTTTTTTATTTAGAACATTACAAAGACATTACTGGTCTAGTTAAAAAAGACAATGGAAATAACACTAGTAATAAAACAATATGAATGTTCAGTGAGTCAACCGAAATACACAGGTACAGTTAATACTGTTGTGTTGTGATGAAGCCTAACAACTGATATTGAACAGCAATTAATTAAAATATTAACATAAAAGCGATATCTTTCCTCATTAGTTTCAGCTTACCTTAGGCCCTTTGTAAAGTTGTAAAAGGTTCAGTAATTCAGTTCTCATGGTTTCCTGCACTAAGGCTACGTTGAGTCTTCCACCCGAGAGATGTGTACTCATTTTAGTTTCTCTCATTTTATTACAAACGACCAAATACAAGATGCAAAATGGGCGGAAGGAAACTCGAAAATATTTTGTTTATTTTGAATTGAAAGTGCCTGCGGCTTTGGGGCTGGGTTGAGGTGAGGGCTGTGCTATGACAGTGACATTGACAGGTGACAGTGACATACTGTTACTATTGGCAGACCATAGTGACACAGAAATTTATCTTCTTCTTTTCTTCGTCAATGGCCTTTGACATACTAATGTCAATTCTGCCAATGTCAAGTGTTTATAGTTTATATTCCGTTTGTTTGTTATAAGTCTTGTTTCTTATAAATCCTGTAGTCACAATTTATTCATTAAAATTCCGCCAAGATTACTGAATAAAACATGCAATAAAATGGGTAAAAAATATTAAAGTAGCAGATCTATGTTGCTCCATGAAATGACAGACGAAGAATCGCGTTATTTGTCTATTTTATTCTTCTTTATGGCGTTTGCGACTGCGTACTTTGTCACAATTCTGCCAGTGTACATGTCACTTTATCTGTCACATTATAAATTTACTGTGATTCTTCGTCTGTCATTTCATGGAGTAACATAGCTCTGCTTATTTAATATATTTTACCTGTTTTATTGCATGTTTTATTCAATAATCTTGGCGGAATTTTATTGAATAAATTGTGACTACAGGACGGGTTTGGATAATTGAATTATATGTGTATTGTGGTGCAATTTGATTTGAACGACGAGGAATCCCAAGAAAATTTTAGACGCCATTCCGCGTGACGTCTAGAATTGACAATTGACCATCGACTAATACTCTAATAACAAACAAACTGACTATATCCTATAAACACTTGACCACTTGACACTGGCAAAATTGACATTAGTATGTCACAGCCCATTAAAGAAGAAGAAGAAGTATAAAGCTTAGTATTCACAACCAGGTATTTGAATTAAGAAGAATGTAATCTTTTATTGTAGCAAAACTACTTCCGATCCAGTCAACCAAATAAATCATGATAGTATAGTGACCGTGGTAGTTTATGTGGAATGTAGTCGTATAAAACTGTCTGGAAAATAGGCATCAGTGAGTCAGAATTGACTCTCTGCTTAGTACCTCTGAACTGGTGTCGTACGGAGTTTCGCAAGGTAGCGTGCTTGGTCCGACATTGTTTCTTATTTATATCGATGGATTACCTTTACGGAAAAATCCTAAAAAACGCTGTAATTATCACTTTTGCAGATGACACCATTATACTTTTCAGTGCCAGGACTTGGGTCGACACAATTAATTACAGAAATTACAGAAAGTGGACACTTTAATTGTTAAATGGTTAGATAATAACCTACTAACCAGTGTGACTGCTACACATAATTAAAAGGTCCCATCTAAAATACTTAGGCATAACAATTATAACATAACATTCAGTCACATCGTTTCCATCAGCTTGAACGGTCGCTTCGTAGTGGCTATCTCAATGTTGACCTAGATTATTCGCGTGAGTCAACGCGACGTAAAATGGCTAGTCCAAAAAGATCAGACACTATTGTGATTGACACTGTTCTTTCATTTATACAATGCAAGCTGGATGTTATGGACCAGGTCAGTCTGACCCAAATCCTGACTTCCAGCTACACTGATGCCCAGATCGCAGGCGCCAAAAAGGTACTACACAATACAGCGGCGACCACCATCCGCCTGATAACCAGGCAAAGGGAAGAGCGTGGCAAAAAGGACATCGAGGATATCTTAAAGGTGTTCCTGGAGACCGATCCCGATGACGTCCCGACGTTTGTTTGTCAAGACCTCACCTCTCTTCTTCCGCCGCTGACTTGGGACCACGTGGCCGTTACCTGTGTCCTTAAACAGATAACACAGCTGAAGGCAGTTGTCTTCAGCATCCAGGCGCAACTTCAACTTTCGAACTCGAACTTGTGGCATTGCGCAATGTAAATGCAGTGCCAGCTATTTCGCCGCAATCAGCGCAAAACGTAAATATGCGACGCGGTGCAATCCGATGCCGGACTTCACCTGTCAGCAGTTATGAAGACGCGACGCTTTACACCGATACGCAGGTAAATGACCGACCGGCTTCGCTGACCTCGGCCCCCGGAACGTCAGCCCCGCAGTCTGCGATTTCTGCGCCCCCTCCTGCTCCCCGAGCCACCCCGGCTCCCGCGCCGCCAGCTGGCCAGCAGAAGAAGAGTTACGCGCAGGTGTCCCGCCATCCTCAGCCGCCACGCCCGGCGCCCAGCGCCGAGACGCACCGAATGAGTCAGGCACGGCCGAAGAAGCCTAGCGGTGGCTTGCATAAGGTCGACGATGAAGGCTTCACTATCGTGGAGAAGAAACGTCGACCGAAATCGTCCCAAAATCGGCGAGGTACCGCTGCCGATGCCGGATCAGGGAGCCGCCCGCTGTACTTGTGCATGGCTTGAAGCGGTTAGAATCAAATAGAGAGACCAACTTCAAGTCGTATGTGCTCCGGGTAGCTGCCAAGTACAAGGACGTATTTCTCGCACCCGACTTCTGGTCAGCAGGAGTTGTTTACCGACGGTATACGGAAGCACCGCTTACGAAGAAAGTGCCCTGACTTTTTGTGTAGTTCATAAGTTTATATGTATATATATGTTAGTCTATAAGGTATTTATTTTCTATGGGCCCTTGTTATTGTATTTCATACACTTAATTTTGTTGCCTGAAATAAAATTTAATTAATTAATTTATTTATTTATTATAACAAATCATATTATAAGCATAACAAAAAACACATTGGCGATAATCAACTTTTGAAAAGCTACTATTGATTGGGACAATCTATCATCTCATATGGTATATCTGGATGGGACGGCACTGGAAAATCTTTTATGTTACATACAAGGTAATGCTAGCAAAGCCATACATGTACCCTACAACTCAACTATATAAAGATATTGATGTTCTAACCGTCAGACATCAAAACAACGATCCTGCCCAACATAGACTTCCCAGCGACTCTAATAAAACCAAGAAAAAAAGGTGCGACATCGTGTATATGACTCCAAATTGTAGAACGGAATTTTCGCACCCTTCTTTCTCCTTGGCCCTTTTATGTACATACAACAAAATCAATAAACATGTAGGTAAATCTAACCAACATGACGACGTACAATATTGTAAACAAAAACTGGACAATTATAAAAAAAATACTGGATTATGTTCACACAAATGAATTAATAGCAGTAACTTTCTGATAAATAAAGAAGATCTAGATAAAAACCACACAAAAATAATAAATAAATACTGGTAGACAATGCACACAGCGTCATCTTGCCCCATACTGGCCATACTCCCCATACCGAATGAATGATAAAAATACCTATGATATTATATAATATATATTTATTTCCATTACCTATGTATTATATCCTTACCTTCATACCTACTAGTTTTTATATACCTAACATCCACTTACAATAAATAACCTTAATGTCTAAAATAGTTTTAGTACCTACTTATAGATATTTGTTCATAATGTATTATTTAGTTTAGTCTGTATTATGTTAAAATTTACTTTGGTTTCTCAATAAGTAATAGCCGTATGCCGCGCCGCCATGGAAGAGCAACGACAAATCTGCCATCATACAGTGCGAAATAGTACGGAGAGTAGTCACTTGACTTTACCTAACTGCTAAATGCTACGAATATTACGAACTTACCACAACTTAAAATTTTAAAAATAGAATAGTGTAAAATAATAAGATGCCATAGTTGTAAGTTTGTAAACTCCTGATTACTGAATAAACGTTATTATTATTATAATAAAATTAAACTGAACATGCAAAATGAGCTCCGATGCCGATCCATATTGATGAAATTGATTGGTTTGGTGTTTTTCTAATATGTTGTGTGTCTATGTCAATGTGTTGTATAATGAATAGATAGCTTTCAACGCGGCAAAGTTCAAAACTCAATTTTACCATTTCTCCATTTTACCATACCATTTTACTCTTTTGGAGCCAATGAGTATGTTTGTTTGTTTGTGGTTTTCGTTTTAAATAACCTATACGCAGATACATTTATATGTTTTTTTTATCGTGTCGTAATATGATTATCAGCATTTATGGTTGCGGGTAGTTGTCCCGAAATAGCTAAGCTTTCACCGATAAGATCATATTTATAACCTATGAGCCTGAAAGTGAGTACCAACATTTATAATTTTGACCTGTATTTCTGAATAAGACTTAGTATTCTCATCAGACTCGCTCCGTCAGGCTCCACATAATGAGAACCGACCGACATGTTATAAAATACAAACTACATGGTAAACAATATAATAAAATACATAATACCTATCTACTCAAAACTTTTTAGACACCTTACAAGGAAATCCCAAAGTAATTTTCATAACAAACCATTTCCCCTCAAGGACACCAGTCACATCTCATTCGTATTCGATTCTAACCAGCTTACATACGTAGATATAATAGAAAAGTATGTAAGTACCTACAAAACGGAGCTTAGTGCCTACTATATATGAATGCAGTGTATATACCCAAACGTAGCCAAAGTATCTACAGACGACCGAGAGGCAGACCCATATCGGCGCTTCGTCGTGTCGTAGAGCGGCTCTGCGCGCGTCCCATCGATTTTTCCACCAAACAAGTCATTGCCAACCAACAGTAGAACTATAAACACGCTCAGAATAACAAGTGAAACTGCGCATTGGTACCTAAGCTTGTGAAATGTGAATAAGTATTGAGAAAATCCCGGGAAACATGCATCACTCCACAGAAAATTGTAGCCGCTAAATAAAGGTCAGTATTGAAATAAGTTGAAACAGCCCTTTCCATATTCTCCTTCTATTTGGTTGTAAATTGAACGTAAATGGAATTGTAAGGTTTTGTAGGCCACGCTAATGTATTCTTGTAGTTGTATTTAGGTACTTATCGTTTTGACGTTTCGATAACAACTTGTGTGGGCGAGCGGCCATGTGAGCTGTGTTTGCAATCTTTTATGGCATTGGGAGATAAGGGTGGGTTTCTTTATGACACATATTTAAATGTCCATTAACCCACACGTAGTATTTAATTTTTTTCTAATTTACAGTAAATACCTACCTTCTGTTTGATAAAAAAAAATAGTGAGCAACAGTTGGCTAAAATTTAATATGAAAATATGTCGCTCATAAGGATTTTTTACCTTATGAGCAAGCCTATTTTAGCGTTGAAAATATCTTGAAGTTAGCTAAATTAGTAATTGCTCAAGTAAATGTGCCAAATACAATGGCGAGACAGTGCCCTCAGCCGAGTGCAGAGACCTACTCGCCAACCTCGACTCTCTCGGCCTAGTATCATTTGACTGTCTCGCTACTGTATCGTTACGAGTAGTCAACCTACATCGCAAGGGACACTGAAGCAAAAATAACACTGGGTAACATCGTGAAAATATATCGTTCAGAGGATTTTTTACCGGTTGATTACACGTGACGAGTACAGTGATGACAGTGACAGTACCTCTCACCACTGTACTCTCAGATCCTCGGCCGAGTGCATAGACACCTACTTGCCAACCTCGACGCTCTCAGTCTAGTAGGCATCAATTTACTGTCACGTGCTCTCGCCACAGTACTCGTTACAAGTAATCAACATTTATATGTTGCGCTTATGCGCAAGAGACACTGAAGCAAAAAAACATGGGTCAAAAAACATCATGAAAATATAGGTATCGCTTATAATGATTTTTTACTGGCTGATTACACGCGACGAGTAGGTACAGTGGCGAGACAGTGCCATCGGCCGAGTGCATAGACACCTACTCACCCTACACTCTCTCGGTCTAGTAGACATCATTTCACTGTCTCCCACTCTCGCCACTGTACTCGTTACGAGTAATCGCAAGGGATACTGAAGCAAAAGTACCTAAGCACTTAGGTAACCAAACCATATGATTGATGGTCTCCAGAAATATTGAGACGCTAGTAAAAAACGTTTCGTATTGCGTAGCAGGCTGAGAGGGGATTAATCTTGGTTTTTAGGCTCTGCGGGGAGCAGAGTTATTTGGGTTTCGTGTGTTATATACACTACGGACACACTATTATACCGAACATTGGCCTACATAAACCTACTTAAGAATAATGCGGAAAATGCGTAAGTCCTATCTTACTATCGTACTACTGCTACGTAACCTACTACTACGTAACCTACTATTACTACTTTCTTGGTTTACTTTCCTACTACGAGCTTTTGAAACAAATTTTTCACTCAAAACGGTAACGGGATATTACCATGATATGTGAGTTTTACTGCTTCCCGATATTTCGGCGCAGTTGCATGCACCATGATCGTATAAAGTGAATGTCAAAAGTCAAAAATATTTTAATTCAATACAATTTAATGATCACTTTGAAACGTCTTACATGCTAGGTGAATTTAGTCCTCTTAATCCAAGTCCGAGAAGAACCGGCAAGAAACTCGTCCTGGTCCTAGCACTTTTTAACATATCCACTTTTGATTGACCGAGCGAGCGCGAAGCGCGTGCGAGTGTCTTCGTTTCAGCTTAGGTAAAAATGCTTTCGTATGTCTGTCCGAACGGCGTCTGTCCGGATGTTCTCCTCTATCGCATTTCTCAACCGATTCTCGTGAAATTTTGTGAGCAGGTTCTATAACTAGACAACGCCGAGATTCAGACAAAGCCGCGGGCAGAAGTAATTTGGTAAATACATTTAAGAATATATTTAATTTTTTAACCTATTTATTCCCATTACTGGGCAAAAGTCTCCCCCAAATTTATCCAACTTACTTATTTACAATTTACAATTACAATTGTCCAGCAAGGACAATTCACACAGCACCATCTATAGCTCTAGATGGTGCTGTGGATCTATAGGAACTAGATGACTAATATAATACTTGTATATATCTACGAGTACTTATTTTGGCAAATAAATATTATTTGTAAAACAGATCAAATATTGTTCAGCACAGATGGGCCTGGGCCTGGCCGCGAATCGTACCCACAAACTTATAACTCTACGTGTTTCGAAATGACTCCGGTGAAGCACACTCGGTTTCATATTCAATAATTCGAAATTCGGTCCTTTACACTTACACTAGGTAACCTAGGTAACCACTATAACCTACGCTTTTGATAGTGAATACGTATGTTTTTAGGGTTCCGTAGCCAAATGGCAAAAAACGGAACCCTTATAGATTCGTCATGTCTGTCTGTCTGTCCGTCCACTTTTTTCCGAAACTATAAGAACTATACTGTTGAAACTTGGTAAGTAGATGTATTCTGTAAACCGCATTAAGATTTTTACACAAAAATAGAAAAAAAACAATAAATTTTGGGGGTTCCCCATACTTAGAACTGAAACTCAAAAATTGTTTTTTCATCAAACCCATACGTGTGGGGTATCTATGGATAGGTCTTCAAAAATGATATTGAGGTTTCTAATATCATTTTTTTCTAAACTGAATAGTTTGCGCGAGAGACACTTCCAAAGTGGTTAAACGTGTGTCCACCCCCCTGTAACTTCTAAAATAAGAGAATGATAAAACAAAAAAAATATATGATATACATTACCATGCAAACTTCCACCCGAAAATTGGTTTGAACGAAATCTAGTTAGTAGTTTTTTTTAATACGTCATAAATCGTAAACCGCAATTTACCCTTCATTCAATCAACTCAAATATAAAATGTTACTTGCCGCTGCCTTCATGGGCGAGTCCGACTCGCACTTGGCTGCTTTTTTATTACTAGTGGTCGCCCAGTGGTCGAAATTCGACCATAATTAGTAAATAATTAATGTATTTTTAAGCATTATTTAAAAAAAAAATATTAGTATTCTGCACTCCTTCTCTATATAGAACTTTCGTAATATTCGTAAAAAGGGGTACAAAGTTTTTGCTACACGTATTTATATACTAGCTGCTGCCCGCGGCTTCGCACGCGTGGTCGCTAACTAAAAAGTAGCCTATGTCCTTCTCCAAGGTCCAATGTATCTCTATACCAAAATTCATTAAAATCGGCTTAGCGGTTTAGGCGTGAAAACGTGACAGACAGACAGAGTTACTTTCGCATTTATAATATTAGTAGGGATAGATGATATGATATTTTTTATATTCTGTGACTATGTACTTACGTTTTTATGTAGCTCGAATCCAGTTTAAAACTTAAATGTTTACACTGACCTACAATACGGATACAGTTTCCGGCTGTTGCTGCGGCACATTGCACATGTTGCATCTAGAGATGGTTTTAGAGTCTGCTTTGCAGAAGTCATTGACGTGGAACTTTAAAATCGTTTGAAGGAAACACCAAAACTTTGGCTGATCCAATGAAAACCGTTAGATCTTATGTAAAATGATATCATATACAAACCTTTTTGGGGCTGCCCATTTATTATTTTGGACAGAGTTATAGTGGCTAGATAAATATGCTGAGTAAGCATTTGCAATAAGTACAGGAGATGTAGTTAATGGGGTCACATTAGCGGGAATAAAACCAAAACTACATATATTTCTATTATTTATTGCTTTATTGGTTAGTTATTTAGTTGTCCTATTAGTAAGCTATCTCACTTACGTTTTTAAATTCAAAATTAAATTCATTCAATTTTCCTCACTTTGCCTTGATATTTTAGGAGCTACAATCATTTAAACGAATAATTACGCTTTAAAAACTAAAAAGACAACCGACTTCACGTATAAAAAAGCAACATATCAAAATTTCGTGGATGACATATTTTTTTATTTAAAAACCTACTGAGCGGATTTTTGTGAAATTTATATGGGACCAATTGGGAATTGATATGAAATTCACAGATTTTTTTTAATCGGTTCTTAAATGACGGAGTTATGAGGTAACAAACAAAACCTCCTCCTTTTTTTAAGTCGGTTAAAACAGGTTTAATCGCCATTGTCCACATCTGTTGGTGATGACAATCAGTGTTGTGACAGTGGGAGTCCCACCCAGTCAAAATATGGTGTTCATGGTTTTCTGATAGAACTACCTTTGGCATCTAAAAGCAAAACAAATGTTCTACGTCAAATACAATAGGAACCACTTGACTCCGACAGCAAACATTGGCGAAATCGAGTAAAAATGATGACAAAAAGTTGAAGCATTATAAATAAATAAATAAATAATGCCGGACATTTCACTCAACATCATCTGGCCCCAAAGTAAGCAGAGCTTGGTGTTATGAGTACCACATGACTGACACTACTTACATACTTTTTTTTTGTAAATAATACATATTAGACCTAGAAACACCCAGAACCGAGACAAATACTCGCAGATCATACAAACATTTGTCTTGCGGCGGGAATCAAACCCGCAACCTTTTGCGTCTTAACCGGGCCTTGGGCCACTGCGACACAGAGGTCGTCATTAATGGCAAACTGAGTTTTAAACCACGATCATACGTGCTTTGGTTATTATAATATCACAAGTACGGAAAGAAACACACAGCAGTAGTATGAGCCTTACCTTCAATTGTCCACTCAAAAGAATTAGTTAGAATCAGAAGAGCGTGAACATTTCTTTCAGTCGACCGGATGCGTTATTGCTCCATTTTAACATAATTGGGTGATCACCTTTGCCAACTAACACAAATTGCCTACATGGTACTCACGTATTTTGTCGATAGAGGCACCGACACTGTTTCGATTCATCTAGAGAATCTTCATCAGGGTGAGTTTGATCCGCGGTCCGCTCGTTGCCGCTCGAGTTAACAAAATAATTCGAAATAAATAATACGTGAGTAAAACCCGTGTTTGTAAAAATGTACAGTTATACATAATTCGTTTAAGATCGGTTTTATGAGCATTTTCAAACATTCGTACCAACGTTTTCAAAGTGAAATGTTCAATGCGTGGCGAGCATTTTCTACCTTTATGTCGCGCGTCGCTCAATTCAATTCATTTATTAATATTTAGACAATACATGTTCTTAGACAGGTATTACATTAATTACATAATGTAGGTAAGGTATAATTTTTCATAAATTAATTTATCAGCAAAAGCATCGTTATCGTTATGTAATGACTTTATTTGGAACAGATAAACAAGAGGTACGTACACATTGACTGGCCTGTCAGCTCAGTTGGTAGTAGCTCTGCCTTCTGCGCTGTAGGTTGAGGGTTCGATTCCCTCCCAGAATAAACATTTCTGTGAAGAACATAGGTGTTTGCTCTGTGTCTGGGTGTTATAAATTATCATAAGTATGTATTTAAAACTATATAAGTATTTTATCAGTCATCTAGTCACCATAATACAAGCTATGCTTAGTTTGGGACTAGATGGTGTTGTGTGCATTGTCCATCAATATGTGTGCATTGTCCATCAATATTTATTATTATTATTATTATTGAAAGTCGATGATATCTGCAGAAGTGTAAAACTGTGTCGCAGACATCAACGCCTTCCTCCGAAAAAAAATAGTTCCTAAATAAGTATAACATTAAAATTGATAAAATAGATGTTGTACAAATGTTGTACAAACAATACCTCTAAAGAGTTCATTCAAGTGCTGTTTCCATTGCAAAGAGTCATTTTCAAGGAGAAACAAGTCTTCCAAAATGCCATTGTATTTGGTAAGCGGGCAGTCTCTATTATTATAATATATTATAATATATACGCAACGTTTTGTTTTACTAAGTCACAAAGCAATTTTGTCGACTGCATGCCAGAGTAAAAGCTGGTTCTACGTATTTACAAAATGTTTCATTAAAAGCGCTCTCACTCAAAAGGCGTACAAATATTAGCATCTCGTGTATGCCAACCGGCATTCAAATGCGGCGTTATTTATTATCCGGACCCTAACATTAATTAGATTTATTGTGGACATTTGTATATACCTATCCCTTTGATTCCTATAGTCAAGTTCCCAAGTTCCTAATGGACGTCAGTGAGTATGCTCTGCGCGACAAAGCCTAGATAGAAGGGACAAAAAGTAGTTAGCAGTATTTTTAGGGTTTCGTACTTCAAAAGGAAAAAAATAACCCTTGTAGGATCACTTCCTTATCCGTCTGTCTGTATGTCAAAACCCTTTTTCTTAGAAACATGTGGTATCAAAATGATTACTATTACTATATCAAATACTCAGGTATGTCGTCCCTTGAAGCTGTAGAAAAATCAAGCTTATGAGATAACGCAATTTAAAAATACGGTCATACATGCCGCTTATTTCGAACTCGCCAGTAATTAACTCTGGGGTACTTCGCGTTGACTTAGAATCATGAAATTAGCCAAGCAAAGTCTCACAGCACATGTAAAGGAAAAAAAACGTGTGCCTCTCGGGACACCCGACAATTATCACTTATAACTTAAACTAATCTAACTAGCGCTGTGGGTTAGAGTGAGAGAGGAGAAGTCTGCCAACCACTGCCGTATGCGTGAGAGAGAAAGGGAAGCCAGACAGACTGGCGCCGTAACGCGTTACGTAACGAAGCGGTTTACCCTCCAATAAGAAGTTTTCACTTCAAAAGCTGAAAACCTCGCATAAAAACATTTTTGTGATTACAAGCATGAAAATAATGTTCGGTGCTTTCATAGCTTATTGACTGTATATAAATTGGACTAGTATTAGTAACCGGTTGTAACCATGTAGAACCATGACAGTAGGCACATAGGTACGGTGCCCTCTCAGGAGCGACTTTCGCAATTGACTCTTTTTTTAACTGACTTCGAAAAAAGGAGGAGGTTCTTAATTCGTCGGAATCTTTTTCTGTTTCTTTTTTTGTTTCATAAGGTATACTTCTCAGATGGTCCAAATCCATTTAGTTTTTATCGAAATCGGTCTAGCGGTTTTTCAAAAATCAACAAAAATCGTACATCGATGATATTATTTTTGGATACATGAAGTCGGTTTTTTTTCCTTTTTAAAACGATACCTTCTTACATAAGTCAATTTTGGTATTGAAGACACTCATCATCGATCGACATCGCCTAACAAAATTTGTAGGTGACTTTTTACTTAACTAACAGTTTTAAAGTAAGGGTTATATTTTACGAAGGCCAGTAAATTATTGGGTATTGAATCTTTAATCAATGTCGTAGTCATTGTACATGACCGCGAGAAATAGATGAAATGTAGCTACCCAGTTTTCCAGTTACTCGGAAAATCATGCATAAAACATGCCCCACACTCCACTGTCGACATTAGATAGCCCCTCGTACCATACTAGACGCCTCTCGAGCTCTTGGTCTAGGCTAAAATGTTTTTCGAAGCCGTTCTTGAAATACTTACTACAATATAAGTGTACTAGTAGTAAAGCTTTTAAAAGAAACTTATAAGAGGATTTACTTACGAGAGGGTTGCAAAAAGGCAGAGGCCGCTCATATTTACTTAGGTACCTACCTATATATATATTATAATATTATGTAAGTACTTAAGTAGATACGTAAATGGCTCTATTTTACGTGGGCTTTCTATCTCTATCTTCAAGGATATAAATTTATCGTTGTAAAATATTAATCTATTTAAATACCTACCTATAAAAGAGCTTAACCTGACTGACTGATTCATCATCGCCGAGCCGAAACCGCTGAAGTTAGAAAGCTGAAATTTCAATTTTCATTTCAATTCAATTTCATTTATTTCAGCCTTCATAAGTATATGTACAAATTAGAGCCATATTTATTATAATAATTAAAAAAAAACAAAACATAAATAAAACAAAGAAATTAAAATATAGAAAAAAAATTTGGAAGGTAGCTTTCTTTTACAGCAAAACCATCCACTAAGGCGGGATTTTTTGTAATTCAACCTTTAAGAGGGTGAAAAGAGGTTTAAATGAATGTATTAAACTTTTTAACGCGTGGTGCAATTTGCTTGTAACTTGATATGAATAAATAAAATGCAAAATAAATGGATACGTGTTTCAGGATTTTTCAAAATAACCCTATCAAAGGGGTAAAATGGGTGTCAAATTTTGTATGGGAACTATTTAACGGGTGGTGTGATTTCTTAGTAACTTGGTTTGGATACTTAAATTGCTAATTAAATGGACACGTGTTTCAGCACTTTTCAAAATAACTCTCATAAAGGACTAAAATGGGGTGTGAATGTTAGTATGGAAACTTTTTAAAGGGTGGTGGGTGTGAATGTTTTGGAGATAATCTGCATCCTGGGGAAGGATTTCAGCTACAATTCCTTAAAAAAAAAATACGTACGAAGTCGCGAGCAACAGCTAGTATATATATATAAAAGAAAGTCGTGTTAGTTAAACCACTTATAACTCAAGAACCGCTAAACCGATTAGGATGAAACTTAAAATTAATATAGTTAGTAACTTGGATTAGGATATAGGCTATTTTTGATCCCGGAAAACAACGGGAACGGGAACGGGGCGGGTGGCCGATAGCGCCATCTATTATTATTTATCCGTAACTTTGTTAATCTCTGTAATTATTAGATACAATAATTTGAATAGCTATCTTTTTTTATTAGCGATATTAGTACTTTAATATGTTTTGTGAAGTTGTAATCGCTCAACGAAGTGGGCACGGGTCAGCTTCCCGGGAAAACAACGGGAACGGGAACGGGGCGGGTGGCCGATAGCGCCATCTATTATTATTTATCCGTAACTTTGTTAATCTCTGTAATTATTACAATAATTTGAATAGCTATCTTTTTTTATTAGCGATATTAGTACTTTAATATTTTTTGTGAAGTTGTAACCGCTCAACGAAGTGGGCACGGGTCAGCTAGTATATATATATAAAAGAAAGTCGTGTTAGTTACACCACCTATAACACGAGAACCGCTGGACTGATTTGGCTTTGAAACTTAAAATGAATATAGTTAGTAACTTGGATTAGGATATAGGCAATTTTTTATCCTGAAAAAACAACAGGAACGGTAACGGTAACGAAGCGGGCGAAGCCGCGGATGGCCGCTAGCGCCATCTATCAATATTTATCCGTATGTTTGTTAATCTCTGTAATTATTACAATAATTTGAATAGATAACTTTTTTTAATAGCGATATTAGTACTTTAGTCAGCTAGTTGTATATAATTTCATGCAAAATCAATACAAGAAATGCTTCTTTTTAGGTTCGGTTTTTGGTTAGTGGTTTTTATTTGGAAGGGACCACAATTTCGCCAATGTCACATTTTGTAAAACCTCGTCTAATCTTCGAAATGTCTCTTTGATCATTTTGCTTAAAGCTTGTCCATGTTTGCTCGTAGTCTAGAGATAGGGCTGGGGTCGGGTGGGTCTCAAAGGATATTCAGGTAAGTATATCTGAAGACATATCATTTTCTTTTTATAAAAGTAGCTATCTAATGTGTGGTAGCCTTTATTTACTAGTCTTATATTTTTCTGGTTATTGGGCTTTGTACTTGTTTAGAATGTTATTTATCTTGTTCTTAGGACAATCTTCACACAGCAGAAAGTGGTGAACCCCAAATTAAGCAATGTAAATAAAAAAATATATATTTAAGTTCATCATACAATGTTCTAGGTCTATGATGAAACCCTCCCGAATTAGTAAGAACTGTGTATCAGGAGCCAGATCGTGGGCACTAAATAATAATAAAATATATCATTGTAGCTACTTATCTTAGGGCTGCATTGAGTTTTTAACTTAAACTAGTTAAACTAGTTTTACAAAACAACTGTTACATACTTCGTTCTAGATCTGAATTTTGGTATTCTTCTGCAATATGAACCTAGGATTTTTACAACTGAAGCCAACAGAATGAGCCTAATCCAATTTGGCGCAAGATTAAAACGGTACCTAAGTACTCGTATATCAGTTCTTGCTTTATTTATTACATACGCAAATATAAGGAGGGCTGAAGCCCGAAGACTAAAATGCCTCTTAACATTTAAGACCATCTAAAATGTTTGTAATCCCCTTATACTTCGAAACTGTATGTGCTTGTTCACGTAGGAACGCGCGAGCGCGGCGGCGGGTGCGGGCGCGGTAGACGTGGCGAGCTCGCGTTCACATTGCCAGGCGTTGTCGCTAGCGACAAGTTCAAACTGGTTGAAATTACCTAACGACGCGAGTGAATCGCGCGCTCCGCCGCTAGTTCGACGTAAACACACACAAACATCTTCACGCGTTGATATTGCCGCAAGCGCGCCGCACGCGTCAGACGCTAGCTTGCCCGCTACTTAGACCGCACGTGCGTTTCGTACGTGAACACTTGGAAATTACGTTATATGTTTGATATTTCGTGACCACGCCCGCGTGTCAACGTGGGCGTGAAACCAAGAGGAAAACGAAAACGTTATCGAAGTAGCCTTATAATTTTTAGTCAGGCGTAGGAGTCTAGATCCCATAAACACTAATAGTACCTAGGTCAGACGAACAACTTAGAGTTTCCTTTGTTCCAGCCAACAAAGGTTTAGAAGAAATGCCGGCCGCAGCAGACCAGAATGGGGAGCAGAAGGAGCGGCTCATCGCAGTCGTCAAGAAGGAAGTCAAGCAGTTGATGGAAGAGGTAAGAAAGAAACCATAGGTTACCATCATAATACTTTATGTAATCCTGTTTTAAAAACAAATGAGATCAATATGACATTTGTTCATAGCCTGTTCAGTGGGGCGATTATGAAATTCTGATTGCCACGGAATATGTATATTTTTTTGTAATATCTTTACCACCACGACCACGACATGACAGAATACTTAATAGTACAAAAATGTATGCATATACTAAGAACAATGAGCACGGTTTAGGTAGATGTATGTACGTGGGTGTGTGTATTTACACAGAGGAGCATGGTTTTGAGACTTCACTTTAGTTATTCATGGCCATCTCCGTCTATATATTTATTTGGTCTGAGTTAGAGATAGAACGTACGTAATAGTAATCCATCTTGTCAAAACTGGTTTCAATTACAATCAAACTTATGATTGAAATTATGCCTATTGCTAATCGAAACTAATAGACATTGATTGTGTCAAAAGTTCCATAATAGCCATACTGTTCATACCTAACACATTAACGCTTCCATTTCTGCTCTACTTACCGTAAATAATGTCATGTCAACCCTTTTAGAGGTTCATTGTTGACTACAACATAGTGGGGGGATCCCACTACATCAGTCTTAACACGACCATTCTAAAAAGTATATAGTCCATTATAACTATATGTGACACAAAGCCATAGGATAACTACTAAACAATAAACTCTTACAAATTCAAACTTACAACTGGATAATACATTTTCCTTCGAGCGGAACCTTGACCTTTCGAATTGAGCTAAAGTTTGTCTGGTCTGAAACAATAGCAGAATTGTGATTTGTGGTAATGTACTCGTACAATAAGTAGACTTCATGTCCGTATTTATAAGAGTTCAATCTAAACTTAAAAAACTACATGGAATACAATACAATAATTGTTTATTTGGTATATATGTATACACACACGGATATTGATAATACAGACAAACAATTAGGAAGGTATATATAACAATGAGGTAAGAAGAAATGTAACCTACAAAAGTAACATAAAAAAAAAACACAAAGAGTGCAAAACAGTAAAACAATTTAGTACATACAAGTACACTAACTGTGGTACAAAAACATTTCCTGTGTGACCTTTTCCTGTGTGAGGTATGTCCAAACAGGTCCAATCTGCTAATCTCCTAAGAAAGTAGCGCTGGTTTTTAGACTAGCGTAACCGGCGTAACTTCACGGGCAAAAAACATACACGTAAATAAATAACATAGATAGATGATTAATAATAAAAGTAAAAAATATTAGACAACATGCATAATATTAAAATATTTAATTTAAATTAATATTAAATTATTAATATTTAAACAATATTGAACAACAAACATGGCGATTATGATATTCTTGATACAATCAATGTCTATCAGCTTCCATTAGCAATAGGCATTATTGAATCGAAAACGCTAAAACTAGAATGCTGAAATTTGGAAAGTAGCTTCCTTTTATAGCAAAACCACCCACTAAGGCGGGATTTTTTGAAATTCGACCCCTAAGAAAAGATGAAAAGGGGTGAAAACGAATGTATGAAACGTATTAACGCGTGGTGCGGTTTGCTTGAAACTTGATATGAATAAATAAAATACAAAAAAATGGACACGTGATTCAGGATTTTTCAAAATAACCCTAACAAAGAGGTAAAATGGGGTGTCAAAGTTTGTATGGTAACTTTTTAACGGGTGGTGTGTTTAGAAACTTGGTTTGGATACTTTTGTGAGGTTGCTTGTGTGGATTGTGTGCGCTTACCTTTTACTAACGCCTATCCATGGCTGTTTAATTGCGGGCGTGAGGGAGGTGCATGCGTCTGCATCGTGTCTAACTCTTGGGAATAGATTTGCGCAATAGTACCTACTAAATATTTGTTCATCGATTTAATTTACAGTATGACGATTACATAATCGCCCGGCTGTTTGCTGTTTCTGATCCCTGTCATCATAATCACCATGTGACTTATTTAGTACACAAGTTAACTTTTTAAACGACTTCAAAAAAAGAAGGTTACTCAATTCGATTCGTTTTTTTTTATGTGTGTTCGCGGATAACTTCGTCGTTTATGAACCGATTTTGATGATTCTATTTTTGTTCTAAAGGAGTTATCCCAAGGGTGGTACCATGATAAGGAAACCAGGATCTGATGATGGCATCCCAGAGAAATCGAGGGGAACTTTCGAAAATCGTAGTGGCGACTAGTGCGTTTGTTTATTTTTATGAAAGTATTTTAAAGCACTACTATTTAATGAAGGTCTGGATTCGATCTGATGATGGAACCGAAAGACAGTCGAGGGAACTCCTTAACGATTTACCGCAATTACCTGGTGTTTGGCTTGATTCATTTGTATTGATGAGAACTGTACACCTAGATGGGTTGTGACTGTCATTAGGGGTCTGATGATGAAGACGAAGGACAGTCAAGGGAACTCCTCAACGTTTTACAGTAGCTAGGTACTTTGTGTATATACATGAAGTCGGTTGTCTTTTTAGTTTTTAAAACGTAATTATTATATACCTACTGTACTAGTTGACCAGGCAAACGTTGTTTTGCCTTATTGAACATAAAAAATATATTTTGGAGTGAGCCACCCTTAACACTTAGGGGTATACAAATTAGTTATAAACCTATTCTCAGACCTACTGAATATACATATAAAATTTTATCAAAATCGGTAAAGATTTTTATATATATAGGGATATATTGCACCTTCAGTATGTATGCATGTACTTACTACATTATTTATTATGTATATGTAATATGTGTTTTGATCGGTATTCGTAACGTCACACATCACTTAAGGCTCCGTCTGAAAATCAGCGCTGCCCCAATCCTCCATTGGTTCGGTACAGAATCATGCTGAGACGGGCACGTATTTGCCCCACACAACAATCTAGGTACTTAGTTTTTTAATTTTTTTTATTATTATTATATATATTTTGTTTTTTAATACTATGTAAGTCACCTAGATGCTGGGTCAAACAAAAACATTTTCTTTCTCTCTTTGTTCTTTCAATTGTAAATGTGGTACCCCGTTACTTCAATGAGAACATGGTACGGCAAGAACATGGTAAACTGATGTTGTAGCATCACCTGAAATCAAGATACGTAACATCAAATTACAGCAGAGGTATCGTGTTTGGGCTGATTGGAATCGTCTGAATGAGTAGTTTATGCTTAGAAGTATAATTGTTTTGGCGGAAGTTTTTTAAACATTCTATTTATATTTGTTCCCATTTCCCTGTCTATCTCTAATTATCTACCTTAATCTTAATGCTCTCGCCCTACTTACTCATATCGACATCCACTTCTCAATCCTCTACTTCTGTGTCCATCCGCATTTATATTTAACACTCTTCTCATGCCAAGACGTTCACTCCTAACAATATTTCACGCTACTCCTCAACTTATCTGTCACTGACTCCTCCTTCAAACATACTTTTATACCATTCCCTATTTTATTAATTCTCATTACTCTATACACCCACGAGTATCTCAACATTTTGAAAAACACGGGGTTTACTCACGTATTATTTTGTCGATGGAGGCACCGACATTGTTTCGATTCATCTAGAGAATCTTGATCAGGGTGAGTTTGATCCGCGGTCTTTAAAAGTTTTGAAACCCATCTCAACATTCGCATCTCCGTTGCTCTATTCTTTCATCCGTCACTTTGATTGCCTAACACTCAGATTACGACAGGTGACTTAGCATGCGTTGTTTCTGAACCCTTGACTCACGAAAGTTTAGTTTGGGATCATTTTTTGATCAAAAGCTAGAGGCTTTTATATGTATCACCAGCAGTTCCCACAGCAGTGTCCAGATTGTGAAACTTTGATATCATTGATAACGACGACCTCTGTGACGCTGTGGGCTAAGGTCCGGCTGAGACGCAGAAGGTTGCGGGTTCGATTCCCGCCGCGAGACAAATGTTTGTCTGATCTGCAAATATTTGTCTCGGGTCTGGGTATTTCTTTGTATATGTATGTTTATACAAAAAAATATATAAGTAGTGTATCAGTCATGTGGTACTCATAAAACACAAGCTCTGCTTACTTTTGGGCTAGATGACGCTGTGTGAAATGTCTGGCAATATTTATTTATTTATTTATTATTGTATGAATTAGAACAATAGAGTCTTAGAGAAGCCTTTTTTCTACTTCGACTTGCCAACTCTGCATTCTCGATTATCAATCACTCAGAGCCAAAATCACCTCATTTAGGACCGTCAGTCTGTGTCACAAGCCTTCGGGAAAATAATATTTCAAGGAGACTCAGCGAGAAAAATAAAATAACAAAGTGTCAACATCACTCATGCGAATATGTGATCACTTGGATAATTATTATTATGATTTGCAATATTATGTATTAGTATTAAACCAAGCCGTTTTAATTTTGCGCCTGTAGGCTCTATACGGCTCCGAAGGGCACACTTCAAAATGTCACTATTTTGTTGACGTGATAACGTCTTATAAATCGATGAACGCCGGCTGCATGCACGAAAAATTTTCACGTTCCGACTGAGCCGAGCGCTTGAGCGCGGAACAAGCGATAGAGAGATACAATCGGTTCATCAACGTTTTCTTATGACGTTATCACGTAAAATTATCGTACCTACATCTTACTATAATAGCAGTAGGTACTTAAGTAAAATGGGCTTGGTTTGTTAACTTGTATCCAACAAGTTATAATTATGTGCAACACGCCGCCATCTCAAGGCCTGTTCCGTTCCGCTTAGGTGAATATCTTGGTACTTCAGTTAAACTCAACACAAAGGTCGCATCGCCTAAATTCACCAAAACGACTACTTGCGAAGTGATTATTAAATTACAATCTCGGGTTTTAGCACTACCTATTGACATGCCATTGTCGCTATTCGTTCTATAAATTCTCGCTTCAGTTTGGCATATTACAGCGCGGCAGCGTCGTGATTAGGTAGACGAATTGCTTAGAAAATTCATTATTTTGGAAGTTGTTGGCTTTAAGAATTTATATGTGATGTAACTTGTAACTTATGTTAAGCTGTAGGTACTTACCTGCCTGTCTACAACTTTACGGGGAAGCAGAAACTTTCATGAGTTGGAAAATTTAAAACCAAATTGCTTTTTTACAAAGTTACTTTAGTGTGGATTGAAGTAAGTGTATATTTTTAAATCTATGCGACATATTCTGCATCTTTGGTTTCTACGGATGTTTTAAGGTTTTAACTACTTGAGCTTTATAGATGATAGAAAATACTTTAAGTATTGCACACCATATATCATATATATATATGACGACCTCTGTGGCGCAATGGGCTAAGGTCCGGCTGAGACGCAGAAGCTTGCGGGTTCAATTCCCGCCGCGGAACAAATGTTTGTATGATCTGCAAGTATTTGTCTTAGGTCTGGGTGTTTCTATGTACAATATGTATGTATTTACAAAAAATAGTATATTAGTAGTATATCAGTCATATGGTACCTATAGCACAAGCTCTGCTTACTTTGGGGCCAGATGATGCTGTGTGAAATGTCTAAGATTATTTATTTATTTATACAATCTTATAAGACAAACTATATAAACCAATTTAGTCGAAATTAGTTACAAATACTTAACCTAAAAAAATACTTTAATAATATAATTCTAATTCATGGTACAAAACAACTCAACAGCCACATCGTTGGGCATGTCATGAAGCACAATAAAATAGTTTTATGATAACTCGAGCGAAGAGGTTCTTCGCATGAACGAATTGAAAGATAAAGGTGCTATTGTGTCCAACAACAGACCTTGAGTTTGTTTCATGTGGCCTGCTTTGTCTGCAGAATATTAAATCGGAAATAATATTTAGCAGAAAGTTTTCTAAGTAGTTGTAAATGGCTTAGGTATTTCACTTTGTTGTCTATTTATCTTTTGATTCTTTTCACTATCTATTTTGTTACCTGTCTGATCTGTTATAGACACTAGTCTTTCTTATAAAAGCCTCTCAATTTGAATACTGCCTAAACACTTCGTTCTGTCACTATTTTACAAAAAGGGATGACGATATTTTAAACAATAAATAAATAAATATTGCTGGACAATGCACACAATACCATCTAGTCCCAAACTAAGCATAGCTTGTATTATGGTGACTAGATGACTGATGAATACTTATATATTTTTAAATATATACTTATGATATTTTATAACACCCAGACACAGAACAAACACCTACGTTCTTCACACAAACGTTTATCCTGGGTGGGAATCGAACCCTCAACCTACAGTGCAGAAGGTAGAGCCACTACTAACTGAGCTAACAGGCCAGTCATAAACAGTGGTTGACTTTTAAAATATCCGGTAAAACAGCACCAGCAGTCAGTTCCACTCCTGTTAGAGTCCTTGTATCCCGTACCAGTATGTATTTTTAACCGACTTTATCAAAAAGGAGGAGGTTCTCAATTCGTCGGAATCTTTTTTTTTTATGTATGTTCACCGATTACTCGAAAATGGCTGAACCAATTTGGAAAATTCATTTTTTTAAAAGGGTTTACTTCACACTTATTCCCATATAAATTTTATCAAAATCGGTCGAGTTGAAAAGTCAACGAAAATATAAAAACTGTATACATCGATGATGTTTTCATGTACTTCGATACCTCGCTGTCTCATTGGAGCGGTGCGTTTATTTGGCCTACCCATATTATATATATATACATAATTACGTTTTAAAAACTAAAAAGAAACCGACTTCATTGAATAAAATTGCAGCCTATAATACATTTTTAGTGGAAAGTAGAATTATTTTGTATTTATATAATATGGGTAGGCCAAATAAACGCACCTCTCCAATGAGACAGCGAGGTATCGAAGTACATGAAAACATCATCTATGTATACAATTTTTATATTTTCGTAAAATTAGCTATAAATAAATTAGAATTTTCAGCTCTATAATATTTGAATATTATATACTTTCTATAATATTTTCTCGTGTCTAAACAATTTTGTATTTTAGGTCAAGTTTAAAAGCGTTGTAAAGTTGCCAAACACATTTGAACACCCCTAATTTTATCCATTTTTAAGGGTTGTTTTGGAAAAGCCTTGAAACACGCGTATATTTAAGGTATATAAACTATGTTTCAAGTAAAACTTGCCTTGCATTAAAATATTTCTGTAAACATTCACACAGCATCATCTGGTCCCTAAGTAAGCAGAGCTTGTGTTATGGGTACCACATGACTGATATACTACTTGTATCCTTTTTCACTCACAAGTTTTGAAAAAACCGTCCAACCAGTATTTTATTTACCTTAAGTATCTACTTATTTTCTTAATGTTTGAGGTTAAGCGCATTATGCATTGAAAATCTTCTATACAAACGTTGACACTTAAGAGTGGTGCAACGGGGTGGTTGCACCAATTATAGGAGTCATTTTTAAAAACCTTCGGACATGTATTTCATTATTGGTTCTTAAGAGTATTTTCTCAAAATTTGGATTTATTTGAACCACGCGTTAAAAAACATTCATACAAATATTAACACCCCATTAGGAGTCTCTTTGACTCTTTGTTTTAAAGTAGGTACTTACGTAGTAGTAGTAGGTCTTTTTTATTTTGATTACAAAAAAAAAATGTTTTTTATGGAGAGTATTTTACATGAGTTTGAGGTTGCGTCAAATATTTCTTATATTTCATAGACACTTTAACATCCCATTACAACCCTTTCAAGGGCAGATTTCAAAAATTCCGAAATATGTCTGAAATATATATTATTTCAGTAGTATCTTATCTTAATATGTATCTTAATTTTGAATATTTTTACCCAAGTTCGAAATCGATCTCGTCATGCGGTAAAAAACAAAATAATTAAAATCTTTGAAATATCTTTTATCCATTTTTAAAGAGGGTTTTGAAAACCCCTGTGGCTACTTATATCACAGTTAAATCTGTGAATGGTCACAATATCTTCATATTATGTTAAGGACATATATTAAATGTTAAGAGTTAAATGTTACTACAACCTGTAGTAGTAGCTGTAGGTATAGTTCCTAAGTTCAAACACTGACAAAAACGTAGACAAAATATCCCGCGAACAAATTAATCTAATTGTGAGTTGTGTGGTCCTTAGATTACTCTAGAGTAGAATTAATGGTTCAAACCAGGTCAAGCTTTTCTAAGAGCGTCGAGGGAGATACTGAAACTTGCTCAGAAATTTTGAAAGTTCATGGCTAGTTCAATAGATTAATCATGCTATTTATATTTATCTTTATCTATTTACATAAATTTCTTATAGGGTTTGATTTAAGCGTTGCCAAATTGATTGGTTTTAAATTTCTTAAATAATAGGGTTCGTCTGCAAAATAGTAGATCTGTCGCTAAAATGTAGTCGCCAAACAATACAAAAACAATTCCATCAAAAATTCCATTATAATCATCGGGATGTATTATTAAGTACCTATCAAATAAATATTTTTGTTTTTTTATAATCGGTTTGTATGTACTGATAACTATTATAATCAAATTAAATCAGACGACCTCTGTGGCACAGTGGGCTTAGGTCTGGCTGTGACGCAAAAGGTTGCGGGTTGCCCCGCCGCGGGACAAATGTTTGTATGATCTGCAAGTATTTGACTCGGGTCTGGGTGTTTCTATGTATAATATGTATGTATTTACAAAAAAAAAAGTATTTAAGTAGTATATCAGTCATACGGTACCCATAACACAAGCTCTGCTTACTTTGGGGCCAGATGATGCTGTGTGAAATGTCCAGTATTATTATTATTATTAATTGCTAACGATCATTAAAAATTAAAATAACCTAACTTTACCTACCTAACCTAACCGACAGATCTACCATTTTGAGTACAAAGCTATTATTTAAGGAATAAACCTATTATTTTGAAAACGCAGTTTTTATTCATGAATGAACTATGATTTTATTGCTAATTCATCTCTTATTTTAGATATATATATATAATGTAATTTATTTGGTAATTCATACATGGCGACACTTTTTAATTATCTGAGAATGAAATTATTTCGTGGCGATAGATCTATCTATTAAATACAAGTTGATGACAAATATAAACTTTGCAGACAAAAATATAATTCCCTTTCATATATTATCCTCTCTACTTTCGGGCCGTTTTACGCAATATGGCGCAAATGTCACGGCACAAAAACGCACGGTGCGTTGTCTCAAAAACTACTTGGCAAAAACTTGACAATGGCTCGACTGATCTAAATTTTATTTTTTTGTTTTATTTGCTTCTATACTGGGGGGTTTGGTTTATAATCAAATAAATTATAGGTGGTACGAAGTTCACCGGGTCATCTAGTCTAGTATATGTACATAATGTACATGTACCCTGGCTGGCATAGTTGAAAGTGAACTCTACTATAATTTTTCGTTTCCTATTTTTTGTACTGTTTAATATTAACGTGACACTTGTGGAATGTTCATTAGAGTCATTTGCTTATAATGTTATTATTATTATTATGCTGAGCTGTGGGCCATTTCACCACCACTCAGGCCTCACTTATTTGTTTTTCTTATTTATTTTATTTAATTGTCTGTGCACCTTAATTTAAGGTACTCTCACCTTAAATTAAGGTGCACAGACAATAAAAACAAATCAAGCTTCCAAGATATAGGAAATTCGTACAAAAAACAAAAAGCCTTATTTCACATCCCGAAGAATGTAACCAATTATTTCCCAGCAAGTATTATGTGCTATAGTAGACAGAGCCGTAGGCTAGGGATATGATGGTTGTGGTAAATAATAGGTTGGGGAAAAAGTTTCTTCGCATTTTTTAAGAAAATTCAAAATATTTTTAATATACCCAGTCTTGCCATAAATACTGAAACAAACAAAAAAATTGTTTTCTATTGTAAATAACATTTATTACTTTTACAATGTGTTGGTTTAATACATAAATATAAAACAATTTAATATATAAAAAGCTTATTCGAAGTGGTCTCCATTGGCTGCAATACAGTCCTTTAAAACGTTGAGGCCAGTTATCAATAGAAGCACGCACTCTTTCCATGGGAAAATTCTTCACTGCCAATCGTACGGATTGTTTTAGGGACTCCAAATTATCATAGCGTTTAGAGCAAGCCGTACTCTCTGAAACTGGCCATAAATCATAATCCAGCGGATTAAGATCGGGACTAGACGACGGCCAATCTTCAGCTCTGATAAAGTCCGAAACGTTCGTTTCCAATCAAGACTGCGTAGACCGAGCTTTATGACCCGGCACCGAGTCTTGCTGGAAGGACCATTCTTGGTTATTGAACATTGTGTTGTTAAGGGGCTTCACTACCTTCTCAAGAATGGTATCTTGATACACTTGTGCCGATGCTTTGATACCTTTTTCACAAAAGTATTGCTCAGTCACTCCTTCATAGCTATTACCCCACCAAACCATCACTGAAGTCGGATAGTGCCCACGTTGCACTCTGTCGACTAATTGGAAAGCTTCCTTAGAGCTTTGAGCATAAATACGGTCATTTTGTTTGTTAAAATGTTGCTTAATTGTAAAAATTTTCTCATCCGTACACAACATTTTTCTGTGACCTCCCTTTGCGTACCGCTTCAGTAGTTGTTTCGATTTTACCACCCTATTCTTTTTTAAATTATCAGTTAAGAAATGACCAGTACGTCTCTTATAGGCTGCAAGTCCTAAGTCATCTTTTAAAATACGCAAAATGGTTCTAGGTGCTATCTTCATCTCCCGAGATAAAATCTTTTGCTTTCGGACGGGATTTCTTCGAATTATTTTCCTTACTGCTTTGACCACCTTTTTCGTACGAACATTACGTGGACGGCCAGATCTTTTTCTGTCACAGAGGAGGTCTCATTGTACCTATTAATAGCCCGGTACACAAACATTTTACTAATACCAAGCGTATGGAGAGTTTTAATAATTGCATTTGGCTCCATACCTACTTTGTGTAATGCAATCACAGCGATTCGTTTCTCTTTATCACCCCACTCCATTTTAATATCGCAAAATATTGTACAATGTATTGGCGCCAAAATGAGAAAACTCAATGAACAATCATATAAAAATTACAGATTCCAAATTCAAATGTAATATTTTGATTATTTTGAATTGTAACAGTATTTATGGCCAGACTAAGTAGTTTATTTACATTTAACTAAAGTGTATAGGTACCATTTTGTTCGATAACTTTTTGCCATCTTGTAGGTAGGGACATGATCCCATTGCTATATAAATTTTGGGTCTTTTATCAAAATACCGCGACAAGTGGTTTTGGCAGTCCTCTTGTGATGTTAACCTGACACTGCCTAAATAATTCTGAAGAGACCGAAACAGGTGGAAATCTGAAGGTGCAAGGTCAGGACTATTACTACGATTAACGCATCCGCCGTGGATGCGTTAATGCATCCACCTAACCTCCCAGCCAAACTCTCTTAATTTTTGCTGAGTGGCTAAAGATGTGTGAGGTCTAGCTTTATCATGATGAAAAACCACACCCCTTTTTTGATTAATTCCGGCCGCTTTCTCTCAACTTCTTGCTTTAATCTCATAAGTTGCTCGCAGTAGAGTTCAGAATCGATGCTCCTGCCTGGTAGTAACAGCTCATAATGAATAATGCCCTTCCAATCCCACCACACACACAGCATCACCTTGTTGCGAGTTAACCCGGGTTTCGCCACAGTCTGTGAAGCCTGACCGGCCTTTGACCACGACCATATTCGCACGTTCTTGTCGTACGTGATCCACTTTTCATCACCAGTTATCAGCTTCTTCAAAAATGGTTCGGTTTCATTACGTCGTAATAAAGAATCACAAATGAGTACACGGTTCATTAGGTTTCTTTCAGTGAGCTCGTGAGGTACCCAAATATCTAGCTTTTTTGTGTACCCAGTTTTTTTCAAATGCGCCAAAACTGTTTTGTGGTCAATCCCAGTTCTTCAGCTACGTCGTAACTACTGATATGCCGATCTGGCTCCAATTTTTCAAAAATGGCATCCATTTTATCCGTAATAGGGCGACCAGAGCGACGTGCATCTTTGACATCAAAATTTCCGGATTGAAAACGCTTAAACCAAATTTGTGCTACTCTCACAGACACTGCACTATGCCCATAAACATCGTAAATTTTTTTCGAGGCTTGCGTTGCATTTTTACCATTTTTGTAGTAAAATTTTAAAATGTATCGAATTTCTTCATTAGATTTTACATCTTGACAGTACGAAAAACAAATAAAAATCACACATTTTCTTAATTTGAATTTGGAATTATGTTCTTTAAAATCTATACTTTTAATGATACCAAAACCAGCCAGATGCAAATAGTATTGCCAAAGTGATTTTATTACAAGTTCATACATACTATAATGCGAAAATACTTTTTCCCTAACCTAATAAGTAAATTACAGAAGCTACACACAGCTAATCTTTAAACATAACCATAGTAGGTACCCAAGTAATTTATTTTTTATTTTTTACTTTTGCTCGCGAGATCGCACTTCGCATATTTTTATCGTTTTAATACATATTAATAGAATAGTATATTTTTGGAACAAAGTTCCTTTTCGCACGGTACGGACTTGGCAGATGGGGGCTAGGCGAAAAAAGTGTAAGATTTTTCCGTCACGAATTTCTATCACGGCCGTTTCTTTTTGCTACGATTGAATGTACCTACAGATAGAGAATGTACTGATGGAGTTTATAATAAATTACATGTACAATAAAATGTTTATTATCACAACTTGAAAAATATACCTATTAATTACGAAATTTCCTATTCGTTAGTTATTTTTGCGTTTCATTTAATTACTCTAAGATGCTAGTAATTTATTCATTTGTATTTATTAATCAGTCATAAAATACTTGTATCAATAATAATAGGTATACCTATTATTATTGTAAAAGTATTTTATTGCGATAGGAACTTCGTTCCACGACACTCACGCATTTTTTATATGCAGCCACAGTATGTATTAAAGACGAGAATATGTTCTTATATTATTTTCTGGTCATTCTACCTTGCGAAACGTAATAGGCTTTTATGTAAGGTTTAAGAGGAGTGGTTTTTCATGTAGTAGATTACGTGAAAGCTTTGTACTAAAAATACGGAGATACCTATTTAAATCTATCATCCCCCTGGGATCCCTGGCTACAGCCCTGCGGCTATAGTTGATGATATTTACCCTCGGTGAAATTCGTTTACGAGAACAAACTGACCGGTAATGTTGTTTGTTTCCTATCCGCGAGTACTATTATTATTTGCTGGAATTTTGGTATCATCCTCTTTTAGGGAAACGTTTAAGCGTGCACCACGCAACTCGCGTGGGATATACACCTAAATTTAAGACTCAGGGCTTTAGGAAGTCGTTTATTTGGCCCCGGAATTCAGTGGGACATGCCAGGACATGCCTTGGGCCTTTTCTTTTATTTGGTCCTGATTCGAGCGGCTAATTCTGACTTTTATGAGGACTTTTTGTGTGATTTTAGGTTAGTTAGTTTTATATGTAAAAAGCAATCAAAGCCGCAGGTTAAATTCTATTCTGTCTAACTTTTTGAAGTGAAACTTCTTATGCGACTTCCAACAAGGTTGCGTTAAACGTTTAACGTTTAACGCTAAGAGGGAGAGAGAAAGAAAGATACACAAAGGTAGAAAGTAGGAGAGAGAAAGAGAGTGAGTCGGTAGATCCAAAGCACATGCGCGTGGTATTCTTGCTATGCAGCGAAGTTTATTTCGACATTACGAAGTTTCACTTCTTCCGCGCGGAGGGACTCCACGCACTACTTTTTTTATTTGTAAGAAGACTGACTACTTGAAGAGTTCGTCTAAGTCACGTAAAAATGTAAAATTTTTACTGATTGCCACTTGAACTAAAAACTAGTGAGTAGGCTATCGATGGGTGAGATTTAAAGTCCTGATTAAATAGAACATTTGAAAGGAACGTTGACGCAGTCTTCTTCTTCTTACCGTGTCATTAGTTATTTTGAATCAGTGTGGTGGAAGGATTTAAGTGTGCCTCAGGGGCTCCTTTAATGCACTTGGCAAATATGTTTGAACTTGAAGGTTCTATGAAATGCCGGTTGTCTTACGATGTGTTCCTTTACCGTTTGAGAGTACTGGTATATCGCACATACATTTTTCGAAAAGAAAAAGCCAATGATGAACGACCGGACTCCACTACCTTAGAAACGCAAGGCACCAGTGCTTGCCAGCTGAGACAATGAAAGGTTGCTTAGGTCAAATCCTTTTATTATTTGATGAGAGTGATTGATGTTTATAATGATTTGTCCAGGCCGTCACCCGAAAGTTTGTTCACGAAGACAGCGGAGGAGTGACTGCCCTGTGCGGAGCCGTCGAAGCATGCCTCGGCCAGGGGCTCAGAAGACGAGCTCTAGGACTCTTCAAGACTAGCTCTACTACAGCTCTACTGCATAAAATTGCAAAGGTAAGAAATATCTCTAACATGCCAAACCGCATGCTGGCGAACTCTAAATTTAATAATTTTCGTCTTAAAAGTACGTTTTGCTCGACAACAATGAAAAATCTATCAATTTTTACTAGTTTTCTTAAATTGCTCTATATCGTGAGGTATGGTGTGGCGGTATCCCTATACATTTGCTATATGTGGCTATTGCTATAAATTGTTTGATGTTGTCGTGACACAATTGGCAAGTAGATCCATTTCAATGTAAGCTCGTGTAAGCGTCCTTTAACAAATGAAAGGTGTATTTTTGTTATTTAATTTGTATTTCTAACAGCTATATAGAATGAATGCCAGAACAGTTATTTGATAAAGTTTCACGTACTATGTTTTGTTATACCTACGTACACGTCTAAGGTTCGAATACCTCAACTCCTTGGCTGAAATGAGGTTTTTGAACTGGCTTCGTACGTTACTAGTATTTTGACCTTCGTTAAAAACACCTTACCTGTCTTGTCTACGTATGTACTTATCTATTCAACAATCACGTTGTCGCCTCAGGCTCCAATGAAATGTGTCAGCTAAATCTTTGAAGCTAATATCATGTTTCACTTTCAGAGGTGAAATTGAAAATATATCAGATTGTAGCGTTTATATGTAATGTCATTATAAGAACACGTACCATCATATACATATTCGTGTTCGTTTGTTCAATCTGCAAAGTGTAAAAGTTTTTGCAAAATTAAGTTTAAAAACTTTTCGAACTATTTCACGTTAGAACGTGTGGAAAAAGACAGAAAGAAAGTATTTTTCAAACATTAAATGAGATCAAATGATTAAAGGATAAACTCGGCAGTCCTACGGAAACGATAATTCCCGTTTATCCCGTTTCCAGTACAATTTATGGGATAAATGAGACTTTTTTAGCTTCAGTAGTCCCAGTAATGTCGGCCAATGTTACAAACGGGAATGATAGGGCGGAAATGTATCCAGAATCTCTATAAAAGCTTTTACAATAAATACGTTTTAACCAAATGGTGGGATTGAGGATTGCGTTTTGTGAAAACTGTTATGGTTTATTATATTATCGAAGTGGTTTAAGTGGTGGAAGTGGTGTATTTGTATGAACATTTTGACGAAACAGTCAAAATGTTCAATTTCAAAAATAAAATATCTATAATATAAGTAATAGTTATAATAAATGCCAAACGAAGATTCTACGTTTGGCATTTTATAAAGTTTGACATATCTTATAAATAAATTTAATTCGTATTTTTGTGTTATTGAATGCTTTTGGGACTAACCGAGCGGCAACATGTTTCATACCAAGTGATTATTTCGTATGGATCGACTCCTGACACACAGAAAGTTCAGCGGCTATCTCTCTCAAATTGGAATGAGGATTTTCAGTCGATGTTAACTTCAGTTGAAGACGTTGATGGCCTAATAAAGCGAGGCAAATTTTCTATCACATCTCGACAGCTTTTGACCGCTTTTAACCACTCATAAGCACGTGTTTTTGCTAAAGTCAATTCACCTTCTGTAACGTTTTCAAGGACTTTGAAGATTAAATTCCATTGGCGATGAAAAATTTAAGGCAAACTCGTTGTTCCATGTTTTGGTCCATTATGAAATTCGCAATACACACTAGATATATGAATTAACTGAAAGCAGCACTGTATTTCTAAATAACAGATGCAACACAAACTTCGCGCCAAAATAAAAAACAGTTGTGCCAATTAACAACAATATAAACAAACAATTTAACCATAAACCATAAACAAATTCCCGATACATTTTGACAGAATGTGTTTAGATGGTTTAACGCAGTGGGCTAAGGTCCGGCTGAGACGCCGAAGGTTGCGGGTTAAATTCCCGCCGCAGGACAAATGTTTGTATGATCTGCAAGTATTTGTCTCGGGTCTGGGTGTTTCTATGTATAATATGTATGTATTTACAAAAAAAAGTATATAAGTAGTATATCAGTCATGTGGTACCCATAACACAAGCTCTGCTTTCTTTGGGGCCAGATCATGATGCTGTGTGAAATGTCCGGGATTATTTATTTAACACTAGCTGATCCGGCAAACGTTGTTTTGCCATATAAATATCTTTCGTAAACATATATATATTTTTTTCTTATGTTACTTCTAATACCTCCAAGAATATGTGTACAAAGTTTCATGATGATTGATTAAGTAGTTTTCGCGTGAAAGCGTAACAACTTACATTCACATTTATAATATTTGTATGATTGTTTAGTGATAGATCACCGTAATCTTAAATTGTAAAATAATTTAACTAATTATATATAAATAATTTAAATAATTTAACCAGCCTCGCCTTACTCGTCTACCTCGTCGTTGAAATTTCTTCGATGAAGCATTCCAAGTGTAATAATGTGGCATCTCCGAGTAAGGCAATGTTCGTGCAAACGGATCGCTTTAGCAGATCGCAAGGCATTGTTAATAATAATGTAGGCACAATAGGATTTATTATAATAATCGCACTCGTACAAAAAAACGCATCAACCGGTCAACTTCAATTTAAAAGTTTTCAAAATAAACCATAGAGATCATTTCGTCTGCTGTCAGTTGCGTTTTGTATTGACCATTTATAACAAACTATTTAAACATTTTGTGTTATTGTCAATATAAAGCAAAGATAACATTACGTGAGCTGTCAGTTGTGGTTTTTTATACCATTTATAAGAAACTAGCTGTCACACAGACATCACACCACTCGTTAAAAAGTTCCCATACAAACTTTGCCACCCCATTTTACCCCTTTGTAAGAGTTATTTTGAAAAATCCTGAAACACATGTCTATTTATTTTGCATTTTATTTATTCAAATCAAGTTTCAAGCAAATCGCACCACGCCATAAAAAGTTTCATACATTAGTTTTCACTCTTTTTTAGCCTCTTAGGGGTTGAATTTCAAAAAATCCCGCCTTAATGGGTGGTTTTGTTATAAAAGGAAGCTACCTTCCAAATTTCAGCTTTCTAGCTTCAGCGAGCGGTTTCGACTCGGCGATAATGAATCAGTCAGTCTGGTTAAGCTCTTATATTAACGAACGGCATCTCCCACCTCCCATCTCCCACCTCCCATCTCCTATCTCCCACCTCCCATCTCCCATCTCCCACCAAAAAAGAACAAAAATGGTTACTGAAGGTTGTCCTTAGAAGATAATTATATCTCTATATAATACCATCGTGAATTTTTGTATCGATCTATTTAAGATATAAAATTCCGTAACACATTAATTTGATCTATCTTGTAAGCCAGCGTTTACGTGTTAGAGTAAAAATGTTTTGTTACGACAGCACATTGCAAATCTTAGAATTTTTCGGCTTTTCTGTACTATAAATGTATGTATTATACAAATACAAATGTTTATTTCTTTGTCGTTGATTTTTATATGACATAACTTTACAATAACTAAGAAGTTTTAAAACCTTGATTTAAGGAGTATTGAATTGGCTATTAAACCATAAATATTTCATTAAGCATTATTAGTTTCCGAGATTTATATGTTTCTTAACCCGGATTCATTGCTCTCGAGTGTTAAGATAACAAATAACTTCGTGACGTCATACAATATAAGCACTTGATACCGGCAAAATTTATATGTATTATTAGGACTCTTGCCAATAACGACGAAGTAGATAAGTTGGGGAAACAATTATATACAAATATGAATGCTAAAAAAAAATATTACTACGATAGGCCTAAGTATTTATATATTTATGCTCCTCTCTCTTGAAGTTGATGAGGCTTGATTGATTTACTTAGAGGCTTATAATGTGCTTTCCCAGCTTGAATCAAGATTTCCCTAAGATTACTCAGTAGAATGACTAATGAACCGTTATTATTGTGTGGTAAACTACTTGTTTAGGTAATCTCATAATTCTAACCCGATTCGATTATGTGAGCGTTTGTAGCATAACTTGCTTAGTCGCTTTACGTAAGTCGCTTTACGTAATATATTAATTAATACGTGAAGCAAAAACTTTGTACCCCTTACGAAAATTGCGCGGATGGGGGAGAATGAAATTTCGCACTCATATAGTTTATATAGAGAAGGAGTGCAGAATGTTAATACTTTTTTTAAAATTATGCATAAAAAATACATAAATTATTTATTAATTATGGTTAAATTTCGACCAGTGGGCGACCACTTGTTCCATAAATTACGTCTCACGAATTTCATGATTTGTGTTTTGTTTAATTTACCCCTGTCCTGGAGTCATATAAATTTAAAATGTTTGGAGTCTTTCTCCTTCCGCATTAAGATAAGTCCGCTACCTAAAGTACCTACACCTACATATTTACATATCTATACAAAGATATTAGTTATAAAGTGCAAACCAAACCATTGGCTGCTTCTGACAGGCAATGTATAGAGCGAGCGTAACACGTTTATAACTAATAGCAATATGGTGGAGTTCCATTACTATCGATTAATGTAACGTCGGAGTGCTCAGTTTGAAAGCACACTTTGCAAAGTCTGCAATGAGTATTATACAGACTCTACTAGTATATAAAAGCTTCTAAGCTTCTAAGCTCAGTAACTGTCTGAACAGTTTTACAATAAGTACTTTTACTTTTATATAGTTTGGTAGTAAACGTGACTTAACGGCGACAACTGTTGTTGCAACATGTCGGGTATAAATTAATAGTACATTGTACACCTAGGCGAGAAAGTGCCCAATTCCTATCGAGTCACATAACACACGAGGTAGGAATCGCACTTTCTCCCGAGTGATACATAGTGTCCAAATTCTAATTTCGAAGAAATTCCCGCGCATGCCTTTATTACTTGGGTTCTTTTTTCAAAATATTGTTCGAAAATCGGAAGAGGAATAAATCATTTGGCGGACTTGGGGTAAAAACTATTTGTCGTTAGACCTATAATGAAAATAACCATAGCTACCGGCTGATCTATGAAGAAATCAAAAAAAATTAAAATTTTAGTAGGCCTGAAATGATGTACTTTCTAAGTTATATTTGGAAAAGGAATGGGCAAGTTTCTCAGTAGGTGTGGTATAAAAGGTAATACGCGATAAATACTTTCTCTATGTACCCATACAATATGTATTCTGTTAGCAAAAGTTTATAAAATACTGCTAGTACTTTTTTATATCACTGGCCAACTCTGTTCTGATTCTATAGTTTTGTGGGACTAATATTAGTCAGAAAAAAGTCAAAGTCAAAAGATACTCTATTCAATACAAACACAAAGATGTCTTACATAGGTGAGTTTAGGTGCCAATTCCTCCTAACCCAAGCCCGAGGAGAACTGGCAAGAAACTCGTCCAAGTTCTAGCGCTTATTTGCATTATCCATCTTATAACTAACTACCTTAACTACGAAAAACTAATAAAAAAGAGATTATATATATCAAATGTGTCGGTTAATTATTTTATTTGCATCAAATTTTGATTTAGAGTAGGTAATGTCTGTTTCGGGTCTGGGTATTTCTATCTAGAAAAAAAGTGTATATAAGTACCTAGTATATCATTTATGTAGTTCTCACAACATAAGTACTACTTACTTTAAGGCTAGATGATGCTGTGTGAAATGTCCAGACTTAATTAATATTTATAAAATAACATGTGATTGATGTATGCTCATTTTAGTCAACATGTAGAAAATCCTTAGAAAATTAATTCCTTTAAGGATTACGATTACGATAAGCCCATTATGTCCCACAAAGTCAAAGTCAAAGTCACAATCAAAAGATACTTTATTCAATACAATCACAAGGATCACTTTGAAACGTCTTACATACTAGGTGAATTTAGGTGCCAATTCATCCTAACCTAAGCCCGAGAAGAATTGGCAAGAAACTCGGCTTGGTCCTAGCGCTTTTTTATATGATCCATCTTATAACTACCTTAACTACGAAATACTAATACAAGAGAGTTTATACATTTCAAGTGTGTCGGTTAACTGTCTGACGGCAGAGCGACATGAGGCCATGCATTCTTATCAATAATATAGTCATCTATAGTATAATAAGCTTTCTTCAACAGACTACCTTTTATGTATGCCTTAAATTTCTTAATAGGTAGTTTAGTAGCATTTTCAGGAAGCTTATGCTTAAGCGCACCGTGTTCCCCATAAAGGACTTATTTACTTTTTCTAGTCGAAACCTAGAGATGTCTATTCCTAGTGTTGATTCTATGAAGGTCACTATTTTGCTGAATTCCATCTCTATTTTTATGCGTGTATAACAAATTTTCATCTATATATTGTGAAGCTATTGTAAGAATATTAATTTCTTTGAATATTTATCTCAAAGATGCTCGTGGTTTCATTTTATAAATGGCACGTATTGCCCTTTTTTGAATTACAAATATTTTACCAATATCAGCTTCTTTCCCCCAGAGAATGATGCCGTATGACATAACACTATGGAAGTAACTGAAATAAACTAGGTTAGCTGTAGCTTCATCAGTAAGCCACCGTATCGCACGAACTGCATATGCAGCGGAACTAAGCCTACCAGCAAGTGTTTCAATTTGTGGTCCACACTGTAGTTTTGCATCAATATTCAGACCTAGGAAGATCATGGAATCTACAAGATGCATTGCCTCTCCACTCATTTTAGTGTTGGTCGGGCTATGAATAACATTTGGCAAAGTGAATTTGATACATTTAGTATAGACGTATCGTCTGCAAATAAAACTATATCACAAATATTTTTTACAAAAAAAGGTAAATCGTTAACTTATACTAGGAATAAAAAAAGGCCTGGTATCGAACCCTGAGGTACCCCTATATCAATAATTGATCCTGAAGACCTCTCACCACCCACGTCTACTTTCTGGACTCTATTGGATAGATAAGACTGTATGAGGTCATTCGCCCGGTCTTTAATGCCATAATATTTTAACTTTGTGATTAGGGTTGAATGACTCACACAGTCAAAGGGCTTAGATAGATCGCAGAATACCCCAACTGCATCCTGTGACTTCTCCCAGGCCTTAAATATATGCTTTAAGAGCGCTATACCTGCATCAGCTGTTGACCGACCTTTAGTAAATCCGCATTGATTATTATGTAGCAGACCGTTAACGTTAAAGTGATATAATAACTGATTCAGAATTATTTTTTCAAAGATTTTACTTAACGCAGGTAATATCGATATCGGTCTATAATTAGCGAGATCACTTTCACTTTCAGACTTAAACATAGGAATGAGTTTACTGTGTTTTTACATTTTTCAACACTAGATTCTAATAAAACAGAAGCTCTGGAGGCTGAAGAGTTTAACAATTTGGTCACCATTTTTGGTATACCTGAGAAAAAACTATCAAATGCATTCGCAACATCCTGTTCCTTTGTCAAAATTGAACCATTTATATTTAATTTGAACTGTATATTGCGAGCCCTTGATTTACCTGTTTCATTATTAATTCATTCCCAAGTTGCTTATATTTTATTTGTAGAATTTTCTATTCTTTTTCTGAACACTCACAGCTGGGCAAAGCCCTCCCTTTGATCTCTCTAGTCATCTCGTTTTTGAGCTAATTGGACCCAAGCTCTGTCAAAGTTGTCGAGATCATATCGCCATCTCTTTTTGGGTCTGCCACGGCGCCGTCTCGCTGTCTCAGGGCTCAATAAAGGAATAAAATATAAATTCTAACTTGTTTTAAAACTGGGCCAATGCCCGGCTGAGTCGCTAAAGGTAGCGGGTTCGATCTCGCCGCGGGAAAAATGTTTGAATGATCTGTATGTAATTGTCTCGGGTCTGGTTGTTTACGTTTAATGTTTGTATTTAAAAAAAAAGTATGTAAGTAGTATATCAGTCATGTGGTACCCATAACACACGCTCTGCTTACTTTGGGGCTAGATGATGATGTGTGAAATGACCAGCATTATTTATTTATTTTTTTATTGTCAGCAATAAGTGTTTGAATTCAAAGAAGTATGTATGTATGTACCGCCCAGGCGCCCATTGTACTACCGTGTAGCTAATGTTTCTTATAACAGTCTAATGTATTTGTGGTGTGCAATAAAGTATTTTCTATTCTATTCTATTCTATGTTTTCTTCTTTCGTATGAGTTAGTAGCATACTCTGGTAATAGCGTTAATAAGCTCTCAAAAGGTATCCGTCTTTTTTAAAACCGGGACCGATAACTAAACGTACCAAACCGCTTACAAAAAATGTCACTACGCTCACCCATCCAGGTACTGACTTCGCAGAGTGTTGCTTAACTTCGTCGATCTGATAGGAACGACAATGACCTTGGTTCTGTAGCGAACGACCTTATTTTGCTAACACCAAAGTCCATATTAGCATACAAATTAGACACTTTTAAATGACATTTCTGAAATAAGTTAAAATTGTCGTTTGTTTCTTATTCAATTGATTTTTTGAATCTTTCTGCAGGTTTAAGAAGTGTAATTTAAAAGTGTTTAGACAGAAGTGTTTGGTGTTAGAAGTATTTGGACTTTAGTGCAAGCAAAAAAAGTGCAAAAAAATAAGATCGTTCGTATTTTAGAAACTTTAAGCTGGTCTAGCGAAACTACAGAATGAGGGCAAACTACTTAAGTTTCAGTTTTATTTTATTTGTAAGAAATAAAAAATTAAAATAATTAAATAGTGCTGGACAATGCACACAACACCATCTAGCCCCAAACTAAGCATAGCTTGTATTATGGTGTCTAGATGACTGATAAAATACTTATATTTTTAAATATATACTTATGAACACCCAGACACAGAACACAACTATGTTCTTCACACAAATGTTTATCCCGGGAGGGAATCGAACCCTCAACCTACAGCGCAGAAGGCAGAGCTGCTGAACTGACTACCAACTGAGCTGCCAGGCCAATACAAAAAGGTTATATACTAAGTGAAGTAAAGTTTCCACAGTTCCACAGTTAAATATAAAGAAAAAGAATGTAGACTTGTAATACCATAAAAAAATATAATTGCCTACAACCAAATAAAAACCAAAGTGAAAGAAACTATACAAAACAAAACTACCTTTCAAAAACAAACCTTTCAAAAACTACCTTACAAAACAAAACTATTCATTATCAAGGAAAATATTTAGAATGCTTTTGATTGAAAGGAAAAAAAAATATTATCACGAAGAAATTATCATTGTGATCATAGCAAGATCAGTGTGTAAAATATTAGAACCATAATCGGTACTGGCTGTGCAAAGACTTACTTTCTTCTTGAATTGACTCTTAATAATTCTTCTTTATTAAAGAGTTGTTCTTTATGAAGGTGGATCTAGGTATATCTAAGTACGTTTTAAAATATTGCTTAGAAACATGATCAAATTTTCTACGCTAAACCAGTTATAAAAATATGCATAATTAATTAACTTGGCGTTTGCATCTGCCACAGTGAAAATGTGGGACTAAGTGAGCCTGCAGTGAAATTTAATTACTTCCTACTTATAAATAACCCTTGGACAATTAAGATTATGGACCCTCAACACGTGGTAATTGTTAGGTCAGAGTAAACTACAAATGTATTGGTAAAATGTAATCGTAGATAAAGGCTAACATCTTCTACGTTTCCAGTGCTACGTAAGAATTATATCGCTGCACAATGAAAAGAATCATATTTTTAATAACGTTATTTTTGGTATCCAATCCACCGTCACACATATGTATCGAGAGAGCAAAGTGAACGATCATATCAGTGGCAACTTGCACGATTTGACTCTGTACGTTTGTTTCTTCGAAGAAAATATTCGAAATGTTGATCCGATCTGCAAGAAATTTAGTAAGTCGACAAATTGGAATTGAAAAATGCGCTGGTATCTTATTGAAACAAACTGGAAACCCCTTTGGGTTTTAAAACACGGTGTGCCATAAGGGAGGAAATCAAAATTTTACACATATGTATCAAATTTGTTGTTATATGAAAAAAGTTTTGTTTGTCAAAACGTTTTATTAATTCTAGGATATTTTTAAGATACAACGTAAAAACTAAGCTTTTTTAACTTAAGCTCCCATTTGGTAGAGTTCAGGGCGAACAACTACTTTAACCCATCGTTTTACTGTCGTCGAATAGTGTAGTGCTCGCGACCTACTTTTGCGTCCAGAGGAAATAGGTTTTATGCGTAAACAGTGTTCATTTAGTTAAAAGCTACAAGAGTTGCCCATTAATACGTTATTGTTTGCGCTGTCACAGACATTTGTTAGTTTTCTAGTAACAATTACAAAGTGAGTTTTTTCGTGACAATCATACAATGTGAGTTTTCTTGTTAAATTGCATTTTCTAGGTTTATTGTAATGGAGAACTATGCACGTTCACTGAGATAACAATTGGCTGGAAATTATGAAACGGGCAGCTATCCGCGGCATCGCACGCGTGTGTCAGAAATTGATAGATACCTGCTCTAATTACAATAATATATTACACCTAATATCAAGATTTAGAAGTTTATATTGAAAGTTAGTAAAATTACTGAAGTTAAATACCTACTTCTCACATGAAGAATTAAAGCTAAATGTAAGCAAGGATAAATTCAATAAGAGAGAATAACAAATTTACCATAGTATATTCAATTTTCTTTATTCAATAAAATTACAAGGACCACTTAGAATCGTCTTCTTACATGCTAGTGAATCTAGGTGCCGGTTCCTCCTAACCCCAGTTCAAGAAGAATCCGGCAAGAAACTTGTCTGGTCCTAACACTTTTTTGTATGATCCTTTACAATTTTACACAACACAAGTACCCTCCTACAAAATAAACACCATAAGGAATATAAGGAAACAATGACAGAATAATTAACTGATACAAATGTATGTAGTTCACAAAGATAATATAGTTTTAAAGTTACCAAATAACCAAACAGAGAACAACACTAAAAGATAACGGTACACATATTAAATACACACAAATATATTTTAGTACTATATTATTGCAAGGCACTTATCTTTCTAGTTCGGTGGTCACTCCCAATCTACCCGTCTTAGGCTTTAACCTCGCCTTTTATACATTTTTGAAATATATACAAAACATCACACCATATTCATTATTCAACCAATCACAGAAGCCTATTAAGAATCTAAGTATAATAATAAAAGTTATTTACTTAATAACAATAAAAAGATGTTAAAATATAATTCAAGAAACAATGGATTCATAGTTTTGCTATATATGTCTTAATAAAAGAATTATAACGATTTAGTAAACAATCAAATGAAGGACTTTTAAATATCAGAATAACGAGAACAGAAAATAATAAAGTGAAACATTCGTTAATAAATCCAAACTAATTAATAACTGAAAAATAGTAAGAAAGTATGTATCGAACAATTAAATTTACAATATATAACAATCATTGGATACTTTCGTTCTGAAATCCTAATTTCGATCTCAAATGTGTGTGATGGTATAATAATTTTTATTACAATAATATTTATTAAAGCATATGTTAATTTAAACCAACTATAAAATAATGATATAAGTTTAAAACTGTTTAACTGTTTATCAAAACACCATCTGTGTTTTTAGCTGTGAACTAATTGAATGACAGGTGGATTTTTATTGAATTCTTACGAGTATAATTTCAATTATTCTGTCACATAAAATGTAGCCTATGTTCGTCCGCAAGACACAATCTATCTCCGTATCAAATTTCATCAAGCCGTTTAGCCGTGGAAAGGTAACAAACAATCAAATAGACAGACAGGCTGAAACACTTTCGAATGGATTATTAAACTTTTTTTTACAGAATAATAAATGGTATAAACAATTTACATCTATACATATAAAAGAGCTTAACCTGACTGACTGACTGACTGATTCGATTATGAATCAGTCAGTCAGTCAGCCGAGCCGAAATCGCTGAAGCTAGAATGCTGAAATTTGGAAGGTAGCTTTCTGTTATAGCAAAACCACCCACTAAGGCGGGATATTTTGAAATTCAACCCCTAAGAGGATGAAAAGGGGTGAAATGTATGTATGATTTATGAAATGTATAAAACTTTTTAACGCGTTGTGTGATTTGCTTGAAACTTTATTTGAATAACTAAAATGCAAAATTAATAGACACTTGTTTCAGGATTTTTCAAAATAACTTTTACAAAAGGGTTAAATGGGGTGTCAAAGTTTGTATGGGAACTTTTTAGCGGGTTGTGTGATTTCTTAGAAACTTAGTTTGGATACTTAAAATGCAAAATAAATGGAACCGTGTTTCAGGATTTTTCAAAATAAAGAGGTTGAAAAGGGGTGAAAACGAATGTATGAAAATTTTTAACGCGTGGTGTGATTTGCTTGAAATTTGATATGAATAATACTATAATATAAACTTGATGTTTTCTCATACAAACGAGCTGGCGAAGTCGCGGGGGTTCCATCTAGTTTTGTATATAATCATAATATAATATCCCAAGATGATAATAATAATAATAACATTTCACATTTAACATTAAGATAAAAACTGTGGTATAAGTAAATAACTTCACATAACTTAAACTTGGCTCACTCGCATTATGAATAACGAGACAACTTTGTAATGATGTAAAGTTTCAAACAGTAGCACCTTCAGTGCCTTACTACTACTACTGCCAACTACTTCCAATTATACGAGTAAAAGACAATAGCTTGGACTTAACACACATTGCGGATTAATCCGCCGTGAATTTTATCGCGATATTCTAAGGAACTTGGCATCAGTGCACGCACTAGTGGAAAAAACTGCGTTCAAAATTACATACTTTAGGATAGACCCTAATTGACATTGTATGTACTGATACTCCTGTTCGTAAAATTAGCATGAAACACGCCCCGGATTTAAGTCGTTATGCCATGATTGTAGTAGAGTTCAACATTAAGAGATAGAAGACGTGCCCGGATGGGTAACTTATAAACCTCTCAATAGTATTCTAAGGGATCTGTATCTAAATGATCTACACGCTGTTTTTGATGCTGTTTAACCTTTTATTGACCTTAATGAGTCAGTTCCACTCTTAACCTCTACAATTGTGACCTATTTGATTTACATGCTCGACTAAAAACTACTAAATTTAATGGTTCTCCTCATCCGTGAAAAAGTCTTTTTGATAAAGTCGATGCACCGTAAGCCTTCTGTAACATTTCCTAGGACTCCGAATACGAAATTCTATTGGCGATGCAAAATTAAAGACAAACTCTTTGTTCGATGTTTTTGTCCATTATGAAATTCGCAATACACACTAGATATGATCTAACTAAAAACAGCACTGTATTTAATCTTAATAACAGTTGCAGCTCAAACTTCGGCCTAGAATGGAAAACAAAAAAAAATTTGGAACCTTAAACAAATCATCCATTACCGATACTATTTTGACATATATAAATAATAATGCTAAAAGTTCTAAGCTGTTGTGGATTTTTTTTAAATATTCAATCTCGTCCAATAATAAATAAAAAAGCAGATTTACCGCACCAGTTTGATGACCCAGAACTCACATTTTCATAATGTCCCGTGATGTAACGATTTCTCAGCTAACCTAGTCTAGTAACGATCAATAACGATTTCTCAGCTAAACTATATTGAGTGCCACCGATACGACTCTAGTAATTTCTCGTTGCACCCTGTAGGGGAGTATACAATTCTGAAACATTTAGAAAGCTTCTAGTCAAATGCTCAGGGGATTGATGGCATTTCCTTGGATATGTTACTAATGACCTGGCCACAATCCTTGTCTGAAATAACATCTTTAATTAATGAGTGGCACGAATGTGGGAAGCTGCAATTATGCTGAGACTCGGCCTGTTTGGCCCACATGACATAGAGGGTACTAAGTAGTACAAAATATACCAATTTATTACCAACTGTTTTTTTCCTTTATTCTGTTTCTGTTTGCCTTTATCAATAATGTTCTTTTTGTTGTCTATTGTTTTGTGTTCTCTGTGTATTGGTGGCTTAAATAAACAATTTGTATTCTATTCTATAGACTTTATAATAGAATAGCGCTGTTTTTACAAGATTACTTTGCTAATGCGTGTTATGTCTTACTCATTATGGGGACGCAGAAGCGACTTCTCGTCCATATAGCTAAATTTACATTAAAATAGCTAGCAATCGAAAAATGTATGCTAACATGAATATTTATACTTTGTATACTGTATAGAACTTTGTATTTACTGATTTTAAAATGTCAAGATATTAGACGAGTTTAGTTGTTCCCACAAAAAATATCCACCTCGATTTTATGACTGCTACGCCGTAGTATGTCTACGAAATCATCCTATTTTAATGTGATCTGATAGGGTGTGTGATCTGGATGCGGTCAACCTATAAAATATAACAAAAATATACCCGAAAATTAATAGGTAGATACAGGCTGACAATGATGATGCTGTGCTCTTAACAGCGCTATCACACTGGCGATTTGCGAGGAAGTTCAAAGCGAAGCGAGTACGCAGCGACCTCGTCGCCAATTACAACGAGCATGGCGCGGCGTGGCAAGCGATCCACGTTTTGGGGCAGTATATTTATTTTCAATAACAAAATGAATATATATAAATAATAAATATAGGTAGATAATGCACACAACACCCTCTATCCCCAAACTAAGCTTAGCTTGTATTATGGTAACCAGATAACAGATATATTTTTAAACAAATACTTATGATAATTTATAACACCCAGACACAGAACAAATACCTACTCGTATGTCCATTCCACAAATGTATGTTCTGGGGAGGAATAGAACCCTCTACCTACAGAGCAGAAGGCAGAGAGCTACTATGGACTGAGCTTAAAGGCCAGTCAAAATACAATGCAACATGCTTTAGATGGAGTCTGAAATAACAGGCTACTCTCTATGTGCCCAAGTACAATAAAAGCGAGCTACTTAGTACGTTTATGAATTAAGTCGAAACCATATCAAACTTTCATTGCGACACAATTTATATATGTAAAACTTTTGAAACTGTTGTACGTGAGAGTACAAAAATACGTCCACGGCGTTGTTCTCGGCAAGGCCGTTACACTACCGCTTCGTTTTGAATTTGCTCGCAAATCGCTAGTGGCCCAAAGGTTTTCATATTGTTTTGTACGGTACCTATTTTCATTGCCAAAGTTTTTATTTTTCGTGAGAAAGTTTCATAACAGAGTACAAATCACAAATCCTTGCAGAAAAGTGACTTAAACATTTCATATTGCATTCAGGTACATGTTTTTATCGCCAAAGTTTTTATTTCTTCTGAGAATATATCTTAACAAAGCGCAAGTTACAAATCCTCGCTGAAAAGTAAGTTACAAATCCTTGCTGAAAAGTTAAGAAGTGTTAATTTCGCAGAATTTACGCGTGAGGAAGGAATTAATTAAATTTACATAAATTACGCTAACTGAAATGCTTCGTCAACCGCTTTGAAATTGAAATTGAAAACTGGGGCTACGCTGCTATTAACTGTGAAATGTTGATATTAAAATTGTACACGCTTTTTCTCCTGGTTTTAATTATTTAGATTTAAAAACTCTAAATGGCTTAGTCAAAGTTAATACTTTTATTTATTTCACACAAATTATTTATTGAGTGCAAAATCACTGCACTCAATAAATAATTTATTTTTATTTAGATCTCATAACAAAACAACAGGTAATAACGGATTTCATAAATAGATTTCGATTTCAATGTCGCTGAAAGCACCGAGACTGTATCGTTTCATCAACAAAATTATAATACATAACATCAACAAAATAATACGTGAGTACAACCCGTGTTTATAAAAATCTACGAGTACTACTCACGAATGTTTTGCAAGTGAAATAAAAGTTTTATTCAATAGAAACACAATGCCCACTTCGAATCTTTTAAGTACTTATACTAGGTACTTATGGGACGGTACCTCCTGAGCGAAGTCCTAGAAAAATCTGGTAAGAAACTTGCCTGGGCACTTTTATTATATTAAGGCAGTACACTCAAATTAACTTTTTATGAGAAAAAAAGATAGCTATAGCTAGCGTAGTAGCTATGTGTTTATTCAGTGAAGGGTCAATAGTTATTAGAAAAATATAGTATGTATTTTCAATACTTTGCCACTTCCTCGTATCAAATTGTTTATAAATTTATTATTAATTATATAATCTATTAATGAAATAAGGTCAAAAATACTCAATAACCATGATATTCTAGAGTTCATGTTTTACACTAACAGCTAACACGAATAATTAGAGAATAAACGAATTAAAACATTGTACGTTCAACTTTGTTTGCTTCTTTATGATAAAAAATCTCAATTAGAGCACCGACAAAACGCGTCTACATAATTTCGTCAGATTACCGAACCTACATAATTACCAGTACCCTATTTAGTAGGGTAATAATACATATATAGAATACACGTGGTCGAAGGGAGAGAATATAATAGGCATTATTTTTTTTTCTCGTCGAGGTAAATTACTAAATCCTCTTATGTTATAGCCCTGTATGGGCTATAGTTAATACCAGACCCCGAATGAATAATAAATACTCGTAGCCAGTAATATTTGTGTAATAAAGAAGTTTGCTTATAAATGTATGTTTGGTTTACAGTTAATATAAGATAAGAGGTTTTTTTAAGATCTAAAGTATAATATAAAATCACTGACTGACAACATACTGCCGAAAGCGATCTGAGTATCTAGAAGCATAATCTAAGAATATAATGGCTAAGAAAAAAATTCCCTAATAGTTATCTAGTTTGTAACAAATTACAGGAGTGGAGTCGCGGGCTGTTACACTATCTATTAATATTATGTTTATCCAAATCATACGTGTCAGACCTACATCATATGCAAACTATGGTAAATATCTACATCAATCTTGAATATCAAAACTATATACTTGACTATGAAAATTTGATCTGGCCGCTGTTCCGCAGGTCTTACGTAAGAACGATTACAAAGAGACCGAATGGTAAGGACGGACAAATGGAAATCTAGGCTCTTGAATTTTTACAAGACGTATAGGTAAGTAGGTAACTACTAAGCAAGGTAATTATACGTTTCTGGTTGTACCATCGCCGTCCATTATATACCGCCGGTGGAAGCAACTGGGTACCTATTAAAATATTATTCTCACTTCACCCTACTACAGTATTTCCAGTGGACTGGAAGTGGAGACTGGGAACGTTGTTATTGAATCTTCCGAATAACCTCCGCTAAAGGCGTTGCTAGTGGGTCCACTGGAAATTACACAAATTGCTCTTTCCCGGTAGAGTACATGTGGTGTAGTAGCACCCTTGCCTTTCGATCATAAGGTCGAGGGATCGAACCTGGTCATGCCTCAATGAATTTTTCTGTTCAAAATATGTGTGTGAGCCCGCCCTGCCAGTGCTTTTACACGGTGAAGGAAAACATCGTCTGGAAACCGATAATCCTAGAACATACAAATTTCGAGGTTGTGTGTCATTGGTCAGTATTCCAATAACCAGCGATTGGCTTGCAACCTGTTATTTATGGTGTACTAACTTAGTAACTAGAGATCTTAGGAGTTTTCTACCAAGACCTGGGGTCGTGAGCATTTCCCCGGATTATTACAATCTGGATGTCAAAATGCGTTGCATGCGTTACGTACGTGGGATAAATTTACAATGTTGTCGGTCGCTTTCTGTCTTTATAATGTGTGCACGAGAAGCGACGACTGACGAATGCTGTCAGCATTCGAGCGGAAAATGCGAGGGACGGCTGAGCGCAACCGACTGTTTTCTGCTCAATAATAGTCATAGGTTATGCGGGCATTTTCATGCAAAATATGAACACAAATTGTTGAATCGTTTAAATCGGTCGAGACCCTGGGCTCGTTGAGAACAGGTACTCATCGCGTTGACAAAATTATTTCCCAGCGTTTAGTAGAAACATCGCATGAGCCAAGAGCGGGACCAGCGTATTAGCATTGCCATTCAACGTGGCAATGCCACCAGTGTTTCGGGACTTGGCAGTGATCTGGATCAGTTGAGCTATCTATACTTCATTTTTAGTAGTCCTTAGGTAGCTCAACTGTTTTATATATATTTTATAATAACATTTTGTACTGAAATTATATCTGTAAATATCTCAGACACGTAAAATACGCTACCGCACGCTCCGTCCTATGTAAATCTTATCGGCTTTCACGTTTAGGAATCTAAAAAATAGTTTTTAATAATTTAATACATTTTAAGCAACTTCGCTGAAGCGGAGTCCTTTAAACGGCGAAGTTACTTATTTGTGCCATTTGGGGTGGAGACTTTAGGTCCACGGGGATCAGTGTTACACAAAATATACAAGGACGTAACGGAGCGTGTGACCGGAATGCTGACTTCTATTACGGTCAACGAATGAACATTGCCATACAACGTGGCAATGCTGCCAGTGTTCCGCTAACGCATCTATTTGGTGACGACCGGGACCGATTGGATTATTTATTTTATGACATATTTTTTATAAAATAACTAGTTGTAAAAGAAATAGGTTAGTTTACATGTTAATACTAGGTAGTTTATTTAGTTTGTTTTTTAGTTGTAACTACAAATATACGAACAAAATAGTTTTTCAATTGAATTTTCGTGTTCAGTCGGCCGGTCTCAATTTATTAGTGGTAAATACCTACAAAACGTTCAAAGCGCGGGTAAATTGTAGACATTAATTGATTTCAATGAACAGACGTCTGAGAACAAAACATTCTTTGTCTAATGCTTTGTCGTGTCGAGTACCTTTTATGAGCTGGCGAGGTATTATTTTACAAACTAGTTGGTATGTTTATGTTTGTTTATCTTATTTTATTCAAAACGACTTAATTAATTAATTTTGTTGGTACTCTTTGTAACCTTTTTGCGTGATTTCAAAAAGATACATTTAATAAATTATAAATTGCAACAGATTTAGTATTTAACCTATGTCTACCTTGTTTGCATTATAACAATGCATTTAATTGTTCTTAATATTATAATAAACTAGCTGACCCGGCAAACTTCGTACCGCCTCAGAATCAATTAATAAAAAAACAAGCATTTTTTTTCATATTTACTCACCTAATTTCTCTGGACTTCCACAAATAATTAAAGACCAAAATCAGCCAAATCATTCCAGCCGCTCTCGTTTTTTAGCGAGACTAACGAACAGCAATTAATTTTTATTATATAGATAAGTCAGTGATTATTTTAAATCCTCACCTGAAACAGGATTACCTAATTCAGGCTTGTGTTAAGCATCTACCTTTGTCTAATTATGATTTTGTTTTGTTATATTATTGTCATCATCATCATTGGCCTTCGTTCATCTGTTGAAGATGATTTAAGTGGCTTCAGTAAAGTTACAGAGGAGTTAATTGTACTTAATTGAAAACTTTGGTTCATGGATCCACTCCAGCAAGCTGAGGTGAGTGAAGTTTCCTTTCCACTGACGTCACTCTGCCTGGGGTTCTGTTTGATAGCGCAGGCCTTCCCAGGTACCCACACTAACCCCTCGACCTTGCCAACAAGACCCGCAGGAAAGAAAAATCAGTACATGCGGTGACGGTTCGGTTGCAGGTGCATAACGGCTGGCACCGAGCCGGGCTTGTTTCAAGTTTTCCTTCTCTATTGCCAGCTCTTCTGTTAGTCAGCAGGGGGACTTACGCCCAATAATTTAAAGACTATTGCTGTCGTCTCCATCATCAGTCTCCAAGCAGCACTCATCTAGAATCAGTTCCACGTAAAAATCCTCACTCGAAGTGTTATAGGTACAGTTCAGCAAAAATTAACAACCCGATTTTACAGTCAGATGCGGGTGCTGAGCCATTTTTAATGATCCTCAGCTGATCGTTATAGAGTACAGCAGATGGTAAAAGTAAAAAACATATAAAATAAAATTTATATTTGCAAAAAAAAATCTGAAGAGATATAATATTGTACTCGTGGAATAATGAATAAACATTTTATTTATTTTTGATAAACGAATCAAGAGCTTTGTGATCGATGAAAAAAGCTTGAATACAAATAAAACCATTAGCGCTATTATTTTCCTTAATTAGAGTTTCGCTCTGAGTTACGTGATCTCTCTTCGCGAAAGAGGATCAAACAAATCAAATAACTAATAAACCGTGACCTTTCCAAAGCATGAATTTAAATCAAATCAAAAACTTTCCTACATAATTCAATATTTCAAGCAAACTAGATTTACTCCGGGTGTCAACGAGTTTGGAACTTTGTCATTGTGTGCTCCCAAGTATTTCAATAATTATTATTCAGCGTAGATTGGAACTTTACTATTGTTAGTGTCTTGTTGTTACTGGTCCCGATTCTGTTATTTCTAACTAAAATTTCGTAAAATAAATAACTAGTGGCTCTGTGAGCTGTAGACCAAAATTGATTGTAGAAACAAAATTCCAAAAACTTAATCTACAAAAAATTCTATATGCCTAGTTGTAGATCCTGCTCACAAAATTTCACGAGAATCGGTTGAGAAATGCGACCTGTAGTGGAGAACATCCGGACAGAGGCCGGCCGGACATACGAAAGCATTTTCGCCTAAGATGAATGTTTTTTAATATGTATTTACAAAAAAAAGTATAACAGAAAAAAGTAAAGAAGAAAAAGTATATCATAAAAAAAGTATATTTACCGATAACACAAGCTCTGCTTACTTAGGGGCCAGATGATACTGTGTGAAATGTCCGGCTTTTTTATCATTATTTATTAATGTGGAGCTATATCTTACAGCTGTGGCTGAATTAACAGGAAAGCGAAGCAAGCCGTAAATAGAGTTTAGTTCCATATCAATTGTAAGTAGAACAAACAGCCAAATAATGTATTACATGGAAGAGAAAAGCGAGCCAGGTCGGGCTGATGACAGGGAAGCGAAACAAAAAAGATTTTTTTTACAGTAAAGCCGTAAAATATATTAATACATTATCTCTTTCTTGCCCTGATGTACCTTCCAACTTATCCATATTTATATTTGAAATTTGAAAGTATCTCCTTTATCAATAATGTTATTGAATGTTAATTACGTTCAAGGACAAACGGCTGATTTAATCTTGATGAAATTTTATAAAGAGAGGTTGTATCTTAGGAAAGGACATATGCTACTTTTTATGTATTTTTTTTCTTTCACTCTTTCTTTAATTGCCAGAGGGCAGCGTCTCCAAGACACTGACGGCATTACCACGTTGAACGGAATTGGGAATACGCTGAGCCAGATAGGAGCCAGCTCTTTGGTTCCATATCGCGTGACCTGGCTGGCTCCTATACTAGCCAGACGCCATATCATCCAAAATAATATGGGCTCATTTTTGTGAGGGAAGATAAAAATGAGTGTAAGAACATTATTGGGCTTTTGTGTTAAACACACAGCAACATCGATATTCGTAAGTACCGAAACCCTTTTAGGACGGTTTTCGGCGAAAAAGATCGTTATTTGCAAGTAAATAATTTATCTCTGAAAGTTTATTTCTTAGTAGAACAAAAGATACCTAATGGAAATTTCATGAAATTGGCTCTGAAACTTTCGTCATTTAATTAATTTTATTGTTAAGAACGTTATACAAAGTAATTTATTGAATGTTAATTAAAGTCTTTGTCCTGTGGAATAAATAAAAATAATGTTTAATCTCACACTACCTGCTGCTCGTGGCTTCGCACACGAGGAAACATAAAAAGTTACCAGTCCTTCTGTCTCTGTCTCCATGCCATTTGCATCAAAATCCATTCAGTGGTTTAGTCGTGAAAACGTAACACATAGGCTGACATTTATACACCTTTAAATTTATAATCAGTATACAGTATGTATACAGTATGTATTACTTTAACATAATATATAATGATACACTTAATGCTGTGCCATGATGAGGGTCCAACATACGATGGAATCCACAGAACGTAGTAAATGTTTTGTTAGAGATAATTCTACGAATTTTTGATGACCTCTGTGGCGCCCGCAACCTTTTGCGTCTCAGCCGGACCTAAGCCCAGGTACGGTTGAGACGCAAAAGGTTGCGGGTTTGATTCCCGCCGCGGGACAAATGTTTGTATGATCTGCAAGTTTTTGTCTCGGGTCTGGACGTTTCTATGTATAATATGTATGTATTTACAAAAAGTATATAAGTAGTATATCAGTCATGTGGTACCCATAACACAAGCTCTGCTTACTTTGGGGCCAGATGATGCTATGTGGAATGTCCGGTATTACATTACATACTTATATTACATATACTAATTATATAAATGTGAAAGTTTGTGTTTGTATGTAACTCAATTAAGCAATGAAGGCTAAACCAATTTGGATGAACTTTGGTATGGTATATACTTGGACCTGGATTAATATATTAATTTACTCAAAAAATACGTATTTTTATTTTTAGTGTACTCTTATTGAGACACCCTTTATATAATATATAAAGGGTGTCTCAATGAGAGTTGACTATTTCGTTTAAAAATAAAAACACGTATTTTTTGAGTAAATTAGGATATTTATGTTGCATTATAAAGAAGACACGTTCCGATTATGCATGGAATAAAATATCCAGCAAATGTCCCCCACGGCTCTGATGACAGGCCATTACTCTTTTCATAAATTTTTCGATACTTTTTTGACAAAGATGTGGCTGTATCTCACTTATAACGCGTTGGATCTCGGTCTTGAGCTCAGGAATTGTTTCTAGTTTATTCGCATAAGCCCGAGATTTCACAAAACCCCAAAGAAAGAAATAGCACGGCGTTAAATTGCATGATCTTGGTGACCAGCTGACATCTTCGTGAGATGAGTTAGTCTAGAAATCGTTGCTGCAATAAATTCATTTTTTCATGGGCAATGTGGCAGGTGGCACCGTCCTGATGAGACCACATGTCTAAGATGTCAAGATCTCCTCCGTTACCATAATCCTGTAAAGAATTCCGTTCACAGTTACTGCAACTACGACCTCATTTCCAAAAAAGTTATGCCCAATCACACCGCCTCCTAACCAAAATCCGCACCAGATAGTTGCTCGTTATGGATGCATTTGTTTCTCATGGATTGCGTGCGGATTGTTTGGACAATTTTATTCACAAAGCCATTCAGATGGAAATGCGCTTCATCGGTGAAGACGACTTTTTTCGAAAAATCAGCGTTCACTTTACGTTGCTCTATTTGTCCATTGAACAAATTGACGACGCTTTGCATAATCTGCTGGTTTGAGCTCCTGAGTAAGCTGAATCTTGTACGGGTGAACATGAAGATCTTTCGTCAAAGTTTGCTGTCTAGTGCTTCGTAAAATTTGAAGTTGTTGACCACGATGCCGAATTGATTGGGTTGAATTGAGGTTATTGGGTGACGCGAAAACTCGACTAGTCACCCATACGGTCTCAGCGTAACTTTCCCTATTTTTGTAATGAGTTTTCACAATGATAACACGTTCTCCTTTTGTGTAACGCTCCATTTTTATTAACCGGAACAATCATAGGTGACAGCTGTGAAATTTCAGAGTTACACACGAAAAAAATGCATTAAATTTAAATAGTGCACTTTTATTGAGACACCCTTTACATCTACTACTTTTTAACCACGTACCACGCCAGTATAAAATAATAACTTCTACGCCGTAGCACGCTACGCAACGTAGCAGGAGGTGTAGCGTAACTGCTACGTGGAATTTATATTTAAGAGAGAGGGAATACCCAGAAGGGAATACGGATTCCCGCATGTTTTATATTACAGTAGAAGTGAGGATACTTTATATGTCTACTGTTTCCTTGAGGATTAGTGGTAATAACGGAAATCGATATCCTCTGGTTACTAATTAATATAGGATAAGTGAGTTTCCAACTAATAGTTAAGGTGAGCTTTACAGCTTATTATCGAAATACAATGCTTTGATTGCGATAAATTAAATGGTTTTTTAAATATTTTCAAAATAATATGTAATGACTAAATTATGATGCGTTTGTTTGCTCTTGTTGAGTTTCGGGTTTCGGGTTTCTATCATGATTTTCATGATCAGCAGAGTGATTTTAGCAATCTGTTACCATCATACATCGTTACTTGATGAATTAGTTTTATGGAAAGTCTATATCGATTGTAATGCATGCTGTCATATGAATAGAAACCGAACGCACGTAATACCTTCCACTCTTTATTATCGATATTATCGTGTCACCGCCAGTGTGGTGAAAGTACGCCTCAGAGGTTCTTTTTGTACACTTGGCACATGTATCGAACTTTTTAGGTTATATGTAAAAATCCTGGATATTCGAGGCCTCTGTCTAACAAAATAAATATTAGAGTCGGTTTTCGCTTGCACTAGTAGTGCAAGAAGCAATTATGCTTAAATTTGTTGACAAGATAAATTGTTCAACAACATTTATATCTGAATTTGAACTTTATTATGAACAGATATATATTATTTTTTCTAACTCGAACTCGTTAAACGAATCAATTTGAAAATTGATGAAACCTTTTCATTACGTGACTGTACCATAGTAAACAGATGACTGATCGAATACTTAAATATTTTTATATACATAGTTATGATACTTTATGACACCCAGACACAGAACAAACATCTATGTTCATTACACAAATGTTTGTCTAAGGAGAGAATCGATCTATTCACAACTTACAAGGCAGAGTTCCTACCAACTGAGTTAAGAGGCCATTCAATTAATATTTTATTATTAGCTCGTGAATCCTAATCGTTGAAACCACAAAGAACTGATCAATTATTAACGCAATCAACTCATCAAAGTCTATCAAAGGATAGTAAGGCCAGAAGTTACCAAAGCCATAGGAAGTTTATTTGCGTACTTCTAGTCAACTTTTCTATCCAACTAGGACTCCTTTGTAAATAAACTTGGGCTGCAGAAGTGAGGTCATTAGTAAGTATTTAACTTGACTAGGGAGTTGGTATTTCTCTAAGCAATTAAGAAACTCTAGCACTAATAGAAAACAACTAGGCAACATTTACGAGTAATGTCAAAGAAATTCACGTAGTACACTACACACTTCTTATATACGAGTATGTAAGATGAAGGGCTCGTAGCAGTTTATCTTTATAATACATTGGACCACACGCAGTGAAAGCTTACAAAGTTATGAAGTTAGTAAGGATAAGAATGACTAGTAAGGTTCCAACCCAATTAAACATCTTATTAGCAAACTTGTTACAAAAATTTATTATGAAACTTTAATATTTTTTATGGTTTAGATTACGAGACTAACGACTAGATCGATTTGGCTATTTTCTGTTTTAAAATGTTTGTCATAGTTCAAATTAAGTTTTGACGGAAAGAATATTTAAAAAGAATCCTGAAACATTTTCGAGATCGGGATTTTTTTACAGGGATTTTTCTATGAACTCATGAGCATAACTCATTGACATTTGACATTAGCATTATTGTGTTGTTGATTTTGAGAGTAGATTTTTCTTATCATTTTCCAAGAGCTTCACAAATTCACAAAAAATCACCAAAAAGTTTATTGATATTTAGACAGGAGAACGTTTGTCTGCTTAGTTTGTAAAAAAAAGCAGAAAGTAACTATTTCGCAAGGCAAATTAATAAAGTTAAAGTTCAGATTGCTCAGCAGCAGCAATTTGCAACAAGATGGTTTCATCTCGCGATGATTTAATTACTAAGTTCACGGTGTCTGACTGCAGTTCCGAATGACTGGGTATTTTAATCACTCAACCGAGTTTTTCCCGACTGCCCGGGGAAAATGTGCTTTGGACTTGAGTTTTACTCGTATGTAGCATTCCATTTATCCATCGCCTACGTCATTTAACCCTTGAAAAAATAAGAGGGTTTTAATAAGTCTGTCTGTGTATCTGTGAATGGGTGTGTTTGTTTGTAGTATCGTAGCTCACAAACGGATATACTGATTTAAATTTGTTTTTTGTTTGAAAGGTGACATCATCGAGCATAGAAAATCTTTTCAGCCAGTTGAAGATCATCAGCTTTTTTCTAGTTGATAAAGGAATATGAGCAACTTTGACAAGTCTGATCGATTTGATATTTGGTACCCTGCTTCAATGCAAGAACAGGGTAACCGGATGCTGCAGCATAACCTGAAATCTGCAAGATACCCAACTTACAGAAATAACGTATAATTATGTGCTCATTGGAATAAATATAGATAGAAGTTTTCTTTTGGGACGGAGGTTTTTTAATTTTTTTAACTAATTTTAACTTATAATTAAAATTTTAACTATTTCCATTCTATTTACTTTCCGTTGTCTTTGGTAACACTAACATAAAATAAGAATTGACCTGAGCCTAGTTCGATGAATTAGCAATTAGTTATAGGTTTATAGATAGGTTAGCAGATAGGATAGCTATATAGATTATGAAATAACTTGGGTGAATGTATTGTACGATCACTGTCTGTATAAAGTCGGGCGCACGTGACTCGTCTCTCCAATCTTTGTTGTTCAATCTTTCTTATCTGCATAATGATTATAATATAATTTGAATTGATTATTTCTAACGACAGGCTTCACCAATGTAATGCACCATAATGTGAAAATCTTGAATTTTCGTGAATACTAATGAGAAATAAATGCTTTATACGAAGAAAATTTAAAACAGTCTTCATTGCATTCTTCATTTGTCTTTTGAGCTACATAGTTTTGTGATTCTTCTGTTTCTTCTCGGACTTAGTGCTTAGGAGGAATAGGAACCTTAATTCAACAATAAGTAAGACAATTTTTTAGAAGTAAGATTTACCTACTTGTTCTCTGTACTTTTTTTTGAAAATTTTATTTTTTGTTCCTGCTGTTTCGTGTTCCTATTTTTACGTATTAGAATAGTATCTGTAATGATAAAATATGGTATAAATAAACTGATTTAAATTGAATTTAAAGTCGTCCTTGTGATTGTATTAAATAGAACTGAACAGAAAAACCCCAAACTTAAATCTAGTTTGGGAAACAATTATGTCATCATATCTCATGATATGTATTGGAGAGTGAAACCATAACTTTTTTACAGCATTGCCCAGAAGCAGCGCTGGTATCAGCGCGAGTGCTGTCAAGCGAAGGGGCTCCCGCCACCCGATCAGCGTCGGGAGTGGAGAGGCGGCCTTCGATGCCTCGCCCTCCACTGTGCAAACGGGGTTCTGGTTCACTGCTATCACAGAGCCCGCCACCTATGCCCAGGTATGCTTGCATCACTGAACTTTGATCGAATCGCAGTGCGACATGTATTCACCTAACGAATCAATACATTTCACATTCTAAAATAAAGTGAGTTTCTACTTTAAATTGCAAAATAACATTGGCAGTTTACAGAGAAAATATTGGATTCCTAAAGCATCATAAACAGCTCATATTTTCTTTATAAGCTGAACGTAGGTAAACCTTTATTGGCATAAAACCTTTTATAGCTACAGTGTTCCGGCGTGAAAGTATTGTTTTATTACTCAAGCTTTATCAGGAATATATAATGCGAGTTTAGTTTTTTGTGAATTAGTTTAAATTTTGCCTAAGACAGTAGCAATTTCGTAAATACAACAGATAATAATACTAAAATATTGCGCCCATTTACTTTGGCTATCAATCACTGTTCTTCTGAAGAATGTCTAAGGCTTAGATGGACTAACTTTTACGACACAAATTAATCAGTCTAGCAATACTGATTTTTCACAGTAATGTTTTCCTTCGCACACAAAATGTTACACAACTCTTTGTAATATTATATTTTTTTTGAATATTTAGAAGAAAATTTATATCTTTTTTGTAGAATTATATGTTCAACATAGTCAGTTAAAATAGGTACAAACATTAACTCCTGTAGACCACGTATAGAAAATACAGGTAGAAAGAACCTGAGGTAAAAGATTCACAATATCAATATTGTGAAACCCTAGATCACACACCTTGTCCTTTCCATTTAACATGACCCAGAAATGCCGATAGATTATCCCAATAGTTTGTAGAAATTCAATCAAATACATGATACCTTTGATCAAAACTATCCCGGCTTCCACTTCGAGGTCCATTCCTCCAATAATGATAATAAATTGACATTGAACGCAAGCTATTATGGTAGCTTTTTGGGGTAACCTTGAGAATATTGCTTGCCTGTTATCTTCACACTAGGGACCACGAATCGATGGTACGCCAAACTTCGCCTTGATTTATGAGATTTTTACGCCGAGCCTCCCGTCCTCCGTTAATTCTGTTATCTCTTATGTTGTAACAAAACGTGATTTATTCGAGGCTCGAGTAAGGGCTTTAAAAGTTTCTCGTAAGCTTTATAAATTATATGATATTGAAATAGGCGGACCCTTTTTCCTTCCATCTTCCTGCTTGAGTCACTTTGAAAGTTTTTGAAGTGTAACCGTTGCGTTGAAGGTAAGCAAGCAGGCAAATAAGAAGAACTTCAGATGTTTGCATACTTTTATATTAGTAGATTTCATCTTCAGGGACCTCTTTGTGTTCGATAGTCAAGATCAATAAAGTTTTATTTCGTACTAGCTGCTGCCCGCGGCTTTCACACGGGGTACCTACATAAAAATTTGCCCATGTCCTTCCACATGATACAATGTATCTACTAACCTAACATATCTAACATAACATAACGAAAAAAAGTCAGTTTCTCCAAGTCCTCGTTTTCCGAAATGTACCGGTATCTGTAGAAGATCATCTCGAACTCTTAGGAGTTTCACTCACTCGGACTCTCAATTTTGGCTCTTATATTGAGTCCAAGGCCAAGACTGCTGCCATGAAGCTTGGCATCCTCAACAAGGTGACGCGATACTTCACACCTGGACAGCTTTCCACTTTATATAAAGCTCAAGTCCGGTCGGGTATGGAGTATTGCTGCCATCTGTGGGATGGTTCAGACAAACACCAGCTGGGTGCTTTGGACTCGATTGAGCGTAGAGCATTGAGGGTGATAGGTGAGCAGCTAAACGCTGAGACTAAGTTCCAGAGTCTCGAGCACCGTCGTAAAGTTGCTTTTCGATCTTTTATAGAATACATTTCAGAAAATGTGCCCAGGAATTGCATGATCTCATTCCACCATCTCCTTTTCACAACAGGACAAGCAGACGCACCGCTCAATACCATGGATGGTATTGAGCGGTGCGTCTGCTTTGTCACTTTGTCAGTCTACCACCCTTACGAACAAAGCCAAATTTCAAGATTCTGAGTTCACGGGAAGTACCCTGTAGGTTTTGATACCCTTGCGAATATCGAAAACTTGCGGAAATTTGCGGCATAAACGGCTGTATCTTTTGATTGCGTTGGCTTAGAAGTTTATTTTTCACAGCTTTAAGGGACAGTAGACTGAAGTATTTGATATATATATCAGCTTAATACCTTCACGCGTTCTTGAGAAAAAGGGTCTTGACAGACAGACGGACGGACGGACAACAAAGTGATCGTATAAGGTTTCCGTTTTTTCCTTTCGAGGTACGGAACCCTAATATATGTGATATAACTAAAAACTTAAGGTTTTTGGAATTTTTCCTTTATATGTGCTATAAAACATAGTTTCATGCCGAATTTCAAGATTATAGGTCGACTGGAAGTACCCTTTAGGTTTTGATTCCCTTGCGAGTAGTTGCGAGTTTGAAAACAGCGACTTAAATTGCTGTTTCTTTTGATTGCGTTGACATAGAAGTTTTATTTTGTTACAACTTAAAGGTATTATAAACTTGAGTATTTTATATGAATTTCAATTTAATACCTTTACGCGTTCATGAGGAAAAGGGTAGTAAGTTTAAAATTATTAAAAGTATTTTTATATATGATGTAACTAAAAAATAACAAATTTCGCAATTTTCCCTTTACCTGTGCTATAAGACGTTGCTTCGTACCAAATTTCAAGATTCTGAGTTCACGGGAAGTACCCTGTAGGTTTTGATTCCTTTGCGAGTGTCGAAAATTTTAGGAAATTTGGGGCATAAACGGCTGTATCGTTTGATTGCGTTGGCTTAGAAGTTTGATTTTTTCACAGCTTTAAGGGACAGTAGACCTGAGTATTTGATATAAATTTCAGCTTGATACTTCAACGCGTTCCTGAGAAAAAAGGTCTTGACAGATAGACGGACGGACGGATGGACAACAAAGTGATCCTATAAAGGTTCCGTTTTTTCCTTTCGAGGTACGGAACCCTAAAAAATATAAAAATAATTCATTACTTAACAATATTTAATGTAAGTGATGTTCTATCATAATTATAGAAGGCTCTGATCGCAGGGATTCCAATAATAACTCTCGTAGTACCTACTGCTTTGTGGTGCGCCAGTCACTACATTTGAAGGCAAATACACAAAATAAATAAAAAGTCTGTCATCTTCTTGTTGACCTACCCTGGTCGCGTAATTTAGTTTAGAGATCTTACACTCAAAAAATAATTCACCTATTAATATATTTCGCCTGCAGATAACTGCAGAGGGTATTTTTAATGTTGATTTTTGATAGGCTTTGTACCCTGTGTGCTGTTAGTAATGCAATAAGAGTTATCAACTTTTTGGAAATCTTATCTAAAGCAAGTGTTTCATTTGAATTTAACTGGCTCAAATAGTTAAGTACTATTTATGTATCCCAAGTTATAGAATATTTTGGCTGTGGTGGTCGTAAACGAAATATTGCCTTAAAATAACGTTATATCCTGTCGTCTTCTCCGATGTTATTACCCATTATTAGAGCCAGCGCTTATTTACAGGAATAAGGTGTTCCGTATTGGGATCCCTATTTAAAAAGTTAATTAAGAAAAAACTGAGATTGACGCATTGTACATTCCATAATTATTTCCATTACACTATTGAAACCAACGTTTTAGATAAACATCATACTATTTGAAAGAATTATCTGACAGTGATGCGACCATAACATTAATGGCAGATGGGGGAACAACGCCATCCACACAAGGTCCAGGGTACCACCGGGGTAAGCGTGGTGTGGTTGTTGTGATTACTGGAATGGACATGCACAATTGGGATGTTCTTTATTGAATTTAATGTTGAATTGACTAAATGTTGAATTAACTGATTTAATGTTATTATGTCAGATATCAAAAGGCTATTGTAAAGCGGGTACCAAGTCTGCATAGGCATCCACCAACAATACATTTTGTCTTATTAGAAACCATCTTTCTTAACGCTTTTGAAATAATAGGGAATGGGGGAAACGCATAGAAATAACTATCAGACCAGGATATTGTAAATTCATTAACGGTTATTGCGTTGGGGTATCTATGCCAAGAAACCTACTTGACTTATTTATTTATTCAACTAGTAAATAAAATCTACGTCTGGTGTACCAACTGCTAAGACAATATTTCAACTCCCATTCTGTATCGGGGTGAATGCGCCTGGATTCTGCGTTTTGTTATCTGCGTTTCATTCACACTATTGACACAGTTGTCAGGTAATGTATGTGAGGCGCGGAAACTGAATGCCTCCCATTCGGTTAATATAAGAGATGGACGTCGTGTTGTCGACATGATGTAAAATTTTACAATATTTTTTTTTTTATGCAAAAACTTTGAAAACGAAGTAGGCGGCTTTAATTTCTAGGTAATTTCTATGTTGAGCTTGTTCTTGTGAGCTCCACAACCCACTGGCCTTCTCTTACCACCATGAGGTCCTCCCACCCAGTAGTTGTAACATCTGAGAATATATCGACATCATGAGTATCTCTGGTCTCTGTATTGCGTTATACCACCATTTCAGGTCAGGTTGTGGCGTTACAGGTAAATTCATACACTTCATAATTATCATCTTCTAGCTCCAGTACTCTACAGCGGGCATAGTGTTCTAATAACTTCTAACTTCTTGTGTAACTCGTACTTTTTCAGTAGTACAAAACCTAAAAATGTACATCACTTGCCAGGTATCATATAGCTCTTTCCTTAATTTATTAGAAAACTAAGTGAGTTTAACAACTTTTTAGTTTGTATTGTGTTATATGAACATTCTTCATAAGAAGGCCCCATCAGCTATGTAATTAGTTGATGAATTTTAATTAGGAAGAGCCCGCTGTCGCGGAATACCTCTTGTCACCTGTATCCGTAAGTGGCTTCGGCATAGCCGTTTTTAACATAGCACCAGATTTATTAATAGCCTTAGCAGCCTTGATAGTTTCTGTCAGGTTCTGACCAAACAATAAATTATCTGGTTTGGTGGTTTGTAATTGCGCCTTCAGAAAGCGCTTTGTATCCATTACACTTAACGAGTGACGGTTCTACCTTTTCGGTATCATTATATTGATATTGATTTGACCCAGGCACGATATGGCAGTTCGTTTAGCAGTCATATCGGAAATGTTCGCTTTTATTTCAGCATTTAATGCAGGAGCATCAACGAGTTTACAGTTCTCGACAATAAATAAATTTCATACTCGTAAGTATTAGAAACATTAGGGTCTTCGCCTAGTATTTCGATAATTTTACTGGAAGTGTAAGTTCTGGGTTAGAGTTCTTCAACAGGGCAAGCGTTTGCTTGGTACTCCACTGGGCTAGCACTTGGTTCTTCAATAGCTGTAGTTAAGACGATAGTGGCTGAAGAAGCGGCAGTCTCGTAGCTGGGTTCAGCATCGCAGCTGCCAAGGGCCTCAGACCATACAGCAGTAATGTTCCTATCTAGCAATCCACCAACGTTATTTTCAGTAATGTTATAAGCATCACTGATAGCTAAACACTGTAGTTCTGTCTATTGTAAATCAATAGATTTCTCGTTGTTAAATAGTTAAGAAACAGGCCATAGTACTTTTCGCAAAACTACAAGTAGTAGAGCTCCAAAGAATTGGGCAGAAGTATAAAAACTGCATGGTAAAAACCAACATTGTGGGTTTTAAAGAAAGGTACGCAAACCCTGGCAGTAATTACAAAATTTGCGGGTATTATATCTCCATCAAAGAAAAGTACCCAAACCCAGTTAGAATAACACCATCAAAGTCTTAATATTATTTCAGCTGTATTATATTGGCAACGAGAGAATATAAAAGGGTAGTTACATCTCCATAGAGAAGGACGCAAACCCGGCAGATTTTTATCCATAACTTTATTGTATAACCGTATAAACTTCAATACACCGGTGTATTGAAGTTTATACGGTTTGCTCATTGCTCAGAACAATAAGGTAAATCACGTTTTATAATCCACACGATCCGAATCATTCGAGGATTGACTCCATCTGCGACTTCGCAACTTTTTCTCCAACTTTTTAAACTTTCTATATGACTTTCCGTAATCATAATTTTGTTCGCCGTTTAGACATGATTATAAAACATTTCAACCTAAAAACTTTGAACAATATAGCGGAAGACACGAGATGTGAATTTGTCGCGAGCACTAAAAAGCGAATGACGCGAGCAGGGTCGGTCAACAACAAGATGATAGACTTTTTAATTTTTTTGTGTATCTACCTTCAAATGTAGTGTATGACTGGCGCACGACAAGGCGGTACAGTGAAGCTCAAAATGTGACGCCAATATTACCAGTGCTGCTTGTCTATAATTCTGATACGAACCAAACCAAACAAAACACATCCCAATAGCTTTCATTAGTATCAATATCAATATCGATTATGATCGATGAGTAAGAGCGGTTTCTGATTGTCCGATACGATATAGGCAAGTTAAATTTATGAATGATGTACCTACCATTTAGAAGTCCATTTTAGCGGATATCGGACGTCGTCCGTGGGCTGTCTGACAATAAGAATAATGTTTGTATATGTGTACTTACATTTTCACATTTTCTTAGTGTGCGTGACTGAACCGATGCGATGGCGGCGTGGTGCGGCGGCCATTTTGTGCACATTTTATTAAATTTATTTGTTTGTAAACATGACGTAGACATTCAAATAAGGCATACCTACATTAATTACATAAGTACCACCTGCCCGCACAAAGCATTTGAGAAAATGACCGAATTGGACCGATGTCAACTGGAATATACATCAATACCGCTGGTATCGGTTATCGGATCTCGGCTACCAGCGTATAGCACCAATATCGTATCCGTCAATCTGAAATGTGGCTAATATTGTTTCTAACACGTGCATATAAAATATAAACCAAATCCTAGCAGTCGATGGAAGCACATGTAATCAAAACTGGTTTCAGTTCCAGTCAAACTGATAATTAAAACAATGTTAAATTTCCTGGTGCAAATTGACACTTATAGTAATTGACTGTATCAAAAAACCCATAATAGCTAAATAGGTAATACGTATTAAATTTAATTTTCACTATACCATGATATATGAGTTTTTCTGCATCCCGATATTTCGGCACAGCTGCATGCGCCATGATCAGGAGATAAACTGGATGTAAAAAAACTCATATATCATGGTAAATATCCTGTTCCGATTGAAAATTATGTTCAAAACCATGATAATTTTAGAACTTATTAAATTGTTTATCATGATGTAAGTGGGCAATAGACAATATTATCATTTAGGTAACTACATACAACTAATATTATTTTTCCCCGCAACACACAATCAGCAGGTAATTTATACATTTCTACGAACTCCCTCGTGAGTTACACGAGCCGGAACGAATATAACAAAGATCGATAAAAGCTTCCCAAAAAAGATGATGAAAAATCTGATTCAAGTCCTCGTGGAGGAGTTCTATTAAGTGGTAGGTATTAGGGGCTTTTTGTTCGCTCACTCTTATTGAATTGTAAAATATTACAATATGTATGACGTCGTATTACTTTTAGAAATGAAGTTGACGTTGAGATATTATTGCTGCAGTGTCTTAGGTACTTGCTTGTTTGCTAAGCATTAATATTCACAGGGACGGTCACCGCCCGTTATCGAGTCGTGAAGTAAGAGGGCCGGCTGCGCTCGGACCGTCCCAGTGACGTCACACGCACCCGCGTACATTGATTTTACCGGCAGGAACGGCATAATGTTTATTGCTTAATATCTCTGTAAGTAATGGTCCGATTAGGATAATTCAAAAAGATATATAATTCTATGTCATAAAAAATAACGTATTTCTATTTTCGAATTTGCTATATACCTTAATTGATTCTTCTGTATGTTTCGCCGATGACATTGTTCTTTTTTCATCCTCTGCTCACGAGCTAAAGAGCATGCTCGAAGACCTAAGCGCTAAAAGCCTCGAGATCGGACTAAAAATGAATATGACAAAGTCAAAGTCATGACAAACACGACCAAGCGCAAAATCATTGTATTTGGGTACGATATGCAATAAGTTACTGAATACCTTTACTTGGGCCAATTAGTCTCCTTCGAGTCCCGCCAAAAGCAAAAAAATAGCAAGGTAGACAGAAAATGCATGGAGGAGCTACAGGTCTATGAAAGAGTTTATGAAGGGCACTCTTCCGTTATCATTAAAACGAAAGCTAATATTGGATATTGGATATTAGGATATGTGTATCCTTCCCATATAAACTTATGGAGTACAAACTTGGTCCCTTACAAACATCCAAAAGTCCGAACTCCAGATTTGTCAGCGGGCGATGGAGCGCAGCATTTTCAGTGTTAAACGTACCGACCGCATACACAACACAACTATGCGCTCCAGAACCCTAATTGCTGATGTAGCTCGAAACGTTGCGAAGTTTAAGTGGAGCTGGGTTGGTCATGTCTGTCGCATGCCGGATGAGCTGTGAGCCAAAATCACCACTCAGTGGAGCTCTGAGGCAGCGAGACGGTGCCGTGGTAGACCCAAAAAGAGATGGCGAAATTATCTCGACACCTTTGATAGAGCTTTTTCCAAACTGCTCAAAACCGAGATGACCGGAGAGATCAAGGGGAGGCTTTTGGCCAGCAGTGGGACACAATGGACTAATCATAATCGTAATCGTAATGACCTTTCTACCTAGTTCAGTGCCAATAAAAAGATTCAAGATCTTTTCCCTCGCATTATAGGTACTAGCTGCTTCTCTGGTAGTTCTGGATTTCGACGATTTTTTATCCGAATGTTTGTCTAAAGCAATTCACCCGACCATTCCAATATTCCACGACTGTTATGAACTAATTTTGTTGTTACGATACCCTATTTGTCGAAAACCCAGCCATTTTCTATCCGAATCACACGGGCGCGTGTTACGAATTACGATTTGCGCCCGCACTCTGGCGTGTCACTTCAGATTAACATGAATACAAAATGAATATTGATTGTAATTCGCATACAAATCTAATCTTTCTATCTATAATGTTTGATGCCATTCGAGTTCCTTCAATGGAATATTTATTTCAAATAGAATTATGCTATCCCTCAAATTTAATTCCAATATTGGTAAAGTAATTATGTATGAAATCATATGTTAGTTATTGTACCCTCCCCAGTTTCGTAACAGTGAATGTTTTGTTCGTAAGTAGTATAAGTACTCGTACTTACAATAATTTAATCTATGTAGTAAAACGTTCTGCATTCTAATGCAGTAAAACGTTCTTCGTTTTGCATTCTACACTTTATTTGACAACGGGAGGTCACCCCCGCTGTCAAATAAAATGTAAAAGGATGGAATGGAGCGCCGAGCTCAGTTAATATTGGCTGGCTATAAAAACGGTCTGGGATGAAATGCAAATACCTTCAGTACCCCGGGGCTAGTGATCATTTGCTTTCCTGGACGCTGGAGACTCAAATGTATTAACATTATTTGTATAGAAGGATAAAAAAAATATTTTCTGCATGTACCTTACCGATTACCTACTACAAAGTAAGTATAGAATTACGTTTTAAAAACTAAAAAGAAAACCGACTTCATTGAATATACAATTACAATTTTTTTAGTGGAATAGATGTATTTTGTTAATATATAATATGACTAGGCCAACTAAACGCACTGCTCCAATGAGACAGCGAGGAACAAATCAACTGATTTCGATAAAATTTAAATCGGACCACCTGGGAAATTTTAATCGGTCCACCCTTTGAAACAAAAAAGAATTTTCAAAATTGGTTCAGGCGTTTTTGAGTAATCAGTGAACATACAAAGATTCCGACGAATTAAGAACCTAATTTTCTTGATAATTCGGTTAAAAAGTTACGGGTCAAAGTTTATGCAACGTAGAGAAACATAACAACATAAAAGAAAATCGTAGCGAATCGAAATAGCGTGTTTTAATGCGGTATAACCGCTTTTTTTCCAAGTAAGTACTTGCTGTTCCCAGATTTTTTGTTGAAAAAGGAGCAGAGCAAAGTAGTACCAGTGGATTTATACCTGTTGGTATTATGGTATGGCCGTTATGGTATGAAAAAAGAAATGTTCCTCTTGTATGTAGGTATGCCATAGATTGTGTAAACCATTTTTAATTTTTATTGGTACCTAGTTGAATTTGGTATTTTGTACCAAATCGTTTAAGTTCTTTATTAAACTGATTGAATCGACCAAATTCGGGTCTTTATAACTTAATTAAAGTTTCCACTCGAATTTTTCACTGAAAGTTCTAAATTGCTCTGCCAAAGTCTTCGAAAACCTAATTTATTTATTCCAGCACTTGTATTTTAGACTCAACGCCATCCGATAAAGGACGACATTCGATTGAAGCCTCCATAAAACCCTTCGAATGGATGTTTTTTACGAGATTGTTTTCGGTTTATGACAACATTTAGACGAACATTCTAAATTACGACTTTCGACCTTGTGCTCATGGTATAAGGAACGTTTTAAGTTGCAATAAAACATAGGTATTTCCAGATTGTGAGTGTTTTCTATGGTATCAGTTTATATCCAGTCGTTACAGAGCACAATAATGAGGTTCAAAGGTTTTGTTGGATTTTCTACGTTTAAAGGACTGCAATGTGGATGCTTCAAATGGAAGAGACGTCTTTAGTTATGTCTACTTGTTGCTCGCTCTCTTTTGAGGTAGTGGATTCATACAAACTTGCCTTTTTGACCGCGGGACAAATGTTTGTATGATCTGCAAGTATTTGTAGTAGTAGTATATATGTAGTATATCAGTCATGTGGTACCCATAACAAAAGCTCTGCTTACTTTGGAGCTAGATGATGCTGTGTGAAATGTCCGGCATTATTTAGGGTTCCGAAATCCAACAAGGAACCTTTATAGTTTCACCATGTCCGTGCGTCTGTCTGTCTATCTGTCCGCCCCTAATCAGAACTTTAGCTCGCAGACTATAAGTCAAGTCAAGTAAGTTATTGTTATACAATTTTGTACTGTGATACGCATTAGTTGCTTCTACAAAGTTATGAAATAAAAACATTTTAAAAATGATTTTCTAGGTTTTTAGGTATCTAAAATAAAATCTCCTTCAAATAAAGTTAAATAGGAATATAAAGAAATCAACCCCGATTTCTTATTTTCCTATCCATTATATGAAATATATTACGAACTTTCTTAAAGTAAATAAAAAATGCCCGACATTTAACACAACATCATCTGGCCCCAAAGTAAGCAGAGCTTGTGTTATGGGTACCACATGACTGATATATTCTACTTATATACTTTTAAAAAGTTCTTCGTTACAAATATTTTTGATAAATATTAAGCATCAACAAAGTAAATCAATTCAATGATTGAAACTGGATTTATTTACAGAAATAATTACAGAAATGTACTGAATAATATACAATAACATAAAATACGTGTGTAACAGTTGAGCTATCTAAGGACCGTGTAAAACGATCTATAGATAGCTCAACTGTAATTCAAAGTTATAATTTTAATAGAGTCGGTCAGTCAGTGTCGTCGTCCCGTACCCCGTTCCTCCTTTGGGAATACCTAACATGTTTTCAAAATACTAAAATTATAAAAAGAAATATCACGATTAGTATGGCTTTACTAAATAATGCTTAACAGCCTGATTTGTAAATCATATCTTCTATATCTATAGAAGGCGATGTACTTATGTTCCCTATAGACTTTAGGAAATCTTCAGATTGACTTAAATCCTGTGAGTTTTGTAGCGATTGGATCAGCAGATTTTTTTCTTATCAATCAAATTTGATGATTTGATGATTGATTTGAAGGGCTATTTTTTACGCATAGTTGAAATTTGTTTGTGTTTGTGTGTTGTATAAATGTGTATGTGTTTATATAAATTTCCCCATGGGGCCTATTTTTTAGTCTGTTTTCCGTTCATGTGTTCTCTTTTGTTTTGTGTGTGCTAAATAAAATGTTTTTCTTTCTTCTTTCTTTCTTTCTTTCTTCTATATGGCCGACTTTATCAAAAAGGAGGAGGTTCTCAATTCTTCGGAATCTTTTTTTTTTTTATGTATGTTCACCGATTACTCGAAAACGGCTGAACCGATTTGGAAATTTCTCAAATTTCATTCAATGAAGTCGGTTTCTTTTTAGTTTTTAAAACGTAATTATAATATATAATGTAGCTCCATACTAAATTATTTTATTGTGCTTTGTAGCTCCATTATTTTTTGTGCTGTGATGAATTAGTTTGGTGCCCTTGAAAATCTCGATCGATGAAGGAGAATTGTAAAAAGAAAACAAAAAGCACGAGTACCTGAACCATTCAGATGCAATTTACGCACTATATGTCTCTCTAGTGAAATCGCCTTAAGGTATATATTCAGTGAACTGTAAAGGTTTAAGCACGTTTTCATGTCAAATGATATACAATTCTATGCGAAATTGAAAATAACTTCGTATTAGTATTACTGGGTCATAACGCCGGCGGCACCGAGGGAAAATACAGCTTCCGAGCCGGAAACCCATTGGCAAAACGATTAATATCGGCCACCGGGCAGCGTGTTCAATTACGCCTCGTTACGCATAAGTGCAATAAAAATTACGTTTGAGTTTAATTTTAGGTGACCGAGTATCTTTTAAACATCATTCAACATAATACACATTCATAATGTTATTTGCCTGTCACAACTTTGTATCGAGCTCTGTGGCGTAGTGGGCGAAGGTTGAGGGTTCGATTCCCGCCGCGCGACAAATGTTTGTATGATCTGGAAATATTTGTCTCCGGTCTGGTTGTTTTTCTACATATTATATATGTATGTCGTTACAAAAAAGTAGTATATCACTAATGTGGTATGGTACCCCTAACCAAAGTTCTGTTAACTTTGGAGCTAAATAATGATGTGTCAAAATGTCCAGCATTATTATTATAACTGCCAATGAGTGTGCTGGTACATTATCATTGTGAAAGAGGACTTTTACGACAATTGTGGGCGTTTTTCCAATTCATAATTAAATGTATTTAGTTAAGCAGCATAATATGCTAGAGAAGGTACAAAAGGCGTTTCTTAAATACCTTTTTAAACGTTGCGGGATACTAGGTTGATCCCTTTTCCAAATAGTCAATCAATATGACATCGTCAAAACATAATAGTTTTTTGATACTCCTGAAATTTTCTTGGGTCCCAGAAAACATTGTGGCCATAACAGTACCCGACGACGGAACTGCTTTCTCCAGGAGATGCCTATTGTTCTGGTTGTTCTTTTATCTCAGGAGTATAAGATATCCATTTTTAACCGACTTCAAAATTCGACTGTATTTTTTTATGTTTGTTATTTTTACCGATTTCGATGGTTCTTTTTTAACAGACTTTAAAAAAGGAGGGGGTTCTCAATTCGACTGGTTTTTTTATATTCAATGAAATCTGTTGTCTTTTTAGTTTTAAAAACGTAATTATACGCTAACAGCTACATATCGGCGATAAAACTCATTTCTAATGATGTTGAGAGGTTGTAACACGATTGCGTTATTGATCAACTGTGAGCAAACGCGGCACCCATCTTGCCAATTGTTTTTTAATACCTAAATGTTCGTGTAATATATTAAAAATACATTCTTCAGAGCAGTGAGTGTCCCCGTAATACTTTTGTAGCTTTTCATTGGTTTTCTTTATGGTTTTTTACTCAAAAATATAGTTTTATGAGAGCACGAATTTAACTTTCCATTTTTGGAAAACCAAGTTACTCTTTTTTGAAAGACACAATATAAACACAATAATATATTTTTTAAATTGACTTTAAAATTTACTAAGTCTTCTCACAGATATTGATACATTTTCGAAAGGAAATATAATAAAAATCGGACTATTGCCAATAACAAAAATCACTGATTTATCAAATTACCCTCGTAGTGCAACTACCGTGGTCGAGGACTGCCTGGAAACCTAGGTAGTGTATTTACATGGTGTCTTGGTTATCTCTTGACGGTTCTACGTTCCTATGAAGTTGACGTTGAGAGACTGGTGCCGCGGTATCTTTGTTATCTATACTAATATTATAAAGAGGAAAGATTTTATTGTATGTTTGTTTGTATTGAATAGGCTCCGAAACAACTGGACCGATTTGAAAAATTATTTTACCGTTGGAAAGCACTACACGGTACACTATCACCGGGTGACATAGGCTACATTTTATCCCGGGAAAATTGGTTTGTCCCGGGAAAAATCTTCAATGTGGGCGAAGCTGCGCGCGGACAGCTAGTCTTATTTAATTTTATACTAAGCATTATTATTGTGTATGTTCTTGATTCACTTTACAAACAAAATAGATTTAGTAAATACAAGTTTTAGCGGTGACATTTTAGCGGTTCTGCGTTCCTAGTACATGCTCCTATACAAACAAGAGCACTTAAGTTAGTAATGGGATTACTGAGTTTGTAATTTTTGTAAGTAATGGCTGCCAATGGAGCAACTGAAATTTTTATCTCGTAGTTTCAACCGTGCTCGTAACTAAAACGAGATTTAAAGGTCTTTAAAAGCAATTGTAGGTATATCGACTTTTCTATTCTTGAAGTATTTTGGTCATTCGGATTGCCCTTCAATATCTGTTTGGACGGCATTTGGTCTTTGAAGTATCACATTCATAATGTAGCACTCAATATATATTACTACTACTAAAATATATGTTGAGTATATTGTATTTTTTTGAGTATATTGTCAATATATATTACTACTACTACAATATATGTTGAGTATATTGTATTTATGTTGAGTATGTTGTATTTTATTGTATTGTAGTAGTAGTACAATGTACTACTACTACAATATACTACTACTACTCAATATATATATCGACGTAGACGTATATAGTCAATGCAGAGTTTAATACGATCATCCCTATGCGCTAAACACGCTAGACAGTGAACACTTACGAAAATACAATATTTTCGTGAGTTGGTACTATACATTTTGAAAAACACGGGGTTTAACTCACTAACTCACTCAACTGTTTTACAGTACATTTGGATCAAACTTGGTATATATACAGAGGAAAATGAGTCTTCAGGAGTTGATATTCTATTGCATTCCCAAGTCCTTTAGAATGCACTTTATCGGATAGTGTGCTATAATCAAATATTATCTATGCGACAAGCAAAGTGTCTATCATCCTGTTCCAAATTATAGTAACAATTTAGTATAGTATTTTTTTTAATATCTTGTACATGTAAAACGAACCCTGTGCCGCAGGGGGCCAAAACCCGGCTGAGACGCAAATGTTTGCGATTTCCGTCGCGGGACAAAAATGTTTGTATTGTCTGCGTGTATTTATCTCAGGTCTGGGTTGTATGTATAATATGTATGTATTTACATAAAAGAAAAAAAAAGTATATAAGTGGTATATCAGTCATGTTGCTGTCATGTGGCATAACACAAGCTCTGCTTACTTTGGGGCCAGATGATGCTGTGTGAAATGTTCGGCATAATTTATTTATATATGAACAATATTATGTACAGACGAGGACCCCTCACTACAATATTTCAGTTACAGGTACCTCTGGATCCGCATAGCACTCTTCGAACGGCAGCTAGCTAAGATAATCGAGCATCTTGTCAACAACGCATCGCGGTACTACGAGAGGGATGCTCTAGTAACAGACCCTGACTACGGCAGCATTCTCAGTTCTCTGCTGGTGGGACCCTGCGCTTTGGAGTTCTCGAAAGCAAAGTCCCCTGCTTGCTTCTGGACTGATCCACCCGCTGATGAGTTGGTAAGTCTATCAAATCATCAATCCACACTTCACCATACTACCACACTAATTTTATACATGTGAATATCTATGTCTTTATGCTTGTTACCTTTTCACGGCTAAACAACTGAACAGATTTTATTGAAATTTAGTAAGATGACTATATCTTCGGGAAGGACATAGGCAACTTTTCATGTAGGTAGGTACCGCGCATGCCAATTCCGCAAAATCCGCGGGCAGAATTTCTCGTAGTTAACAATAAGAATGAGAATTATGGTGGCAATTCGGTTGGTTCATTTCTAAAATTACGAATTGACTAAAATATATTTAATTAGTCATAGCATTTGTAAAACCTAATCGGTTGGTAACATCTAACTAAATTAGGAAAGCTTAATTAAATTAGATAAAATTAAATTAGGATAAGTTGGTAGCAGCAGTTAAATACCAAAGGTTAATTTGACAGTTTAAAACCTAATTTTAGCTAAAATTAGTTAGGTTGGTGCCAACAGAATTGAGGCCATTATATCTTACACATTAGCTAACGTGTAAGTTAAATCTGTTTCCATCTTTATTTATTGACATTAGAATTACAGAATGATTAGAATGTCGGACCGTATATAAACGCCATGCTAGCAAATGATGTGATAAGAAAATAGAGGCTAGCCTAAAAATAAAATGTGCCAAACAAAAGTTTATTTTGTTCATTCGTTTTCATTCTTATTCATTCGTTCGTCCTATTCTTTTGTTTTTTTTGTATCTTTTTAGCTGTTAGTCCTAGCAGTGCTAAAAAGATACAATATAAAACTAGATAAATAAAAAAGCCAATTATAGGTTTTCACTGATGGAAAAATTATTACCGCACCTTTAAAAAAAAAAGCGTACACGCTATCCTGATATATCAAGAACTTACAATGAAGACTTTTTACTCCATTAAAACAAAAGAAATGAATCAAATAACAAATAGTACCTACATAAGTTACTACATAACCATATAAGATACCTACGTGCTAAAACAATTAAGAGTAATCCAACGCCTTGCCTTGCCAATACTAATATTAAATGGATCAACGTCCAGCAACTTACTAATGCCGTTGACGCTTAAGCTCGCTCGCATCATAAACGAATTCTCTCTGTAAGTAGTAGCTTTAGGAAAATGAACAGGGTGGTTCTATCTGAGCGGTCTATGCGGTATATTAAAATTAATTTTATAGAGAAGGTCAGGGCAGTCAATATCATTAGAAATTATTTTTAGCATTAATAAACCTCTGACGACCTCTGGGCCCTGTGGGCCCTGTGGGCCTAAGCCCGGCTGAGACGAAGGGTTCGATTCTCGCCGCGGGATAAATAATTGTATGATCTGCAAGTATTTGTCTCGGATACCCATATCCGATGTTTCTATGTATAATTTGTATATATTTATAAAAAGAAAATAAACGTATATAAGTAGTATATTAGTCATGGGGTACCCATAACACAAGCTCTGGTAAAAAGTGTTTTTTTATTAGAGGATTTTGCAGAGAACATATTCGTCATCGTAAGGATATCGTGCATACTGCACTTTGTAACAGAGGTATCTTAAAAGCGATTTTAAATGGCTTCAATATATGTGCCATTGGTTTCATTCCTGAGACGCATATTACAGGTGACTTCTAACAAACGTGCAATATAATATTTTATAAGACTGCTTTATACGTTACCGTCATCAGAATTGGCTTCATACGAATTAATAAATAATATCAGAAATGAGTAGGCTATAATTTCCTTCAGGTGCAAAGACATAGGATGTCGGCTGGTACGACCACGCCACCGTCTGTTCGAAGGCCTATCCTCAACTTCAAGAGAAGCCTGAACGCTTCTTCAGATGACTGCAGTATTACTACCACAGGTATTAAGTAGTTTGAATTAATACCTAGGATTGTACAAGCTTGGTGTATATACCCATAACAAGATGAGAGATGAACAAAAGATGTTAGAATCGTAGTGGGAATCCGTAGTCTCTGCCTACCTCGTCAGGAAACAGACGCGATTTTATGTTAATATGTACGGATATTCCAGAAGGAATTCATATTTTATGTCTTAGACTATTTTTGAATGGTAGAGTCCGATAGTATCTTGATTTCTCCATCTTCTTTCGAATCAGTTTATCAGCTTATCAAACAGCGATTAACGAGAAGATCGCCACTTCCAGTCCTCTATCTGTGGCTTCTTAGAATTCTCCTTTATGCAAATAGCCGGCACAGTCGGAATCATTTTAAGGAAAATAATAAGAGCAGGAGTAGCATAATCTTTCGTAGGGGTCCACCGCAATGGCTTTGGGACAATTAAGGCAACAGAGAATTTCTTGTGAACAGTGTTTTACTATTTTCAGGAACAAACAAATCTGTAGGCTCCAGTGCCAAAGACTATGTTGAAAGTCTTCATCAGAATTCCACAGCAACGTTACTCTATGGCAAAAACAACGTTAGAGTTCAGCCGGTAAGCGGATTATACAATATTGGGTATACTTTCTGTGCAATATTCTCTAAAACGAACCATTTTAGAATTCCGAAGTTCAAGAAGGATCTCTTATAAGCTCGTCATGTAGGTATGTCTATCTGGTCTGTCAGGAGTAGCTACCCTAGATGGAAGGCGGGGTTGTTTTATTTTTATTTTACTACCCTGTCATGTGTCATGGGGGATACCGTCGGGTAGTTCTTTCAAAGATATTAGGAAGTTTCTTGAACTTGAGTATTTCGATACATTCGCTTAAGTCGTCATTTTTAAAATGCGCCACACATTATATTGTAATAGTCGCATTATGGCCCCCACGAACAGGCATATCCTAGTGTGGTCATCATCGGTACCTATTTTAACTAAAATGCAAAATCTACCAGTGACTTCTAAAAATTAAGCTATCTATTAGTAATAAGTTCCTTGTTTTTGGTTAATATTTTTTTTTTCTTTTTTTTCTGAATTAAGATAGATAACTCTTTATTGACTACCACACGGAATATTACAATAAAAATAACGTAACTTATTTAAGTCAATACAATGAGCGGCCTTATCGCCAATAGAGATCTCTACCAGGCAACCGTTGGATGGACTGAACTATAAATAAACAGAAAAGGGGCATGTCTCCCCATGTCTGTGGTCACATTCGCTTGGCTAACTTATTTTTGAATCTTGAATCTAATTCAGACTTGAGTTGGACCAGGTAGTTTTGCTTGATCTTAAAGTTTTGAAACTTACAGAAAGATATAGAAGAACCGATGCCAGGATACTTGAGTTTACATCAGACCTCTGCTGGTCTGCTCATCAAGTGGACCCCTAATCAGCTGATGAACGGATACGCTGAAAGCGAAGGCATTGACAAAAGGTAAGTTCTTCTTTTTCTATAATGACATCTGTCTTAACGATTATTTTGCCAATATCAAATGATTGTTTTTTGACTGGCCTGTCAGCTCAGTTGGTAGTAGCTCTGCCTTCTGCGCTGTAGGTTGAGGGTTCGATTCCCTCCCAAGATAAACATTTGTGTGAAAAGCATAGGTGTTTGTTCTGTGTCTGGGTGTTATAAAGTATCGTATGTATGTATTTAAAAATATATAAGTATTCTATCAGACATCTAGTTACTATAATACAAGCTATGCTTAGTTTGGGACTAGATTATGTTGTGTGCATTGTCTAGCAATATTTATTTATTTACTTATTTAAATAACGTCATAAACTCGCAGTCGATCTTCATTTGTCTATTCTAAACGTCATCGCGGAATGACTGTCGTTTTCTTGGATTCCTCGTCGTACAAATTACAAAGCAACTTATTGCACTAATAATTCAATTTTCTGCACTTTCGCAGTGTACTTACAATTTATGAATTAAAACTTTGCTAGGTTATAAACCATGAAATAACAAGAGAAAAAATAATTAATTTGTAAGAGCTATATTACTACATATATATTGTTAAACAAATTTAATAAATTTAATTTAATAATCCCGGACATTTCACGCAGCATCATCTGGCCCCAAACTTTTTTGCAAATACATACATACATACATATTACTCATAGAAACACCCAGACCCGAGACAAATACTTGCAGATCATACAAATTTGTCCGCGGCGGGAATCGAACCCGCGACCTTCTCCGTCTCAGCGTCTTGGCCCACTGCACCACAGAGGTCGTCATAATAATCAAAATTTTGAGAATCGTATCTGTCATTGATTATCTGCTATTTTTCACTTGTCATTGGCAAAATTTACATAATGAAGATAGATGCCAGTTAATGAAGAAGAAGTATGTGTTGTAATTTAGTATTGCATGGTTCACATCAGAATGTTATAAAACAGTGCACGGTAATTAGATAAGTGTATATGTTACCTTACATAATAAGCTCTCCTATAGAACAATTTCTAGCACCATTTTGAATACAAAGTTACTTGAAAGAGTTAAAAAAGCGAAGGGTGAAAACTTTTACAAAGCAGAAAAAAACAATGCCTCTTTATTATTACGCATTGCTTTGTAAAACTTATCACAAAACATTGTTTCTGCTTCTTGAGGTTTCTTTTAACTTTTAATCTGATTCATGTTTTTCTGAAGAACACTTCTAAAGAAAAAAAGGATTTACAAGAATAAATCCTTTTTTGCTTTAGAAGTGTTCTTGAAATTTGGAAGTTATTTTCCCTAAGCCAATCGGCTTAGGGAAAATAACTGCATTATATTTAAAAATAAAACGAAAACACAATAATTAGTTAAAATTACTTCACTGAAAATCTTATAGTTCAGATTTTCAGTCGAGTAATTTTAACATTTACTTTTGCAAATGTAGTTCGATGATGGACAATCGATAATGATTATCATGAAAATTTTTAAAACTAGCGCAGAATACTTATTAGTACAAGTACAGAAGATGAAAACATTCATCATTAATGTAAAAAGCGACTCTTGCTACGACGCAATTAGGTGCAATTCAGCTCGCACATGCGGTTAGTGCCTAATATTATATATACCAACATAGTGCCTCTCTTTCCATCACGTAACTCGTAAATCGTAATCTTTTCTTGCGCGGCACTTCTCTACAAATTTTCCCACCAAGATGGGCCCTCTAATGTTCTTATAACTCCTTACCTAAAGCTGTAGCTGTTTAAATTTTATAATTAAAATGTATGAGACAGATTATATTGGAAATAAGGTGTAAGAAGAATCAGCCCCTAATTCACCTGACATGACGATTCAAAGTGATCCTTGTTGTATTGAATATAACAGTTTACGACAGTTTAATACCTTAACCGAATATAACCTACAAAATATTACATTTGGATTTGTAATTTGGAAATAAAACAAAAGTTACTATTATTTGAAATAGTAGAGAGCCTCTACTAGTTCAAACAAATGTTGCACTGCCACCAACCAATGATATGAAATACATTTGTTTGTCAAACACAAGGGTGTCGATTATGCTATTAATTTAAAACTATAAATGGTGTTTCAATGAAAAATATAAGATTACGAAAAAAAAGACGAAGAGAATGTGATCAAGTCACTGGAATTTGAAAGCGATTATCTGTCTTCTTCTTATCGTGTTACTAGTTATTTTGAAAGTGTGTTGAACAAAATAAAGACTCCTTTCCTCAAACGGTAAAAGAAAACGTTTACCGTTTGAGGATAACTCGGGTAGCGCAGATACATTTGTTATTTTCCTATATTTTGTTTGTTGTGTGCTTAGAAGCAAATATATGTCTGCCTATGTCTATATCTTTACATTTTTTCGAACAAAAAAATAATACTTCAAGAGAGGAGTTTAGAGGTTTTTCAAAAACCGGCAACGCGCATGTGCAATGCGCTACCTGGAGTTGCAGGCGTCCATAGGCTTCGGTGACCGCTTACGATCAGACGGGTCGTAAGCTATTTTGCTGCCATTGTAATATAAAAAACAAACCTTTATACAAGTCGGAATTCAAACCATCGACCTTACATAACATCGTAAGGCAAAACTACCAATACAAATAGACCACAAGTAATCTTAGTAAAATGAATTATCTAAGACTTTAGTGTTCCATAAGCTTCAAAATTTTCATATTAACGCTATTGTAATTTTGAATGGTATTTAGCAGAATTGGGACTCAGACCAATGACGGTTGGTAGTTGGGTACCATATATCAAGGCTTTTATTGTGTGTAGTTTGCTTCGTTGTCACCTAGTGCATGTGTCTGCGTGCCCAAGCCAGTGTGTTCTGTGCAGTATGGAGCCTTGCAGTGTGTACCGACGCTCGTGTAACGGACCTATGTGTGTTGATTGGTATGTTTTGCACATTGCTACGTATATTTAAACATTTCAGGAATTTAAAACGCAAAATGGTCAACTGTTGTGTGGGAGCAATCATATTATTTGATGGGAATCGGCTCTAGCTGGTCGTAAATTAAGTAAAATAGACGTCAATCGCAGTGAATTACCTTAGCTTGGATCTTCCGACGGCAAAACGTCTTTATGCGTATGATGTCGTAGACTCATATGCTTTGAACCAAAGCTTTTTCCAACCACCTTAAGCCAAATCAGCGTTGAATGATATGGTTGCACCTTTACATGTTAATAGCTATCAATAGACGCAAGGCCAGTGGCTGATTTACACGTTTACAAATTATAGCCTGTAATTTTTTTGCCACCCTTCCCTCTGTTTGTCAGTTCCTAGATATTTTTTATATTTTTTTTCCTTGATATTTTTTATATTATTTTTATACATTAATTTTTTATCCTCTGCCAGATTTTAGGGGCGGCAAGTTTGGCGAGCACATCCATTTTATTTCTATATATATCGAATTTTTTGACTTTGACTTTTGTTCGCGCTACCGTTAAATGTATAATGAAAGCGAAAAGTCATCGAAAATATGTCTGGCAGACTTATTTCTGCATGACATCAGAAAGCCGTTTATAAAATTGTATAAAACAAAATAAATTAAATTTGGTCCCTAAATTGGCCGCCCCAAAATACTGCCGCCCTATTCAGTCTGCTGGTAAATCCGCCACTGCTCGGAACCTATCAATACCCGTAAAGTATCATAATTTCTATTTACATAACTGCTAGTGTATATTTTGCAATTGTTAGTCCGTCCAATTTAAAAATGTATGAAACGTCAAATACATGCAGCAGAATAACATAACTGTATTGAAAATCAACCCCTAAATTTGTTGTAAATGCACATAACTAAGTAATAATTGCCATTTCGTTTTTGCATTGATTTTTATTTAGTGCATGTCAAACAAAATTATAGATTTTATTTGCATAATTTTATTCAGTCGCTACTATTTTCCAGTATTAGTAATATTGGTTACGGACTCCTACGACTTACTTGAAGCTGCTCTATAAATTTTTAATTTGTGGTCCTTTTAGCGTGTACTGGGCGATGTCGCTGCAGGTTTGTGTGTGGGAAGTTGTCTACGTCCACGTGCATCGTTCCCAAGCAAGCGACGCCCTTATCTTAGTTGGCCAAGATGGAGTCCAACGCCCGCCTATTCATTTCCCAAAAGGTAGAATAGAATAGAACAATTTTCTTCTTCGTCAAAAACAAATATGTATGTTAATATTTTGACAAAAAGCGGGTCATCGACAAAATAAGGCACCGACACTGTTTTGATTGAGTTGCAACTATGCATCATCAGGGTGTCAAAATTTATAGTATTTAATAGATAGACAAATATTTAGTACTGTTTAGAGTGGCAGCCTGTTTAGAGAGGGCTCAAAATCGTTCTTCCTGGAAATCAGTTGGGGAGGCCTATGTCCAGCAGTGGACTTCCTAAAGACTGGTATGATGATGAGATTGGCGGAATAGTAGGTACTAAATATTTGTCTATCAATTCAATATTTTGTAATGGGCGATTCATGTTGTTTAGTATGTAATATTAAGGGTATGTATGCTCATGAATGTTTTGATAGTGCAAAATAAAAAATAAAATAAATAAATAATGAAGGACATTTCACACAGAATCATCTGGGCCCAATGTAAGCAGAGCTTGTGCGTTATGTGTAGTGTTATGAGTATTTACAAAAAAATAAAGTATATAAGTAGTATATCAGTCATGTGGTAGGTACCCATAACACAAGCTCTGCTTACTTTGGGGCCAGATGATGCTGTGTGAAATGTCCGGGATTATATATTATTTAATTATTTTATCTAAAACTTTTTAAGGATGCATAAGGGGCGCCAACCCGGCAGGCACGAGGCAAAAATCTATTCTAATATTATAAATTCTAATGTGTCTCTGTCTGTTTGTAACCATTTCCCGGCTGAGCGGCCGAAATAATCTTGATTAAATTTGGTACGGACATAGATTGTATCTTGGACGGACATATGGTACTATTTGTGTAGGTACCACGCGTGCAAAGCTGCCGACGTATCAGATGGTTATGATAGATTAAAGCCACGACTGAACGGCTGAAAAAAACTTTATGAAGTTTGTATGGAGATAGAATGTATCTTGGGGACGGATATAGGCTACTGTTAATGCGTATGAAGCCGCGGGTAGCAGCTGGTTAAGTATTTGGTCATATGCATTATAATCTCTTAACCATTTTAATGAACATACTAATTTTGAAAGTTCTCCGTGCTTTTTTGAGCGTTGGAGATCAACTTTAGACAAATGCATATAAATACTTACTTATTATAATCTATAATGCCAATCAGAAATCATCATTAGTTTCTCGTTTACAGGGGGTCATCTGTTATCATTCTTGAGCAACTTAGAAACCGGTCTGTTGCCGCACGGACAACTCGATCCACCCCTGTGGTCACAGAGAGGAACTGGAAAGGTAAAACCATTCTTCTCTTATCTTGTCATAACTTCTTTAGAACCAGTGCGTGAAAGGATTTAAGTGTGCCTCAAAGGCTCTTTTAGTGCATTTGGTACATGTCTTCAAAAATTTTAGATTCTACGATATGCCCGTTTCCTCACGATGTCTTCACTGTTTGAGAGTACTGGTATAGCGCACGTAATTTTTTTGACATTTCTGCGTCATTACGTTTTTCGGCAATCTGAAATCCGGGATTATCACAGATTCATAACATACATCATACATCGACATATCGACGTTCCCACCGAATAAACGGGTAAAGGCTTATGCCATAAATATTTATTTTGGATTTTGATAAACACGGGCTTTTCTCACGTATTATTTTTTCGATGGAGGCACTGACACTGTTTCGATTCATCTAGAGAATCTTCGATTTTTACGCTTAAAATACACCTTTTTTTTCAGAAACATTTATCAATTATTTTTTTATTTACGTTACTGTAAATGTTAATTCTGCGGAAAATAAAAACACCAATCTCGCACGAATATTGCAAGTATGTATTTTGCACACCGTCTACTCCCACTCGTTTATTGCAAACTAACTTTGTAATATTATTCGTGGTAATTTGGAAACGAATAATAATCGTAAAAGTGTTTATTCAATTTTGGAATTTGTCTATAGTAGTTAACTTTCTGTATAATTTTATTCATCTGTACTTTTTGATCTTCGTTTTCCTAAAGAATTTTACCAAACTTTACCAAAACATAATGAATACCCTAAAACTATGTATAATTTGTTTAAAATGTATTATTAAAATATGTTATTTTTATTTAATTCATTTTCTCGTTGTTTCTTTTATATATCGATTTAGTAATAGTAGATTGTTCCACCGAGCGCAAAGTGAGTTATCAATGCACGAGTGTTATGTTGATGCCCGAGCGCAAACGAGGGCACTGAATTAACACGAGTGCATTAACACCTCTTTAGCAAGGTGCGTAATTTACTTTTCTTTCAACTACCAATCTACCTACTGTGATAAAATACACCTACTCAAACTAAAAATATGAAGAATCAATGTTTTACAATGGTACTGCACTGTTTTGGCTCTAAGTAAAAAATACGTCCTTTGTGATCGGTTTTTTCATTAATAACTACAAAACCGATCACAAAGAACGTATTTTTTACTTAGAACAAAAACAGTGCAGTAATGTTATATGAAATCTCATTATTGCAAAGTTTTTCATTATTGTACTTTTTTTTTATAAGCATATTATATAATTTATTTACAGAAATAATTACAGAAATGTACAAAATAATATAAAATACACGTGAAACAGTTGAGCTATCTAAGGACCGTTTAAAACGATCTATAGATAGCTCAACTGATCCAGATCACTGCCAGCGGGCAGCGTTCCCAAGATACTGGCGGCATTACCACGTTGAATGGCAATGCTAATACGCTGAGCCAGATAGGAGCCAGTTCTTGGGTCATGCAACGTATCTACCAGACGCCGAGAAATAATTTTGAAAACGCGGTGGGCTCCTGTTCCCCACGGGCCCAAGGGTCTCGACTCCAAAAGGCTCAAATATGTAGGCCTTATCCAAACCAGCATATTTGCGGTTTTTGAGGTCCTCGGCACATTCAGCCGCCGCACGGCCTACCCATCTCCCAAGGGACAAGAGTTATGCCATCAGGCCTCTTACCATCATCACGTATCAGACTGTTGGGTTCGAGAACAGCTGGTACGTTGACACTGGTGAGTGCCCGACGAATGATATCGTTAAGACTGGCATGGCGGGCAAACCTACCGGCGGCCCTATGACACGATAACCCATGGAGACCAAGCTGGTCCACCGCTGTACCACACTGGCACTGATGAGGGGCGTTGCACCGCGCATCCAACCGCAGACAAATTGCAACTCGAAATGTTGTAGGATCTAATAATGTTTTAATTTTAGATGATGGTAGTGCTTTTAACCAATGTTCTGACTCCCATTTAGAAACGGCTAGGAGACGGGCGCGATCTACGGAGCTTGAGCATATTTCTAACAGATGATTCCATGTAAGCTCACATAGAGGCTCGTCCCATTTCCGTTGGGCCGAAAGGTTCTTGGGGGGAGCAGAATTAGGGCAAGCACTGTTCAAACCGTTTCTTGCTTCGTCTAGATATTAAATTTTATGAGTGATGCCAGAACTAGCCCGAAAAGACGGAATCAGAATTTTTTCAACCAAATTACTAGTACTGTAGACAAAAGACAAGAACGCCGGTAGGGCAACACTTGAAATTTTGCGAATACCTAAGCCTCCCAATGTTACAGGTAGGGAGTCCTGCAGCCATGCCTTGTCATCCAAATTAATATTCAAAGCCGACGATATGTATACGACTTTTATTATGTTGTCTAAGCCTTCCACCAGCTCGCTGTGTTTCCACAGTTGACAACATCTTAAAGCGTAAGTAAATTTTGGAACAAAAAGACAAAACTTGATAATTGTAAAAGCCTATTAATTTTAAACAATCTGTCCGAAGTTTTGCTAAAACTTTGAATTTTGTCATCTATGAAGGTCTGAAAAGGCTCGTCAAGAATTGGTGAACCCAGGAGGCGAAGCGAACATTTATCAACAACTGTAATATTTGAGGCCAAACTGTTGAATTTTGAAACAATTGAATTTTTATCCAAACAAGTGTCCGAAACGTAAAGCTCGCATTTTGAATAAATTAACTCTAAACCAATTTGCCGAAATTCATCACTGATGAGCTTTAGATCACCAAAAACAGTGTCCACATCTCCACCTAAAGTTCCGTCATCCAAGTACCAAACATTGAGTTTAGATTGGAGACGTTGAATAATCGAATGGATGGCAAGGCTGAAAATGGCTGGACCAAGGGGGTCGCCTTGCTGACATCCAACGGCAAACGAAATATTATTGTCGCGATAGATCCATTTAGACGGTGAACTATAACACTGCCAGAGAATGGATAAATTTCAGGAATTTTGTTTTTAATTTCTTTGAGCAAGACACCCCTATCTACGGAATTGAAGGCGTTTTTAATTACCACCTTTAAAATTACCTCCCCGCAATTTCGATCCAAAAATGTACGAAGAGAATGTACTGCGGCTTCACAGCCGCCACGCGAACCAAAGCCTAGCTGAACAGGTCGCGAAAAAGTCACAGAGATATGCAGCTTTCTTCCGACAGCAGACTTTAGCTGGTAGGCGGCGGTAGGTGGTACCCACGGCTATGGGTCTAATTCCGCCGTCTTTCTTTTTGAGTGCGCATAGGTTCGCACCGTACAGGAGCTTCTCGCTGTTAACTTGACCTAACAACATTCCGTCATATCTTCCAGAAGAACTTCACTGGCATGGCCCGAACCGCCAGACAGCAGGTCCTTTAGATGTTGTGAAGTCACAGCATCCAGGCCGCCGGCAGAGCCATTCTGGAATGAAATGACGGCACCGAGCACGTCCTGGCTGGTCGCATCAACAGCGTCATCACTCTCTTGCGGTGGATCGGGGAGTTGAAAGTTGGGCCCTGGAAGAGGGTGCTTAATCTCAAGAGATTTGAGAGTGTCATTAGAATTTGGAGCTATCGTGTCACTAGAAAATAAAATACGGGTGGGACCCTTAATATCACCATCGCTAAGTTTACTTTCTACAAGTTTGTAGATAGCAGACTCTGAGACTAGTTTGAGAGATTTTGAATTTGTTTGTCCAAATAATTTTTGAAATTTTGAGGTGTGCACTCAATGCTTGCAGTATACCTAACACAATTTTGCTTTAACCGAATAGTAAGCGATGATTTGTTTCCTAAATCTTTCTGTACATGAAGTACACTATAGGGGAAAATTAGTAAATGTTCCCATGCTTGCTTCGTATTTTTAGATACAACATTCCTAATGGCCTGAGATAGAACAGTAGCGACAGAGATGCGAGCACCGCGAGGAATACGTTTCAAAATAGGGGTTGTAGTTTTACACTAGCTAATCACTTTCCAAAAAGGTCGTAAATGAGACGTAGAATTAGAATTTCTAACGACATATCTACCGCTCCTGCATCCGGGGCAGACAGCGGGATAGTAGAGTTGTGTATTCTTTTTTGGTGAATTTTGAGGCCTCTCTATCACTTGAAGAAGCGAGGCTGGGAACATATCGTGCTCTCTACAAGTTTGGGAACAGACACGACAGCATTATTAACATTTATACTTGCATTTGGCGGTTGTGTGCATAGTGACATCACAATTTTTCCTAACAAATCTAAATAAAATTAAATAATCTAACAAATTACAGTGGCAGACAGGCGAAGCGCACGCGTGGTAGCTCGACTGGCACCACGGCAACCGCGCTCCTGAGGACATAAAAATAACAAAGCTATGCTTTCTGTCAAAATTGTCGTAAACTAGCTACAAAAAATGAAACCACCTTTTTGATTTTCTGGAGCGAAGAGGCTGTCCCCGGTCTGGAAAACAATACCTGATACGCCCCACAAGGTGCAGTGTCTACCTCAGGGCCCCAAAGTCCCCCAAAAGGCGTGAAATAATATTTCAGAAAAAAATCAATAAAGATGTCTAGATGAAAGTTTTTTTTTTTTTAGATATAAATTTACCACAGAGGCTTAAAATCTCCCATTAAGTTTAATATAAAATATTTGCATTAGATCAAAACGCTTTTGGCTGATAATAACACATGTTGTGCCGACTACACATAATGTGGGAAAAGGGCAGGAAGATGATGCTACTGGCTGATAATAAAAATCGGCTAAATAAAACCGACTTGTTGAAAAAACCAAATGGCGCGTATTTTGTACCATTGTAAAACTTTGATTCTTCATATTTTTAGTTTGAGTACCTATTAAAAACTAAAAATATGAAGAATCAAAGTTTTATCACAGTAGGTAGATTGGTAGTTGAAAGAAAAGTAAATTAAGCATCTTGCTAAAGAGAGTAATAAATGCACTCGTGGTAATTCAGTGCCGTCGCTTGCGCTCGGGCACCAACATAACACTCGTGTATTACTTTAATTACTCACTTTGCACTCGGTGCAACAATCTACTATTATTGCCTATCAAAATTATGATATATTCCGTAAAAGATGGATGGACAATAGATAAATGCGCGGGGGGGATGCATTGAGTCATTACATCACACAAGGTCAGAAATGGTAAAACGTCCAGCTTACTTTGCTTGGGCTGACGCTCGCAACAGGCTTTCCTGTTTCCAGGCTTTCCACGGATACACGAACTAAGAAGAAAGCCTTTAATCATGACGCCAAGCAAAAAGGTGTTACAGAAGGCTCGCTTAAATCGAATTGGCCGTATGGGTGCCAAGCTTGCGACGCATCCAGCTGGCAGCAAAGCATTCTGGTCCTTGGCTAAGTTGGTGGAAGCGAGCTTCAGCCGCCCTCAGGGAGTGATCCTTCCACTACAAAAAACCTTATGGTTCTCTACCCCTCAATGCAATAGAGAAAGCGAATCTCTTTGCTGCTCAATTTGCTGAAGCTTCACGTCTAGTCACCTCTAACGAAACCCCACCTAGCTCTTCGATGCGAAGCGACAATGCAGGAAATTCGCATCCATCAAAAAGAAGTGCTGAAAACGTTACGGAGTCTTGACGTGAAAAAAGCTGGTCCGGATGGCATTTCGGCACAAATTTTTCACAAATTTCACAAATTTGTCACAAATTTTCAACATCTGTCTCCCATACTCACAAGACTTTTTCGGCTATTCTTTGAAAACTGGAATAGTCCTAAAATCCTGGAAGCTTGCTAATGTGAAACCTGTGTTACCAAATATCGTCCAATTTCAGTCACCTCCAATGTATGCAAATGTATGGAGCGTGTCAGTGTCAGTGTCAGTGTCAGTGTCAGTGTCAGTGTCAGTGTCAGTGTCAGTGTCAGTGTCGAAACATTCCTTTCGTAATTTTTTTTAATTAATTTTGGAAAAATCCAAAACTAAGAATAAATAATTATTCCATAAGGATTACCGCGATTACCGGATTACCGCGATAATGCGGTAATCCATAGGTCCCCACCTAACCGAGAAAAAAAGTAACGCGTTGCAAAAACTCGTTATGAAACTCGTTATGAAAACTTGTTACGAAAAACCGTAAGAGACAGAGATAAAATGAAGGAGACCTACAAAATTTATAATGTAATATAATCATATAATGTAATGTAACACATTATATATGTATAATGTCTCATATAATGTCATATATAATGTCTCCCACTTATATAATGTGTTGTAATATTTTTTTTTTTTACTTAGCTCTTAAACGCTATTTTTGTACATATGTATACAGGGCGTCTCACGGATATGCCACATGGAGGAAAAGTACCTTGAATATTGTAGATGGAGCATTTTACTGAAAGAAGACATTATTTGAATTTAAAAAACAATTTAAACTGCATTCATAGATATTTCAATAATTACATTGTTAAACCGGAAATCGAACCCTTTACATGAGAAAAATAATCAGTAACCTGTAGCTTTATCATACCGATCGAAAAGCTTCATTATAAGGATTATTTTTTGCTAAATAACATAGTGTTACAAATAAAAGGAAGAGCATGAATTTTAACATTTTAATACAAAATTAATCAATTTATCAAATGCTCAAAACGAGTCCCTTCCTGTTGAATACAAAGTCTTTTGATTATTTCGCTCCCTTTTTGATCTTGTTGCGACAAGAAGTGAAGGGACTCGTGGATATTTAGAAATCCACCACAGTGTATATTTAGAATAATAATTCTAATATAATAATAATAATATATAATAATAATTCTTAGACGTATTCGTCTAAGTTCTGCTTGTGGCTCGTGGACACTTTCATACTGGTTCTTGTTAACAAAATTTTTTACATAACCCCATTAAAAATCTAACGGGGTTAGATCTGGGGATCTCGGCGACCATCTTATTTGTCCATTTGTCCCGATCCAGGGATGAAAGTGTTCATTGAGATAGTCCCTTGTTCTGTGACTGTTATGAGCCGGAGCCCCATCTTGCTGAAAAGTAAGGTTTTGTCGTTCTGCAACAGGAAGATTATGTATCTCGCGTCGAATTCACTCCTCTATAGTGTAGCCAAGTGAAAGAAATACATAAACTTTTAAACTAACAAAGAAAAGAACTTTCAAATATAACAGCAACTTTTTTTAAATTCTTAATGTTTTTTATTATTTATATAATAATATATTTTGACTTTGATATGGATTGATGGTTGGGGTAGAGGTGAGATATTTCAAACGCACGATTTCTTTGGCGCCTCCGGGTATTGGTGTTCATAGCAATCGTCATGGAATTACTGTCTGCCAAATCATCAGACAGTAATTGCATGACGATTGAACAGAAAAAATCTTACGATCTTCGGCAGACGGGGCCACTACCATTAGACTAAACTTAAATAAAACCCTTAAACATGACATGAAATTGAACACTACAGCATTTACCTTGGAACTAAGCAAACATTATGGGAACCAGATGACTGATAGAATTCCTATGCTTCCTTAAAATACGACGTAAGATTTAATTAGTACTCAGAACAAACATCGCCCAAAAAATTGTGTTGTGGTGTTTGTTCTTTTAACTATTGGTTCAATATTAGACGTAAAAACTATTACAGATTTACACATTCTGTCTGCAAGACTGATTAGTCCTGTTCGAAATGACTGGTAAAAAGATAAAAAGAAAAAGTGTACAATAATTAATCCATGATAAATCAATTAAATTCAGTTTATTCACACCTTATTCATAACATTATAGACACTGAATTTATTTATTTATTAATGTTCTTATGATTATTTTTAGATGTTCTTTTGATTATTTATTTTAGTAGGTTAGATTTACCTAACTCTGTTCTTTTTAAAACTAGTAAGCTGCTTACTAGTTTTAACAGAGTTAGGTAAATCTAACCTACTAAAATAAATAATAAAAAGAACATCTAAAAATAATCAAAAGAACATTAATAAATAAATATAAATATTGGTAAAACGCCATCTAGCCCCAAACTAAGCATAGCTAAGATACTTTATAACACACAGAACAAACACCTATCCTGGGAGTTTATCTTGGGAGGGAATGGAACCCTCACCTTTAGCGCAGAAGGCAGAGCTACTACCGAATAAGTTAAATAATATAAGTAGTAAATAGGTATAGCTATATCTACACAACCCTTGTATATTACAATGACGAAGGTCGTAATTGAGTCCTCCATACATTTCTGATTCAAAATACTGAATAGAAAGACAAATATTTAGTACTATTCCGCCAATATATTCCTAATGAGTAAGACACAATGCAGAATAATTGCTGAGGTGTCAATTGTTCCTGATGCCTTGTGGAGCTGCGAAACACTTGTCGAATTTATTTTTAACTAGTGTGGAAAGCTTATGCTACCTTTGTATTTACGCTTTGCATGGCTTTTCAATTGCGGGCGGGAGAGTGGTGCATGCGTCTGCATCGTGTCTAACTCATTAGGAATAGATTGGCGATATAGTACTAAATATTTGTGTATCTGTTCAATATTTTGTCATAGATTTCTGCAAAGTCACGCGTGAATCAATATAAGTACGTGGATGACCGAGCTTTGCCCGAACGTTTACTAAAAATGAAACCAATCTAGATTGACTTATCGCCCCCGAAACCCTCTCCATACAAAATTTCATGAAAACCGTTTCTGAGATTCAGATTATATAGGTACATATATATATATATATAAGAATTGCTCGGGTATTAGATATTACTGATTTTCCAGGTGTTTGGAAGGGGGAAAACCCGAAGGCGTCCAATGCCAAGTCTGTGCGAAAGCGGAGAGACAGAGGAAGCTGAGTGGGAGGAATCAGCAGGAGACTATGTATTCAGAATCGTGAACAACGCTATCACTGATAGAGAAGGTATTTTTATATAGTATTATATTCTTCAACGTGGTAATGCCGCCAGTGTTGGGGACGCTGTCATCAGCCGTTTCGCTATCTATAAATCTTTTTAAACGGCCCTTAAATAGCTCAACTGTTTCACATGTATTTTATATTATTGTATAATACTTAAAAAGTGTACATATCTGTAATTAAAAAAAATAAAAGAATTAGGTGTTCAATTAGTTAAAACTGACTTCATTCAATAAAATTTGAGCCCATGAAAATACAACCGAATTGTGAACCTCCTCCTTTTTGTGAAGTGGCTTAAAAAGTTAAAAAAAAAAAAAGTTTCCTTCCACATGATAAAATATTTTTTTCAAATCGGTAAATTACTATAAATGACTTGAGTTATGAGGTGACAACCGAATTGAGAACTTTTTTTGAAGTCTGTTAAAAATGAGCTGCTGCGATAAGACTAGATCAGTTATTCCAAAGCGTCTACTTTTGGACCTTGGAGAAGGAATTAAAACAGAATTATCTATAGAGTTTTAGTACATACAAAATCGTACACTAAGATGTCGAGACCTAAACGAAAGCAAAATATGCCAGTATTTTCAAAGTCAAAATAATGTGCCTTGGATAACTACTGAGCAGGCAAATCAGCATTTAGCCCATTTGCTGGTAAGTACCCTACAGGCGCGTTTAATACCAAAGATATCGCTTATACTCGCGACATAGATTATTTTGTTTGTTTTGCTCTGTAATTTGAGCTCCAGTGCCTTTCGAACCTAAAGCTTGTACACTTCACTTTAAAGCTTACATAAAGGTCTTTTGAAGACAACGTATTATAATATAAATGACTATATTATTGATAAGAATGCATGGCCTCATGTTTGTCTGCCCTCAGACAGTTAACTGGCAGATTTGAAATGTATAAGCTACTGTAATCTTAACTTCTAAAACTATCATGGTTATGAACAGAAAACGAGTTGATATATGAGTTTTTCTGCTTCTCGATATTTCGGCACAGTTCCGATGCGAGCACGAGATAAACACGAGATGTTTAAATATATTTTAAATATGTTTAAATATGAATTATATTTAATTTCAATTATGTTCTAGCAATACGTCACTCGCTATTAGAACGTGCAGTGGCTTCACCGCCGCGAACTCCGCGTCGTCCACTTGCGTCTACTTCTACTACGTCATCTGACTCTTCCACCATGTCAGTTGACTGTCCGTCTTCAGCGACCATCAATGGACATCAACCGCTGACGCCGATACCACACCAACCTGTTGAACAGGTAATAGTCTTCTCAAAACTTCCGTGAGTTTTACTATACATTTTGATAAACACGGGTTTTACTCACGTATTATTTTGTCGATGGAGGCATCGACACTGTTTCGATTCATCTAGAGAATCTTCATCAGGGTGAGTTTGATCCGCGATCCGTGAGTTGTCGAGTTCACGGTTTGCACTGGGAACCAAATTTTCTACATGAATCGAATTTATACATTATTAATTTATATGAAGGTATATAAATAAACACATAAATACTATAGCATTTATGTTTATATACCTGTTTATGCCTATATAAATCCTGTTTAGTTAATGTTTTTTATATGGTCAATTATTATTTATGCAATCTATTAAATAAATAAGTCACTTTTGACAATGTAAAAATCTGCCCCATACACACGAAATGCCATCATGTGGGGTGTATTATTTCGATTAAAATTAAGCTTAATTTTTTTTATTATTTGTGTCCACAGTCGGCATCGATAGAGCTAGTGTGCAGTACAATGCGTCGACAGATAATTTCCCGCGCATTCTACGGTTGGCTCGCTTATTGCCGCCATCTTTCCACCGTGCGAACGCATCTAAGTGGTCTGGTGCATCCCAATATCATACCTAGAGGTAAGTAAAGAAAGCTTTACTCAGGAAAAAATAAATAATAATAGTTTATTTGACATACAAAAAAAAGAAAGAATGGAAATGAAATTTATTTATTTGGTTGAAGTATTGTAGATATAACGTTCGTGTATACTATTGGTTTCACATACTTCGTCGTTGACCGACATTCAAACATCATCAAATAAATAGTTATTGCTAGTTATTCTACCTAACAACGATTAATTGAAATTACCTGAAAAAAATGACAACATCAATATTGTTAGCAGGTATACCTGCTTCCAGGTGAAATAGAAAGCATTTCAAGATCGTATACCCGATTTTTTTACTAGGTAGGTATTACGTTTTTAGAAGTATATAAATCATCACGTTATAAAGTATCTATGTAAAGCATAATATATTATAAAATATCAGATTATTTTGATGAAAAAAAAGCTTTGGATGAATCTGCTCTAATTCGACTCGGCATCTATAGCAAAATTGGCAAGGATCGTACTAAAAGTGTAAAGACCAGACGAGTGTCTTGCCGGATTCTTCTTGAACTGGGGTTAGGAGGAACCGGCACCTAGATTCACTAGCATGTAAGAAAACGATTTAAAGTGATCTTTCTGATTTGATTTCATTATCAATTTAATTAATCAGTACCCACAACCACGACCCATATTGAACACAATATTATTAAAATCCAGAAGGTACAGAAGGCGGGATAACAGTGGAGCTATGGCGCTCTATGACTGACGAAAGAGGCGCTGTCAACGACAAAGATGAAGTGTACAGATTAGTCTACTACAGCGGAGTACAACACGATATTAGGAAGGAAGTGTGGCCGTACCTTCTGGGATATTATGAGTAAGTATTTTAAATTATTCCAGCTGCTACATAAGCTTTGCAAGAAGACAAAACCCTGCAGGATTTTTGGATGTTAGTAATAATAAATGAAAATAAATAATGGCGAACATTTTCACACAGTATCATCTAGCCCCAATGTAAGTCGAGCTTGTGTTACGGGAACTACATGACTGATAATTTTATAAAATATCCCGTTTTTATTGAAAATTATATATATGGTGTCATGTCTGACAATCAAACATCAACCTTCCGTAATACCAATTTATCTGTAAATGAAAGCTGTTATTATCGATGTTTTGATCGTATCAGAATTACGAATCAGAAATACTGCTGTTATAAACTATCTTGTATGTATTTACATCTGGCTCCTTAATGCTTAGATTATGTGTGCAATGACCATCGTTATTTATTCTCAGATTCGGCTCTACAGCCGAAGAGAGGGTTGAACAAGATGCGGAATGTCGTAAGCAATACGAAACTGTCATGTCCGAGTGGCTTTGTGTGGAAGCGATTGTTAAACAGAGAGACAGAGAACAGACGGCGGCGTCTATCGCAAGACTGTCTGAAGCTTCTGGAAGACTGAAGCCGGTGGAAAAGGAGGAACCAGAGGTAAGAGTTTAGATTTTATATTCTATTGTTGTAGATAATTACATGACTATTTTCTGAAGAAAATTGCAGAGACCACAATCATTTTTAGACTTCATTTACGAGGCTTTTGGTATCTTTTGGTAACTTGTTCAGATACCCACGATACATATTAACAATTATTATTATTACGTTAGCAACCAGATCAATCGGATCAGTAAAACAAAAAACAAATCTATAACTAGGGACTATAAGAAACGCAGTTCTCGCTTCATTTAAATACTAAAGGATATATGAGTTTGTACATTGAAATGTTCACAAATAAATGATTGAAATGAAATAATATTTTTTTCCATACTTTCCTAAATTAAAAACTTCGTAACAATTTTCCAGAAATTCGATTGAAACCGAAACCGCCAATATTTCAAATTCCTTTTGTGATATTATGTTTTCGTACCTTTAGGTGTTTGAAGACGACTGCAGCGTGATATCAGACAACCCTCCAGTCGTATCACCCGAACCGAGCGAAGCAGAGCAAAAGAAAGAGACAAAACCTATCCTATCCCGAGCCCCGAGCATAGACGATGTCGACAACATAGACCTAGACGAAGAGAGACAGAAAGATACACAAAATGGAGAGACTGAAACAGATAATGATACTATACATATAAAGAGTGTCGTCGATAACCCCGATATGAGAAGAGAAAGTATAGCGGAGATAAAGAAGATAGCGGAAGGGATAGTGCAGAAAGGGGAGGGAAGAGGTTTGCTGTGTAGCGTTGACAGTGGAAATGGGATCCTTAATGGTACAGATATAAGGTCTTCAATTGATGAGCCGCATCAACATACTAGCGTGATTATTACTAATCCTTCTGTTGATTTAGTGGCTACAGGGTCACCGGCGTCAAGTGGGCCTACTGGTAAATATTATTTTCGTATACTGACAAATAAGAGCACGACTCATCTATTAGTAACTGGCTTTCTTAGAGCCTTGCAAGCCGGTTTTGCGCGTTACCAATCCAAGACAGTATTTTTATTTCATTTGCGCAGTAATTTCGCATTTCGCAGAAAAAGTGAGGCTATACCACGAAGTGCTTTCAAAGTGGCAAATTAAAAGTTTGTTTCATTTCAGCGCCAGTCAGTCCATCAAGAAGTCCTTTAGGAGTTGTCAAAGAGGAGTCACATTCCGCTAACCAGTCTTTCGATACCCTGGAGCCAGCGACCGAACAACGCGCTGAGAACAGATCCAACTGCGTATCACCTGCTAGCTCCAACGGTGGTGTTTACTCCGTTCGTATAAAAATACGGATATAAAGAAAAACCTCTTGTTTTAGGGACGGCCTTACTTATAAAACTCTCAACTTACACAGCCTTACCACTGCTTAGGATTCGCCCTGTTATATTTGTGAAGGATGGGCCTTTTACAAACAGTGATTAACCTTTGACAGAAGTTGAGAGACGTTGATAAGTAAAGGGGCTATCTTCCCTATGTTCTACTTCACCTGGTGGTTTGTTGGACCCAGTTTGACTCAGAATTAGTATTCTGTTTATGTGACTGTTTTTATGTTCACAGAATGAGTTGGTGGAGAGTTTCGCGTTAAATCTTCACCGTATCGAGAAGGATGTGCAGCGATGCGACAGAAACTATCCCTTCTTCACCGATGATAACCTCGACAAGCTAAGGAATATTATGTGCACGTGAGTAAGCTGGCTAATGTTTGCTAAAGTTTATATCTACACCGCCAGAAAAAAAATCTTCTTTTTATTTTCCTCATAGGTGTTAGTATAAAGCACTATGTATTATTACTCGGGAGAAAGTGCGTGTGTTTTAAGGCAAATCAATGACACACTCCATAGGAATTAGTTACTTTCTCGCTCAAGTGTACTATGTACTATTCCTCTTCTTCCTCTTCTTTCTTTTCTTCTTTTTCTTTCTTCCTCTCCTTTCGTTTTCTTCCTGTCCTTAATTTTCTTCATCTTCTTATTCGTCTTCCTAATCTTTCTCTTCTTCCTTTGCTTCTTTTTCTTCGCCCTCTTTCTCTTTTCTCTGTTTTTCCTCTTGTGTCTTTATTTATTTTGTCGTTTTTAGCATTATTAAGTACACGTGAGCATTCATCATCTGCTTTATCATCTTTTATTAATCATCTTAGGGATAAGATATATCTTTTAAATAATGCTGGACATTTCACACAGCATCCTCTATTCAATGACTTTTATATTTTATTAAAATACACAAGAACCTATCATTTCAAAAACGATATACGCCGAAATATGGCATCTTTCAAAATATATCACTTAACGCATCTTCGACAGCTAGTTCGCAAAGTTTCGTACATTGCCATTTTAACCTGTAACTGTTTAATTACGATGGGCAATCTACACGATCAATGACTTTTACATCTTTACGGCATAACGGACAAGATGTTTTAGAATAGCGTGCGTTTCACTATTCTCAAATCTCTAGGTAAATTGCAATAGTGTGACCCAGCTAGGGTGTCAAAAATCTGTATAGGTATATAAATGGAGAAATGAACTCACTGTCCACTCTCTCACTCAATATTAAGAAGTCCACTCAGTCAAATTGAAATCATCACGTAATTTCCATACAATAAGGGTTATTAAATTTGCAGATACGTATGGGAGCATTTAGAGACAGGTTACATGCAAGGGATGTGTGACCTGGTGGCCCCATTGCTTGTGATGATGAGGGAAGAGGCGTCTGCGCATGCACTGTTTGTGAAGCTCATGGATAGAGCTAAGGACAACTTCCCATCCGGCTCCGCAATGGACGCGCATTTCGCTGACATGAGGTTTATAATAATAATTACGCTGGACATTTCATAGCATCATATAGTCCCAAGTATGCAGAGCTTGTGTTATGGGAACCACATGACTGATATACTATTTTTTTATATTACACATATTATACATTGCAGATCATACAAACATTTAACACTCGGCGGGAATCGAACCCAAAAACTTTCTGTGGCACCCACTGCCACAGATATCATCTGTTTGGATATAATTTGCATATAGCCTTTTAATGTTCTGGGATATTGACCCTGATTCTGTTGTCGGCACTTTTATTTTCAGGAATAACTAAAAACTTACATTTCAGGTCTTTCTAGAGCTTTAGCAATAATAATTTCTATATTTCAGATCGCTTATTCAAATCCTGGATTGTGAACTGTACGAGCTGATGCACGCTCACGGTGACTACACACATTTCTACTTCTGCTATCGCTGGTTTCTGTTGGACTTCAAACGGGAACTGCTTTACCAGGATGTAAGATAAAAAAACAATAAATTTATATCTCTATATATTTATTTAAGAGCTAATACAAGGATATCTTGTATTCACTACTCTACTTTCACTGTCACTTGAAGAACTCATTTTTCAAAACAAAACCATGAATTTCTAACAATCCGTGAAAATTGACTAAAACGCGGGCTGTAGTTCGCGCGTTTTTAATTTGATTTCTTTTTTTTTTATTTAGCTGGCGGCGCGACTATGGGCCGTCGTAACAGCCAGTCTTTATTCAAACAATATTTGCGTTCGATTTCTTTGGCGCTGAACACTAAGATGTTCCAAATTCAAGATGTGCGCGGCAAAGATAATTGCGGCGCACTTATAAAGTGGATTAAAAACTCATTACTGCCCGCTAAAAGTTTCTTATAGGAAACACCACGTTTGGGTGCACTTAAAGGCGAAACAAGTCGTCCTTTTCGAAAAGATGGGATGAAAAAGTCCTTAAACCATGAAAAATCAACATCACAGATATGTTGATTTTTCCTCAGTTCCTTTCTTACTCATATCCTGTTTACAATCTTGCTTTCTAAACATTCAAACATCTTAACATCTGAACATATGAACATATGAACACATGTCCATATGAACATATGAACATATGAACACATGTCCATATGAACAATATCTAAATAATATCTAAACATCCAAAGATCTAAATATTCATTTTCACATTTATAATATTGGAGCCTTAGATGGCGCTGTATAATTTTATACGTGGGATTCTTGATTTACACTACTTAGTGCTATATTCGGTTAACAACGCTTTTTATTTTCCTTTAAATATATTTAAAAAGAAAACCACCATTATTTATTCATTTATTTGGTTATCAGGTATTTGCAGCTTGGGAGCTGATTTGGGCAGCGAGACACGTGTCTTCAGAGCACATGGTTCTGTTCATAGCACTCGCTCTATTGGAGACCTACCGTGACGTCATACTAGCCAACACAATGGACTTCACCGACATTATCAAGTTTTTCAATGGTTAGTCCAACTGTTAGTTTTATTAACAAACACAATGCAGAAGAATACAGAGCACTAGTTCTGTTCATAGCACTCGCTCTGTTGGAGACCTACCGTGACGTCATACTAGCCAACACAATGGACTTCACCGACATTATCAAGTTTTTCAATGGTTAGTCCAATTGTTAGTTTTATTAACAAACACAATGCAGAAGAATACAGAGCACTAGTTCTGTTCATAGCACTCGCTCTGTTGGAGACCTACCGTGACGTCATATTAGCCAACACAGTGGACTTCACCGACATTATCAAGTTTTTCAATGGTTAGTCCAACTGTTAGTTTTTTTAACAAACACAATGCAGAAGAATACAGAGCACTAGTTCTGTTCATAGCACTCGCTCTGTTGGAGACCTACCGTGACGTCATACTAGCCAACACAATGGACTTCACCGACATTATCAAGTTTTTCAATGGTTAGTCCAACTGTTAGTTTTATTTACAAACACAATGCAGAAGAATACAGAGCACTGGTTCTGTTCATAGCACTCGCTCTGTTGGAGACCTACCGTGACGTCATACTAGCCAACACAATGGACTTCACCGACATTATTAAGTTTTTCAATGGTTAGTCCAACTGTTAGTTTTATTAACAAACACAATGCAGAAGAATACAGAGCACTGGTTCTGTTCATAGCACTCGCTCTGTTAGAGACCTACCGTGACGTCATACTAGCCAACACAATGGACTTCACCGACATTATCAAATTTTTCAATTGTTTTTTTTTAGAACTGGTTCATTTCATTATTTGGTTTTGTACAATTTTTTGTTTTTGTTTATTTTTCAATCTCGCCGTTTGTTTTTAGGTCGTGCGCTAGAAACTGCAATTCAGAATTTAAACAAAATATGGTTGTCTGTAAAGTCAGTTTACGGACGACAATTTTACGTGATAACGTCATAAGAAAACATTGATGAACCGATCGTGCCTCTCTATTGCTTGTTGCGCGCTTTCGCTTGCACGCTCGGCTCAGGCGGAACGTGACAATGAGTCATGTTTTTTCGTACGTGCAGCCGGCGTTCATCGATTTATAAGACGATATCATATCAAAAACTATTGTAATTTATTTTCGTAGAAAAACGAAGTAGGTTTGTTGGTTCAAGACTAATAATGTATTTATAAGTATCTTTAGATCTGCAGTTCTGTAACAGTAACGACAGCGATTGCAACTTCACAGCAATATGTGAAAATAGTATAAAGTCTTAAAAAAACTCTTATTACCGAAGTCAGTTATAAGCTGTCTTTTAATTGTCTGTCACCAATCTACAAGTTATTCCGCCCATGATATGTCCAAAGAGTCCAATATGTACAAAGTGTTTGATAGGAGTTGTAACGAGATTTACGCCCATTGCTGGCCATTGTTGTCGCTAGTTACGTAATCTTTTTTTAAGTATAAAAATATTCGAGTCTGGGAGTTTCTCTTTAAGTATAATATTATGTATTTACAACATATATATATATGTATTTACTGTTACAGAACTGCAGATCTAAAGATACTTATAAATACATTATGCATATTGGACTTTGTACATATATATATATTTATATATATAAGTAGTAGGTATATCAGTGATGTGGTACCCATAACACAAGCTCTGATTAATTTGGGGCCAGATGATGCTGAGTGAAATGTCCGGCATTATTTATTTATTGCATTGTCTTAAAAATTGTTGCATACCTTAAATTATTACAATATAAGTGAGTCGTTAGTGTGTGTATCCCGTGTACAACGTAACACGTTGCAATGTTCTGTGTACAAGTAAAAAACTAGGTTAGGCATTGTTTCGAGCTTCTAGTTTCTTGCTTTAACCAAGCATAGGCTTGTAATTAGAACCGCGGGATCTTGCTCTGTCTATCTCATAGCATCTTAATAAACATCTCGGGCGTTTAATATTAAAATATATATTAATACAACAGCAATTTTTTTTCTTAACCTTGTGTGCCCTACTGCTGGCCAAAGGTCTCTTTATCTTCCTCTTTTAACAACAATATACTACACTAATTTAATTATACTACGCAAATAGGTATTACCTAGTTATATATAGCTAACTAACTAATTAGAAAATGGTAGGGGTATGGTAAAAGGGTAAGTGAAGGATCTTGGGACGGGTTCGGGTTTATTCGGCAAAACAATAAACAACAATAACAAGAATTTGGACAACAATCGTGTGATTCAGTAGTGGGCTTACCCACAGGCTGAGGTGGCTTGAGCCTACAGTGGCAAAATTTAGGGAAGGCAAATTTAGGGAACAAATAGTTTTTTTAAGTATATATGTAATATATCAGTGATGTGGTAACCATAACACAAGCTCTGCTTACTTTGGGGCTAGATGATACTGTCTGAAATGTCCGGTGTTATTATTATTATTGTTATTACGTCTTACGGAAAGTTACAATAATTCTGTAAGACGATTTAACAGATGTCTTGCAGAAAGAAGTCTACAAAACGAGGTAAATTTTATGATAAGAGGTTTTTAGCCATCTTACTGCATCAGAAAAATGCCTTAAAAAACCGGTCATTAAATTTGCTGCCTCTAAAATCTATAAGTACCAATTGTAAACATAGTCTAGCAACTGACTAATAGAGGTCAGAGCGGCTAAACTTGTCAGCATTTCATGTGTATATTCACTCCAATATCTACATTAAGTTTCGACTAACGTCTTCCACTATGGAACTACCAACTTACTTTTGGCAATGACAGCGAAACAGCTGTCAAGTAGATTGAATTTGACGAAAATTTAAACGACGTTATCGCTCCGATATATCGAAAAGGGTTTGACAAGTACATTTCGGTGCTTCATCGTCGGCCGCTTCGTCGCTTACCACCAAACGAGATCGTAGTCAAACGTAGGTCTAAAATATTAAAAAACCTATTGATGAAACCTGTCAAGAGGTTCTAGACAAGATCCACTTTCAATTGACGTTCTTGTCTGTTGAAATATGAAATTGTATGGATATGGCATTAGCTTGTGATAAGTCACGTGACAGTTGGTGTCAGTTCCATACAATTAGATCTTTGTGCAAAGGAGTTAGTGTTAGGAAAATTAGCGTGAGGTATTTGTCTAGACTTGTTAACGCCCTGATTCGAAAATGTATCAGCTCACAGATTTCTTTGTGGTTTCAGAAATGGCAGAGCGTCACGACGCTTCATCTGTACTCTCTCTAGCAAGAGACCTAGTCCTGCAAGTCCAAACGCTAATCGAGAACAAATAAGGTACATTTTACCGTGCGCCTAATTATAAACGACTAAGGTATAACATTAGGACCTAGATACTGAAATAAAAGACGGTATACATCATTAAATGATGAAGGTTTTAACGACTCGAGTATTATGAATATAGGATGTACCTAAACATATTATGTAGAATATTAGAATGTTTTAATAAAAGATGTAGGCAAAATTTCTAAATTTTAACAAAGAGTAAATAATTTCTTACAAGATATTCGTATTCGGTGTTATTTATGTAAATGTTAGTTTATAATATATGCTTTATGTGAAATAATTGCTATGTTGACAGATGATTTGAAATTTTAATAGATTAACAAACTTTGTACTTAACTGTCTTTGTTTTAATAATATTGATGTGAAATGCACAATCCTGATTTTCTAAGTAAAACTTAATAGAATATTAGAGTGTTTATCAACAAATATGCATATTGTTATGTACTATAATAAAAATATATTATACTTAGGTAATTTTACCCTTAGTAATTTATAATATATAAAATAAACTCTTTTTAAAATTAAACATAGCGTCAAATAAATTATTACGAAAGAAACGCCCGAATACTGAAGCGCCACAAAATTTGAAGGCTACTTAGATGCCGATTTCCTGGTTTGTCTCTAACTGAAATGCCTCAAAATGTTAAGGTTACTTAGATGACTGTTGCTGGGATTAGTCTCTTCCTTAAACGCCTCTAAATTTGAAATCTAATTAGATGACGCTGACTGGGATTAGTCTCTTACTGAAATGACTCTAAATTTAAAGTCTACTTACATGACGGTTTTCGGGTTAGTCTCCTACTGAAACACCTATAAATTTGAAGGCTACTTAGATGACAGTTTCCGGGTTAGTCTCTTACTGAAACACCTATAAATTTGAAGGCTACATAGAAGACCGTTGTTGGTTTAGTCTCCTACTGAAACACCTATAAATTTTAAGGCTACTTAGATGACGATTTCCGGGTTAGTCTCTTACTGAAACACCTATAAATTTGAAGGCTACATAGAAGACCGTTGTTGGTTTAGTCTCCTACTGAAACACCTATAAATTTGAAGGCTACTTAGATGACGATTTCCGGGTTAGTCTCTTACTGAAACACCTATAAATTTGAAGGCTACTTAGAAGACCGTTGTTGGTTTAGTCTCCTACTGAAACACCTATAAATTTGAAGGTTACTTAGATGACGGTTTACGGGTTAGTCTCCTACTGTAACACCTATAAATTTGATGGTTACTTAGATCACGGTTTCCGGTTAGTCTCTTACTGAAAGTCCTATAAATTTTAAGGCTACCTCGATGACGGTTTCTGGATTGGTCTCCTACTGAAACACCTATAAATGAAGACTACTGAAATGATGTATTCCGTCACTTCTCTTATACAATTTTGAAGACTTATCCTTTTAAATCACAAACATTTGAGCTTTCGTAGTGGCATTTCAGTATTCGAGCAATAGTCATAAAGACACGTCATCAATATATTTCTTACAGGGTGTGCTACATTATCACAAATTCCAAATAATATTTATGAGTAATAAAAACCCCCGCATATCGTTACAATTCTTCCTCCTGTGCCTTTCCGAATAACACATCTATCATTAGAACTATATTAGCGTACTATTTTCCTTAATTCTGTCAAAACAATGCTACGACATTGATTGGTTATACATTTTTTGTCTCACTCGTAGATTGTTTACCATGAGACCTTGTAAGTCGTATCGCGCGTTTAAACAAATATATGGATATGTTTGACAGTGTTCACACGTTAAACGCTGTCATGTATCGCTATATGTTTAGAAAAATATACCTGCCACGTCTCAGTATGCTTAATGAAAAGGGCGATTGCGAATCATCTCTATAGGTACTTACTTTACTTTACTAACTACCTTCATCTCTACATATATATTTCTAGATACCTGTCGCCGCTTTACTAACTTATATATGTAAAATGTGTTTAATCTTATTAAAATGGTATTATTAATTGATTCTATTTGATTTAATTATGTATCTTACAATCCAACGTCTATCGACTTTCACGCTTTAGCTAATGAGTTATTTAAATATGTTGCTGTCTTTATTTATTGACTTTAGAAAGACAAGGACAGAGCATACTAAAACGACATGCTTTAACACTTCTTCTTCATTTTATTGAAGAATATTTTTATGGTAAGATCTTCAGTACATACCAAATATAGCCAATAGATACATAGTTACATGTCCTCTCGTTTTGTGTTTTTTTTTATTTTTAGATATAAAGAAGGTATTTATATAGGTATTTATATTTTGTACAAGCTCATTTTGTACATCGTATTAGTCCTCATAAGTAGGTAGGTACATAATGTTCGTTAAAACGACTACATTTAATTTTATTATTTCTTCATATAATAATGGTTACTTTACATTTATTATAGTTATATTTACATATTTAGTTTTAAGATTATTCGCGCTTCCATGATTTGTAAAATTGCTAAAATTCGTTATAGTTTTGAAAATTAAATACCTATCTCATCGATAAAAAACGGGGCTATTTGCAATCCCGAAACTAATTATAAATTAAATAAAATAAAAATATTTATTAACTGGTTTACTGATATTATATTATCGTCTACAAATCTGTGTATTTATTACTCTATGGTAAATTTAAGGCTTTTAAATGTTTTTTCGCTAAATTATACAAATCGATGTCTATCAAATCAATGTGATTTAATACGCTTATGTGATTTCGTACATAAATAATAACAGATTAACTCCAGGCCTAAGTCCTAAATTAAGCGTAGCTTTTAAAAATCCTTTGATTAATGTGTTTTGAACACGAATTCTGGTGTCAAAAGTAGATGAACTCTAAATCGTAAAACGTATACCTAAACGGAACATCAAAAGGGACATTTAAAAAACATGCTAAATGTATATATCAATTAATTTTATGTAGATGGGTATACCTACCATACCTACATTCCGCGGGCAACTTTCGTTTGACACAATAATACTACCATTATGGGTAGAGGCCATAGAAGCCTGCCAGCTCCGTTGGTAGTAACTCTGACTTCTGGGCTGTAGGTTGAGCGTACGATTCTCTGTTAGGATAAACATTTGTTTGATGAACATAGGTGTTTGTTGTATGTCTGGGTGTTATAAAGTATCTTATGTATGTATTTAAAACTATATAATTATTCTTTTAGTCATCTGGTCACCATAATACAAGCTGTGCTTAATTTGGGGCTAGATGGTGTTGTGTGCATTGTCCACCAATATTTATTTATTAATTATATTATTCCTATAATATATATGTACTATATATGACTCACATCTAGGTTGGTAGTACCTCTTCTGCGCTGTAGATTGTGAGTTCGAACCCCACCCAAGACCAACATTTGTTTGTTCTGTGTCTACGTATTATTATTATCATAAGTATGGATTAAAAAATATATAAGTATCCTATCTGATTTCTACAGTACAAGCATTTTAATTTGAGACTATTGTATTGTTTGAGTGGTCCAACAGTATTTATTATTATTCATACATATTGAGAAACACGGGGTTATATTTGCGGATTATTCTGTAAAATAATGCTTACGTTATTAAAAACCCATGTTTATCAAAATAATTATCTACGTAGAAACAAACAAGTAAATAAACCAGTGATTTGCATACAAGGATATCAGAAAGACCGTTTTGTGAACACACACGTGGGAAAATCAGTCTCGTATTTCCCTTGCTCTAAGATGATTGAATACGTCACTGTGATGCGTATATATACCTAATTCCTTGCGCAATACCTATGTTATGACTCTCGAACTAACACATATTATTATCGTTTTTTTTTATATTGACTTTGACTTGCCAACCTTACACGTCTGGTAAGATTATTTTTTTCTACTCGCTAATATATTCAAGGAAAGATGTATATGTATGTATGTAATATGTAATCATGTATAAGGCAGTTGTCCCACTACCGCCGGCGAGAAAAAGACTAACTATCGGCTATTTTTTCGCTTAAGAAACATACAATAGATATACATTCCGTATAAACAAAATAGATGCATATATTAATAGTTGATCGCTGACTGTTTGCGCTGCCGGCGAGGACAGTCTCCACTAGCCCTTGTCTCTGGGCAACAAGAACTATCAAAGATAATACTCGCTCAGCGATGCTAGCTTTGGCGGTCAGAACTCGCCGAGAGGCCAAGTAGCGGTCATTTTGCACAGTGCGAGCGAGTAGCGCAAGTAATCGCCCGTCGCACTCGCACACTCGCTTATAGCCCAGCGACAAATCTATCGGAACTACACACACGCTTCTCGCTGCTCGCCAACTCGTTTATAGTTTCTAGCTCTAAACGTTTCTCGTTCATCGTCGGCAGTGGGACAACTGCCTTAGCTGTGTTGTTTAAATCTGTTATCATATCTTTGACATTAGAATGATAAGGACAATCCATACTAAAACACCTAATGTGATTATAAAATAGAGGGATAATACTTAGGTATAATACACCTCTCTGGCGCAGTGGACTAAGGTCCGGCTAAAACGCAGAAGGTTGCGTTCTTTTCCCGCGACAAATGTTTGTATGATCTGCAAGTATTTGTCTCTGGTCTGGGTGTTTCTATGTATAATAAGTATGTGTTTACAAAATAAAAGGTATGTAAGAAGTATATCAGTCATGTCACCCATAATACAAGCTCTGCTACTTTTAGGCCAGATGATGCTGTGTGAAATGTCCGACATTATTTATTATATATTCATTCAGGTAAAATTCACGCCAACAAAATGAAATTCAGCGTTAAATGTCCCTTCAATGTTCCAACTAAAAATATTTACAAAACATGTCTCTTGTGAATTATCTATATAATATATACATCTGATTTTGCACTCGTTGCTTCAAAATGTACAGTTGTGAATAATTACGTCTTGTAGATTCGTATCATACCTATTATCATCAATGATGCAATTTGTGCAAGTACCAGCTGTTAATCATTTATCCCCGACATATTGAGATGTGCGTCACAATCATTATCTCTTATAAGCGGTTCTAAATTAAAATAAAACATGCGGCTAGTAGACCAAAACAAGTCAATATTATTGAGCTATGTTTATTGATTCTAATTAAGTTTAAAACTCGTACAGATACTTGTATACAAACGAAGAACTTACATAAACGTCATCATATTTTTATTTAATTTAGCACTCTATTATAATTTGAAAGTAAGGCTCGCTCTCATAATGACATTACTATTTAATGTGGCGTTAAAGTCATGCTACATATTGTTCTAATAATTAACGGATATTTCACGTAATCTATATATTAATACGTGAAGCAAAAACTATGTACCCGTTTCTACGAAAACTGCGCGAACGGAGGACTATGAAATTGCGCACACTTATAGTTTATATAGAGAAGGAGTGCAGAATGCTAATATTTTTTTTTTATTATGCATAAAAATACATTAATTATTAATAATTTAATAAATTAATTTAATTATGGTCGAATTTTGACCAGTGGGCGACCACTAGTACCTTTTAATTTTATTCCCGACTTTTCGATTATGTTGCAATAACCGTGGTCGCGCACTGACTTGAAGTCTATGGATTTACCACAGAGTATTTTTGAAACTACCCTCGCTTGGTCTTCAGATTTCAAACTATCCGCGTTCATTACAATTATTGCAACACAAGTGTAAATTTAAAAAAATACCCTAGACACAAAATTATCATAGTATTCTACTAGTCAAGCCCTTTCATTTGATTTGAACCCCTCAAGGTTGTGAAAAAATATGTAAACCGCTATTTTGTGGCGGCGGCCATCTTGAACCGATTTTCATCAATCATAGCTAAAAACAATCCCGATTAATTCACCTTTCAAACAAAAACACTAAATCAAAATCGGTTCATCCGTTCGGGAGCTATGATGCCACAGGCACACACACACCCAGACACGTCAAACATATAACACCCCGTCGTTTTTGCGTCGGGGGTTAAAAATGTTACATCGGGAATAAATTCAATGGTTATGGCGATAAATAACCGTTAACTATTAAAAGTCTATCCTATAACACTAACGTGTTGTTAAAATGTTTTGCTTTCTTTATTCATTGATATTAGCATGACAAGGACGGACAGTACCTTAACGCCACTTTAGCTAATTATGTTGTTATGAGATAGAAAGTTAGTATTTATCGAACTTAATGTGTATCCTAACAGATTAATTTTACCAGCTATTCATGATTAAATATGTATTTTTGTGTATGTCATCTTGTCATTATAATATTTCTACTACAAGAGTTGTTTGATTGCTTATCCTTAAATGGTTTTGAGGCATTCCCTATGTATAAAATTAACCCTCTCTAACTCGCGATGATACCAATCAACTCAAAATTCCCGTTCACTCCTCTAGCTTTTATGGAAAGTGGTTTACAGTGCAGGCTGTCCGCTTGTGGAAAGCGTTGTCTGTAGATATCAGAAAGACCAAGACTCTCCCCATCTTCAAAAACACGGCCATAAAACATTATTTGTTGTACTGTTATACTTAGTTTATTCTGTAGTGTTGATTTTTTTAGACTGTTTATGTTAAAATAAATATAGATATATGGATAGATAGAAAATACTTTATTGCACACCACAAATACATTAAAAAAAAAATTAAAAATTTGTTTATTCAGAACAAAGTACACAAGTGAACATAAATTACAAGTAAAACGATGAAACTACAAAAGTTATAAACTGTGAAGCAGTCTCAACGCCCACCTCCAGGACTGATGAGTAGGTTCTGTATAAAAGAACTATTTAAAATATTGGACATTGGACTATTATAAGAAACAATGTTCAGCTACACGGTAGTACAATATACATATACGAGTATATGTACTCATAAGTTGTAATAAATAACTATTGAGTACTTAAGTATGTATATTTTATATCAATATTAGTTTAGTTTATACATATATGTAAGATTGTTATTATATATATACACCACACCCACATGCCCCTACTATGTTTATTTATAGTCCAGTCCATCCAAAGGTTGCCTGGTAGAGACTGCGTAGTCAATAAAGAGTTTTCTATCTATCAAAACAATTAGGTATCTATTATAATAGTTAATGATTTATTTTTCAAAATATAAATAGAACATTATATTATGTATGTAGAAGCTACTGACTCATATGAAATATATATGAAAACACTTTTTCATATAATACTAGGTCAAACATTTAATATATAGAGTGTGTAATAATGATTTGTTATTTATTAAATAGTTTAAATAAAACACAGTGGTATTAAATGCAGTGATAATTTGAGTAAATGAAAAATAAATGAAACTATGTAAAGGTAACATACAAAATAAGATATGATTGGACTAATCTAAAACTTATTATTATTAACATTGGTTATTTAAATTAATAGGAACTGTAATAACGTATGTATATCCGCTGTAAAATTACATGCTTAATACATAAAGATAGAGGTAGGTATTTCCTCAGATATAATAATATTAACTGCTGTAGGAAAATACTCTCGTTAATGAAGAGTAAAATAATTTTAAATATATATCTCGAAAAAAACTAAAAATCGGCTTCAAATATTTACAAATATTTCAACTCTAAATATTTACACTAAAAACTTAATAATAAATTAACACGAGGTAGTTGTTGTAAACTGTTCGAGGTCGAGGGAGTTCCCTCGACTGATTTTGTCTTCATCAACTTCAGGTCTCCGTCGTGTTGTAGTGTAATTAGAACTCGTATGTGCAAAGTTTCAACAGAATCGGTTCACTAATGAAAACTCAGTGGGTGAACAATCAATCATCCCTTACTGTTTTACTCTTAGGGTTCGGTACAAATATATAAGGAGCGGAACACCATTGAGGTGTACTATCCAATTCAAAAATAATTAACGAAATCGGACTACTCTGTAAAAAGTTATGGTCATACTTAAAAAACAGGTTCGACTTCCGTTTTTTTGTCGGTTGAAAAGGAAAATATAGTATCTAGCGACTTATAAAGAAACAATAGTTGTTGGCTATCCTTAAACGGTAGTACGAATATCTTAAAAAAAGTGCTCTTAAGTTACGGTGACAAATTGCACAGGTGGCTCGTAGTTTAGTGCTTAGTTTTCCAGATTGTAAAAACCCTAATTTTACGACGTCATATTTCTTAGTTCATTCTTTAAACTATCTGATAATTCCGTCACCATGGGTAGATCTCTATGCGATGCTGGGAAACTGCTGTAGTGGTCCCAGGTCTTCACATCTTCAAAGAACCTGTCTCCAGGACACTCAGTGGCTCTGACCTGGCGATGTCCTACTAGTTTGTAGTCTGGCTTGATGAAGCCGAGCTCGACGCCTGCTGCTATGAGGGCTTTGGTGGTCTTGAGCTGTTCTGCTGGTGGTAGCTTTGCTGTAGACATTGATAAAAGATTTGAACGTAAATTTGTCATTTCAGGCCGTATTTATAAACGTCTCGCAACTTCTGTCAAAAGTTAAAACATTGATTAAAACATAGCGCCAACCTATTTTGTAAGATAGTGAAAAATAGTGACAGGGCGAATCTTAAACAAAAGAAAACAATAGAATACTAAAAAGCATTCAATAAAATCAAATTTTAACTTCAAAAACAGGTTTTAATTTCAGTTGTATTTTTATGGGCTCAAATTTTATTAAATTGTGTTGGTTTTCTTTTTAAATTTTAAAACGTAATTATTTCACCATAATTGCTTTAACCAACGGTTACCAGTCGAATTCAGAGCACTACATCGTCATCGACGTCCTCTCTGACGCAGTGGGCTAAAGCGCGGCTGAGACACAGATGGTTGCGGGTTCGATTCCCGCCTCAGGACAAATGAATGTATAATCTGTAAGTAATTGTCTCGAGTCTGGGTGTTTCTATGTATAATATATATTTACAATAAAAGTATGTATGAGTACCTAGTATATCAGTCATGTGGTACCCATAACACAAGCTCAGCTTTTGCGCAACTTTGAGGCCAGATGATGTGTGTGAAATGTCCGGCCTTATTTATTTATTCCTTATAAACTATGAAAGAACCGCAATCGCTCTATGCAAAAGATAAATTGGATTGAAGGACAAACCTAGCTTTTTAGTTGAAAAAATGTTCTTATACGTCCCGGTTACGTAATTGTGAAATCGCATAAAAACATTTTAAATGAGTAACTTCGATTTAACGACTTTCACATGTTTTCCTTATTCTGTGAGACCTTGCTTCTTGCCATTTTCACGATTCTAGGTCAGCGGGAAGTACCCCATAGGTTTGATTTACTGGCGAGTGTTGAAATGTGGCATAAATAGCCGTATTAAGGCTGTTGATTGCGTTGACTGAGAAGCTTTGTTTTTTTAAAGCTTTAAGAGACCATAGACCTTAGTATTTGATACTTATATCAACACGATACCTCCATGCGTTCCTGAGAAAAATAGACATGACATACAAACAGATAAGGTTTCAAACAGAAACCTAAGAAGAGCCCAATTTATTAGTAAAGTAGCCCGGTGGTACACTTATATCAATAATTGATCCCGAAAACCTTTCACTACTATGCCAACTTTTTAAACACTATTGGATAGACTGTATAAGGTTAATTGGTTTGGATGCCGTAATTAGGATTGGATGTTTAGGTACAGTGGTTCAGTACACTCTCTACCCGATGCTCGTTTATAAGTCACATAAGTGGTATTGGTGGTGGTGGTATTGGTAATAATAATATTAAATAATAACTTACATTTCACACAGCATCATTTGTCCCGCGGTGGGAATCGAACCCGAAACCTTCTGCGTCTCAGCCGGACTTTAGTCATAATAATGAATGGTACTTAGGTACTACAAAACGAAACTCATGCGGCTTCTCAGACAAAACTCATACTCATATTATATCACTCATCAGTCATCACTGAGTAGTACTCAATATTTTTCAGGAAATATCAAGCATATGTTATTTCAAATTGATCTGTATGTAAATAAATACGCGTCTACAAACTCATTCACTAAACTCGTAAACATTCATTGGCTAGGCATTATCAGCCTTGGCTCCTCCCTACAAACCACAATGAAGTTCCCATCCTATCTCATGTTTCACAGAAGTTAAGCCTGCATTTTATGACTAATCATTTAACACCCAGAAATCAGGCCATATGACAAGTAATTCTATTGGACGTTTCATTGACATAATGTTGTTCCTGCCTACAATGCCAATGCAATAAAAATCCTACCTTACATGGTCAGCAAGATTTTATAGTTGCAGTTATCTGTGTAACATGGCCATGATATGACCAGCCTTATTATATTAACCGGAAGATTGTGAGAACGTTAGTCTATAATAAACAGGAAGATTACAAACTACCGGAATATAGTTAACTCACGATAAAATTTGCAATATATCGTAAAAATATTCGGAATCATCTTCCGAATGTCTGACAGTTAAACTAACTCCGTCATCGGCATCAATTTCGATTAGCAATAGGCATTATTTCAATCAATCATATACGATGTATTTAAATGCTTAGTACGCTAAACACGGTTCCTTCCACAATCGTACTTTGTAAATTGATCGAGTTATAGTTCGATGTGAAGTGATTTCTCTGATTGTGGTGAGTAGGTATATCTGATATACTCGTAAAAAATGGGTTAAAAACTTACAAGTCCAGTCTCCAATAACACAGATTCCAATGCTGACAGAGTTGAAATACTTCGCGTGGGCACCACAAGTTTTCCATCCTCTACCTTCGTAGGCTGCGCCATCACTCCCCACAGCGAAACTAGACAAAAAGACACATTTTGGTATAATCTACATAGGTACATGACACATTTTTCTATGAGACAAAGAGTAAATAATAAATGTCGCCGAATGAAATTGTTGTTCAAAGCCAGAGTTGTCGAGTTTCTTACGAATCTAGGTATTCATCTAGATTATTTTTATTAACACACACGTGTGGTGGAATTGTCCTAGTGGATCAGGTTCTAGATTCTAGAGATTCAGACAACATGTGAAAAAGTTGACTTTGCCTACACCCAGCATCACGTTGTGCATTCAATGATGCATTTACAATGAAATATTATATATAATATATAATTATATATCTCCTTGGTGACATGTCAATCAAAACCGTTCGTACCGTCACGGGAATTGCTGGATTCACAGTTCATAGTCAGACATAGAAATTTAAACTCATTTATTTGTTGTACAGTACAGTACAGTACAACAATCAGTGCTAACAAAAAAAATATTTCAGAATAAATAAATAAAAAACCGACACAGTGCGAGGCGGACTCGCGCCCGAGGGTTCCGTACCAACATGTATAAGTAAAAGTTCACTCATCACGACAATCGAGTCATAGTTATGGTATTTTTATTGCAATAAAATGTTCTTCTAGATCTCCAGAAAGGGGTAGTAAGTTTAAAATGATTAAAAATATTTTTATTATATATATTCCATTATCTGTGCTATAAGACGTTGCTTCATACCAAATTTCAAGATTCTAAGTTCACGGGAAGTACCCTGTAGGTTTTGATTCCTTGCGAGTGTCGAAAATTTGCGGAAATTTGCGACATAAACGGCTGTAACTTTTGATTGCGTTGGCTTAGAAGTTCGATTTTTCCACAGCTTTAAGGGACAGTAGACCTGAGTATTTCATATAAATTTCAGCTTGATACCTCCACGCGTTCCTGAGGACGGACGGACCACAAAGTGATCCTATAAGGGTTCCGTTTTTTCCTTTCGAGGTACGGAACCTTAAAAATGGATAAAACAGAAAGCATATCATGTAACAAAAAGGTTTGTCACAGTATGCCAAAGTAACAAAACAAAACAAAACAAACTCTGCATAATCATAACCTCTGGGAGGTAGCAGGCGCTGGTATTCTGTCAAAACCTGCCAAATACCCAGTAAGATATTTATAATATAGAGTGTTGTATAGATCTTATAATAATAATGTAGTTATCTTATAATACCTGTATCCAATATCCCACCAACCATGCCCATCCATATGAAAGTCTTGCATACTACGCATCGCTTGTGAGCACTCCTCACTGCTGTAACAAGCAGCTGGTGTGTATGAGTGATGTATTACCACGTACGGTACTGGAGTAGACAGGGGTTGCACCTGCGTCGGCTCTCTGGCGTTCCATTGAGAGCGGGTGAAGTAAGGGAAGCCGTATGTGTTGTATACTTCGTTGTCGTCTGAATCTACTGGAAAGGGTGAAATAAGTTGCATTTAGATAATAATAATAATATATTATAATAATAATCCCGGACATTTCACACAGCATCATCTGGCCCCAAAGTAAGCAGAGCTTGTGTTATGGATACCGCATCACTGATATACTACATATATATATATATATATATATATATATATATGTTCTATATATAAACATTAGGTTGTATATGAATTACGATTTTAAATTCCAGCCGTGCTAAACCGAGGTTCGTAGTATTCAATAAATTCAACTCCTTGACGACCTCTGTGGCGCAATAGGCTTAGGTCCGGCTGAGACGCAGAAGGTTGCATGTTCGATTCCCGCCGCGGGACAAATATTTGTATGATCTGAAACTATTTGTCTCAGGTCTGGGTGTATATGTATGCATTTACAATATATATATATATATATATATATATATGTATATTGTAAATGCATACATATACAGGTCTGGTGTATATGTATGCATTTACAATATATATATATATATATATATATATATGTGTATATTGTAAATGCATACATATACACCCAGACCTGAGACAAATAGTTTCAGATCATACAAATATTTGTCCCGCGGCGGGAATCGAACATGCAACCTTCTGCGTCTCAGCCGGACCTAAGCCTATTGCGCCACAGAGGTCGTCAAGGAGTTGAATTTATTGAATACTACGAACCTCGGTTTAGCACGGCTGGAATTTAAAATCGTAATTCATATACAACCTAATGTTTATATATAGAACATAATGGACATAATCAGCCTTGATTATGAAACTATTTATAGTTGAAATTTATTAATATCATTATCCTCGAAAGGAGCCTCTGTGGTGCACTTTATTCCTTTCACCAGAAGCAAAATATCATGAACATCATGAACAGAAAATGGTTATTTTGACTTAACTTTAAACATAAGTCCCGCGACTTTTTTTTGGGGAAAGAGTAATTATAAACATGTGTCAAGCACATGTACCATGTATTATCAATTGTTTTCGCAGCACACGCCAAATAATGACTTAGGTATACCTGGAGCTTTGCTCGGTATATAACACGGATAAAACGTTTCATTTTCTAAAAATTAATCGTTCGAAGATTGATTTATCGCCCCTAAAACCCTCTGCATACTAAATATCATGAAGTTCGTTGGAGCCGTTGCCGAGATTCAGATAAATAATGTATAAACATAAGTGGGTGACATTATTGCATGTTCCCAGGGATTTCTAAATTTTTTTTTTAAATACAGCCACGCTGATAATGTCGCTTTCTATAGGTTAACGAATTTGAATAATCAGTTAAGTAGTTTTTGAGTTTATTTATTAAATCAAACATACAAAATGGACCTCTAATGCGCAATGGCCTAAGGCCAAGACACATTCTGTGTCTCTCAGGCTGAGACACAGAATGTTGCGATTTCGGTTCTCGCCGCGGGAAAAATGTTTGTGTGATATGCAAGTATTTGTCTCAGGTGTATTTTCGTTATATAATATGTATGAATTTACAAAAAAAAAGTATAAAAAAAGGCATTATTTATTAATTATTTACTTGTTCAATATTATAAAGAGAAAATACTTGATTTTTTAATGCCGTACATTTCACATAACATCATCTGGCCCCAAATTAAGCAGAGATTGTGTTATGGGTACCACATGACTGTTTTACTACATTATTTTTGATTTGTAAATAAATATTATTATTGACTGATTGCTTATTCCGCGGTTCGTTTCACCGCGTTTGTTTTTTTAACAACAATCATAACAATCAGGTATTTATATACCTATCTCTCAGTGGAAGAATTATTAGAAACAGTTTTGTAGTCCCAAAGGTTACCTACAATTATACAAACAAAAAAACACAAATGTAAACTAAAAACTAAAAACATTAGTCTATAATTATACTAAAAACACTATCCCGGGACATTCAATAAAAAGAAAATCTTAATTGCCGACAAACCGGTATCATATTGAAACGTAACACGTTATAAAGAAGGTAGACTTATTATACAATACAGTCTGTAGGTCATCGAGCTGAGTCGCTGAGATGTGAATTATGCTACTTGGTCACTACTTAGAATCTTTTTAAACACTAGATGGAAATGTTCTCCAATATTATATATTTCTTTTTGAAGAGCTACGTTGCGGTCAGTCGGTAATGGTCGATGTCAAAATCAATATTATTTAAATAATATCATTAAGATAAAAATTGCGTCGACATTACCTATGAGCTGGTTGAAATTACGCATAATTTTTGCGGTTCCCGTGTAGTTGGTCTAATTCAAGTATATGTACCTACTCAAAAGCTGAATAGAAGGAAAACCGACCAGCGTGTAATCACCAAAACAAACGTACGATTTCAAAGGTGAGTCGAAGAATACTATCATCAGATATAGTATGTTTTTTTGGCATTTTTTATCTAAGATCGTACTTACTTATCAGTTTTATATTATTTTTTATTACAGATAATCACAGTAGGTATTAACAAATAAATAAATAACAAGTGACGCGATAAACGAACTATGCATATAAAGAATCGCTTACCTGTGTAATTTGTCGGATGTCCTGTTGTGACTCCAATCGCAAAAATGAACATAAACATTATCATTTTATTATTCTCTTCTGTCACCTTTTTATTAACTGTTGTTCTGCAATATAATAAAACACTTATCACACACAGGTTTAAATATATAATGAGAATTTAGCTGAGCGCTGGTTATTTGAATATCGCGTAACACAAATAACACGTACTTATTTATCTTTTGTAATCTAGTAGTACCAACTTCAATAAAGAGATCGATATTAGCTAGATTTGCTATCAGTAGATACCTACCTACATTATATTTCGCACGTATGTAATTATCACATTTAGGTGAAAAACCTCATTAGATTGATTTAATCAGAAAACAACATCTGGTGGTCTTAATTTCTACAAAAACATGTTTATCTGACTGCATTATCTTATTTCACTTAAACAATGATACACGAAAAATAACAAAATCTTAATCACAAATAAATTACGGCAATAAAAATCTACCTACACACTGTTCTGTTGACACTCGATTATTTTGATTTCTTTTTAAACTACGGCAACTATGGTCTGACCCGAGATCGAAGTTCTCTTGCTTGGGCAACAGCGCTATACAAACTTACACACAGTTCCTCTTATACACTTTTATATATACTCACTGGCCAACGTAAGGGGATTCCCTAGCAGGCAATGTGACTTCAGTGTATACACTGTTATTTTTTTTGTTAGATGAGCGATTTAGGTCTGCTCTCACTAAGTGCAATGATTTCAGTCTGTCTTGCTTAAAATACAATCTGATTATGCCATGCTTATTATGTTCACTAATTTCAATTAAAATAGTGTTACGTGTAAAGGTTGTTATCGGGAAACTACTAATAATTACGTTTGCGTAAAGTCCACTATACACCCGTATTTTAGTGGAAACCTGGAAACAGGAATTCGTCATCTTTTGATAAACGATTTTGACCCTTTTAGGCACTGTATTTTGAGAAATTCTAAGCACACCCTACTTCTAAGGAAGACGTCTAATCAATTTCAGGTTTTTTGACTTTTGCCTAGAGTAGTTCAAACTGCACTGATTGTCAGTCATCAGTTAGTGAGGTGTAATTAGGAAGCTAGATAACCTTTGGTTTGAGATCTTTATTTAGAAGGTGTTTGACATTACAAGGTCAACAACATTTGTACCAAAAATAGCATGCGTATATACGAACGATAGATGTTTCAAAGTAGGATGTTATTTACATGTCTAAACTAATATTATAAAGAGAAAAGATTTGTATGTTTGTATTTGTTTGTAATGGATAAATTCAAAAACAATTTAACCGATTCATAAATTATTTCACCTATAGAAAGCTAAACTATAAATAAATAAATAATAAATGATGCCGGACATTTCACACAGCATCATCTGGCCCCAAAGTAAGCAGAGCATGTTATAGGTACCACATGACAAGTACATACATATTATACATAGAAACACCCAGACCCAAGATAAATACTTGCAGATCATACAAACATTTGTCCCGCAGCGGGATCATACAAACATTTGTTTGCAGAAGGTTCGAACCCGCAACCATCTGCGTCTCAGCCAGGCCTTGGCCCACTGTGTCACAGAGGTCGTCCATCAGCGGGAAATTGATATGAGAGACATCATAAGATCCTTATGAAAGGTGCAAATATTGTCTCTTACTGCAGGTATCAAAAATTTGTCTATAAAAGTCAATAGTGGCGTGCGATGCGAAAATTGTTGATGATACTTAGACTAACATCTGAATAACGCGCGTACGAAGCCGCGAGCATTCCGGCTATGTTTAATGGTATGTAAACTTAGTGTTCAATAAGTATGAACTTAATTTGCTGGATGTTGGCGTATATTAGAGTGATTTGGCTGCCCCGTTGTACGAAGCGGCCAATTCTATCAAATATAGAAAAAAGAAAAAACTATATCCCACGGCTAAACGACTGGAATGGATCTTGGTAAAATTTTGTAAATGACAGATAGTATCCTGCGGTCGGACTTACACTACTTATACTACTTATACTACTTATTATCCTTCAATCTCAGTAGATCCATTGTCTAGAACCATAATGGATCTAGTGAGATATTATTTTCTCTGTAGATCAGTTTCTAGAATAGAATCTTCTTGGATCGTCGTCAAATTACTTGCTTACTTGTGTTAATAAGTCACAATATATTGATTAAATATCCGCTAAGTTAAGCCAATAAAATGGACATAATGTTGGTATGATCTGCAGTATTTGTCTCTGGTCTGGGTGGTTCTGTGTATAATAAGTATGTATTTACAAAAAATAAGTATATAAGCAGTATATCAGTCATGTGGTACCCAAAACACAAGCTCTGCTTACTTTGGGGCCTGATAATATTGTGTTAAATGTTTATTATAATAAAACATTAAATAATACAAGAAATACTAACTAATTAAGAACATATGTTACTTGGTGAAATGTCAAACGAGATCCTCTCGAAATTGGACTCATATGCTCGAATACTGAAACGTCACTCTTTGCATATGCAACCGACCCATCCGTTCGAGACAGCGTTAATCCTTAAAATTGTATGAGGAAAGTGACGGACACGTCATATAATGAAAAATATGAAAAAAAAATGTCTGTATCAACACAACACAACAGACTATAACTAAATAAGCATAAAAAGAATAGAATAGTTTTCCGAGTGTTATACAGGGACTATGATACTGTTAAATTTATATCTACTGATCTCTACATTAGGCACGCCTGTATCGTGGAGATGTGGTTTACGATTATACAAAACTGATAATATTTATTAATCGTCTGATCACCATAATGAGTAGTAAAAAAGATTGAAAAGAAAAGAAAAACAAAATAAAATACAAAAAATATTACAAAATGAAAATACAGCTAAATAACACATAAAATAATAATAACAATAAAAACAAACTATACTATACGAGCGAGAATGTCCTCAGTGTCAGAATACGATAATGACAACAGCCATTTCTTCACTATGAATTTCAGTTGAGAAATCCCTTATGTCACAGTGCTTAGCTATGGTGTTGAAGATGTGAACTTTCATACTGCCCAAAACGCTGAACAAAGCTCGTGGCCGTTTCAGGTACTGGGAGCTGTAGGACTTTACGCTTCAACCCTTTTTTATAATCATCTGTAGATATGACTTGTCTGTGCAATTGTGTGAAGCTTTTTAGAATGAATAATTGACGCACAGTTAGAACGTCACTCTCCCTATACCTACACTACTCTCGTTGGATATATGCGCGGCTTCATCATCATCACTTTTAAGACCGAACGTTGTGCTCTTTCGACCTGGATTAGTGTAGATTTGCCGGCAGATCCCCAGCAACTGATGCAATACATAAGGAGAGACTGACAGAGCGCAAAATAGACGCACTTAAGTGTACACATGGCTGCTACATACCGTAATAACATAATAATTTTTCTTACATGCCCAGAGAGCGCCTCAATATGCTTTTAGAATGATAATTTTTTTTCCACCATCATACCCAGGTACTTTATAACGTTTACTCTTGATAGCTGGTCACAGTCACAGTTAGTAGAATCGCTTCCACAAGTATCCACAAGTCACTAGGTGACTGATTGAACTGAACTGACTGAAGGTCCCTTCAGACCTAGTAATCAGTCACCTAGTAAGTCACGTCATATAATACTATTGCCAGGATTTTCGCCGGGAGCAAAAATAATCCGTATAATTGTTTTACTAGCTTCTGCCCGCGGCTTCGCACGCTTAGTACATACATAAAAAAAAAAGTTCTGTTGATCCGATCGCTACCAAACTTCACAGGATCACTCATTAGGCCAATCTGAAGATTTTCTAAAAATTTCATCGAAATCGGTCCATCCGTTTCGGAGTCTATAGAGAACATACATTATATAAAAGGCGTTAATTAATTATGGTCGAATTTCGATCAGTGGGCGACCACTAGTCTATTTATTTTAATACGTGAAGCAAAAACTTTGTACCCCTTTTTACGAAAATTGTGCGGACCAAGGAGTATGAAATTTCGCAAACTTATAGTTTATATAGCGAAGGAGTGCAGAATGCTAATATTTTTTTTAAATAATGCATAAAAATACATTAATAATTAATTAACTATGGTCGCATTTCGACCAGTGGGCAGTTGTCAGTTTATATAGAACTGTCATTTAAAAATGTTATACTTGGAGTTTATATTTTACGAAGTTTACGAAGTCCGACAAAACAATAGAATCACCAGCATAATAAGCCTTAAAATTGAAGTGACATTTCAGTATTCGGGCATTAGTAAATGTGAGAAATTACTTACCAATTATTATGAACATGACTACAATAATAAAAAATATCACACATAAATCTTTCTGTCAGAAACGGTTTAGTTATTTATCTTAATATTTACATTATTACATAGTATTCTAGCTACAAATTGCTTGTTAAGTTTTAGCAATTACTTAGTACCTACTTACCGTTGACAATAATGTTCACGGCTGTATTTTTCCGCTACCATGAAAATAGGAAGAGGAAGGTTAACACGTCAGTATAATCATATGGGTAATTGCGTAGGTAAGTAGGGGAGTCCGGGAAACTTGAACCCGTTTATATAACAACAATGCAAAAATGTGCCAGAGTAGTGTAGTTTACTAGCTCCTGGCCGTGGCTTCGTACGCGTGATATATAGACAAAAAATAAATAATTTTAAAACTATCATAGTTTTCAACATAATATCCGAAATATCGGGAAGCAGAAAAACTCATATACTTACCATAGTAAATATCCCGTTTTGAGTAAAAAAAAATAAAAAAAAATTAACCAATGGCGGACATTTAACAAAGCATCATCTAGCCCCCGAGTAAGCAGAACTTTTGTTATGGGTACCCACCTACCCCATGACTGATATACTACTTAGATACTTTTTTGTATATACATATTATACATAGAAAAATACCCAGATACTTGCAGATCGTACAAACAGTTGTCTCGCGGCGCTAATCGATCCCGCAACCTACATCAGAGGTCGTCAAAAAGTAACCTATTTCCAATTCCAGGTCAAAGACTACACCTATATCAAGTTTCATCCAAATCTGTCGTGCTATCACGGCGTAATTGATAAATAAACATACAAAACGTACAAAAATCTATACATACTTTCGGATTTATAATAATAATAGGCAATTCTAAACATTTAACAGAATTTACTACAAGAGGGTAAATTACTAGGTGAGTACTTATCATTATTATATACTAGCTGTACACGGTGCGTTGCAATGCTACAAATTTTCTCACCGTTTAAACCTCGCCTGGACTACGACAAACATTTCAACACCAAAATCAGCTAAATCAGTCCAGCCGTTCTCGAGTTTTAGCGAGACTAACGAACAGCAATTGATTTTTATTATATAGATATTAAATATAATAATATAGTTAAGCACACAACACCAGCTAGCCATGTAATATGTGAACACATCAGTGAGTGTGGTAGTAGCTTTGCTTTCTGCGCTGTAGGTTAAGGGTTCGATTCCCTCACAGGATAAACATTTGTGTGACGAACCTGGGTGTTTATTCTGTGTCTGGGTGTTATCAAGTATCATAAGTATGTATTTAAAAATATCGAAGTATTCTATCAGTCATCTGGTCACCATAATACAAGCTATGTTTTATGGTGAGCTATGTAGGTATATTAGTTTGGTGCTAGATGGTGTTGTGTGCATTGTTCACCAATATTTATTATTATTATTTTAGTGTACTTTTGTAATTAAACTAAACGAGAATGTGAGACAAATTGCCGCGGGAAAGTTGAATAATGATAAATCTCCGTACCACCCTGTAATTGTTACCCCACTTTACTCTTTTCTCATTTGTGTTTGATTTGTTTTTAATAAAAAAAGGGTCTACATACTTTAATTTATTAGTTAATCAGCGAATGTTCGTGAACATTACAGTAGGTACACTTTTCTCGTGAATAATACTCTGCTCGTGTACTGTTGAATTTCATTGATGGTGGCCTACAATAGAACCGTACCTATAGGATACAATCAATTAGTGACTAATATCAAGGCAACGAGGCAGTAATACAACGAGATATTTCTTTAGTTCAAGTCTCCCGACTTTCCCCTATGCATAAGTACCTGCTTCTGTTAATAACGGGGTTTATCTGTCTAAGAGCCTTTATACACTTGCTTTTTGTGTTACAGAATTTTCAGCAATGCTAATGCTATACCATAATTTTATGTTATTTTTGGTGGACAATGCACACAACACCATCTAGCCCCAAACTGAGCATAGCTTGTATTATCGTGACCAGATCTATGTTCGGCACACAAATGTGTGTCCTGGGAGGGAATCGAACCCTCAACCTACAGCACAGAAGGCAGAGCTACTACCAACTGTGCTGACCGGCCACTCATAATCAAAGCAAGTACAGTTTAACTCAACTCAAAAGCCAGCCACAAAGCCATTAGTTAAAATGAATGACCACTTGGAAACGCGGAACCACTTGAAAATTATCCAAATTGTAATTATATATTATATTAATTAATATTAATGTATAATATTATTTTCTGGTAGAAACATTGCGTGACCCAAGAGCTGGCTCCTATCTGGCCCAGCGTATTAGCATCCCATTCACCGTGACAATGCCGCCAATGACTTGTGAACGCTGCTCTCTGGCAGAGTTCTGGATCAGTTCAGCTTTCTATAGATCGTTTTAAACGATCATTAGATAGCTCAACTGTTTTACATGTATTTTATATTATTGCATACTATTTTGTACATATCTGTAATTATTTTATTCAATTAAATTTATACCTACTATGTATTACGTTCACAGTTTTTAATAATTTAAGGATACCTGGGTCTGCATAATATTAATTATTATAATTAGGAGCCACTACCAATGAACCTCACCAGTGTCATTGCGGCATCATGGTTGACACATAAGGTCACCACGGACTCTCCTGTTAACGCAGTGCAGGTCGTCAATCTCGCCACGCCAGTCTTAATGACATCATCCGTAGGGCACTCGCCACCGTTAACGTGCCGGCCATCTTAGAGCCGAACGATATCAGAGAGTTATCCAAGAGACTAGTGAACAAGACCAATGATCAAAGGGCTGGTGCTTACCTCGGACAAAGGATAAGTATGGCTATTCAACGAGATAACGTTGCCCAGCCTTTTGGGCACTTTACCTGCGGTCAGTGAACTTGTTATCTATCATCACTACATAGTATAAAACAAAGTCGCTTCCCGCTGTCTGTCTGTCCCTATGTATGCTTAGATCTTTAAAACTACGCAACGGATTTTGATGCGGTTTTTTTGAATAGATGGAGTGATTTAAGAGGAAGGTTTATATGTATAATACATGCATTATATAGTTATAACACTGATAGTTTTAGAGGTTTCTGATGTGATATCGTAAATAAACACATTTTTTGCTGGCTGAACCATTCTGTAGTATATTTAGTATCAGCATTGCACCCGTGCGAAGCCGGGGCGGGTCACTAGTAAGATATAATTATAATTATCTATACCTAAGTAATTATTTAATTACAGCTAGTAGAAAACTGAGTTCATAGTTTTAAATAATTTAGTATAGGATAACTAGGATAGTTTGTTAATTGTCTGTACCTATTTGTAAGGTTGTTAAGTAAAAATTAAATCTACGATAACGATTACGATTAGCCCATTGTATCCCACTGTTGGGCAATGACCTCCTCTTGATTTCTCCTGTCATCTCGGTTTTGAGCTGTTTGGATCCAAGCTCTATCAAATCAGAGATCGAGATCATCTCGCCATCTCTTTTTGGGTCTACCACGGCCGTCTCGCTGTGTCAGGGCTCCGCTGAGTAGTGATTTTGGCCCACAAGTCTTCCGGCATGCGACAGATATGACAGCCCAGCCCCACATATTATTTTTTGCGGCACTGACATATCACTGAAATTATATATTCTATAAACTCCTGGTTTATTTTTACTTTCTTCGTTTGACATTTGTACACGATGTAGCTTAAATCTTCTAAATTAAATCGTTTTTGTCGTGCTATTATTATTATTATTGTTTTACTAGCTGCTGCCCGCGACTTCGCACGTGTCAGAAATAGATAGGGACCTGCTCTATTACAAAAATATATTACACCTAATATCAAGATTAGATAGAACTCTGGGATTGTCTCAAAGAAATCTTAGAAGTTTATAATGAAAGTTAGTAAAATTACTGAAGTTAAATACCTATTTTCACATGAGGAGTTGAAGCTAAATATAAGCAAGGATACATTTTAAGATATGACATGACATGTGTATGACATTTTATTTCACAATAAAATGAATTTTCTACAAACAAACCTTCAATTTGAACGGAATTATTATCTGTCACACGCGTGGCACCTACAAAAAAAGTAGCCTATGTCCTTCTCCAAGGTCCCATCTATCGTCTCTATACCAAAATTCATCAAAATCGATTCAGCGGTGGCGTGAAAACATGACAGACAGACAGACAGACAGACAGACGAAAATTTATTGACTAAATTAGCTAAGATTTACCAATCCCTATTAATATTATAAATGCGAAAGTAAGTCTTACTTTCGCATTTATTAAGTTAAGTTAAGTTAGTATTAGAAATAAAGGCTCATTTTATTTCATATGTTTTATTTTATTTATTACTATCGGCTTTGTCCACGCGTTTATTTTGATTGTTATAAGACAAATCCAACAAAATCATGAAAATCGGTCCAGCCGTTCTTGAGTTATAAATGGTGTAACTAACACGACTTTGTTTTACATACATGGATTTATTTATTTATAATTTTTTTTGTATTTTTATTGAACAGTTTTATTCAGGAAGTCAATATGCCCGGGAACGAAGTGACCCCATTTCGTGATCTCTTCCATCAGAGCTCCACCGGGGCACTCGGTCTGCATAGCTTGCGAGTGCCCGATCAACTTGTAGTCGGAGCTGATAACTCCTTGAGCCAGGCCAGAGGTGATAAGCGATTTTGTAGTATCCAATTGCTGCTGAGGTGGTCGTTCCACTGTTAACAAAAAATATTTTTTCTTTAGTTTACACATGTTTTACATCACGACCTCTGTGGCGCTGTGGGCCCGGCTGAGACACAAAAGGCTGTATGATCTGCAAGTATTTGTCTCGGGTCTGGGTATTCTTTCTGCATCTACACTAATATTATAAAGAGGAAAGATTTGTATTTTTGTATGTAACGAATAAACTTAAAAACTACTGAACCGATTTGAAAAAATATTTTACCTTTGGAAAGCTACACTATCCCCGGGCGACATAGGCTACTTTTTATCCCGGGAAAAGTCTTCAACGCGGGCGAAGCTGCGCGTGGACAGCTAGTGTGTAATATGTATACAGGAAAAAAGTATATAAAAGTAAAAGTCACAAGTTCTGCTTACTTTGGGGCTAGGCTAGATGATGCTGTGTGAAAGGTCCGGTATTATTATTTTCTTATTTTAATTAGTTACACCTATCAGTCTAATAAATAGCTCTGTTTAGAATCAAATGACTGAGAAATCCATACGATTTTTCGGTCATAAAATTGATTTTATTTCGTAACAATTTACTTAAAGTAAATTGGTTTTACAAAAACTGAGACCCGTATCTAATACTTTACAGGAACTTGCAGTAAACATTTCGATATGAACAATTGAACATCGAGTTAGTAATCCCTACCTACTGCGAAAGTAACTCTGTCTGTCTGTCTCTCTGTCCCGTTTTCACGCCAAAACCGCTGAGCCGATTTTGATGATTTTTGGTACAGAGATAGATTGTAGAAGGACATAGGCTACTTTTTTTGTAGGTACCACGCGTGCGAAGCCGCGGGTACAGCAGCTAGTTATATAAATGTTTTTCCGATCAGTCCTCAAATTGTACACATATTGAATTACACATAAATGGTGACTGATTTTAAGTAAATTATATTATGGTTTCGTACTAAGCCCTTGGAATTTGAAAGTGATCCTTGTGATTTTATTTAATAAAAATAAATTTGAGTTTTAGTTTGAGTACTGATAAAACCATATGTAAATATTATTATTATATATTATTCTTTATTTACATAAAATTTACGAAATAATATACTAATCCATACTTCCATTATTATATTATAATATTATAAATTTGTCTGTCAGTTTGTTAACTTTACACCGTCAAATGGTTGATGGGATCTTAATGAAATGTAGTAAATGAAATATAGAGAAAGATTGTATCTTGGAGAAAAACATGGGATTTTTATGTAGGTACAACGCGTGCGAAATCACGGCTTGTATAAAATATATTAATGAAAAAATATTGGTGGACAATGCACACAACACCACCCAGCCCCAAACTAAGCATAGCTTGTATTATGTTGATCAGATGTCTTATTTATACTTACATATTTTTAAATACATTCATGATACTTTATAAAACCCAGACACAGAACAAACACCTATGTTCATCACATATTTGTCCTGGGAGGGAATCGAACCGTTAACCTACAGCGCAGAAGGCAGAGCTACTACCAACTAAGTTGAGAGGTAAGTCATGTGAAACAGAGCTATCTAACTTTTTTAAATAATCTATAGATAGCTCAACTGATCCGTCACTGTATAAAGGTAGCGTCTCCAAAACACTGGCGATAATGAATAAAATATATCTCGATGGCTATAACACGTTTTTTGTCAACTGTGTTTTTGTGATTTAGCTATTGGCAGAAGCGTCTAGCAGTTGATTACATAAAATACAAGTTTTACAACTTTACCATGGATATAAATATGATCTGTGGTATGTATTACTTACCCTTCGAGACAGGGAAATAACCTACGAGAAATCGTTTATTACTCAAGAAGCAATTTATCACGTTGTCAAATGATTTTTAAAGCTGTTTTAAAGTATTGCTGACGACAGTTATTCTGGCCATCTTAGCTGGAATTCGCTTGACCATAACCGAATGCCTCCAAGTTTAAGCATTGATATATGTGGAATCCTACCCACTTGTGGAATCTCTCAAAAAATTGGAACAATCGTGTTATTGATTCTGTTTCACTATAATTTCTAATTGACTAACTATAATTTCGTAGAACACGAACGATCTTATTAAGCAGAATTTATAAATGATAGTTTCAAAATGGGTCAAAACTGACCTATGTTCCTTAATTGAGTTGATTCTACCAATGTACATAGCAATCATTAATTTACACGTCAATTTAATATATTTAAGAAGTGTCATTTAAAATGTTTATCTAATTTAGGCTTTGGTGCAAACAACATAAGACCTATGGTAGAAATTCTTCCGGCAAAACAACATAATCAGAGCTACTACCGTCACAAGAAAGATGTCCGTAACTTTCAATTATAGTCAAAAATGAGTTAGATACTGATTCAGAATCAAACAAAATACTATCTTATGGCCTCACTCATAAAGCTGTAACTCATATGAATCCAATGATACCAAAAACAATGTTCGTCGTATGTAACTACGATAAATGTTTTTTAGTCTGAAAAGGCATTTAATTTCTAAAGCTTTTCGATTTGTCCATGATCTTAGCCTCGCTAGTTCATCATCACAGTTTACTGAAAGTATTACCTCTCCAATCTCCAATGAGACAGATGCCAACACTGACGCTGTTGGCGTTGCCGGCGTGGATACCAACTGTGTGCCATCCTCTGCCCTCGTAAGCACCCCCTTCGCTACCCACGCAAAAGCTAAAAAAACAGACAAAAATATACAAAGTGTCCTGAAACTAGTATGTTATCCCGAGGGGGTGATTCTTATCACTTACGAGAACAAGAAAATTATTCTACGATTTTTGTGAATTCGATGATTCTCATTGAAGAAATGTACAGCAAAATTTGGTTTAAAATTGTCCTACCAATTTTAAACCAAATTTTGCTGAAAGAACACCTACATCGCTGTAAGAGCATAAAATTGCGCGGGTGTAGGTGGGTAACGTACTTAGAAACAATTTTGCCAAACACGTCGCCAATTTCAGTTATTGATACGAAATAAAGTTTTTGTATGGAAATTTAAAAATAAGAATTCAGGGACACCCGGTTTTTTACGTAATACATAAACATGGCCGGTCCTATTTCAATGATATTTTTAATTTTGTAAAAGTATTTATATTTATCCAATATATTTTAATGTTTAAGTTATTTTTCTATAAAACTTATAAGTATTTACAAACTCAGTGATAGCCTGCCGATGAATATTGTTTGTTTAATTAGAAGGCGGGCTTTTTTGGTTATACCATTCATTCATAAATTCAAGTAAACTCAATTTGGATTCTCGAACAGTCTCAATCAAGCCATTTAAACAGCAAATATATACACGGTTCATATTCTCAAACCTGTCATCCCAACATAATTTACTGCCAAAAACCGAAAAGGTCAAGTATTTTATAACAAAATAAACAACTTAACTTCGCAGTTTTGCAGTTTAAAAATAAAGTTATTCAAATGTTTATTTTTTATATGAAGATGTTGAGATTTACTTAATGACGGTTTAACTGTACTATATTTTTTGTTTGGTTTTCCGGTACTAAATTTAGCTTTTTAAACTATATAGTAAAATACCAGAGAGCGATTTATTTTTTCATTTATGATTAGGTACTTAATATCTACCTGTAGGTAGATACTCCATGACCAACAGCTCAGAAGTACCTTTTTGGATTTACAGGCAAAATAAACATAGAGAAGAATCTCTATTCCTCTCTAAGCCCTAGAGAATCACAAAGAAATCAATTTAAGGGAATTAATATGATGACAATATGATGCCTTGTCAGTATAATATGAAAATCTAATGTATGTTCACAAAATGTTCATTAATTTTTAAAGAAATGCGAGAGTCATAATATTTACACTAGAAATTATGTTACTGAATCTTTTATAGGGCAATGTGTACGATTCTATAACAATGTCATAAATGACGAAATAAATTTGTCGATTCGCAAATTTAAGGACGTTATTAGGCAAAGCATATTATAAAATAGCTGATTAATAAGACGACAAAAATCTTGGGACAAACCTGCTCTAACTCGAATCGGCATCCGTAACAAAATTAGCAAGGATCATATAAAAAAACAACACATGTTTCTTTCTGGATTCTTATTGAACTGGGAATATGAGGAATCGGCACCTAGATTTACCTAGTATATAAGACGATTAAATATGGCCCCTGTGATTTTCTTAAATAAAACCTTTTTAACAGACTTCAAAAAAGGAGGTGGTCTTCAATTCGGTAATAATTCGTATTTTGCTTGTTAAGGTAATATTTTGGACCCAGTTTTGGGATAAACAACTGTAATTAATTACGGACTATACAGTAAATAATAATTTGGTGTCGTTGTGCGCGGTCCAAAAAATGGACGCGACCGAGGTCGACCCTAGGCCTCGGTCCGGAAGAAACAGTTCTATGAGTGCAGAAGAAATAATAGTGAAGGCAATTTTTGATGAAAACCAACAATGTGAGAAATCATTTGTGGAGGAGTCACGGCGGCCGGTCAAACGAGCGAGGAGCAACAATAGAAGTGATGGGTTGGAATGTGATGATAATGAAGAATTTACTCGCGTAGAAAAAAAGTCGATTCGTCGTGCGGCTAGAAAATCTCAAGCGTCGGTTGTGAAGGGTACCAATGAATTGAATTTTAACTGTTTTGAAGTATGCATCTCGTCATACAATATGCTGCCAAAACAAATTGAGCTTGCTATGTTACTGAAAGCTAAAGGAATAACTAAAGCAAATACAAAAGTCCGTTCAGAGTGATTATTAATTTTGAAAATAAAGTGGACGCAAATAAATTAGTCTCATGTAAAACATTTATGGAGTCAGGATACAGATGCTACTTGACCAGCTAGGTTAGCATTACTTATGGTATCGTGAAATATCTGGAACTCGACGTAAAAGAGGAAGATTTGATGGAGTCATTGCAATGCGAATACAAGATCGTGTCGGTGAAAAGACTAAAGAGAATGTCGGAGGACGGCGAATGGGTCAGTAGCGAGACCGTGCGTTTTGGTTTCGAGGGCTCTACTTTACCTTCCTATGTACTTGGATATGGTTGCAGATTCAAGGTAGATCCTTACACATTCCCGGTGACGCAGTGCGCGTGCTGGAAGTACGGCCATTTAACGAAACAGTGTCCTACCAAAAAGAGTATTTGTCCAAAATGCGGTGCAGGACATGCGAACTGTGAAACGACGGAGTATCGATGCGTCAACTGCAAAGGCACATTCCCGGTGACGCAGTGCGCGTGCTGGAAGTACGGCCATTTAACGAAACAGTGTCCTACCAAAAAGAGTATTTGTCCAAAATGCGGTGCAGGACATGCGAACTGTGAAACGACGGAGTATCGATGCGTCAACTGCAAAGGCGAGCACATGTCACTTAGTAAGTCATGTCCTGTTTATTTGAAAGAGAGAAAAGTCAGGTCTATTATGTGTCAAGAAAACTGCACATATAAAGCTGCGTTATCGAGCTACAAAGAGAATAAGACACACAAGTTTGATAACTTTTTTAACAGTCCTCCTGTATTTGGTTTTGGTAATGAATCAAATGCCCGAACGTGTTATGAACCCGTTAGACCAACTATGTCATACAGTCAAAGTGTTGGTGCGAAAGTGACGCAAAGAGAAGCTCCAATTCACCTGGACAAGTCGGACTTTTTACTTAGTAATGTTGGAGGACAGTTGAGTGATGAAGAATCAAAAGATAGCAGCGAGGAATTTTGGGTAAGCAAAAACAGCAAGAGACCTAAGAACGGAAGAAAAAATAAAAACAGGAAGGAAAAGAAACATGAAAAAGTATCATCGTTCTGTAAATATAAGTAACGGAGGTATAGAGATTTTATGCTTAAAAATGTTAAACTGTAAGTATTTAGAGTATGTTGTATCGGTTTACTGCCCTTCAAATGTAAGAACTTCACAATGCGACTGGGATAGCATTTTTTCAAAATTTTCGTCTAAATCGATAGTGGCTGGGGATTTCAATGGTCATCATACTAATTGATCTTGTAAAACTGATACTAGGGGACTACAATTACTTGATTCTTCTTTAAAGTATAATTATCTATCACTTAACAGCGGGGAGTACACCAGAGTAAAATTAGTTAACGATCAGCTACAGGAATCCGCACCGGATATAACATTCGTCACTTCCGATGTAGCTGTTTATTTTAAGTGGATAGTACACGGGAGAACTTAGGTAGTGATCATTTAGTGATTAAATATTCTCTTTTGTACCAAGATTCGCGTCGGTTTGTTGAGCGCCGTAACTATAAACTAGCTGATTGGCAGTTGTATCAGATATTAAAATATAGTTTTAGGGACATAGTATGCGAGACTGACATTCAATCAAGTTATGTTTTATTTATTGAAAAGGTGAATAATGCAGCGAAAGAGAGTATTCCTATGATTAAAAATTGTACAAATCCCGTACAATCTTTTCAGCCTAAACCATACTGGTGTCCAGCGATATCTCTTGCTATAGCTCAACGTCGGTTAGCCTTGAAAAAATTTAGACGCAATCCTACACCCGATAATCTCGATAAATTAAAATCAAAGATAGCTGAAGCACAAAGAGTGCATAGGCGGGCTAAGTCAGCAAGTTGGCAACGTTTCTGCGGAACTGTAGATGAAAACACATCAGCCTCAGATATGTGGCGCCGTATGCGCTGGATTAAGGGTCTACGCACAAATTACGTACACGCTCCTAGTGATAAGAGAGAAGAACTTTTATGTAGTTTAACTCCTGATTTTGTTCAACCTCGTTTACCGGTTTTTACTTCTAATAACATTCATTTAGACAAAGAGTTTTCAATTCAAGAGTTTCAAAATTGTTTGAAAAAGAAAGATACGGCCCCTGATGAAGACAATATTACGTAGTCAATGGTATATTATCTCCCTCTTGAAGTTAAGTCATACTTGCTTCAAGTATTTAATCTTATATTTATACATTCTCAAGTTCCAGAACAATGGCGTAGTATTCAAGTAGTTCCTATACCCAAACCTAATCCTAATCCTAATCCCAAAGTTTAGACCTATTTCACTAATATCCTGTATTTGTAAATTATTTCATTTAATGCTATCTAAGCGAATTGAATGGTTTGTAGAAAAAACAAAAAGTTTTAGCTCCAGTTACGAGTGGATTTCGAAAATATCAATCATGTATAGATTGCCTAGTCCGTCTGGTTACACAAATACAGATTAGTTTTTCGAAGGACATACCTACGCTTGCAGTTTTCTTAGATGTTGAAAGTGCTGTAGCATTACAATTCCTTTGTAAGCTGCAATTAATTTAGAAATTTAAATAGAAATCGAGAGAAACTATCTGTTTTTAAGTAAAATAAGAAAATTATAATCAGATAGATATTATATTTTATTATAAATACACTCAGTAAAAAAAAAACTTTAATATTTTATAGTTCTGTTAGTTTAAAAGTTTGTACGTTTCTTTCATTTGGCTTTTTTAAAAGATGTTAGAGTTTCACTAACCGGAGAGGTCCACACATAGTTTCATGATTCAGATTATTTCCGTCTCTGGTATTTTTATTTGGTTAGATGGGGACTTCCTCTTTTCATCAATATAAGGTCTTCGGGTCCTTGTCACCATTGGTCCTTTAATTCATATGGGTCCGTAGCGTTTCCCTGGCTCAGACCTCCATTTTACTCTCCACTAGTAGATAATATTTTTTATCCATTCAGTCTCAAAACTCCGATCTGAATGACATATTTTCAGTCCTCCCTTCATTTTCCTGCGCAAATCGCGCATATCAAATCCATCACGGATTTTGAATTTCAAGTTTCAGCCAGACAGTGTTATGAAAGTTTTCATTGTAATATTAGCAGACCTCTCGCTAATTTGAGAATTATGAAATATATTGACAGCTTCCTTCACCTTTCAATTTTGATTAATTAAAATGTAAACAAAGATTTTACAATGAAAAGTTATGAATATAAATAAACATCGTAAAATGTGGTAGATATTTGTGATGGTGTTCAGATTAAACTGCTCGGAAACTCCGTATGAAGTCAAGGATACGAAAGTAAAATGGAATACCATAAATATGGTTAAAGACGCAGCTTGTTTATGTTGAGCAGTATAATCCGTTACATATCCTCACGTAAGTAAAATAATATAATATGTACATAAAGAGCGTTTACGAGCTAAGTAGAAAAGAAAGATATTACATTTTCCCCCAAATACCCAGAAAATTTTCGACTCATAGAAAATTTTGAGGTTAAGAATAAGACCTTGACCATACAGACTTCATCTTTCATCAAATCTTCTTTCACTCACACTTTCATACATAGGGGTTATGGTTCACATTCAATGACTCATACTCCAAAGGAAATATTCAAGTTAGATTAACGTAGGCTTTTTTATTTTTAATAGGTGTCGTAACCCGCACCTGTTTGAAGACCCGTTAAATAGAAAACTTAAGAAAGAATACAATTGGCTTATTTAATGAGTTGTGTACCGCTCAAATCAAGGAAAGTTCAAGAAAGAACTCATGCATTAGAGGCTTATTTAACGAGTTGTAGACCGCTCGCATCAAGGAAAGTTCAAGAAAGAACTCATGCATTAGAGGCTTATTTTACGAGTTGTAGACCGCTCGCATCAAGGAAAGTTCAAGAAAGAACTCGTGTATTAGAGGCTTATTTAACGAGTTGTAGACCGCTCGCATCAAGGAAAGTTTCAAGAAAGTTTAAGAATTAAGATATCACATAGGCTTATTTTACGAGTTGTGTACCGCTCGAATTAAAGTTAATCATTAAAGTTAATCAAAGTCATGACTAAAAAGCTTAGGTTAAATAACCAATCATAATTAGTAATTAATAAAAATAGTGGAATATAAAATTGCCAAATAGTATTAAGTCATTGAGTTATAAAATAAAGTATTAAAATAAGATTAAGTTAAACGAGGACATAAGTATATACAAAATTATATTATATAACAGAAAAACATCAAGTTTTAAAGTCCTTAACGTGCCATTTTCCTCGTGCACCGTTAAGATCTTCAAGGATAAAAACCAAGGGAGATAGTTTCTCTATGATGGTAACTTTTACAAATTTAGGAGCCAATTTAGCCGAAAAGTAGGCACCAGCATTGCTTTGCACGTAATTTTTACGCCAAACCGTATCTCCGACATTAAAATCTTTAAAGGTGTGTCTTAAGTTATAGTGTGCAGCGTTCTTGGTATGTGCAGTGTATAGTGCAACCTGCACTTTATCAAAGATAGATGACAATAATCCAATATTTGTGGCGTAAATGTCTCGAGGTAGAAAAGTAATTTCATCAAGGTTGGTACAAGTAGTGTAGAGTGAACCGCAAGGTATAGTTTCACGACCAAAAACAAGATAAGAAGGGGAGAATCCAGTTGTAGCATTAATAGAACTGTTTAAAGCAAACTGTATTTTTGGGAGATGAGTATCCCAAGACCTATGGTTTTCACCGACTAATGGTGCTAAGGCTGTTATAATAGTTTTATTATATCTTTCAGTAGGATTAACCTGAGGACAATATCGAGGAGAATAGAAAATAAAAGGTACTTTGTATTTATTAAGAAATCTTTGAAACTCATGAGATTGAAATTGAGAACCATTATCCATGATAATAGTTTGAGGGACTCCATGTAAAAGAAATACAGAGTTTTCTAAGTGAATTATAATATTGTTTGCAGTAGCACGTTTAATTGGAAAAATCAAGCAATATTTAGAGAAACAACAATTAATCACGAGAATGTATTGATTACGTCGTCTGGTCATTGGAAAAGGACCCATTAAATCTAATGAGATAGTTTGAAAAGGTCTAGAACAAATTTTAGGTTTACCCATAGGGCCATAAGGAGAATGATTTGAATGTTTATAAGATAGACAAGTTTCACAAGAAGAGCAAACATTCGCAACATCTTTAAACATACCCGACCAATAATAACGAAGTGACAACTTTTTGTAAGTCTTAAATATACCAAAATGAAGATTATTTGAGTCGCCATAATTAGTTTTAATAAGATCGAGTCTTTCGATCGGAGGAGGAACTTCTTTCCATGTGAAATCATTGGTTATGTTATCCTGTAAATTTGTATAACGATAAAGTTTATTATCGACGATTTTATAATTGGGATAAGCGTCAGGGTTATCCCTACAAACGTTAAAGAGCTTGTTGAAGTGTTCTAGTTGAGATTGATCTCTAGAAATTGGTTCAACAGCGCCTAACACAGCAATGTCAGGAATGTTATGTCGTGACAGAAGGTCTGGAACAACATTGTCCTTACCTTTTTTATGTTTTAGTATAAGATTAAAACAAGATAGACGAATAGTCCATCGAGCTAGTCTCCCAGAAGGATTCGTTAAATTCTGAAACCATTTTAAAGCCGCGTGATCAGTATAAACCGTAAACTGTTTACCATTATCAAGATAACAACGCCAATGTTCAAGTGCAGCTATGACTGCTAATGTTTCTCGTTCAGTAGTAGAATAGTTTTGTTCATGTTTATTTAAAGTTTTACTCATATATGCAATAACCACTTCTTTATCATTTTGTTCCTGAGTAAGCATTGCACCAATACCGAAGTTAGAAGCGTCACAGTGGACTGAAAATGGATTGTCAAAATCTGGACAAGAAAGAATCGGGGTTGAAATTAAGCATTGTTTAAGTTTAGTGAAAGCAGATTCAGCATCATCATTCCAAATTAATTTTTTAGGAGCATTTTTACCTGAAGATGTCAGTTTACTGAGAGGTGAAGCAATGGTACTAAAGTTTGAATAAAACGACGAAACCAACTGCAAGTTCCTAAGAATTTTCTAATATCCTTCTTTGAAGTAGGAGCAGGGTATTCTAAGATAGCCTGAATTTTACTAGGATCAGCACGTAGGCCTTGTTCATCTACTATGTAGCCTAGATATTTAAGTTCCTTTCGAAAGAATTGACTTTTCTCAAAGTTTATAGTGAGTGTAGCATGAGAAAGTTTTTGAAGGACTTTAAGCAATAACGAAATATGTTCGTCAAAAGTTTGACTGATAATAATAATATCATCAAGGTAACAAAACACTTTATTATCAAACTCAGGAGTAAATAACGTGTCCATAAGTCTTTGTTGAGTTGCAGGTGCATTAGTAAGTCCAAAAGGCATTACAGTAAATCTAAACATACCTCTACCTGGTACATAAAAAGCAGTTTTATCTCTATCTTTAGGATTTAAAGGGATTTCCCAGAAAGCTTTAGCAATATCAATGCTTGATAGATATTTAGCATTTTTAAGGTTATCTAGGATTTCAGTGACAAAAGGAAGACTATAAGCATCGCGACGGGTAACCGCATTAAGTTTTCGACTATCAACACAAAAACGCCATTCACCATTTTTTTTAGGAGTTATAAGAACTGGCGATAACCATGGGCTTTCACATTCTTCTATAACTTTTAAGTTTAACATTTTATCAACTTCATTTATTAAAGCCTTTTGTTTTTCAGGTGAAAGTCTATAGCATCGTTGTTTAATTGGCAAAGAATCACCTGTGTCGATTCGATGACTTACTAAGTTAGTACGACCTAGTGCGCCTTTTTCTTCAAAAGAAATATTTTTAAAACGTTGTATTATATCAGTAGCGATTTCTTTTTGAGTTTCTGATAGATGATCAAACGGTAAAACCTTATTTTCGATTGCACATATAGTATGATCGTTAGAGTTGAGATTTAATTTTAAAGAAAGGGTTTTTGGAGATAAATCAAATTTATTCCAAAAGTCCCAACCAAGAACAAGTGAAGGAAAAATTTCAGGGATTACGTAAACCTTTAAAATATGAGTTTGATCATTAAATACGATTGGTAAAAGAAAATAACCCGTTGAAGAGGTTTTTTGTTTATTTGCTACCATAACTTGAGTAGATGACTTGAACAACTTATAGCCTAGTTTTAGAATATCTTTATGAGAATTATTCCCAAGGATAGTAATACAGCTTCCGCTGTCTAATAGACCCGAAAAACGTATGTTGTTAATTGAAATATTAATAAATGGTCGATCAAAATCTTTTTCATTTTCATAAAACACAGAAGTTGTTTTATAACATAAAATTTCATACATAAAATTTCGAATAGTTTCAAGCCATTGTTTCCAATCATCTAGATTAAAGTTTTCGTTTTTAGGGTCACAAGAGTTATTCAAGTCATTTACTAGTTTTTTTGATGTTCATTTGAACATTTAGGACAATTTGAGATTTTAACGCCTTTCTCACCGCATTTGAAACAAACTAAGTACCTGGGTTTGGTACAATTTTCTAGAGAATGCCCATTATAGACCAGGGTAGAAGCCTTTAAAAATAATGAAAAGTGAAAAAAAATTATAATAGAATGAAACCCATTAGAAAAGGAGGGAAATATGATAAAAATGAAAGGAAAAATAATTTACGGGCGATCTGAGGTTGGGAAGGGGATGGGGGTGAGTTTTTAAGGGTAAAAAACGGTTTTTCTCGATTTCCGGCAAAACTAAAAGTCCTATCGAAAAAAGTCAAATGGAAAAGTTGTAGATAATAAAAAGATCTAAAACTTTTGTTTATACACTTTTTTCACATAACCTCAAAATTTATGTGAAAAATTCAAAAAACCAAGTTTTTGGTTTTTTATTTTTATCTTTTACAAAAAATTTTTTTTTTAACGAAATTTTGTGAAAACTTCCCTTTTTATGTCCCAAATACGCTGTAATTTATTTGATTAAAAATATTTATTTTTTCACCTTATTTTGAATTAATATCGAAAAAACACCCTAATTTTCAATCGAAAATTCACCCGTCAAAATATCAGCTTTTTTCAAAAAGTTGGTGTGGTTTCTGTTCGTTGAAATCTCTACTTTCCGATGGTGAAAAAAATATATATGTTACTATGGTAAATCTTCTCAGAAAACGCAAAAATTTAAAAAAAACTTGAATTTGAAAATTTTTTTTTAATTATTATAAATAATTTTGAGCTATTTATTAAAATTTAGACTTTAATTACTCGAAAAACGTTAGATTACATGTGACGTTGATAACAAAAAAATTGCAAATAAAAATATACTACTATAATTAACAAACAAATAAGTTAATTAAATTAATATTTAATAAGACATCTACAATATTTGGAGAAAGTTGTCTAATTTTCTTTAAATTATATGCGTAGATGCTTATTTGTAACTATTTTGAGATAAATTATATATATACCTGAGTAGATATACCTGAGTGACCTACGAAAAATTGTAGCCCATCAAAAGGTATTTCGTGGAGAAGTGGGGAAGGGGCTAGGCGGGTCTGGGTCTTACTACATACATACCTACTATTATATACTATATATTTCGTAGCAGCTGTTACAACCGCTAGCCTAACCAGTATTCGAAATACAGTACAGTATACAATATCGTTTATAAAAATACACGTGCACGCTGAGTTTCTTGAAGATAATTGTGACAAGTTTACTTAAAAAAACAATAAAACTTTTCGAATCTGCATAGGAAGGTAAATACTATCTCTATTTTTACTAATAAAACTGTAATTGTTGTGGGCCAAGATATTGATCTTTTGGTCCTTTTAAATCAGTTAAATTCATATAATCATGACATTTATTATCTCAAACCAGGTTCTGGAAATGTAAAAGACCTATTTTTCTCGTCTAATAGTTTCAAACATGAATCCTTAAGAAACATTGTTGCATTTCTGCATTGTTTTTCTGGTTGCGATACAACATCTGGATTTGCCGGAAAAGGAAAGAAAAGTATCGTCAATTCATTATTAGACGCTAAAAATTTGTCAAATTTGGCCAATGTTTTTTATAAGAAAGATGCAAGTAACGAAGAAATAAAAAAAAATGTGTTACAACTAATCAAATCTATTTATAAATGTAAAAATGAAAAAATTACACTGAATCAATTAAGGTTTAAAAAATATCAATTGGCAAAAATTAAATCATCTTTCGTTTTGGCAAACCTCCCACCCACAGAAGGAGCAGCAGAACAACATTGTTACAGGGCATATTATCAGCTTCAAACTTGGTTGGGTAACGAACTAACAGCAACAGATTGGGGCTGGAAGCAATTTCAACGTGGAATTATGCCCAAATTTACACAAAAAGAATTAATTCCGGAAATATTGCTCAAAACAATTTGCTGCAGCTGTGAAACTGGATGTAACAGTTTAAAATGTGGTTGCCGAAAACATGGTTTAAAATGCACAAATTTGTGTTCAAACTGTCATGGTTCTGAGAATTGCTCCAATATTGAAAAAGAAACCTATGAGGAAGTTAATGATTCAGAAGATATTGTGGATGAAGAACCAACGCAGTCTGGAAATAATGTTGGAGAGGAAGAAGGTAATAATCATGAAGATTTCGAAGATCTACTAGAATCGGAGATGTTTGACGAATCTAACGATGAAGAAATGCCATCAAAAAGACAAAAACTTATGGATAAGTGATTAGAATTGAAGATAAGGTATTTATGAATGATGAGATTAATGTGTTTAAAAATATTGTAATGAATAACGTAATGAGAATAAAGCATCTACATTTAATAGTACGATTTACATTTATATTTATCTATAATGAGATTTTCTATGACATAAATGTAATTAGGATTAAATAAATCAACTTTTTTTTTTTTAATTTTTGCGTTTTCTTAGAAGATTTACCATAGTAACATATATTTTTTTTTTCACCATCGGAAAGTAGAGATTTCAACGAACAGAAACCACACCAACTTTTTGAAAAAAGCTGATATTTTGACGGGTGAATTTTCGATTGAAAATTAGGGTGTTTTTTCGATATTAATTCAAAATAAGGTGAAAAAATAAATATTTTTAATCAAATAAATTACAGCGTATTTGGGACATAAAATGGGAAGTTTTCACAAAATTTCGTTAAAAAAAAAATTTTTTGTAAAAGATAAAAATAAAAAACCAAAAACTTGGTTTTTTGAATTTTTCACATAAATTTTGAGGTTATGTGAAAAAAGTGTATAAACAAAAGTTTTAGATCTTTTTATTATCTACAACTTTTCCATTTGACTTTTTTCGATAGGACTTTTAGTTTTGCCGGAAATCGAGAAAAACCGTTTTTTACCCTTAAAAACTCACCCCCATCCCCTTCCCAACCTCAGATCGCCCGTAAATTATTTTTCCTTTCATTTTTATCATATTTCCCTCCTTTTCTAATGGGTTTCACCCTATTATGATTTTTTTTGGTTTTAAAAATTATCGACCCTGGACTATTAATGCGGCATCGTAAGCAAAATAATTCTTGATATAGTTTAGGTTTAGAGTCATTGGAGATTGCGTTAGAGTACATTTTAGATGTTGGTTTAGAAGTTGAAGCCTTATATGCGAATTCATTAGCATATAAACCATCTTCACTTTTAGGTTCGTGAAAATTCTTATCTCTTTCTGATATCCTTTCGTATAACTGGCATGTTTTCAGTAGAGAATCGATGGTTTTGACATCTTTCAGTGCTATGAAAACCGAATAGCTGGGTCTTACATTATGTAATAAAATTTCTAACTGTTCGTTTTCGCAAAGTTTTTTTGAGAGTCTAGAAAACATACCAAACATAATAGATATGTAAACGATAATCGTTTCGGATGTGCCTTGTGTTCGGTTCCTTATAGTTTCTAATAGTTTGTAATCATAATCATGTATTCCAAAGTCTTTTATTAATAGGTTATGTATGTTAGACCACGTTAAGTTAGGATTACGATTAAATTGGAATCGAAACCAGTGTAGTGCATCACCCGAAAAGATCTCGAAGGCATGTCTAGTAAGTTTATCTTCAGAAATGTTCCTAGAAATTCTGAATTCTTCTAACTTTTGCAAAAATGATCTAGGACATGATTTGCCATTATATGAAAAGTTTTTTAGTTCTCTAGCCAAGTTAAATGATAAAGTTAAAGACGCATCATGTGTATGTGATAAACCTGAAGGTATAGTTAAGACTTGAGCTTGATCGTTTGAGAAAGTTTGAGTATTTAAAGGCTGAGAAATCAGAGAGGTCTGAGGCATCAAATAATTCTGAGGAATTAAGGTGTTTTGTGGATGTTGATAGCTTTGTTGATTTGAATGGGTATCAAGGTTTACAAAAACCTGTGAAGTCGGAGGAGCTTGAAGAACTGGAGAAGCTTGTGTATTAGTAACAGATTGTGTAGGTTCGTGAATTTCGACATTAATAGTGTTTTCTTCTCTTTGTGGTTCGTGAATTTCGACACCACCTACGTCTTCGATCAGCTTATCGTAAAGTTTCTCTAAACGGTAAAACCGAGATCTCGTCTTTGAGCAAGACGTTATTAGAACTGAGGAGACAACTAATCGTTCAAGACGAAAATGCATATGATTTATAAAAGTTTCTAGTTTTTTAAGAGTGTTCTTGTCACTTGAATGTTCAAGGATTGAGATTTTGTTTTCGATATAATCTAGAGTTAGCTCAGCTTGTACAAGATCATCATTTAAGGGTAATGGAGATGATGATATATTCTCTGGCAAGATATAGCTTAATCGAGAGATTTGTTCTTTTAAAGATGTGACGTTATCTGCCGGTTTTTCTGCTCTGATGATAACTTCATATTCTAGTTCACTTTTGTTCAAGTAAGAGTATCTAATAGGCCTTGCCATTTTATATGTTTAAAATTATCAAGTTAAAAATAAGAAGAAGAAGAAGAAGACGAAGAATCGAGCCCACGCTTATGAGTAAGCCACGTTCGTGTTAAAATAAGAATAAAGTTTAAGTTTAAAGTTTTCAAAGGTTCAAATTTTGCGAAAGTACGCCAAAATGAACTCTTAAGATTAAGATTAAATAAATAAACTTCGCTTAAGGGCGAAACGTTAAAAGTAAAACAACAAGAACTACAAAACAAAACGAGACACGAAACCAACAAGACCAAAAAAAAGAAACGCACGAAACGTAAGACGACGATAAAAATAATTGTTCGCGTAACGTGTTAAGATGTGTAGTGTAGAAGTGTATAATCAAATGTTATGTGGTGATAGAGTTTAAAATATGTAAATTATTTTATTAAGACTAAAGATAATAAAGGGATACGGTTAAGGTAAATATTAAGTATAGCTAAATAAAGATGAGAGATGAGGTTAAGATAACTACAGCCAAATAAAAGTCGAAAGATCAAGTAAGAAAACTAGGAGAAGAGTTAAGTTTTAGGATTTAGAAGAGGTTTAAGAGGGTCGAATTTAGTTGGGCGCCAAACTGTAGCATTACAATTCCTTTCTATATAAAAAAAGATTGTAAGCTGCAATTAATTTAGAAATTTAAATAGAAATCGAGAGAAACTATCTGTTTTTAAGTAAAATAAGAAAATTATAATCAGATAGATATTATATTTTATTATAAATACACTCAGTAAAAAAAAAACTTTAATATTTTATAGTTCTGTTAGTTTAAAAGTTTGTACGTTTCTTTCATTTGGCTTTTTTAAAAGATGTTAGAGTTTCACTAACCGGAGAGGTCCACACATAGTTTCATGATTCAGATTATTTCCGTCTCTGGTATTTTTATTTGGTTAGATGGGGACTTCCTCTTTTCATCAATATAAGGTCTTCGGGTCCTTGTCACCATTGGTCCTTTAATTCATATGGGTCCGTAGCGTTTCCCTGGCTCAGACCTCCATTTTACTCTCCACTAGTAGATAATATTTTTTATCCATTCAGTCTCAAAACTCCGATCTGAATGACATATTTTCAGTCCTCCCTTCATTTTCCTGCGCAAATCGCGCATATCAAATCCATCACGGATTTTGAATTTCAAGTTTCAGCCAGACAGTGTTATGAAAGTTTTCATTGTAATATTAGCAGACCTCTCGCTAATTTGAGAATTATGAAATATATTGACAGCTTCCTTCACCTTTCAATTTTGATTAATTAAAATGTAAACAAAGATTTTACAATGAAAAGTTATGAATATAAATAAACATCGTAAAATGTGGTAGATATTTGTGATGGTGTTCAGATTAAACTGCTCGGAAACTCCGTATGAAGTCAAGGATACGAAAGTAAAATGGAATACCATAAATATGGTTAAAGACGCAGCTTGTTTATGTTGAGCAGTATAATCCGTTACATATCCTCACGTAAGTAAAATAATATAATATGTACATAAAGAGCGTTTACGAGCTAAGTAGAAAAGAAAGATATTACAGTGCCCATAGTAATATTTTGACAGACCAACTTGTTATTATGCTTGATAGTCTAAATATTGGATCCCGTACTTGTAAATATTTGTGGTCCTTTTTAAGCAATAGATTTTTAAAAATAAAAGATGATGATCATGTTGAACGCATGGCTAGATGGACTGGCAGAGGTTTGGCACAAGGTGATCCTCTATCTCCTCTTTTATTTTATATTGCTACTCATAAAATTTGCATAGAATATGAGAACGTTCAAGTATTGCAGTACGCTGATGACTTTGTTTTTACACACAAAATAACAGTTCTGATTTAAATGAGATTTACCTTCAAAGAGCTGTAAATAGTGCTCTTATAAAGTTAGCAGAGTTGGGTTTAGAAGTATCCCCAACAAAAACCCAATGCTGTAGTTTCAGGAGAGAAAAATTGATAGAGTCAACCTTTCCATTAATAATAATAATGTTACGGCAGTTTCAATTATAAAATACTTAAGCATTTGGTTAGATAAATCTATATTGTGGAGCAAACATATAAATGAAAATCGCGACAAAACAATGAGGATGATAGGTCTGCTAAAAGTTTTAGTTGGTGCCTCAAGGGGTTTGCATCCCAAACATCTGCCCCGGTTATACATTGCTTTGATTCGCAGTAGAATAGATTATGGGTGCTTTGTCTACAATACCGCTGCTAAGACGCACCTGTCAAAATTAGATAAGATACAGAATATGGCTATGAGAGTTATTGGAGGATTCGTGAGAACCACACCTATACATGTTATGGAATGCGAGGTGTGTTAACAGCCATTGCAGTTTAGAAGACAATACCTTGCTACTAAATATTGCCTTAAAGTCCAGTTGTTTTCTAATAATATCACCATCACTTTATTTAATAAATTGTTAAGTAAACCTAGGCTAGCGAAAGAAACCGTTACTTATCTCAATTTATGAAGAAACTAGATTAGAAATCATCAAGACTAATAATCCATTAAATATGTTCTCGTTGAATACTTGGGTATCGAATATTAATTTGGATTTTATTGAGACTATTGTAGATGGGATTGATCAGGCTAAAAATCAATATGATGACAATGTATTGAAACCCATTACACTAGTAATACTAAAAGAAAAGTATAGGAGCTGGCATAAATTGTTTACTGACGGGTCTAAAGTAGGTAGTGGTGCTAGAGCTGCCTTTTATGATCCCAGTCGCAATGTGAAGGAAAAGTACAAGGTTACATCGGAGAATAACACCATTATGTCGGTGGAGCTTTTTGCAATTTCAGAAGCGTTATCATATGCGTTGACTCTAGATTCTAATAAAGTAGTTATTTTAACAGACAGTCGAAGTGCTTAACAACACATTGCAAGGTGCACCTCCGGTGCACGAGGGGCGTCTGTAGCGTATAGTATACTAAAGAAGGTGATGTTCTTGCGAAGTAATGATATGGATTTGAGGTTGCAATGGGTTCCATCACATATTGGTGTTCAGCGCAACGAAGAGGTAGATAAGTTGGCTAAGGAAGCAATATCAGTAGGAGCAGCAACGTACCATTGTATCTGAATATACAGAAGTGTTGATTAAATATGAATACAACATTTTTGAGAGATGGAAATGCATTATTTGACAATATCAGAGTTTATAGAAATTTGGTATAGAATTATACAATGTGAACCTTTTCGTGTGCCCTGGTTTGCGAACAGTAAACTTAAGAGATGTCTGATTGTAACAGCTCACAGGCTGCGCTCAGGGCATATTCCACTGGCAAAGTTCAATCATCTTATGAAAATTTCAGACTCTCCCAACTGTTCTACTTGTGGAGTTATAGAAGATGTTCATCATCTGCTAGTGGAATGTGGCCGGAGCCAGTCTCTAAGATCGCTGATGAGTAGTCAGTATGATCTGAATTTGTTAGATGTAGGCGCATTTCAAAGTGTTTTATCTGCCCCGTTATCCGAGGCGGCTAAGACACTTTTTACAATGGTGTTTAACTTAATTAAGTCGTAGTTAGTAAAATTCAATCTGTAACAGGGTTGACATAGTCGCTAAGCGACTCCAAGTCCTTTGAAAAATAAAACATATTAAAAAAAAAAATCTGTTGTTTCTTTTTATATTCAGGTTCTTTGAAGTTTTTAAAACGGAATTATTCATTTTCTTTTCTTTTATTTAAATACCTACTTAGATAAATATACGCCTGCTTGCCCGCGACCAACAAGTGGTAAGTATTTTTATTGAATGGCAAAAAAACCGACTTCAAGAAAAGGTTGTTAAATTCGTTGTCAGTGTCGTTGTCAGTCGTTGAAGCTTTTATTGTGCTCCAAGTTCTTCGTTTGTCATTTCATGAAGTAACATAATACTTCTAAATTAATTATTTTTTTCGTGATATTGCATGTTTTTTTCAGTTATCTTAGCGGAATTTTAATGAATAAACTGTAACTTTATGGCACAAGTATGGATATTTGAATTATAAGTGTATTATGGTGCAATGTGATTTGAATGACTAGGAACCCGAGATAGTTCTAGACGGCTATTCGATGACGTTTAGAATCGACAAATGACGATCGACTAAAAATCACTTGACACTGGCAAAATCATCAACTGGACAGATGCCATTACAGGAAGAAATGAAAAAGTGCTCCAAGTTGTACGTAATCGATTAACTGCGAATACTGCAAGGAGATAGCAATGTGTGTGTTTCGAACAAACACGCGACATCTTTATAAGGTTTCACATGTAACAGTTAAAGTTGAGCATATACATGTTTAAAGAGCTTTATAATGTAGTATAGCGTTTGTTGGTCAGTCAGTAGGGTACGAAATGATTTTGATGATTTATGAGTGTATTCATTAAAATAATCTTTTAAGTTCAATAGGTCAGCTATTGAATGTTACATGATTTATGGATAAAAGTAGTTATCGCCACATAATAAGTAATTAAATTATTTACATACACACATATTAGCTCTGTTAACTATCTAACTAATATTAATAAATGCGAAAGAAACTCATACAGAGTTACTTCTGTTTGTTACGTTTTCACGCCTAAACCGATTTTCATGATTTTTTGGTATAGAGGTATATGGGACTTTGGAGAAGAACATAAGCTACTTTTTATGTAGGTACCTCGCGTGCGAAGCCGCGGCCAGCAGCCTTTATTAATATACAATGAAATTATATCAACTTAATTATATTATAAAGGGTAAAACGATTTGTTTGTCTTCAATGGATAAACTCAAGAACTAAATAGCCGATTAAAAATGAAATATTTTTAATATTTTTCTTATTGAAAGTCAGTAACATAATATGATGTACTTTATTTAAAAAAAGAGATTATTTCGTAAATTGTAATAATGTAATACGTGCACCCGTGCGAAGCCGAGGCGGAGCGCTAGTACTTGATATAGTTATCAATTTTATTAACCTGACAATGACAAAGCAGAAGTGGTTTTATAGTTATAAGATTATCTACAAATACGAAAGAGGTTGTATGAAACACTCACTTGTAGCCAATATCACCCCAGCCCAAAGATTTGTGGTATGTCTGCATAGACCTCATGGCAGCACCACACTTCTCAGTGGTGTTGCAAGCCGCTGGTATATAAGTATGGTGGATGACCACATATTCCACAGGAGTTTTGAGAGGACGTGTTTGTGTTGGCGGGAGGGCGCCCCAGTCATTGCGCGTGTAGAACGGGAACTCTGGTTCTAGAAGAGTCTCTAAGTTAATGCAGGTCATGGTTTTCTGATTATTATTCTGACTATTGGTGACACCACGCTTAAAACAATGAAGAAAAAATAATTAGTGACTGGCTTCTTAGTTCAGTTGGTAGTAACTCAGCTTTCTGCGCTGTAGGATGAGGGTTCGATTTCGTCCCATGATAAATATTTGTGATATGATACTTTATAATACACAGGTAAAGAAGAAACACCTGTTTGTTCTGTGTCTGGGTGTAATAAAGTATCATAGGTATGTATTTAAAAATATATATGTATTCTATCACTCATCTGGTCACCAAAATTTAAGCAAATGCTTCACTAAGCATTGCTTACATTTTGGTGACCAGATGAGTGATGTGATGTGATGAGACACAGCCCCACTGGGCTAGATGGTTTAGTGTGCATTGTCCACCAATATTTACAAAAGGCAGTCGAAGAAATTAAAAAATGCGAAAGTGCGAAAGTCTTCCAATTTTCAGAGTAAATTCAGTGTTCTAGCACTCAACATGTATAAGTATATGTTTCTATTAGTACACACAATGGATGGTTACATCAGATAACCATCATATAAATGATCATGCAAACGAAGTGCTTCGTTGAGCCACCACTTTTCGTGTATCGCCCAGGTAGCCACCCAATACGCCGCAGGTCTCACAAAAAAACCTAAAATTGCGAAACTGTCGATACCAAAACATGTATATTTGAAAAGATGTATTTTATAACGTCACCAGCCGCTGCACGTGGCTTTGCCTGGATGGTAGCTACACATGATGGTAGGACCACATCTATATCTCTGCAAAGTTTCAACCAAATACGTCGGGCCATTTGAATGAATAAATAACATAAAAACAAATAGTCGGTTTTAAAATATTAGTTTGATTGTTAAATGATTTACTCACCAGTAGTAAGGTCATTGTTATCTTTTTTAGGAAAACAACAAACACAACTTATCATGAGCCCAAAAAAAAACAACTTCATTTTGTGGGTAGGTACTTGTAGATACTATCTCGAACTCTGAACGCTTCGATTAAGTGATTCCTTAGACGTCTTGCCTTGTACAATTGCGAACTAAAAACATATTGTGTTCGTTTTATAAGCCTCGCGACAGCCCCCGGTTCTTTCCCTTTTAGTCGTTTGATAAGAATGATGTGAGTAGATTTTCTGAGAACACTTAAGACATAAATACGGAGAATACAGAAACAAATAAAACATCCCAAAGTTTCGGCAGCAAAAAGTAAATAAAGCCTTCATGGAGAACACGGTGCGCTTTTATAATAACCTTAGGAAGCTTATTATAGATGCGCACCGTGTTGCAACTAAATGCAATTAAACTTTTTAATAAGACATTTAAATTTTACATAAAGGGTAGTTTTGTGAGGAAAGCGTATTATAAATGACTATTTTGTCGATAATAATACATAGTTTCATGTTGTTCTGCCTCAGACAATTTACTGACAGATTTGCAGTTATACAGTAACCTTGTATTAGTTTTTCGTAGTTAAGCTAGTTTTAAGAAGGAACATATAAAAAACCCTAGCACCAGGACAAGTTTCTTGTCTATTATTTTCGGACTTGGGTTAGGCACCTAAGCTCACCTGGTATGTAAGGCGTTTAAAAGGGATCCTTGTAATCATATTTCATAAAACATTTGAGTTTGAATTAAGCACGTAGGTAGTTTACAGTGCGGCAGGAATCATTATTCGCATACGCTGAAATACGTATGGACATAATATGTATTCGTAGCGTGACTCAAAAAAGGTCCTACGTCAAAAGTATAATGAGCTACCATAATTGTGTACAAACCTATTGCCGACAGCTACCGGGGAGAGTCTTCTCCAATACGTGGCTAGAAAGGCCGATGCCGGATCAGAAAGCCGCCCGTCGTACTTGTGCATGGCTTGAAGCGGCTGGAATCGAATTGAGAGACCAACTTCAAGTATGTGCTCCGAGTAGCTGCCAATTACAAGGACGTATTCCTCGCACCCGTCTTCTGGTCATCAAGAGTTGTCTAAAGTCGGTAGAGGGATGCACCGCAAATGAAGAAAGTGCCCTGGCTTTTTGTGTAGTTCATGAGTTTATAATGTACATGTTAGTCTTTAAGGTATTTTTTTCTATAGGCCCTTGTTATAACATACAGTTTTTTACAGAGATAATCTACAGAATAATATACAATAATATAAAATACATGTGAAACAGATAAGGACTGTTTAAATCGTTTTAAAGATAGCTTAACTGATGCAGATCATTGCCAGACGGCAGCGTTCCCAAGACAAATTCCCTTGTTTTTGTATACTATAAATTTTGTTGCCTGAAATAAAGTTAACTTTATCTTATCATTATTTATTACTAGTGTCTGTAAACCTGAAACCTCACGATTTTTTTAGGAATTACTGAAATTCATAACATTTTTTACGTTTTCAACCCCTATAATTTCGCCATTTTGAAAAATTTCCAAAAACTGAATCGACAAAGAAATATATAGAACCTGCTTACAAAATTTCACGAAAATCAGTTTAGAAATGCGACCTGTAGAGGAGAACAACCGGACAGACGCCGGACATACGAAAGCATTTTCGCCTAAGCTGAAACGGAGACACTCGCTTCGCGCGGTCAATAATTTATTGACCATTCTATTCAAACCACATTAATTTAGAATTACGAGACAAATCGTATCTGAAGCAGCAGTGTTTTGATTGTGAATGAATCTGTAAGTACGCTGCTATTATTCGGCGCTCGCGACGACACTTACGATTTGCAAAATATAAAATTAAACTACCCGTTTTAATATTATATTTTGTTTGTGCATTGTCTAAATAACTTGATTGTTTTCTAGGCTTGCTTAATTATTTTTTTATTGTTTCCAAAGCAAAGTTATTTATAATTTTTCATGTACTTAAATAAATTTTCATTAAGTACCTATTTATTTTTTTCTAAAATAATACTTCACTCTGGATGACACGTGTTATGTCGCGTAGTAAATATTTACAGGAAAAACAAACAACATTACGTCTACCCTAATGTGACTATAGTTCTAATAATCAGTATTATTTACTTTAAGCGTAGATTTCCTTCAATGACCCAGTAATCGTACTTGACCGATGATCTGATGTCAAGTACCTACACCGAGGGACTATCCCTTGTAAATAACTAAAGTACATGCTCTGAATTGTGTGTGACTAAAAGCTGTAAATTAACTAAATGAAACTGACAGTGAAACGTAGTTTATTCATGTAAGTAATATCCAATTGTACTCGTGTAGGTACCTAAGTACTTACGTCATAGGGTGCCCAGCTATCTAGTAGATAGTAGTATAGATCTGAGTGCGAACCGTGAACTCGAGCGGCAACTCACGGACCGCGGATCAAACTCACCCTGATGAAGATTCTCTAAATGAATCGAAACAGTGTCGGTGCCTCCATCGACAAAATAATACGTGAGTAAAGCCCGTGTTTAGTATAACGCACGAAAGCTTTAAAAGTGAAATATTTAGTAGATACCTAATTATTGGAGGTTTCGTATTTCCTGTATGTTTAACACATTTTGAACCAGTAATAAATGAAATCCAGATATATAAAGCCTAAATAAAACCAGAATAATGGACAATATTTTTTATTCCAACAATAAATGTATGACAGTACAGTATTTTTTTCTTAATTACATAATATTAGAGTAATTTAAAATGCAACCCAAAATCCCCGTATCTTTTAGTTAATCCCGTAATTTTTTTATACAATCGAGTTACAAACAAGCCTGCTTTTTGGAGAAACTGCAAACGGACCGATAGCAAATAGCAATACGGAGGACTTTATTATAAATTAAATGGGAAAGTTTTGGATGCATTTTAAAATTTCTATCACAGCCATTCAACTTGACAAATACATAAATAAATATTGGTGAATAATGCATCCAACACCATCTAGCCCCAAACTAAACATAGCTTATATTATGGTGACCAGATAACTGATAGAATACCTATATACCTATTTACAAATACATCTTATGATACTCTATAACACCCAGACACGTAACAAAGATCTGGGTGTATCCTGGGAGGGAATCGAACCCTCAACCTACAGTGCAGAAGGCAAAGCTACTACCAACTGAGCTGACAGGCCAGTGGTCTACTTTATAAGTAGATTTAAAATCGTTACGCGTCTGACTGATAATCAACAGCCTAAACCATAAATCTATTTTTATAGTCTAAAGATGCTTAAATCAAATTTCAGTTTTAGTATCAATTCAGTCTATGTAATCTTAAATCGCCGTGAAGTGGTCCCAGGTCATGATTTCTGAGTACAACGCTTCTCCTGGACACTCAGTGGCGGCGGCTTGTCGATGCCCTATTAGTTTATAGTCAGGTCTGATGTAGCCAAGCCGTACGCCCGCCGCGATCAGCTCTTTTACTGTCTGCAGCTGCCTTGCTACTGGGAGTTCAGCTGGAATACATACAATACAACCAAAGGTCACAAAAATAGTCCAAGATAATACTAAGGTAACAGGGACGAATTTTGCTGCTGCTGCCCACTGCTTTGCCTGCGATTGTTCCAAATATACATACATATCGAAATGCAACGCACACAACACCATCTAGCTCGAACTAAGCATAGCTTGTATTATGGTGACCAGATACATACTTAAGATACTATATAACACCCAGACACAGATTAAACACCTATGTTCAACACACAAATGTTTGTCCTGGGAGAGATTCGAATCCTCAACCTACAGCGCAAATGGCAGACTACTACCTACTGAGCTGACAGGCCAGTCAGTTTTAGATCTACATGTATATATACCAAGTGTCAATTAATTCGGTTCAGCCATTTTTGTATGTTTTGTATAAGTCTTACTACTGCTTGAAGTATTAGTAAGACTTAAGCTTTACTAAGATATCATTGTCAAAAGGCAGTTATGGAAGTTATTTGACACTTGATTTGCTGATCGAAAATGTGCAGCCGAAATAAGTGTCCTGAAAACTAATTTTATAAAGTTAAAATCAGTCATAATTCCTAGATTTATAAAGTTAAAATTAGTCATAATTAACAGACTTCAAAATAAGGCGGAGGTTCCCAATTCTGTTGTATTTTTTTTATGTTTGTTATTTGTTGTTATTGTTTGTGATTTTGTGATTTTTTTACTCCGTCATTTACAATACTAAATAAAAAAAACTTCTAATGTGATAGGTTTTGGTCCCATAAAATTTTATCAAAATCACCTGATTCTCTAGATGAATCGAAACAGTGTCGGTGCATCCATTGACAAAATCATTATACGTGAGTAAAACCCGTGTTTATCAAAATGTAAAATACAACTCACGAATGTTTTGAAAGTGAAATCATCAAAATCGGTTTAGTAGTTAGGTTTTTAAATTAGAATATGCCATCCAAGTAAACTAAATTTCGCATTTCGTGTAAATGAAGTCGGTTTTCTTTTTAGTTTTTAAAACGTAATTGTTTTGACCATTTAATTGATGAATGTTTTTTTTTCTGTTTTTATACTATACATTGATATTTATTATTAAGGTACTAGGTGTCGTAAATTTACTTGTGCCCAATGCGCATGCGGAGCTCCCGTATAAACGATGTTCCATCTAGTCGTCTGCCCCTAGTGCCCTGTACAAGAGGGATGACCACGGACTATGGAGTGAGGGTGGTAGTATTATTCAAAATTAATGTATCATTGACACGCTAGAAGAAGACTTACTAGATTATATATATTAATAAGTTTCATATTATGTTATCTGTTACGACGTGATTGAGCCGCGAACAACCATCTAAACATCTATGAAATCATACGCATTTATAATTTTAGTAGGATACTTAGACTTACATACGAAGTCGCCAATAAGCGCAATACCGATGCTCTGTGTGTTGTACCCTATTGTGTGTGCACCCACCGCCTTCCAGCTGCGACCTTCATAGACAGAGCCTTCGCCGCCTACTGCAAAGCTGAGGAAATAATATATAAAGTTTTTTAAACTTACGCGATCAGAACACATTATTATAAATATTAACGGGTATTTATCGCGTATATTTACCTATTTTTCCCGACGTTTCGACAGGTTTACACTCTGTCGTGGTCACGACGGGATGACTGCGGAATAGGTAAATAAACGCGATAAATACCCGTTAATATTTATAATAATGAAATAAGATATGTTCAAACGTGCAACAGGGTAGGTTAAAAACAAAGATAAAATAACAGCAGTAAAGTCTAAGTCAAAGTCAAAACTTTATTTATTCACTAATATCACAAGGACCAATTTTAATCGCCTTTTTAGATGCTTGTGAATCCAGATTCCTCCTAACCCCAGTTCTAGACGAATCCGGCAAGAAACTCGTCTGGTCTTAACCCTTTTTTTATGATCTTTACCAATTTTGTTACGGATGCCGAGTCGAGTTGGAGCAGATTCATTACAAGCTTTTTTGTCATCTAAATAACCTGTTATTTTATAATATGCTTTAAGACACAGTTTCTGTTTTATTACGTTTTTAAATTTGAAAATCGACAAATCTAACACGTCGCTTGGGACCTTGTTATAGAAGCGTGTACTTTGCTCTATAAAAGATTTATTAACTTTAGCAAGCCTAACTGCGGGAACAGCGAGTTTATATTTATCTCTAGTATTAATACTATGATTATCGCTATTTTTTTAAACGAAAGATCTTTTTTGTGAACTTACATAAGATCTTCATGTATAATACACTGACAAGGCACTATCATGATATATATTTCTTTACTGACTGTAGTTAATGCAATTAAATCTAACCAAACCATACCCATCTAGCATCCACAATATTGATAAAAATGTGGCCGGGCAGTAGTGGCTTAGTGAATGGAGCATGTTTTTTAAGATTGGGTTGTGGTAGCAACAAAATGCAGGACAGAGAGCGTGATTTTCGAGTGGATTTCAAATCCCCTCAAATCTCCAATAGGGTTGGCAAAAAAAACCTTCTCATAACCACATAATTGGCAAGGGGTTAAAGTCTGACCTAAGATTGGCAATGAAGATGGCAATAGATTTTAATTCTGCGTTAGTTAATATGTGATTACGAGTAATATTTATCTCGATATAATTAATACAAGAATTAAGAACACCGTCTGTTACTTTAGATATAGCAACAAGCATAGAACATTAAACAAAAGTTTAATATTTTCTCGAAGATAACATTAAACTTTTGATCCGATCCGTGAATGTTTTCTCATCCAAACCACAAAGTTATAGAAACATTTTTAATATTTAGTGTTGATGAACTCTGCATATAACCTGTTTTATTAATAAAGAAAGTGCACGAATTAAGTCTCTAAGGCACTTTAACCCATTCAACATACTGGCTTAAAGAAACTAGTGTCACAAAGAAATTAATAAAGAAACGATTAAAATGATCGATTTACGAGTACCTACTTATTTTCTCTCATTAGTATAAAACTAATATTGATTTCTGAGAAGGAAAACATGAAACAACCCCGTTTTGCAGCCGTTATGCACCTGCAACCAACCGACACTGCATGTACTGACTCGTCTCTCCTGCGGGTCCTGTCGTCAAGGTCGAGAGGTTAGTGTGAGTAGGTACCTGGGAAGGCCTGCGCTATCATACATAATCCCAGGCAGAGTAGCGTTAGTGAAGAGGAAACTTCACCCACCTCAGCTTGCTGAATCCATAAACGAATGTTTTCAATTACAAATAACTGCTTTGTAACTTGACTGACGCCACCAAAATCATCTTCAATAGATGAACTAAGGCCAATGATGATGAATATTGATTTATCTGATTTATTTAATTAATTTATTTTATAGCAATATTGTGCAAGAGTACGTGATTGTACCATTCACTAAGCCACTGCCCAAATACATTTTTACCGCTATTGTGGATGCTGTATGATATGGCTGGATTTTAGATTATATATTTTAGATTTTAGAACTCCAGTCACTGTTGTACATTTTAACCGTGTTTTCGTACCTTGTAGCAAAATTATGCGAATAAAAGGACATGATTGCCATTTATGAATCCTTCGTTTATTGAAACCTTGATTGAATCCTTGATACTTTGTAAACTACTCACTTGTATCCAATATCAGCCCATCCATTCGTATCCATATGTGAACGCTGCATAGACCTCATATCTACCATGCACTGTGATCTGCTCGAGCACACAGTTGGGATGTATGTGTGATGTATGACGACAAATGGCACTGGGGTATTCATATTCGTTACGGAACTGGGTGCCCTAGCACCCCATGCTTCTCTAGTCACGAAGAGGAAGGGAAAATCTGGAAAAAAGGGGATTTCAAAAATAATTACGAACTTTCGAAGGTTAGAAGTAGTAATAGCGAGAGCGAGGTGTTTGGCAACACCCTGTGTGAGCCTATGTTCAGAAATGATAAGAAAATCTCACCCGAAAACGGTAAAATACAGGTGAAATGATGATGTCATATGCGTGAGATTTTCATCTCACTTTCTGAGATCAACTCTTTGAGCTAATGCGTTTTGATAATTTTACTTAAGGTCGTGAATCAAAGGGTTCGTGTGTGAAACAATGGAATTTATATTTCGTAGTTGAACAAAGGATGGGTCTGTAAGGATAACACAGATAATTGATTCAGGCGTGACTTTGCGGAAATATACTACAACATTTTGAGGAGATAAGACATATTTAGTAATTTTCCGCCAATTATTCCTAATGAGTTATACAGTACACCATTTAGACGCGTGCACTTTATCCTGCCCGTAATTGAAAAGCCCTGCAAAGCGTTTTTTCTTCTTCTTTCTTTTATTTCTATAATGGAATCTGTCTTATCGACAATTCTGCCAGTGTCAAGTTATTGTTTGATAATAAATTCTTCATCGATCGTCATTTCTCAATTCTAAACGTCATCGCGGAATGGCCGTCTAGAACTTTCTCGGGATTCCTCGTCGTTCAAATCACATTGCACCATAATACACAAATAATTCAATTGTCCATACTTGTCCTATGTAGTCACAATTTATTAATTAAAATTCCGCTAAGATTACTGAATAAAACATGCAATAAAACGAGAAAAAAATATTAATTTAGAAGTCCTATGTTACTTCATGATATGACAAACGAAGAATCCATGCAAAGCGTTCAAGAACTAAACAAATCGTATCACAAGACAAATACGAGGTATTAATCTAAACGGTGTTATTGATATAGAATAGATTACACATATTTAGTACTAGCTGTCCGCGCACAGCTTCGCCTGTGTTGAAGATACGAGAGTTTCCGGGATAAACCAATTTTCCCGGGATAAAAAGTAGTCTATATCACCCGGGTATAATGTAGCTTTCCAACGGTAAAAGAATTTTTCAAATCGGTCCAGTAGTTTTGGAGCCTATTCAATACAAACAAATAAACAAAATCTTTCCTCTTTATAATATTAGTATAGACTATTCCGCTACTGTACTCGTTTTGTAATATAATTTGTTTATCTATTAAATATTTTTAATGGACTTCCACGACACGCCTGAACCAACCAATCAATTAATATAATCAAACTACCCATGCCCTTTCGGGCAAGAGTAGTAAGAGTAACATGAAAAGTAACATGAGTAACATAAAAAGCTTGAAGGCTATTCCTATAGTTAAATACCTATTTACAACGGTACATTACGTTACGATTATGTGCTTACTATTCGTACGCAATACGTAAACTGTGACACTCACTGTTATAGTTTGTTATCCCTCTAGGGTAGGCTAGGGTGGCGCTCACCAAGCACACGATCACGAAAATTGATATTTTCATCATTGTCTGAAACAAGAAACAGCACACTAAAACACTTATTGAAAACAATACCTACTCAAAACTAAGAGTTTGTTTTTCGTAGTTAATAATCAAATAACACAATAGGTACAGATTTTTCTAAACTCTAAAATATTTTTGTTGTAGAAATTCGACAATACGGCGATATTCGGCGTCGATTTCGATAAATCGAAACGATAAAATATTAAAATATTACGTCGAATTCAGTCGATTTGACAATTGCAAACTCAAGCTATCGGATCGTCTGTTGTGAAGGATTACGACATCGATTGTCAAAAGTAATTTCGGTTGTACCATCGCTCAAAATGCTCAAATATTTACCTTACGTAGATAACCTACGCTACGTCGTACTTCGTGCTTAGTCAGAGTAAATTATGTTACCGCAAGTAACAAGTTTTAACAGTTATTTTGGGAAAAAAACCTAGTTATTTCTTTTTATAAGTATTGAAATTGCAAAATTGAATTCTAATAAATTACTAAAAGCATTTTTGTGCCAAAAGAGAGGACCAAAAGTGCCAGGGCTGCGATATCAAGTATATTAATCTTGTAATTCAAAGTCAAGGAGATCTTATGTCAGATTACGATTATTTTAATCTATGATATAATCTTATTATTATTATCCTTTCACTGATTTAATTTTCAACATGGTAGGTACTCTACTCTACAAAACATGGACAGTGGCCCTGATTTTGTATTTTCGCTGGAATAACCAATATTTTGTAAAATACGAATGATCTTATTTTATTATCACCAAAGTCTAATTTAGAGTAACAATTTGAATGAGACTTTTTAAATTTACTAAATTGATGTGTGATTGACATGTTTTAGCTCGTTTTTGTCGTCATGTCCGTCCTTTAGTCCGACATTTAATCCTCAAAGGGGATTATTTTTGATCGTCTTGCGAAGCAAACATTGCGCTCTTATTTTATTTATTTCTCTCGAGTTATTTCCGGTTTTGTTAGTAATTTTGGTGTTTTTATTTATCTAACTTTGTGTTTTTTTGTGATTCGAGCAAAAATGTTCCGTAGTTATTTTATATGAAAGGCAACATTTTATATAAAATAACAAATGACGAACGACAAGATACGACTTTGTGGCATATTATAAACAACTAGCTGACCCGGCAAACTTCGTACCGCCTCAGAATCAATAAATAAAAAAGCAAGCATTTTTTTCATATTTACTCAGCTTTTAAACCTTTCCTGGACTACGACAAGCATTTCAACACCAAAATCAGCTAAATCAGTCCAGTCGTTCTCGAGTTTTAGCCAGACTAACGAACAGCAATTGATTTTTATTATATAGAAGATAGATGCCTAAAACCTAATCTTCCTGAGTAGGTGATAGAACAATCATTATTAAGTCAATTTATTTTAATTAAATTAATTAAAAAGACACTAATCATTGAAACTGGTTTTGTGTGATGAAAGATCAATGGTCATCCATTAAAAAACTCAAACTCAAATATGTGTTTATTCAATACAATCACAAGAATCACTTTGAAACATCTTGCCGAAAGGTATTTAGGTTTCAATTCCTCCAAACCAATGTCCGAAATAAAATTACAAAAAAAAAAATTACAAGAAACTCTCCCAGGAGCTAGTGCTTTTTTGTATGATCCATCTTATAACTAGCTTAACTACGAAAAACGACTACAGGTTAACAGTAGTTTAAACATTACAAATATTAAAACGTTGGTTTAGGAAGCAACACACCAGCAAAATATTACTGTTATGTTTGTTTTGAGTGTTTTTCTGTTTATAATTATGAAGTTAAAAAAAGTATGTAAGTAGAACAAGTATATCAGTCATCTGGCTCCCATATCACAATATCTGCTTACTATGGGAATAGATAATGCTGTGAAATGTTCAACATTAATTATCATTATAATATGATTTTCATTTTCATCAGCCTGGTCCGGATGAACCGGTAAAATTACCATGAAACACGGACCTAAACTTAGTGTTTTGGTTTGATGATATATCTGTAATTCCTGCTGGCAAGTCGTTTTGAAAAAAAAACTACCAATCCTACAGGTGTTTAAAATTACTACTTTCTGCAATAAAGCAAATGTATATTTAGACAAATCTAACTGACTTAGGGACTGGAATAGTTGTTTGGGTATTACGCCTGTTGAAGACAGGACAATAAGGGCTATTGATACCATATCCAAACGTCACATCCTTGTATTTTCGTCTTAAAGTTCGACGTATTTGGCTAACTTCTTCGCTATTGTGTCCTGGATGTTGTGTGTTTGGGATAGCTATGTCAATATCGAGTGCTATTCTATTTTGTTGATTAGTAGTTATTATTTTGTGTAGCTATGTTGAAAATTCCGTCGTCGAGAAATTGTAACATATCTTTATCGGCCTCGACATAGACTTGCCTAAAGAACGACACTATGAAACTTTCTCAAGCCGCAATAATGTCGTCAGTCCATCGATTAGGGAGCCATTCTACACTTTTCCTAATGAAGAAGAACTTACTCTTACGTAGTAGGTACTACATACATTATGTCAGAAGAAGTTCCCAAGTATAAAGCGACTCCCTGATCAAATGATCTTGACGCGTATTCACTGAGTTCGAATCGCGATTTTTTTCAGAAAACTTTAAAATAAAAATAAAATCTTAACGGGGATATGTTAATTAACTTACTTTCCGCCTATTAGTGTAAGCTTCAAGTTAAAACAACGTCAACATTAGAAAGAGATAATTATTGAATATTTGAGATATTATTACGAAAAAATTTGAAACGAGGACTTCCTCGGAGGTTTCATACTTACGAGGCAAAATATTGAAACTATGTATTTTCAAAATTTTGCCTCCTATTTTATTTTTTTATAACTATTATTCCTTCAAAAAAAAGAGCAGCTAGCCACTAAATATCGATAAAAAGATAATTTGCAAACCGTCTTATTTATAAAGTATAATTAGTAAATACAAGAGAAATCTTACCTTAAAATTTTGTATTATATTGTTGTCCGATGTTTTGGTAATTTGATCTAGAGCACAGTTTCGCGTCCTTTACAACTTGTACTGAAACGTATGCAAATCAAATAGACGCTTATATACCATATATTCGCGAGCCTTGATAATAGGTTCTTCACATTAATTGATAATCGTGATGTACGTAGGTATTAAGTGACTTTGTTTTGATGATGACAAAACTGGAAAATTACGTAGAAATTGCGACATCTGTTCAAAATCGCGACTGGTGATTTTATTGACTGTTTCATGCTTTTATTTGTGTACTAGCTGTTACCCGCGACTTCGTACGCGTATGCTTAGAATTTTAATTTTTATTTTTGTAAAACATTTATTTTTGAATTTTTTTGAGCCTATATACTTCCCCCGAATTCAATACATCTTCTTACCAAATTTCATCAACATCCGTTCAGCCGTTTAGCCGTGAAAACGTCACAAACAGTCCGAGACACTTGCACGCGCGCAGCTTCGCCCGCGTTCTAGATTTTTCCCGGGACAAACCAATTTTCTCGGGATAAAATGTAGCCTATGTCACCCGGGGATATTTTTTTAAGTCGGTCCAGCAGTTTTTAAGTTTATTCGTTACATACAAAATATAAATCTTTCCTCTTTATAATATTAGCTGGTGCCCGCGACTTTGTCTGCGCAGGATTAGTACTTCGTGTAATTCGTGTAATATATATATATTGCGGTATTTCACAACGGGTAGTTTAACGTTTCAGTGCTTTTATTGGCGCACGAGTATCAATGTTGTAATGCATAAGTTCTTTAAAGTTAAAGAAGTATTGCGGTCTTGATCTATCGCGTTATACAACTAACAAGGACCGCAAACCTACGTAATAGGTAAAATTAGATTGCAGTCGTAGACGAAATTTGGTATTTTGCTTTCCTGTGACATTCCAGTTGTGTTGTGGAATTTCTAAAAGTGATAAAGTATTAAAACGCGTAAAATAAAACATTTTTAACCGACTTCAAAAATGGAGTAGGTTCTCAATTCGGTTGTATATTTTTATATTTATTGAAGTCGGTTTTCTTTTTATTTTTTAAACGTAATTATCTAATCTACATCATTACTGATGGTAGCAGATCCAGACAGTTCGTTTTAGCGTTCCTTGGATTGGTCCGTGTCTGATCTCACAATTCATGTACGGTCCGGCATCATCAGCCTAAATCACTCAGCCGAGATTTAAGCATCAGAACTTCAGAACTGACCCAAAATCAATGCATGTTCTGTGTGGTAATAATGTTATATAATACGAATGTTTCTGTCGATGTTTGGTTTTAAATTGTGCATATATCGTATGTTTCTATGTTTTGTGTTTGTGGCTCAAACACGCCTTCAGCGGGTGTACGGATTTGGATAAAACTGTTATAGGTTTTGTTGATCACTAGGCATAGCATATAGACTCATTTTTTGCAAGTACCACGCGTGCAAAGCCGCAGGCAGAAGCTAGTCTCCTTATTTTTTTTTTGCCAAATCTACTATACTTAAAGAGCGACTTAAGTAACCATTAATTACTCTAAATGTGGCAGTATGCATTGATTCAAACCTATCCATAGTTATAGATCATCATTATTATGTTGATAGTTACACAGATACTAGGAAGAGACAACAAGGTCTGTAATTACACGCTCCGCAGCCCGTAGCCATGATCGGAAACAAATCCAGGAGCGGCGGGATGCTTGCGTAAGCGCGGGTGCGCCGGATGTGTGGCGCCAGGAAGGCAGCAATGTATCTGGCATATAGACCTTCAGAAACATAATCATTACAATTGTCATATCTATGTTCTTTGGTTCGATACCTTTTGGTGCGTTGGGTAAGATGAGCCATAATGAACTCTACCCAGAAATCTCTTCTCTCTGAATTCGGTTAAGAAATTCTACACTGCCCTCCTAAATAATAAAGAATTATGAAAACAAGCATGTAGTATTATTATAAAATAATTGAATGATCTCTCTGATAATTGCTACACTATTTTATTACTACGAATTTCATATGATTTCAAAATGTACATAATAATATTCAATATAATAATAAATAAACTTTATAGAGGACAAAACATTTTAGGTAGGTACATGCAACCAAATTCATGCTACGGCTATAGTGTAATTATGTCCTGCAAACGGCGATCTTATCACATATGACGATATCTTCCAGACAAACTTTACTAAACATTATCTAGAAGGAAATTGAGGCGTCGACAAACTACAAGGTTCAGCGTGTTGGGTTTTCGCCAGCCAGAACAGAAACTGTATCTCGGGGGAAAGGTTGTAGGTAATATAAAATACATTGCTACACTAAATAAAAAATTTCAATAACTAAACTATGCTTTGTAAGACCTAGAACATAATTACCTAAAGTAGAGAAAAGCTATTCGTAAGTATATCTTGTAATTTCCAATCTCGTAACCTCCTGCAGTGGGCTTTTAACCCGCACTGTGTAGGGGATTCCTGTGCAATAGGTCAACATAGATTAGCAAGGTTACAAGATGGGACTCTACCAATTAGACTAGAATATAAAGGTACCTATTCTAGTCTGCTGCACTAGGTTAGGTTTTCTATTAGAATAGGTGCAGCATCTCTTCCTAACGAAAATATCCTTCTTATTCATATACCCTTCTTTTTAACTAGCTTCGAAAAACTAATTTAATTACTTATTTATTTTTCCTTTTTTCACAAAACACATCACAATCACTAAAAAACTTAAATCTAAAAAAAATATAGGTTTTGATCTGGATTGAAACGTAAACACTAGTAGGTAGGCGAGTATACCTAATTAAACAGAGTAATGAGGTTAAACAAGGATTAAAAAAAAATGAGAAAAAAGATTGTAAGTATTCAATAAAAAGTGACATAAAAACATATTCATAAATATATAAACAATAAAACAAAAAACATGAAATACCTATTTACATAAAATACAAGGTAACAGTATGTATCTATCTATCTATATATTAATACGTGAAACAAAAACTTTGTACGAAAATTGCGCGGGCGGAGGAGTATGAAATTTTGCACACTTATAGTTTATATAGAGAAGGAGTGCAGAATGATAATATTTTTTTATGTATGCATAAAAAATACATATATTATTAATCAATTATGGTTGAATTTCGGCCAGTGGACGACAACTAGTATATATTAATACGTGAAGCAAAAATTTTGTACCCCTTTTTACGAAAATTGCGCGGATGGAGGAGTATGAAATTCCGCACACTTATAGTTTATATATAGAAGGAGTGCAGAATCCTAATATTTTTTTTAAATTATGCATATTAAATACGTTAAATAAAATTTAATTATGGGCAAATTTTGACCAACGGACAACAACTAGTTATAACAAATTTGTTAGAGGGAATTAATTCATGCTAGTAATAAAGTCATTTATATTATAATACGCTTTCTTTATAAGACTACCATTTATGTAGACAAGTTTCAAATTTCTTAATAGGTACTTTATTTGCATGTGTAGGTAGCTCACAAATAAAATAAAAATGAATGAATCAATGGTTCATTCAAACCACAAAACGCTTAGAGAGGTTCCTACTCGATAACTAAAGAAAGATCTTAGACGCGATAACAGCGCAGACATCATACATCAATGGCAAATTAGACCATAACAAATCTCATACAAGATCCGACCTAATGCTATCAAACACTCATCTAACTCCTGAAAATTTCGTGCACGCGACGTCCGCCATACCTATTTATAAAGTTCCAGTGGATTGTTCGTATGAAATACCGATGTTAGTCTTGAGCGAAGCTCGCTTCAAGGCGTTGCTTCTGCTCTTTCGGGAATCAGAAAAAAAATGAGTTCAGTGCAAACGGTGTGAGGGAACGAAGTGCGTATCTGCCGGTGGTTTTAAACAAAACACTATTACGAAGAATAACCTAAATGTAAGAAGTGGATGCTTTTTGATTTGCAAAGCGCGAAATAGTTTGCTGAGGACGTAATGATAGGATCATTTTTTAAATTGTAATCTAATTTTGTCCGATGAAACATTATTTTTCACACCAGTTTCCGTTTATAAACTATGTAACTACTGAATCAAATCATTATCAAACTAAAATAGAAAGCTTTAAACAAACACTTAAACACCTATCCATATAAACGTATGCATCCTATCAAGTAAATATCTACATGAGTACCTACAATATTATTGCACACTGTCCTTGCTTCTTGTAATAATTATTAAATGAATAAAAAAATCATAGAAATGTACAGAATAATATAAAATACATGTGAAACAGTTGAGCTATCTAAGGACCGTTTAAAACGATCTATAGATAGCGCAACTGATCCAGATCAGAGCCGGAGGGCAGCGTTCTCAAGACACTGGCGGCATTGCCACGTTGAATGGCAATGCTAATACGCTGAGCAAGACCTAATGCTTAGTTTCTTAGTTCCCCAAGTATATAGGTAATAATACCTAAGTACATATTAATTAATATATACGTAGGTACTACTTATAGTTCTAAATTAATTTTCTGTAGATATGTTTATTTTTTCATGGTCGTAAAAACCTATAAAAATATTATCACCACGCTACTTTACGTAGGTGGGTAGGTAAGGTATATCTTGTAAGAAAATGTATCAAACAGGTGTTTTGGACTTGGCAACACTAGCTGAGAAAGATAACACTTGTTTATCACCTACAGTTTGAGGTTAGGCATTCCTAAAACACGATTCTACCCATCCTAAGAACTTCCTTGAATCTTTTTGAAACCATGATGATCTAGATAACTACTCTACTACTGTTTGACACTCATACTGTTTGACCAACATTTCTAGTCTCTTTAATGTCGTCTCTTTTCTTTTAGTATATTTTTCTTTTCCTAGTCTATTTTTTCTTTTCCACATTAAATTTTTTCGTTAGAAAATCTAGCTTTTGAAGGTTATTCATGAAATATTACGGTGATGAACGCAATTGTGTCAAACTGGGAAATTCTAGAAAATAGCTGAACAACAATAACTCGTTAGGTAGTTATTGCAAGAATCTGTCTTTTAGTAAAAATATAATCCTTTTCTCCTTAATATAATGTACCTATGTAAGTACCTAAGTATCGTCAATGCGTCTAATGTCTGGTAGGAAGTTGTTGGTGTGCCAAAATTTTGTGATTAACTGTCCATACTCTACTATTCTGAGCTTATTGGAGTAAATAATTTCGTCTATGATTTCAGAGATATGGAATCTGCTCGAAATGTAAGCAAACATTGTATAAAACATAGATCTCATTGAGCAAGTGATTGTTTAGTAGAGATGTGCCGAAACGAAACATCAAAAATATCGAATCAATGAATGGAAGGTCTTGTTTTCTAGTAATGTTTATGCAAAGTGTTTTATTAAAATTAAAAACAGTTGATGAGTAAGAAGTTGAAAATGGTTTTATTAATATCATGCTGTTCGGCATCAGCTACGTATTTAACGTTGTTGTCATAAAAATATATGTTTTCTTCTTTGATTTTATGTATCATAATGTAACTTTATAAAATAAATATAAAATGTATAAAAGTTAGAATATTAATATATTATGTAGCGTTACATTTAAATACATTTATTTAATTTAGCTATTATAGTAGATAAAAGCAAACAGCTGCAGGTTGATACGTAGGTTTATTTTATAAAAGACATGTTAATATTTTGTTTCATGTTATTAAACACTCACGCTCATCAGAGCATTGACAACGTACCACCATGCCTATCGGTAACGTCAGCAAAGACCCTGCGCCGAAGAGAGAAAGCTTCAGACCACCATGGGTCAAAGAAAAGGACACAGAGCAGCCACCTGCCTGGACCCAGCGGAAACTGAAACCAGTCGCAGCGGAGAGTGCAGCACCCCCGAAGCTTGCTTCTATAGAAGTTGAAGAATACACTGTGAAGCCACTGAAGCGTAAGTAGAACTTTTTATTCATAAACTTCTAACCATTTTAAGATAATGACAGGTTTAGCCTCCGTTGGTATTGGATTAGGGGCTAAGCCAAAGGTTCATTAGAAAGCGGTACCGTCATATACGTAATGATATAACAAAGAACTAAAATGGTAGTAAACCCAATAATCTAGTGACATTTATAACTCTACCGCCTTCAGAACGTACCTATCAGACTAAAGCGTAATCTGGGATTATGGTGACAAGACCGTGCAGAACAGATTCTCAAGGCGGCAAAACTCATCCATTACAAATTATTTTTGCTTTGACCTGCACGGACTTCAAGGCACAAATGTCCAGCATACGTTTTAGTCTCTGCCGGGCTCAAGAAAAGAAAACGCAAAGGTGTAAGATTAGGTGCTTCTCCTAGGCTTGCCTCGCTGGATGACGAAGTGGACTCCTTGCTGTGGGAACGTGAAGAATACTTAATATTTACTGACTTCATTTTCTTTGGAAAATATCTTCTAGAAGATCTTTCCTTTTCCACCAGCCTGGACACAGAGGAACCTCAAGTTATTGGAGGGTACCGCATCACTTAAATTTCCTTCGTTGGATGTTGAGGAACAGGCAAAAAAGCCTTCGGAACGTAAGTAAGATGTGATATGAAAGCCGTTAAAAAGACAGACTTGGAAGAAATTGAAGGCAGTAAAGCATACTGCTACCTAAATCTACTTTAATAGTTGAGATTGGCATGTAAAGTGAGATTGCATGACGCGCATGGCTGTCTGATATGCAGGGATGTCCTAAGCACCGTTATATCTTGTTTGTTTAGATTATTATTATCAAAATGAATTTGAAAAACAGTTTACGGAAATACGTGTTAGACACTTGACTGCACGTGAGTGGTGATAACGAACCGCTCAATAATATTCAGCGTTTCAGGCTCAAGTGTGCTACTAATGCAGATAAACGTTATGGACACGCAATTAAGGGCGGGAATGCATTTTTTCACCTGAACAATGGCGTGCTACGAGCATGTATCGAACAAGATTTGGGTTCTTCGTGAGCTTTAATTTTAATTCATTTTTAATTCATAAGAAGGCTTGTTGCATTCCAAAAGGCAATGCCTGAACTACTTTTTGGGACTTATTGCATGCCATAAACAATTGACTAAATTGGAAGCATATATTATATAGAATTGCAAGACACTTGTTGGTTCCAGTGGTTTGTGTATTCCCGCCAATAATTTGAGCAGAGTTTTTCAGTTGTTTATAGAATGAAGAATGAATGAAGTTTGAATGCATCATTGGTTTTATTTATGGATATTTTTACGAGAATACTTTTTGTGAAAAATAAAAGCCCACGTCTTCAGAAAACGTCATATCCGTTGTTGACAAAATGTAGCGTCAGTATAGGAAACTCTGTAGAGTCACCAACGCAACGTAGAGCTATTGAAACTGTTAAGGGACAGATCAGATAGTTCAATATTACGCTGAGGTTGTAAAGCTAGAACTAGAAGCCGATTGCCGTGTCTTATCATTCACATAAAATTTAGCAAAAATATATATTTTACTAGCGATTACGCTGTAGTAAAAACTGTGTATTTAATTTAAAATCTGACTAATACTAATTTCAAATATGAACCAAACAGTTCCACGTTTGTTTAGAAATACCTAATCACAGACGTAAATAGCACACGAACGTCCCAACTTTTTCACTGACGCTACTCCAGCTAAAAGCGATATTTCATTGTGAATAATTTTGTGTATTCGTAGGTTTGTATACGTGTTGATATACATTCACGAATGTGGATGTTGTGACGTCAGCACCTGCCTGAAACTTTGGCAGGAGACACGAGCTTCGAATAATTGAGTCTCCGAAACCGAAGATTTTGTTAGTCTGGAGTTCGGAATCGGACGCGGTGTGTAAGAAACAGTAACAAACAGTTTTATACCCAAAAGAGTTTAAAATCCAATGGTTTTCATACAATTATATGTTTAGATTACAATGCTGTGAAGTTGTTTATTTTATGTGTGAAGTGCACATAGTGAAGTGCTCCAGTTCGATTGGGATAAGTGCGTAGTTGTGTGATTTCTGTCGAGCCCTTTGGTAGCATGTTTAGGTGAGATCTTTATCTTACTTTTGAGAATCATTGCATTCCGCAAAAGCAGTTATGTATCGGCCTTCACGTTATTTTGAAATGTTTTTCGATAATATGATTTTTGGTATACTATATGCCTTATATAAATAGTTAAAGTTATTGTAAATTGTACTCTGCTAGAAATGTTGACCTCCAAAAACGTTGCGAGTCAGACAATCATTGCCATTGCCAAACTCCTAGGCTCCTAGATTTTAGTAACAGACCATTTAGCTGGTAGGTACATACATAGCATAAAATAACTTGTAAAACTCATATTAAAACATTTTGTGTTGTGACGTAATCTTTCATGATGACGTGGACTTTGAACTATTATTGAAATCAGCCGCTAATTTCAATATTAATACAATACAAGATTAATATGGTTTAAATTCCATAAAGTCGGTGTGTAGATTAAACAAAATAAGGCCGAAAATGGAACCTTGAGTGATCCTAAAACTTAGGCTAATTAGAGAGCTGTATATTCTCGTTTCATAATGGAAGCAAAAGCATCAATTTTATTATTTCGTATTTATGCAAGTCATGCTATCTGTGTCAGTTTGCTTGCTTTAGATGTAGGTAGATATTTTGAGCGGCCGACGCCGTCTTTACGCGGTATTTTTAGAGAGGACACAGACTTTTTACAAAATAAACGAAGATGGCGATAGCAGTGATTTATTATAAAATCGCTACAGCTGTAACGAAAATTAAAACAGAATCGTAAAATAGATACAAATCATATTGTACGTTTGGACATTTTGTCGCTTACTCTGTAGGGCCGTTTCTCAGTTATAACTACATAATGATACTATTGTAGTTATACTATCTTTGATCTCTGAGAGGGAACCAGCTTTAAGAACATTCTTGACTTTTTAAAGTGACCTAGCTTTCCGAGTTTTAATAAAATATTTAGCTGTAGTAGGAACCTGCTAAATAAGTATTCTATAGTGCCGAGTTCTGTTTTTGCTTATTTAAATGTAGATGAGTAGGTACCTTCTTACATACAAGTTAGTTTACCTACATAACATCGAAATAAATAGTGCAGGTATTTATCCTATCTGTGAATCCTACGTACTTCCTAGGTGTCTTGTGCCAAGTGACCTGAATACTAGGGCAGAGAGTTCCACTTAATCATTCCGAGGTACTTAGCGGATACCTTATCTTTAACCAATATTTAGCCATTTTTTGAAAAAAACACCATAGCTTGTCTAATGTAATGAGGTATTTTCACACAACGTGCTAAAATAGCGAAGGTCGGCCATCTTGGCAGCGGCCATGTTTATTTACGTATGAATGCCGCGAAACTGCAGCGTCGGCGTCGTCGGGGCCGGGACACGTGCTTCTATCAATTGTGTGATTTCTGCTCTTTCCAGTTTGTCTATTTTACAATGCCTATTAAATACAGGTACCTTTTGGTAGCACAAGCGCTGGTCAGAAGATTATTTTAATTTACTCGCTGCTCGTGAACCTATAATAAACACTTCCATAATGGGACATAGAAAGAGAATCACGAAACTGCATCTAACTAGAACTTTATGAAGCATCAGATGCATCCAGAAGTCTAAAAATATAGTAAAAATAAGCTTTTGTTCATAAAATAAGCTGGTAGTAAAGACAACAAGCTAAAAGAGTGTGTAGAAAAGTTTATATCTAATTAAATATACAACCTGGCCGTATTTTGTATTTCTTTAAAGTAGTAGAATATAGATTGGTAGTTATATCTACTTAATAACCCAAATTAATAAAGTACTTTCTGTTACAGCTGCTTTGAAAAAACAGGCAACAATAAAGTCAGATAAAACAGAAAATGGTGTCTCAGAGCCTGTTGAAGAAAAACTAGTAAAACCATCAGCAGCAAAACAAGCCGATAAGGCTTCAACAAAACCAGAAGAAAGACCGAGGTTCGGTAAACCAGGATTAAGAACTGGACCAAAGCAACAAACAGACGATAAAACTAACGACAAAGTACCAGAAAAACCCGCTTTACGAAGTGTTAGGACCATCGATGATAAAGCTAAAGAAAAGTCTGTTACTATAGTAGATAAGAAATCAGAGAAAAATGGTACAGCGAAAACTAATAGCACGGTAAACGATAAAGTACCTAGTAACAGAACTACTACTATATCCAGTAAAGATAAAGCAACAGCCAAAGTCTTAAATGATAAGCCAACTGCGAAGACAGCAACAGAAAAACCTATTTTAAAACCAGTTGAGAAAGAACCGATAAAGTCGGCTCTAAAAAAAGTAGAGAAGTCCGAACCAATAAAACCAGCAGAAAAAACTGAAACCAAAGAAAAACCTGCAGCAAAAGTTGAAGTACTAGAAAAAGTAGAGGAAAAGTCAAAAATGGCTACAAAACCTCCTACACCCCTTGAAAAGACACCATCAAAGGTAATTATTTGACTAGAATTCAAGTTACAAATACCCAATGATTACTTGTCGACAAAATAAACTAACTAATAGTACAGTGGATATATTTATTGTACTGTACCTACCTACAATGACATTGAGACGATGTAGGCTGTCCAACATTGCGAACTGCGTAGATTTGTTTTTGTGAACACTAAAATGTGTAAACTACCTATACCTAAAGGGTCTCTCAAATTCTGTCAACGTTTAAAATATTTTAAAATAGTGACATCCTTTTTTGTAAGATAGGTGACAGGGCGAATCATAGAGCGTGTTTAGGCAGTGTTTAAGTTGAGAGACGTTTATAAGTACCTAAGGCCGATAACATATAAGTTCTTTTGTTATTTTTGAATTATGTATAATTTGATATCCTGCATGATAAACTGAATCAGATGACATGATTTGCGTAAGCTACATGATAAAAATGCTATTATCGTGAAGATCTAAATCTACTTCATCAGATTGATGTCCTTTCTTTATCAATGCGGTAATTACTATAATCTTAGCACACGACGTAAATTTTTTTATTTTACTTATATTATTAAATACCTACACATAAAAGTAGGTAAATATTTAAGAATGGAGTTAGTAAACAGGTACTTTAATGAACATTTACCGTAAAGTTAGTTAGTTTTCATATTTTTAATTTTTTTAATTTTTAATTTTTACTGTCAACATTTCTAATATTGTAATCTAATATTTTAATATCTGTAACTTTTCAGCTCCCACCGCGAAAGCCTTCTCTACAGAAAGCGTTATCAAAGGATATTATCGACGGCCCCGTGAAGAAATGGCGGGACCCTCTGCATGAGCGCGTCAAGGAGAACATAGACAAGACCCTGGCTAACGACACACCGAAAGGACACACCCTGACCAAAAACGAGAGTTTAAGAAGTACGTACAATTAATGTTCTAAAGTATCTACTTAGGAAGAATATAGAAAGAATCTTAGGAATTGAAAAGTAGTATTTCAACTTCTTATATAGATTGAAACCAGGAAACATTCTTAGGATGTTGTAGACAATTTTCTGCTGCCAAGTAATTAAACCTTGTAGTTTGTGTTCCGGCTGGCACGAAAAGTCATCGTTTTCTGAAATGTATTAATCTTATCAAACACTATCAGTTTTCGAATCAATTTGTTAGCCTGTTTTTCTATGTTGAGAAATATTCTACGCAAACAACTCAATCTTTACAAACAAAGATGGACCTATTGTTTTCATTTTAGCTTATGAATCAACTGATCAAGAATAGATCGTTCTACTTGCCTGGTAGTCCAACATTGACACACTACACTTTCTATAAAATATAATTAGACCGATTACGCCTTGCGTCGACAATGCAAGAGTGACGAATAGTATCGATTAGATCAATGTTGGCACTTGTGTGTGCTGTAAATGGGATATATTTTCAAAGATATAGTGAGAGATCTTGTATCTTTAGCTAGTTTTAAAGTTTCTTTAGTTTCTGTCTGTCTTCAGTTTTAAAATATTACAACTAGCAGTAAATTGGATTAGTAAAAATAGCAGATTTTGTCAATTTATTACAGACTTCAAAAAAAGGTTTCGGTATTTGTACATAAATTAATATTCTAAATAAAAAGATTATCTTTCAGCTTTTGCATTCCTAGACTTGATTTCAATTATTTAAATAGGTACCACTTCATTTATTACTAAGTTGTCGACTTTGAATAACCAGGCCTAAAATTGTTCATTTCTAAATTCGTCTCGAGTGGATAGAGCATCGTTACCTTTTGATCTCCTGTGCGCCAGTCTAGCTTTGGTCTAAATTTGGTTCGAAATAGTTTGCAGTTCCGTGTGCGTCTACGCTTCAGGTGCAAACGCCGACATGCGTCGGACGGGTTGCAAAGTCTACGTTGAAATTAAATCCATTTAGTTTTTTAACTATTAAGATTGTAACTTCTGTGATTTGAAGCTTTATTGAGGAAAGTTTTTAGTGTTTTGTGATAAGTGTTTATAAAAATACTGAATAGCAATATGGACGATATGGATGAGGAATCGGAAAAACATTCATTTCCTTACAGAGGTTAGTTACCTTGTATATATTAAATAATCATACATAAAAGGATGATCGTCGCAAAGTGTATATTATGGTATTTATTCAAAAATGAACTCATAAGGTTTAGGTAGGTAGGCAGGTATTATCGACCACATAATATCATACAAATATCGCTCGTAAGAGTTGAATAAACTCACTAGATAATGGATGATCACGATGAGACATCAAAGTAGTTACTTTGCATCTAGGAAGATACTACTTTATCAGGTCTGTTATCTTAGCTAAGTATAACTACTTATACCTAGGTCAGTAAGGTAGTAACAAAGTTTATTAATCTCGATACCCCAAATTTTCAGGTTTACTGAAGCCCACCCCGCCTCCGATGCCGCCACCGCTACCTCCAAAAATGCCGCCACCACCGGAGTTCAAGAAAGCACCGGTCGACCCGGCGAAGTTAAAGAAGCTGGATTCACTCCGTAGCAGACCAAGAAGGAGACCGGATTGGAGTGATATGATGAAAGAAGTGGAGGATGGAAAGAAGTTGAAACATGTTGTCTGTAATGACAGGTTAGTACTGAAGGTTGGATTGCAACCACTGAATTCAAATTCAAATAACAAAGGTATATATTCCAATACGATAAACATGGGAAAGTCAGACAGGGTACAAGAAGTACTTTATTGACCGAGCGAATGTCTCCATTTTAGCCTAGGCGAAATTGCTTTCGTATGTCTGTCCGACCGGCGTCTGTCCGGATGTTCTCCACTACAGGTCGCATTTCTCAGCCGACTCTCGTGAAATTTTGTAAGCAAGTTCTATAACTTTAAAAAATTTTTTGTCGATTAATTTTTTGGCGGAGATATGAGGGTTGAATACGTAATGAAAGTTATTTAAATTATTTTTGAATTAACAAGCTATGCAAAGACAAACTCGCAAGGTCTTCAGCTCACAGAGCCACTAGTAATATTTGTAATCTTACGGCGAACTGTTTGGTTAGCAAATTACGATTACGATTACGATTAGCCCATTGTGTCCCACTGCTGGGCAAAGGCGTCCCCTTGATCCCTCCAGTCATCTAGGTTTTGAGCAGATTGGACCCAAGCCCTATCAAAGGTGTCGTGATCATCTCGCCATCTCTTTTTGGGTCTACCACGGCACCGTCTCGCTGTCTCAGGGCTCCACTGAGGGGTGATTTTGACCCCCAGCTCATCCGGCATGCGACAGACATGACCAGCCCAGCTCCACTTAAGCTTCGCAACGTTTCGAGCTACTTCAGCATTTGGGTTCTGGAGCGAAAAGTTGCGTTGCGTATGCGGTCGGTACGTTTAACACCTGACTTATCTCGAGTTCGGACTTTTGGATGTTTGTAAGGGACCAATTTTGTGATCCATAAGTTAATATGGGGACAATACACATATCCATTAGCTTCCGTTTTTATGATATCGGAAGAGTGCCCTTCATAAGATCCTTCATAGACCAGTAGCTCCTCCATGCATTTTCTGTCCGCCTTGCTATTTCTTGCTCTTGGCGGGACTCAAAGAAGGGACTCAAAGGACTCAAAGGAGGAGGACTCAAAGGTTAGCAAATTAATCAATAATAATTTATTACAAATAGATTTACTACATTAAATCATAAACACAAATATTGTGTAAAATGGTCACAGCAAGTGCTTCGTAAATCGTTTTATTTCTCTTGTAATATATTTTTTTACTTCATGCCATAGCTTTCAAGATCTGAGATCTGAGATTTCTAAATTACAGAATCAAGATCTGATTCTGAAAGTTGATTGTACAATTGTATGCTTAAGCATAAGAAACTATTACCAACTTTGACAAGTCTATACTTAGGAAGACAAATAGGTATTATATTTATTTCATGTATTATAATTATGAATGTCACAGTTTAGGTTAAAATTATCAGGGTTTTGCTTGACAAATATTTGTATGTAAATTCTGTTGGGACTGTGAGGTATTTCCCCAAACTAAGATTCCATACACCACAATGGAATGGAAATATGCATGATAAACCATTTTGCAGTTCTTATGTCACAAATTGTCTGATTGCCTTTAGTGCGTAAACTGCGTCACGCAAAAAGAGCCCACCTGCGGCCTAGTTGCGGAAATCAGTCCACTCACCAAGTAGTGCGTAAACTGCTGACATTAATCTCTTAACGAGAGTGTTAATATGATTATTTCAAATAAATTTACTGTCTATGTCTATGCCTAAATTTATGTTGTCAAAATTATGTAAGATATCAATTGTATGCCCAACTCATTCGTCATTTAGATTGCGTAGTGTAATAATTAATATTAATTACAGGTTATACTAATCAATAAAATTGAAAATCAGTAGCATTTATTAATAACTTCCAGATCGCAGCCTATCATCACTAAATCAACATTAGTAAAAAACAAAGACCAGTTTATCTTCGAATCTGAAAAGCCAACCTCCCACAACGCGCTGCTAACTGAAATTAACAAGGGTATCAAGCTCAAGAAAACAAAGACCAATGACAGGAGTAAGCCGAACCTGGAGGGGTTGAGGAAGTTCAGAAGACAGATGACAATCGAGGAGCAAGTCCAGAAGTCGATGTCACAGGCTAATTTAGCAGCTTCTCCATCGGGCGTAGCTTTAAACGATGTAAGTATCTACATAAATTGACGAACTCTGTGGGCGCTGTTTGCATTATCTCCAAATATTTGTTCCAGTTCTGGGAGTTTTTCTGTGTCATCTATGTATTTAAAAAAAATACTGGTTGCACTCCGGGAGTGCCGACAGAAATTAAAACTTATTTTGGCGCGTTAGACATTTTTTAAATAGGTAGGTACTAGGGTTATTGGGTTATTGGGTTATTGGGTTATGAATTGCATTTTATTTATGAATTGTATTTTATTAGTGTATTTTATTATATTAGAAACTTTAAAATACATTTAATATTCTTTTATGTTTTTGTTCAGAATGTAGATAATATATCAAAGAACCTAACTCAGTAAACTTCTCCATACAAAAGTAGCCTGTAAACATGTGAATTAAGGTTTATAATCAAATGGGGCGAGCGCGGCAGCCCTGCGTCTCGCGGTGTCGGTAACGGTGTTGCGAGTCCAGAGGTTTTACCTCATCTAAAAATATGCGTACCACGCTAAAAGAAGTTTTCACTTCAAAAATAAGCATAATAGTTGTATAACAGTCATCTGGTTCTCATTAGTAAACTCTGCTTACTTTGGGGCTAGATGATGCTGTGTTAAATGTCTAGCATTATTTATTTATTGAATTTAAGCTGGGCATAAAGCCTTACTAATTATTGTTTGAACACATTTTAATACCGTCATGGTTTAAGGACATGAATAATCAACAAACGGTATTATTATTCCAGTCTCAAATCCCTGCGCCAACAGCAGAAGAAGAAGAAATCGATGAAATGGACGACATTGACCATGTGAGAGACGATCTCCAATCTACAAAGCAGTTGCTTGCTATTGAACTAAGGTAAGAGTATGTAATAATCGTAGAACTTGTTGAATATACAGAGTGGACCTACACCTACAATGACTACGTTAGATGAACATACGTACCTACCTGGTTTCGTATTTTGTAATTTCAGAAGTTTTTTTATTTCATTACTAGCTGACCCGTGCCCAGTTCGCTGGGCGGTTACAGCTTCACAAATAAATATTAAAGTACTAATATCGCTATTAAAAAAAGATAGCTATTCAAATTATTGTAATAATTACATTAACAAGGTTACGAATTAATATTGATGGATGACGCTAGCGGCCATTCGCGGCTTCGCCCGTTCCGTTTCTGTTCCCATTCCCGTTGTTTTTCCGGGATAAAAACTACCCTATACTTATCCTTATCCAAGTTACTAACTATATTCATATTAAGTTTCATCCAAATCGGTCAAGAGGTTCTTGACTTTCTTTTATATATATAGATTATCGAAATAAAACCATTCTCTTTATCTTCTCGGGGCAACCCGTACGTAATACCTGTACGGTTGCACCTCTTTCGGCGTCCCGTAATGTGCCGCGTAGCTTTTCCGCTGCTAAAATTCCAATCATCTTGATAGAAATTTTGATTTTTAATAAATTATTAAATCATTTAGTTTTATGAAAATTTCTAAATTTTAATTATAGGCTTCAATTATTAAATTTGTTTTTTTATGATTACGGATCACTGAACTGTATTCGTGTGTTCATGGGACACGGGTAAAGTTAGCTCCAGGTGAAAACATTACATGATGATGATGAAGGTAATGAATTCACTGTTACCGACAGAAATAAAGAAGCACAAGAAAGAGAAAACAAACGCCTACTCACACGAATAGCAAACTTAGAAGCAGAAGTAGCAAGAGAACGTGCAATCATAAAACAAGAGCAGCACAAAACAGTTATATCAGTAACAGATGCCTACGATGAAAGATTAGTAACCAATCTGAAAATGGAGGTGGAAAAAGCGAAAGAGACAGCAGATAATCTGGAGAAACAGTATTTACAGGCAGCGGAAGAGAGAGATACAGCTATAACTGAATTGGAAGAAGTGAAGAGAAGGAATGCAGAATTAGAGAAGAAAATGGAGCAAGCGCTAGCGGTAACTTAATTATCTTATAGAAACTTTACTTTAAAAGATTTTCATTCGTACACAAATGAAAACGTACTTCTTTAACTTTATTTTCATACTAATTTATAAATCCAACTATAGACGCGTTAAACTCTTGCTGCAAACTCGATCATAAATTATCGGAACGAGACAGCAATATTACTCTTTCTCTCGCACTTAGGAGAACGGCACGATCCTTTTGTTTTAGCGCAGAGATGTGCATTATTGGAGTCGATAAGAACTATCGAGTGTCAACCGTTCTTACACTAAAAAGGTAGCGGTATTTATACCTGATTAGTGTTTGTTAACTACCCACATGAAGTACCTCCCGACTACCTGATAATGACCTCTCCGACCGCGCAACCACCAGGCGCTCTCGCTTAGTCATTCTTTTTATTGATAACGTGCATGCGCCCGCGCCGAGTACTCAATTTATGACCGAGTTTGCAGCGAGAGTTTAACGCGACTATAATAATAACCAATTTGGCTTTTAGTAAGCTTTTAATGCTTTACTAACACCTTTGCAGAATAATGTAGAAGAAATGTTTATATCAGAGGAACCGCTGTCTTTCTATCAAAAGAGACAGCTGGACTTCGAGAAGCAATGTAGGTTACTGAACATTGACATCAACTCTCCTGAAGCCGAGAAACTGAGAAAAACCGCTTCTGATGCTAACAATAATGCTTATGGTGCCGCTTTTACTAACAATGAGGATTACGAGGTACTGCCTTTTGCATCTGTTCTAAACTACTTTACACATAATATAGTTAAAATATAGGATAATTATAATGAAAATGAGCAACAAAATCTTCTTACTATGCCACAAAAAGTCAAAAGGTGATAAGAGGAGAAACTTTTAGTTGGTACTAAACAAAATGGTCAAGTGCGAATGTCGCGTCTAAGAGGAAACCCTCTTACATGTTGAGCACACTTGGGGTCTAATGGTAGTTGCCCCGCCTTCCGTTTCTAAAGTCGTGGATGGTAAAAAAATAAATTAATAATTAAAAAAATAAAATAAAAAAATAAAATTATATATTTTAAATAAATAAATTGTTTGATTGTTTACGCTATACCAGTACTCTCAAACGGTGAAGGAAAACATCGGGTGGAAACCGGCATGTCATAGAGCCTAAGAGAGAGAGCCTAGAAGAGATGTGCCAAGTGCACGAAAGGAGCCTAGAACGCACATTAATCCTTTCACCACGCTGGTTTGTAATAACTAGTCACTAGATAAGAAGAAGATAACCTACTTTTTCCCCATCACCCGGACAAATAAACACAAACATAACTTTATGGGTACTTAAAAAAATCTTCATGCATGTACTTCAAGGTTAATTATTAATTTTTTTTACGTGATTTAACTACATATTAAATGTTTTCTGATTTTCCTTTGCTTGTGCTGTGAGACCTTGCTTCTTGCCAAATTTTATGGTTCTAGGTCAACGGGAAGCCTAGAAGGTCACGACCAATAAGTTTTGATTTACCGATGAATGTCAAAATGAGCGGCATTAATGATTCCAGTATTTTTTGATTGCGTTGACTTAGAAGCTTGAATTTTTATAGTTCCCAAGGACCGTAGACCTAAGTATTTGATATTAATTTCAACTTCATACCTACACGCACTCCTGAGGGTCTTTACAGACAGACAGACAGATGGACAACGAAGTGATCTATTTGGTTGAGGTTTCCATTTTCCTTTTGAGGTCGGAAACCATCAAAGTCAAATATTCTTTAAATTCATAGATTCTACTTCATGTATCAAAAAAAAAGATAATTAAAAAAAAATGATTCTTAAATAAACTGACGCAAAAAAACCTTCAATAAAAAGATAAAAAATTATGAATAAAATGTTTTTAAAATAAAAATTTCTGAATTATTGAAATCAGTATGTACTCTCTTGGTTAAATTTAGGTACTTACCTAAATTTACTTACTTGCTTACTTACTTAATTTAGGTACTTACTTGGGTTTCAGGGTATAATGCCAACAAACGTTGGATCCAGACGTGCCAGCCATGCCATCAAATCACAGCTCTCTGTCACCAAAGATGACAGCTTTGAAGAGGAAGAGGAATCTGAAGCAGAAGAGGTAATAAAAATACAAGAGTTGATCTCATAATAACACATCAGATAATGTAGCGTTAAGCTCTGTTGCCGCTTTAATTCATCCATATCCATACTAATATTATAAATGTGATAGTTACTATGTCTGTCTGTATGTTACCTTCAATGGCTGTTTATAAAAAAAAACTATAATGAAGAAAGTTAAATAAGTGATGAAAGTTTGTACGGTGAACCTAGATACCGCAGAGCCTAACACAACATATGGAACTGAGACTTGGTCGCTAACTAGGACGACCCCCCACCCGATCGACTGATGACATTGTAAAGATCGCAGGAAGTCTGTGGATAGAGAGGGCTCAAAAACTTTCTTCCTGGAAATCAATTGGGAAGGCCTATGTTCAGCAGTGGACTTAAAGGCTGATATGATGATGATGAGATGATGACCTAGATAACAAAAGTTAAAAATCGTCGGGCGCGGTTAGTACTGGCATGGGTGACCGTATCTTTTTGTACTCCATTACGATTTCAAAAAAAAATCTAATTAAATTTAATCGTATTCACTCACTAACTCGCTATAAAGGAAATCATCCTTTAATCCAGGAGGAGGGCCAAATGGATTTTAAAGGAAGATTTCAAAATCAACATAGTGATGGTTCTTTGCGGGTAACAGCAAGTTCAAAATAAAATGACAAGAATAGACTATAGTTTAACGCCAAAGTAGCTAATTATTTCATTATGACATAGACGCTAGGTATGTTCAGAAAATCCGACTTCATTCAGTTGCCTCATCACACTAGTACTAAAAACTAGAAAAACTTTTTGTTTGTTCAGCGAATATGCTTCCTAATAAAGATCGCAAGAGAAATTTGAGGCATTTAAGAAAATATTTTTGTTTCTGAATGAGAGTATATGCAATTTTAGGAGGAAAGCGAGGAGAAGAAACAGAAGCGAATGGAGAAGGAGGTCCGAAACATGAGAAACAAAATACGACACCTGAAGGAGAAACAAGACAATATGAAGAGAGAAAGGATGGCGTACAAGATGTCATTGAAAAACCAACAGGCTGCTCTCAAGTAAGTTAGATGGCTGATGAATTCCCTTCACTACATAGTATAAAACAAAGTCGCTTCCCGCTGTCTGTCTGTCCTTATGTATGCTTAGATCTTTAAAACTACGCATCGGATTTTGATGCGGTTTTTTTAAATATTGATTCAAGAGAAAGGTTTATATATATAATACATGCATAACATAGTAGAGAATCACTGATACTGATATGATTTTAGAGGTTTCTATCACATTACTCATTCTGTAGTATAATTAGTATCAGCACTGCACCCGTGCGAAGCCGGGGCTGGTCGCTAGTGTTAAGTAAATGGCAAATGAAGTCAATGAATAAAACACAAAACATCGTATTTTCAGGGACGAGAAGAAAAAATACAAAGAGCTGAAGCGTGAGGTAGACAAGATGGCAGCAATGATGAAGGAAGTTGGCTCAGACGATGAAGACGAAGACGAGGAAGAAGAGGAAGAAGAAGAAGAAGAGAAGAAGAGCGAGAGCGAAGAAGAAGAGACGGAGACAGAGACGGAGCAGGACACGGAGAGTGAAACTGAGAGCGAAAGTGAACCAGAGGTAAGAAAACAACACATTGACATTTATTTCACATAACAACCTCTGTGGCACAGTTAGCCAAGGTCCGGCGGCTGAGACGCAGAAGGTTGCAGGTTCAAATACCCGCCACGGGACAAATGCTTGTATGATCTGCAAGTATTAGTCTTGGTTCTGGGTGCTGGGTCTGGGTGCTTCTATGTATAATATATATGTATTTACAAAAATAATAAACATAAGTACCTAGTATATCAGTCATGTGGTACCTACCCATAACACAAGCTATGCTTACTTACTTACTTCGGGGCTAGATGATGCTGTGTGAAATGTCCGGCATTATGTATTTATTTACCTAAAAGTTACAAAAAAAATCTTTTATGTCGTGGCATTGGTGGACAATCCACACAACATCATCTGGCCCCAAACTAAGCATAGCTTGCACTATGGGAACTAGAGGACTGATAGAATACTTACATATTTTTAAATGCGCGTCAACGCGCGTGTGATACCTCTAGTTTTGCAAGCACAATAGCTCGTTTGATCTCTCGTTTCAAAAGATTTTCCACTTCCAGGATGCTCCTCTTCCCAAGAGGAAGGACAACCTTACCACCCGCCTCAAACGCCACGAGTCTCGCGTCAACGCCTTGAAAAAAGGCAACGCTCTCCTCATGGCTAACGTGGACCGGCTGAAGGATGACGTGCTGAAACAGCGAGAGGAGTCGTGTTCGTTGAAGAAGGAGTTAGACTCGCTTATTGATGACTTGGATTAGGATAGCTTGACCATTGCATGGGTCATTTGTCACGAGAGCTGAAATGGACAGGAACGAGCTAATTTGTCACGCGGCCAACGACTAACGCTTTTTATCTTTAATAACTACCTACTTATTTAATCAACTTCTAAACACTAATCCTCTAGTCTATATTCAGATATTTAGATAGCGTGGCGTTTAAGTATGATCTGTCCTTGTCATTCTAATGCCAATAAATAAAGATAGCAAAAGATTTGAACAAAATTATTTTGACCGTGTTGCGATGGAAACATTGCTCTTATATTATTATTATTTTTTCGAGTTATTCACGGTTTAATTAATTGTGGTGATTTTATTTATATAGAACTAAAGTTCTTGACTCTGGTGAAAATGATTGAATTAGAAGCTTTGTGTTTCTTTCTTATTCGAGCAAAAATAATTTGTTGAATTATTTTCTAAAATGAAAATACAATTTTATATAAAATGACAAACAACAAGATAAGACTTTGCGACATCATTATTATAAACAATGTAAACACTTGACACTAGCAAAATTTTAATTTTTTTTTTTATGACAACAGCCTTAAAAGAAGATTTAAACAACTTATTTGCTACATCTTCTCTAAAATAAAAATCTATTTGCTGTTCGTTAGTCTCGCTAAAACTCGATTACGGCTGGTCTGATTTGGTTAATTTTGGTTTTGAATTATTTGTGGAAGGTTTAAAAGGTGAGTAAATATGAAAAAATGCTTGCTTTTTTATTTATTGATTCTGAGGCGGTACGAAGTTTGCCAGGTCAGCTAGTAATGTATAAATATTATATAGAGCAAAAAAAGCCATACTTTACCGCTAAGCTAGTTAATTATAATGATTATAGAATACAGGGTGAGAACTTGCTTTACGAAAAGACTACCTAAGCTTGCGTAAAGTCTCCCATTTAGTGAAAGCGCACATGCGTTATTCTTCTTATAAGTCCGGTGAATTATTGGTTTTAGAATCTTATAGCCTTTAAAATAAAGACTTCGTGAAGACTTTCACAGTGCTTCGTGAAATGAATGAATCATCTACCTACTTTTAATTATTAATTTTCAAGTAGGTAGATACCAACATACTTAATTATAACTAAGTGCCATGTTTTTTTATTTCCTTTAGCTAAATTATAATCATCACGTGATTTGTACATAAGTAATTTTAAGATTAATTTTATTCTTTTAAATTGTGTAATCTAATATCACACAATAAAACTTTTTCACAAAGATTACCTTTGTATTTCTTATAAATCACCATCAACTAACAATAGATCAAATCAAATGATGCTTCTCATGCTTTCAAGAGATCAGCTCGACTCGTCCTAGTCGGGAAACGCACGACAAGTCTAATAACCTAACACATTTTCCGTAAGGACCCGCAAGTGAATTTCAACAAAGGAATTTCCTTAAAACTACCGTACGTAAACTGCGTGAACTTGTATCAAATATTAATATAATTTACCTATATTTACAGTATATATACATATACAGTATATGTATATATACAGTATACATATACAGTATATATTACCTATATATATATAGTGGGACTATTCTCACTATACCTCAAACGTCTCAGTAACTAAAAGATTTGAGGAGGTGTCTACCAAACATCGGGTGATTTCAGTCGTGAACTTGTTTGTTATGTCTTCTAACTTTTGTTAGAATGATTTAGGACTGATTTGTCATTTAATAAGATGTTTTTAAGTTATCTAGCTAAGTTAATTGGTAAGTAAGACATGATTGTGTATTTGAAAAACCCAGAACTAGGTATAAAAAAATATTTCAGCTTAAGCGTTTGAGAAGGCATAAGGATTTGAATGGATTTGAGCATTTGAGGGTTAAGAAATCAAAGAGGTCTGAGGGATCAAGTAGTTCTAAGGGATTCAAGTGTTTTGAGGGAGTTGATAGCATTGATGATTTTCGTGTATGATTCACTAAAACCTTAGGTGTTTGTATAATGGGTGTAAGTTCATGAGTTTCGACATTGATTACTGTTTCTATCGGATATCCACGCCTTCGACCAGTTTATCGTAAAGTATTTCTAAACAGAAAAAGCGAGATCTCGTTCTTGAGAATGATGCATTTAAACTTATAACTAATCGTTAAAAACGAAAAAGCATATATGATTATAAAAGCTTCTTGTATTTAAAGAATGCCCTTGTTATTTATATGTTTAGATATTTTGATGATTGAGATTTTGTTTTTAATATAGGTACCTAATGTTGAGTAGACTTGCGAAAGATCATCACCTAAGAGTATGGAGATGATATGTTTCTGATAACATATAGAAAGAAATAAAAATAATATGAGTTTATTTGACGACACCAGAACGGTAAGCAGGAACAATGATAACATAAATTGGTACCTAAATAACCAAACCTAAAAGTAAGTAATTAATACAGAATATCAAGTAAAAAAGTAAAAAAAAACGTTTATTGCCTTAAGAGATTGGTACAAAATTGATAATCTTTTAAATATCAAAATCTTTTAAATATAACGCGCCTAGCGTTACAAGATCGTCCGTTACGTCCGTTACTAAGGTCAATGGGTGCAAATTCAGCATCTGTTGTTAATAAGTAGGTAGTAGATATATCTAGCTACCTAACTTCATTAGAGCAACGTGTGCAGATACAGCTTCTGCATAGGCAAGGAAAATCCCAAGTAGAGTTATCCAATATAGTGAAATGTTCGCGCCGATCAGTGCAATATGTTAGTGAGCGATTCGCTGCTACCGGATCACATCAAAATAGACCCAGAACTGGGCGCAAACGCATCACCACCGACCGTGAGGAGCGTCAGTTGCTAAGAGAATCATTGAAAAATAGGAGGAAAACCTCTTTGGAGCTCGCTGCTGAGTTGTCAGCTGAAATTGATAAAACAATTTCTGGTCGAACTGCTTGCCAAAGACTTCTAGAAGCTGGCCTGAAAGGTTGTAAAAAAATTATATGTAGTAGGCTAGTAGGTACTTAAAGTAGGTAGGTACATTTTAAAATATTTAGGTATAAGCATACCGTCAATCCTGTGTCCCACAATACAAGCTTTGATATATTAGGTATGTTTGGGGCTGCGTGAAATGTGCGAAGTGATGTTTAATTAGGGTGTATGCATATTAAAGGTGCGTACCTATGTGTGTGTGTGCGCGGGTGATGTGTTGGTGTATTAGTAACGCATGTAGATTTTATGATTTGTTTATTTACCACAGGGTTTATGGGCTGTTTCTACACTGTGCTGTGTTTTTGCAAGCTCTTATTTAGTTTTTGTTTAAATTAAAGTTTTTTCCCGTAAAAGAGGTGGCAAATCATTCGTTGTTTTTTGTTTGGGTAGGTATAACTAGTGTTGTTAAGTTTTGAACGGGTATTTATGATACCTATGTGATACATACATCCTTGAACCATCTCAATTTATCAAAAATAAATATTCAGGTTTCTTGTTCTTATTCCAGAGATTTTTTTGGGTAGTGCAGGCTAAGTGAATTTCTCGTCTGGCCTTCATTTTAGGTATACCTACTCTTCTCACCTAAGGACCTACCAATCCACTAAGTACTTACTTAAGGAAGGCCATCCATTGGCTGGTCGAACTAAAGGGACTTCTAAGACTTCCGAACTTTGACAGTTAATAGCGGCCATATTGTTGATGCTTCATCTGTCAAATTGGCTGTTATTTAATTTAGTCTGTTTTGTCAAATCAGCATGGACGGATAAAGCATTTGCATTTGCAACTGCATTTGAAGTCCATTCGTTTGTAATAAACATATGGTTATACATGAACACTTGAAATAAGTCGTTTAAAATATCGAAAAAAATCTTATGTTATTTGTCATTTCGCGCAAAAACGTCACGCGAGATGTGAAAATTTTACAGGACCTTTATTTACTTTTTAAAAATGTAAGCATTTAAATCGCGGCATTGGCGAAATTGTGGTCCCTTTCACAACCAAGAACACAGAAAGTTTTAGAGTATTTTTGTGATGTGTTGGTCAAAGGAACACCTTCAATGGTAAACATCTTTTAAGTATTTCGCTAGTTTTGTAACCACCTGTAACGTACCTAGTATTTATCTGTGATAATTAATCGAAAACTATTTCAGAACTGCCCCGATTAACAATATTTGCCAATAAAAGCTGTGGACTGTCTACTACACGCTTGTAACGCTTGCAACGCAAGCGGGCTTTTGGTGAAACCGATACAGTTAGTGATCTAGGTAAGTTTCATATTGCAATAAATTTATTTCCATCCCCAAGAACATATAGTGATAATAAAGCTCCCGCCCCCTGGGTCACCATCACTTGTATTTCCTGCATACAATAGTCTTGCACAATAACATGAGTATGTTATGTTTATTGTTTAAAACAGAAAATAATGAACTTATTAATTTGATTACATCACAAAATAACTTTTTATTGTATACTAGCTGCTGACCGCAACTTCACATGCGTAGTAATTATATAAAAAAATAGATCATGAGCATCTCTAAGATACTATCTCTATCTCCTTACCAAATTTCATCAAAATCCGTTCAGCCCTTCAGCTGTGAAAAGGTAACAAAAGACAAAGACTCTTTTGAATTTGTAATATTAATATATATTGTGTATTTCATTGTTAAGTATATGTGTAATTTTTTATTTAGGTCAGCTACGCATTCAGTGCCAAGGAGAAGCCTACGCCCGGTAAATGACGGAACAATCTTTTGCACGCATCTCTTTGCTATTGAGGAGCAATGGGGGCCACAGAGGGCCAAAGTCACTCATCCGGGATACTATTCATGAGCTGTGCAGAGCAGGGGGTCGACCATGAAGCGACATTTCGAAAGTACGGACCGTAATTTCGGCAAATTCCTACCATAAAATACATTTATTCCGTTTTCGGTCCTGAAAACGGCACGTGACAATCCGTCATTCATAATTCCTACCATGAAGCGTCCGTACCAAGGAAGTGACGGCAGTTTGACAATACTTCTTTCGTAATTTTAACCTCCAATTTCACGAAAGATCAAGAGCTAACTTTTTACTTTCGTAAGTATCAATTTTAGTGTTTAATGTACTCTAATGGACAAAAAAGTTGTTTAATCGTGATTGTGTTGAAATGTTAAAGTGTAAAACGTGTTTTAAATGAACTATTTGATGTTATTATCGTTTATAAATTTTCTAAAATAAACCTACCTTCTTACGTACGAGTCAGTCCTAGTTTGAAACCTATTCTAGTCTAGTTATAATGGCGAGTTTGCCATTGATTTTTAAAGTATTAGACGATGAACGGCATAAATACAAAAAGTATATGGACATGGTTTAAATGATCCTAACCTCTCACCAGAAGACATCAACAATGAACTCTTCCGGCAGCCTTTGCTCGAGACAATCAACTACTGCAGCCCTGAACTAAGGTCGAAGAGCTACGGATGTTTTGATTCAATTACTTGGGTCTAGAGCATCATAATAATAAAACAAAATGTAAATAAATCGTATACTTTTATTAGTATGTACTTATTATTAAAAACTATTAAGATAATAAAAAGTTCATAATGTGCAATGTTTTTATTTTTCTCAAAATGTTTGGGTGCTGGCCTGCACTGCTATGCACAGCTCCTGAATAGTATCCCGGATGAGGGACTTTGGCCTTCTGAGACCACTCATAGGTCACAGAGGGCCAGATTGGGCTCAAGATTGATCCGTCATTTACCAGGCATAGGCTTCTCCTCGGGACTGAATGCGGAAGTGGGCTGAAGAAAAAATTACAGATATGACAATGAAATACACAATCCATGTTAATATTATAAATTCAAAAGGGTCTTTGTCTTTTGTTACCTTTTTACAGCTAAAGAGCTGAACGGATCTTGATGAAATTTGGTAAGGAGATAGAGTAAGTATCTTAGAGACCGGCATGGTCTATTTTTTTATATAATTACTACGCATGTGAAGTTGCAGTCAGCAGCAAGTACACGATAAAAAGGTATTTTGTGATATAATCAAATTAATAAGTTCATTATACTCTGTTTTAAACAATAAACATAACATACTCTTGTCATTGTGCAAGACTATTGTATGCAGGAAATGCAAGTGATGGTGACCCAGGGGGCGGGAGCTTTTTTCTCAGTATATGTTTTTGGGGACGGAAGTATATTTATTGCATTATTAAACTTACCTAGACCACCAACTACATATTTGTATCGGGTTCACCAAAAACCCTCTTGCGCCAAGAGCGTTACGAGCGTGTAGTACACAGTCCACAGCTTTTATTGGCAAATATGGTTTGTCGGGGCAATCCTGAAATAGTTTTCGATTAATTATCACAGACAAATACTAGGTAAGTTATAGGTGGTTACAAAACTAGCGGAATACTTACAAGATGTTTACCTTCTGCCATTGTTTAATATTCTTAATGCACACGCCCAGAGCATTTAACTCGTCAGTCAGCCAAGCCCACAAATCTCTAGAGTGGTTGTGACTTTCTGCATTCTTCAAGTGAACGTGGGCTAATTCTTATTGTTCTTCTAGTAATGACAGCATGTATTTGTGCTACAGTAGGACTGTTTATCTAACATTTAAAACACTATGTGAGTTACACTTTTACACGTAAATGAGTACAAAACTTTCTAAGTAATTTACATCGTCATTACTTATCATTGATGTTCCTTTAATTGACCAACACATCACAAAAATACTATGAAACTCTCTGTGTTCTTGGTTGTGAAAGAGACCACAATTTTGCCAATGTTGCAATTTAAATGCTTACATTTTTATAAAGTAAATAAAGGTGACGAAAATAAAATAAAGTAAATAAAGGTGAAATAATGTCGCGTGACGTTTTTGCGAGAAATGACAAATGCCATTTATTCGATATTTTAAACTACTTATTTCATGTGTTCATGAATAACCATAATGTCTAATACAAACGAATGGACTTTTTAATATGGTCGGTTCATACAAGTTCATTTTTTCACACGGTGTATTGTGTACGTTAAAGAACTTCTCATCTTTCATTCAATCACGAAAAGACCCCGAACGAAAGAAATAAGTCCGTTGTTACCTCATGGTAGGTATAGCCTTCCTATTTCGTGCGTGTGTCGGACGGATCCGTAATTTCGGATTGCCATCTTCATGGTTGACCTGCAGTGCAGGTCAGCACCCAAAACATTTTGAGAAAAATAAAAACATTGCACCGATTATGAACTTTTATATACTTTATTAGTGTTTAATAATAAGTAGTTACATAGTAATAAAACATTAGATTTATTAAAATTTAGTTCTATTATTATGATGCTCTAGACCCAAGTAATTGAATAAAAGCATCCCTTGCTCTTCGACCTTGGTTCAGGGCTGCAGTAGTTGATTGTCTCAAGCAAAGGCAAAGGCTGCCGGAAGAGTTAATTGTTAATGTATTCTTGTGAGAGGTTAAGAGCATTTATACCATGTCCATATACTCCTTGTATTTATGCCGGTTATCGTCTTATGCTTTAAAAATCAGTGCCAATCTCGCCATTGTCACTAGACTAGAATATAGATATCAAACAAGGACAGACTTGTACGTAAGCAGGAAGGCTTGTTTTAGAAAATATATAAATGATAATAACACCAAATAGTAACATTTCAACACAATCAGGAATTAAAAACTTTTCTGTCTATTAGAGTACTTTAAAGACTAAAATGATATTTACGAAAGTAAAAAGTTAGCTCTTGAGCTTTCGTGAAATTGGAGGTTAAAATTACGAAAGAAGTATTGTCAAACTGCCGTCACTTCGTTGGTACGGACGCTTCATGGTAGGAATTATGAATGACGGATTGTCACGTGCCGTTTTCGGGACCGAAAGCGGAATAAATGTATTTTATGGTAGGAATTGGCCGAAAGTACGGTCCGTAATTTCGGAATGTCGCTTCATGGTTGACACCCAGTTTCACTCCTTTACCTTCTATGGAAAGTCATTTACAGTGCAGGCTGTCCGCTTGTGGAACGCGTTGCCTATATCAGAAAGGCAAAGACTCTTCCCATCTTCAAAAACTTGGTCATGAAACATTATTTGTCGTGCTGTTATACGTAGTCATTTCTGTATTGTTGATTTTTTATACTGTTTATCTTTATAAGTATATATATCTTTATATATATATATATATATATATATATATATATATATATTTCTATTGAGTTCATATGTATGTATATATTTATATTAGTATTTGTTTATCTTATACATATATGTAAGTATGTAATTATATAAATACACCACACCTACATGCCCCTTCTCTGTCTATTTATAGTCCAGTCCATCCAACGGTTGCCTGGTAGAGATCGCTATTAGCGATAAGGCCGCCCATTGTATTGCCTTAAATAAATTTAGTTTTTTTGTTACTGTAATATTCTGTGTGGTAGTCAATAAAGTGTTTTCTATCTTCTATCTATCTATCTATCTACCCAGTCTATCACCGTCAACAAATCAAATCAAATCAAAACATTCTTTATTCAATAAGGACCACTTTAAATCGTCTTACATGCTAGTGAATCTAGATGCCGGTTCCTCTTAACCCCAGTTCAAGAAGAATCCGGCAAAAAATTCGTATGGTCTTAACACTTTTTTGTATGGTCCTTGCCAATTTTGTTACGGATGCCGAGTCTAGTTAGAACAGATTCATCTCAAGATAATTATATCTATCTGTATAATTATCTGAAATTTTATAATATGCTTTTTATTACGTTATTAAATTTGCTAATCGACATTTCTAACGCGTCGCTTGGGACTTTGTTATAGAAGCGTACACTTTGCCCTAAGAAAGACTTATTAACTTTAGCGAGGCTAACTGTGAGAACAGCGAGTTTATCGTTATTTCTAGTATTAATAATTAATATAAATAATGCCGGAAATTTAACACATTACATAATACTATGATTATCGCATTTTTTTTTAAAACAAATAAAAGTTATTGTGAACATTTTCGTGGATATACTGACAAGGAACTGTTATAATATTTATTTCTTAAAATTTGTTTCTATGTGATTATCTGGCCTATGTCATAAATTGCACGAACAGGCCTTTCTGCAACACAAATATGGTGATAATATCTGCAGCACTCCCCTACAACAGAATGCCATAAGACATAATGCTATGAAAGTAGCTGAAGTAAACGAGTCTAGCGGTATCTACGTCGATAAAATGACTGATCTTTTTGACAGCGTATGTTGCAGAACTGCGTCTCTTCGACAATTTAATTACGTGCGGGCCCCATTGCAACATATTATTTAATGTAATGCCAGTAGACACTGGTGTCGACGAGATCTATCCATTCGTTTTTAAATTTTACATTGGCTTTCATCTGTTTAACACTGGGCAGTAAAAAACGAATGCATTTCGTTATTTTCTCAAAAAGTTGTTTACATTAACCATGTAACAACCTTAGAGAATGCATTGTTTACATCGTTAAAATTAGTGAACAAACAGTAGGTACAATCTCGTGATCATCCAAGTTTATAAGTTTAGGTTTATATAAATAAAAAAAAACGGCGGCGTTTTATTATGTCCTTTAGTATTATATTGAACTATAAATCAGTAAAATAACAACATCTCTCCATTATTTTATTTTTTGAATGTCGCCGTCGGTTGGTTAAAAATTGGTTAGGTACCTAGATTTAACCTTCGATTCGGAGTTCACTGTGAGGTCAAGTTGCTTAGGCTATAATTGCTTAAATTAAAGCTTGGTTCACATAGGTACATATATTTAGAACTAATAAGTTTACGAGTAGGACCCAAACATAAACATCAAGCACGTACCATACGTATATAGGTACGCACGTACCTACTAGGTAGATGCATTCAAGGCGATATCTCCTAAGCGAATGATGTCAATGGATTAAAAATAATCTAAACATAATAAAAAAGAGCTTTTTCTGACAGATTCATCATCGCCGAGCCGGAACCGCTGCCACACCAACCACCCGGGTGTGGCAGCGTGATGGGAACAGCCATGCGGGTCATACGGGAACGGCCCTAATTCATCCATAGCCATTTGAGCAGTAACCTCAAATATCACCTACTTCCACAATACAAGACAATTCACATTTATGCAACCACAATTTGTGTTAAGGATAAGTGTAGCAACACGAACCATGCTTGTAGCAATATTCCTATTGACCACCGAAACCTACCTTAAGCGAGAAAATGTATTCCGATTTCTTCTCGATACTGGGGTCGCCCTTTTCTGTCGGAGCTGACTGGAAAGCTAAACACACACACTGGAGCTCCTGCCTAACGTTACCGAGGGGAAAACAGTAAATTGTCTGTCACCGGTAAACAACCTATTAATAGTAAAAACGCCAGAATTTATTTTATGTAGGTACATATTGGCCCATCTACCCAAAAAGAAAATCAGAATTAGCGGATTGCTTTGTTACAAAACAGTTATCAAGTAATTACTTAAAAGTGGAATCATGCTTTGACTCGTCCTACTTTGACTCGAATTAAAAAAAAAGTGTTCGTTTCGGGACGCCCGCAGAACTAGCGCTGTGGGTTAGAGTGAGAGAGGAGGAGCCTGCCTACCGCTGCCGTATGCGTGAGAGAAAGGGAAGCCAGCGTAACGCGACTGGCGCGATACGAAACGAAGCGGTTTACCCTCCGATATAATAAAACTGCAAAATAGTACAGCAGGACCTCCTTAATCCGAACGCCCCACCCTCGCCTGCGCTTTTTCAAGAACATACAGGTGATGACTTTAAACTCGAAAAGGAGATTCCTTTAGCTTTTTTCGTTAACAGAGGCTTTTCTGAGGCTGAAATTAATGACTTCTTACTAAGGAATGATGACCCAAATGAAACAGAACCTCTTACTGACGATGAAATATTAAGGCAAGTAACACAGGAATGTGACGGCGAATGTGAAGAAATGTCGCACGTTGAACCAGTAGCAAGCGTTTCCAACTCAAGCGCGGTGTCTGCCTTAAATAAGTAGGTACCTACATGTCTTAAATGGGCTGACCAAGTGGACATTCCTTTGCCAGAAAAAATGCTTTTACGTAAATTGTGAGACTACCTACGCTTTTTATTTGTCGCTTTACATTTGTTATTACCTCCCGACAAATTGAAATATTGGATTTCTTTAAAAAAGTTTAATAAATGTAACGTCTTCTTCTTCTTTTTCTTTGTTAATGGCCTGTGACATACTAATGTCAATTTTACCAGTGTCAAGTGTTTATAGTTTATAGTCAGTTTGTTTGTTATTATCGTAGACAGAGAAAACAATTGTTTGTTAGTCTTAGTCGATGGTCAGTTGTCAATTCTAGACGTCACGCGGAATGGCGTCTAGAATTTTCTTGAGAGTCCACGTCGTTCAAATCACACTGCACCACAATACACATGCAATCCAATTATCCATACCCGCCCCGCAGCCACAATTTACCATTAAAATTCCGCCAAGATTACTGAATAAAACATGCAATAAAACGGGTAAAAAATATTAAATTAGCAGAACCATGTTGCTCCATGAAACGACAGACGAAGAATCTACTGATAAATTCATAATTGAACTAGGAAATGACACCAGCACAAATTCTGATCCGACAGATGATGAAGACAACTGACAGTGATATGTCTGGAATCGTTTCTTTCGACCATAGATTCAAAGATTCAAAGATATTTATTTGCCAGAAAACATGTGTACAGAAGATGGAAACGTGGATTTTTTTATCTTAATTAAATTAGTTATCTATATATATATAAAATAATCCCTATTTCTCTTGGTCACGGCATCACGCGTGAACGACTAGACCAATTGCGCTAAGGCAGGCGGTAACAAATTTGGTACTGGTACTGGCCCTTCAACATCACCACTCGTGCCCTCAACATTGGGAACCATCAAACATACAGCACTGACACTATCACTAACCGGCTCCACATCGTTATTATAACACGTTCCATGCAGACAAGGTTTCCGGGCTGGAGAAAGAAACCATTCTTTGTCTTGGTTGAAGTTTGGAACACTGCTGATTTTGATTGCTTCACGGATCTTTCAAAGTACCTAGGACACTGATCAATAGGGGTTTGAGACTATGCCTTCAGAGACTTCTGAGATGTTCTTTAGGTGCACAGAATGCATTCCTTACAAAAATAAAAATAAAGGTTCAAAGCCGTACGAAGTCGCGGGTAACAGCTAGTTTATCATAAATTCTTATGGTTATTTTATCTTACGTTATCGATCACTGATTGATTTGATCTTATCTAATTTTATTTGAATCGTACCTTTAAACAGGATACAGTATGGTTTGGTTTTCCCAACAAGCCCAGTTATGACGAATATGATAATTTCGATTAAAAATAAGCTTGTAAATATTTGTTTGGGAAGATGGCAGTCTTGACATAACGCCCGAGACAAAAAGATTGTAAAAAGGAATAGTGAATAAACAGTGCATTTAATTTAAAAGTTATCTTTTTCTTGAACTTCCTACCTGATAGTTTATATATTACTATTTATAACTCAATTAGCAGATCCTTTAGCTCATATATTTATCCAGTATCTACCCATGAAAATGGAAACATATAAGCAGAACTTATTTATAGAGTACTAGCTGCCCGCGGCTTCGCACGCATGGTACCTACATAAAAATTAGCCTTCTCCAAAGTCCCATCTATCTCTATTCCAAAATTCATCGAAATCGGTTCAGTGGTTTAGGCGTGAAAACGTAACAGACAGACAGAGTTACTTTCAGATTTATAATATTAGTAGGGATAAAGAGAGAGAGAGGGAACGTAGCGTGTGGTAAGAGGCAATAATGGCGGTCCGTAGGTTTGCTTGGTGACGCTTTTCAAAGCCTATTGTCAACGCTTTTATTCAGCTTCCAACCCATTATAAATAACCCATTAGGTATTTAGTCGGTAAAGGATTAAGAATACGCAGAAATCTATCTATAAGCGCTCTACGAGTCCAATATAAGATCTTCAGAATGATCTTAGGTCTACCTTGTTACTGCAGTGCCTCTGGCATGTTTTCTGACGCAAGTACGATAATTCGCAGCGATCATTCGGAAGAAGCAGAGAGACAGTAGGAATAATAAGCAGAGAGACAGTCACAACAGCTTTCTGAATGTTAGCAGATAAGTATGAGAGTCCTATACTTATACATTGGCACACAAACTGTTGTGCAAATATCAAGTCAAGTTTTTTAAACTTACGCGATCAGAATACATTATTATAAATATTTACGGGTGTTTATCGCGTTTATTTACCTATTTTTCCCGTCGTTTCGACAGGTTTGCACTCTGTCGTGGTCACGGGATGACTCAAAAAAACAAGTCAAAAAAAAAGTCGGGAAAAATAGGTAAATACGGCGATATATACCCGTAAATATTTATAACAAATATCAAGTCATTTAATTAAATAATAGTTTAATCTTCATCACACAAATGTTGGCCCTGGATGGAGATCAAACCCACAAACTACTATTACCACTAAATTAACTGTGAGGTCCGTTATTCCGAGTGTTTAGTGTTTTAAGAGTTAAATTATTATTAAGAATATAATAATATAATTTATAAGAATATACTTATAAAACTTTGTGTCGCGGGTTCATAAATTTTGTTATTAATATTATTTTTCTCTTGCTCTTTTTAATTAAATTATAAGTATTTTTTTCAGATTCCTAACTAAAGGAAATATGAGTTGCCTAAACAAACTTTCATCCCATATGGGTAATATGGGATGAAAGTCACGGTGATTTTTTTTAAAACAAAAAGTAGCCCATGTTCTTCCATAAATGCAATACATCTTCTTACCGAATTTCATCAAAATCCGTTCAGCCGTATAGCCGTGAAAACGTAACAGATAGACAGAGATACTTTCGCATTTATAATATTAGTATAGATGTATAATTTTAGTTGGGGTGTGTGTAAGTGTTATATTGTGTGTGTAATTAAATTAATGTATGGACCTAGTTGTCTGATATAAATATATTATTAACTAGCGACCCGCCCCGGCTTCGTACGGGTGTAATGCGTCTTTATATACAACTTTATCTAAGAGAATAACATAGACTAAGAGATAGACATATACCATTGCGGACTTTTGTGTAGACCTTTTTAAGGTGTACAATTTACTGTAGTACATTATTTTGATCTATCTCGTAAGGTTCAGCCAGCATCTGCAATGTCAGCGCAAAAAGTGTTTATTTACGACACCACATTAGAAACCTCTAAAATTATCAGTGTTTCTCTACGATATTATGCATTTTTATACATATAAACCTAACTCTTCAATTACTCTATCTATTTAAAAAAACCGTTCAAAATCCGTTGCATAGTTTTAAAGATCTAAGCATACAACGGGACAGACAGACAGTGGGAGGCAACTTTGTTTTATACTATGTAATGAAGAAAAATGTTTATGTTGCGCACACGGTTTATTAATCTGACATCTATGTTTATTTAAAATATTAGATACTAGAAAAAAAAGCTGACTCGGCAAACGTTGTTTTGCCATATAAATATCTTTCGTAATTTTTTTTTATTACAGTATGTTACTAAGAATATTGTGTACAAAGTTTCATGATGATCGGTTATGTAGTTTTCGCATGAAAGCGTTCGTAACAAACAAATTTACATTCACATTTATAATATTATTATTATATTATTAGGAATTAGGATTAAATTAAGTAGATTAGATTAGATTAGATTAGATTAGATATCAAATTGTCAAGGGCGAGGAGAAGGGAGGAAAGCTAAGCTGACGCATGACGTTTTGAGGGCGGACAAAAAATCGCCACCAGATGAAACTCTATTCCCCACTGTTATGTTCTCCATTCTGCTGCGACATGAATAAAAATGAAAACGAACTATGCTATATGGCTAAACTTGATGCAATTGAAGATATTAGCTTCTCCCTCTTACCAGCACTGACATAAATTGGTCAGTCAGTCAGTTCAGCGTCAGTTGTCACTTTTTGCAATGTTTACATGTTGTTTACGAACTCAATAATCGTTTTAAATTGTAATAAATACTGATAGATAAGGTTTAAAAGGCTGCTAGCATGATAAACGTGAGTTTCTTATAAATTCCTATTTTCCAGCAAAATTTAGAGGTGTATGGCGTGTAATGCGAGGTAAGTATGTGGATTTCGTTCACAAAGAAAATATGGTAATACTCGGTTTTATAAGGCCAGATTTCCCCTGGATGAGGGGCATTGAGTAGAACTTACACTAATATATCAATTTATAGGCACCTAGTAGTACCAACATCATTTTGGAACAAAATATTATTATAATAACAGTAATCTCAGTAATAGAGGGGTGCATCGAAACATTTTACAAACATTGATAATTTTTAGGTGTAAAAATGGGTGAAGATGGCAGGCAATGAGGACTTATCAATTGAAAAACTTGATGAATTAAAATTTGTTTGCAGAAAGCATTTTGATGATAAAACTTTCCAAAAAAAGAACACAGTTAAACAGCCTAGCCATGGTAAAAAGAAGTATCAAAGGTTTGAAAAGCCGCAAGCAAATGGGTCAATTTTAAAAAGTAAAAATGTAATTTCTTATCTGATCGTTTTTTATTACAGGTATTATTATGATAATCAGGAAGAGAACGTACTTATAACAAATCTTTTTTTAAATAAATATGTTTGATTATTTTAATGACGTTTTATTATTGAACCCAAATCTATACTGAGCCTAGCACCTTGTTTTGTGGTGTTAAATAAAACTTCTGGAGTTTCATTTACCACCACAAAATGATAGTTATATCAATACTACTTAGGAATTGCAACCGTGGGTAGGTCAGGCAGGTCATTCATCGATATCGATAAATTTTGAATGTTATCGCTGAACAGCCCTACTATTTCGTTTATGTGTGGTTGCCTATTTAAGTGTAACTAAGGATTGCCACTGACGTAAGTGTTAGTACTCTTTGATGTTCTCTATGGTACATTGGTACTAACGGTCGCGCGCTTTACTTCAATTCAATAACAAACTTTATTTTGAATTGAAATAGAAGTACGAATAATTGCGAGTAGTGCATGCACTACGTTAAATATTGATTTCTCTTGACCATGTTACCTGTAGCAGATACCGATGTTTCCCGGCCGGCGTCGTCAGCGGCGCCGCCGAAACCAAATCCTCGAAATAATCCTGTCATGTTCAAAATATTCCAAAATGTTCAATACAACATTGTTCAGCACAAAAAATACGTAAAGGAGATGATCAAACTCTACAAGAAGGTAATAGTTTTCTGCTCTCTAAGGATTTACCAATAAGTATTAAGTTGTCAATCAGAATTGTATTTCTAAACTTTGCTTCAGTCAGTAATAAGTTTAAGTAAGTACTTTCAACCACAACACGTTCTGTCTCACTTTAAATTAAGTACTTAGGTATTTTGTCTGTAACTCACTTAGAAATAAGAACTTTATCTAAAAGTATTACACACAGTAGGTACTATCAATCCCCAAATGAGCAAAGATAGCAACATAGGAACTCAAAGAATGTCTGATAGAATACTCATATACTTACCCAGACCAGTAACAAACATCTACATTCATAACATAACCCGCAATCTTCTGTGTCTCAGCCGGGCCTTAGCCCACTGTGCCACACAGGTTGTCATCTACCTAAGTATGTGCATGTACACCTACTCTATTGTGGTTGTATATGTATATTTAGATTGCGATAATCATAGTATTTTATTTAATTAAAATAAAATAAAGATAAACTTTTCTGTTCCCACTGTTAGGCTCGCTAAAGTTAATAAGTCTTTTATAGGGCAATGTGTACGCTTCTATAACAAGGTCCCAAGCGAAGTGTTAGATTTGTCGATTGGATTGCAATTTAAAAACATAATGAAACAGAAACTGTCTATTAAAGCATATTATAAAATATCTGATTATTTAGATGACAAAAAAGCTTGGGATGAATCTGCTCCAACTCGACTCGGCATCTGTAACAAAATTGTCAAGGATCATACAGAACAGTGTTAAGACCAGACAAGTTTCTTGCCGGATTCTTCTTGAACTGGGGTTAGGAGGAACCGGCACCTAGATTCTCTAGCATATAAGAAGACGATTCAAAGTGGTCCTTGTGATTTTATTGAATAAAGTTATATTGAATTTTGAATTTTTTTGAATAGATTGATCATTGCTCATTGCTCATTTCAGCTGGATGAGGAATCATTCCGTGAGAGTTTCAAGAACGCCTTGCAATATTTATTTACATTTGGAGACACAAGTGCTAATGTGGACAGAGTTGTACAGTTTGTAGCCACATTTTGCACATCCCTTGACGATGAAGAGGAATTTCTACTGTTCATATTTGACATAATCTTTGAGGTGAGGCACACAGTTTAAAATCAACAAGAAGTCTCTAAAGGCTGCGTATGCTGTGAGTAAGAGTGGAAAACTGTTTTGCACTACTGATGAGTAATATGTAGAAGGGAACAATAATAATCATTGGTTAAGCATGACATCTTTTCAATAACACCTTGTTGGCATCTACATTTTTCTCATTGCATTAAAAAAGAGGTTGATCATGACGCCAACAATGTTTCAGCAAGGAACTGTGTTATGCAATGGTTATCAAAATATTCTTGTGGTAAAAAAACCTTTCTCGTTCACATATTCGCACTGTGGAGACCAAGCTCTATAATCTGGCTATCTGTCTTAATAAGTTAGGTAAATAATTAAATAAAATATTGGTGGCCAATGCATACAGAATCATGTAGCCCCAAACAAAGCAAAGCTTAGCAAAGCTTATGGGTACCAAAAGACTGATTGGAGACTTATGATATTTTATGTATCGACCGGCCTGTCAGCTCAGTTGGTAGATGCTCTGCCTTCTGCGCTGTAGATTGAAGGTTTGGTTCGTCTCAGGACACACATTTGTGTGACGAACATAGATGTTTGTTCTGTATCTAGGTGTTATAAAGTACCTATCTTATATATTTAAACTAAGTAAAGCTAATTTACTAATACCTGAGTTGTGTGGTCAGTGAAAATTTGTGATTCCATCATGCATTGCCATGATCTATCATTTACTGAATATTACTATTTTTACTGAGTCAATGGCCAACTCTTGACAGACTTAATAAGCTGCACCAAAGCCTCCTTCCTGGCCTAATTCACTTATAATCATAAAAACTTTACAAATACAGAGACCAACAGCTTAACACACCCTTAAAGTGCTGTGGTCATGGATTAATGTATAAAATTGGCGTTTTGTACTGAAAAATTAATCTGCTATCTCATAGGAAGATCATTTAAACCTTTGCGATAGAACTCTGGACTCTACAAACTGGTGCAGGCATTTTAAAAAAAAATTCATTATCCTGTAAAAAATTGCTAGTTGGTTGGACTCAAGTCCGGCCAGTCTGGAGGATGACAGATGGTTTCTAACTGCAAGCCCTGTAGTGTTATATAAAACGGTTTCTCAAGCTGTATGAGGTATGATAACCGAGGAACAAGTAAGACCTCATATTCCTAATAATAGTGAAGATCGTTTGACGAGTCGGGGCTGTCACTCTGCTTCGCCATCATTTCTGCATAATAGATCTTTGCCGTGATTGCTTTACCGGATCTGAGGCTGCAGGGTATTACGCGATGAAGTGACCACCAAACAGTTACCATAAGCTTCGCTTTGGGGCCTTGTTCCAGCGTTTGACCAGGGTTCAGCTATTCCATTGTTCGCTTACGATTATCGTAGAGCATCCACTTTTCGTTGCATGTCACAGTCCGATTCAAAATCCCTTTATTTTTGTACCGATGTGTAAAACGCGTGCTTCACTCTGCAGATCAGTCAAATCATGAAGCACCCATTTTTGAAATAGGTATTTTTATTTAACCGATTTGGTGCAAATTTATGGGTCAATATTGTGGGTAAGCAAACGTCAAACCATGCCACTAGTTCCTTGCTAGTTTGGTATGGATTAGCTTCCACTATCACTTTTAATTCACACTTTTGTGACTGGCCTTCCTTATGGTTCATTCTTCAAGTCGAAGTTTCTACTACGAAAGCTATTAAACTAAAAACGCATAGTGCGTTCATTAGCCGTGCCCTCTCCAAACACGGCATCGATGTGATCTGAATCTGCTGCGTTGGTTCCACATCTGGATTCGTATTCAAAAATTACTCTAATTTTCGATATATCCATTTACCGTTAATGCCGAATGTAAAAACATTATTATCGTGTGAAAAAAGTTCACTTTGAAATTTCACACCATGCAAGCTTAAAATTAATTATAAGTGTCAGTACATTAGAACGGCAATTTAAACTTTAGACGGCAACTTTATTTAGAACTGCTATTATTAAAATTTTTCAGTGTCAATGTGTATCAGGCCAATCAGTGAGGTACAGAGCAAGTCAGTTGCTAGCGGCAGTGCTAGCAGCACTGGGGGAAGACGCATCTCTCGACGATGACTTGTGTGACAAGCTGCTTGCATCTCAGGTAACACGTCAATAAGATATTTTTTTAATGTCAACTGTGCGCCTTACAGTTTACGCATGAGCTTTGACTAAATAAAATAAACCCTTCAAACTATTGTAGGTAAGCATTAAAATCAACCAGCTTTGCATTTGTATAAGATTTTTGATATTGATAAATAGCTCAGAAGAAATTCTGCAGATAGCAGAATTTCTTCGTTAATTGAAAGAATATTGGTTATTCAATAACCATCATCTTCCAAAGTAGACGTCGTTTTTACTTGCAGCTTACACATATAGACGAAAAGTAAGTTAATTAAAACATGAATCGTTAAACTTTTTCATAATTCCTTAATTGATGTTTTCTGATAAAAAAGAGTGATTTGAGCGCCGTGAATACGCGTCAAAATCGTTTGATCAGGGAGTCTCTTTAATGTATGTTTATAAGGCCAATATTTATAGCAATAGTTGCTCAGCATCTAGTATGGATCAGTTTGGACCTACTAGTTACTACCTACTTTCCTAAATAGCTTTATGTCGCGATGGTTTGGCGGTATATCTATACAAAAATGCTGCTAAATTGCTTGATGTTGCCCTGACGTCATAGTTGGCAAGTAATGACTAGAAGCAAATCCAATTGCCAATACAATACCTTATCCCTGACCAAATAAACTTGACGCGTTTTGACAGAGCTTAAATGAAGTCTTTTTTGTAAAAAAAAAACAAAACATACAATTATTAGTATAAGCTGTAAGATGAAACAATATATATTTTAAGATTTTTTTTATTTTATGTTATTTGTACCAATTTTATAAAATGAAATAAAGTATATTTCTTAAAACTATTTTCCTTTCATTTAACGAGCAGATAGCCAATGACTTGAGGCAAAATAAGACTCATATTTTGATACACAAAGTCATTAGCTAAGGGACCATCTTTAGAGAACAAAATCTATAATATAAAAATGAATCGCTGAATGTGTTGCAAGCGCAAATCTCGAGAGCAGCTGAACCGATTTCGCTAATTCTTTTTTTAGAATATTCCTTGAAGTACGAGGATGAAAAAATTTAAAAATTGCCTGAAAAAGTCTAAAAAACAACGCTTTTCTATACTCCCATACAATCGATTCGTAATAATACTTAAAAGTCATTTTGAACTTTAATACCATACAATAAAGTTTAAGTATAGTAAAGTAAAGTATTAGTGGAGAGGTTCCGGGAAGGCAAAACAATTGAGTGACTTTAGTATCGTATAATTATTAATGTCAATATTTATACGATGGTAAATATAAATCTTCTGTGCGTGTGTTTGTAATTAAACTCCTCCTAAACGGCTGGACCGATTTTGATTATTTTTTTTGTGTGTGTTCAAGTGGTTTCGAGAATGGTTAAGATTTACAATTAGTTTTTTTTTTATTTGTATTTCTTTCTAAAACGAACGGACGAAGTCGTGAACGTGACAGCTAGTAAATAAATAAATATTGGTGGACGTTTCATACAACACCATCTAGCCCCAAACTAAGCAAAGCTATAGTAACCAAATTGCTGATAGATTACTTATTTAGGTACCTTCAATACAAGTCTGGGTGTTAAAATAACTTATAGCAACCAGACAGAACAAACATCTTGAGACCAGACAGAACAAACCAGACAGAACAAACATGTTCATCACACAAATGTTTGTCCCGGGTGGTTATCGAACCCACAACCTCCAGCGCTGAAGACAGAGTTTCTACTAACTGAGCAGAGAGTCCAGTTAGAGTAAAAGATGGAGGACATAAAATCCTTTCCTTACTAATATTATAAACGCGAATGTTTGTATGTATGGATGTTTGTTACCCATTCACGCAAAAACTACTGAATGGATTTTAATGAAACTGTACAATAATATAGCTTATACATCAGAATAACACATAAGCTTTATAAATATATTGTGTAAATTGTCCAAAAATAATGATAAGTGTTATGTAAGTAGGAATAAAATCTGCCATCTGCGAGCTATTCCGGCGTGCACTGCAAAACCCGTTAGAGTTACACGTATATAATGTTTAATGGAAATGTGTATCTTAAATAGTTCAACAAAAACACCAGCGACAGTATATATATCTATGTTTTATGTGTAAGCCATTATAGCCAAAATAGTGATCCATAAATACAATAAAAATTGATAATTTATTTCTAACTAGCTGGTGCCCGCGACTTCGTCTGGGCAGGGTTAGTACTTCGCGTAATTATTACGGTTTTTGCAGCGCACGCCAGAATAGCTTCCAGATGGCAGATTTTTTTTCTACTTGACACTTTACGTTATATTTTGAACAATTCACACAATATCTTTATAAATTATAGCCTATGTGTTATTCTGATGTATAAGCTATATTATTGTAAAGTTTCATCAAAATCCATTCAGTAGTTTTTGCGTGAAAGAGTAACAAACATACAAACCTTCGCGTTTATAATATTAGTAAGATGCACATATTTTGGTAGTAACAGATTGATCCATATATCAAAATAAATATTTTTATCGCTTCTGGTACTGACGGTTATTTATAGTATAATATATATAGTATAGTTTTATAGGTGATAAACTTAAGTAATATTGTTTATTAAGAGCTGTGGATTTTGTTTAATAAATAAAATAAAATAAAAATATACAAGGGTCAAAGTAACTCTGTCTGTCTGTTACGCCTTCACGAATAAACCGCAGAATCCATTTTGAGTAATTTTGGTATAAAGATAGATAGGACCTTGGAGATAAAAATAAGCTACTCGAAGTACTAATCCTGCGCAGACGAAGTCGCGGGCACCAGCTAGTCCTTAATACAAATCCAATTTTTTACATCCGTAGATGCAACGTTTGCAAGATACGCGCGGTGCTGTGCGTTGTCGCGCGGCTTTAGCATTGCAGCGGCTTCAGAACCCGATGGAACAGGATGACGAGGTCACGCGTGCTTACCGTTTTCACATGAGCTGTGATCCTAGCTCTTCAGTCAGAAGGTATGAAAGACTTTTGTTAATAACTTAGATACATGATTTTGTTAACTAGCGACTCGTCCCGGGTTCCCAAGGGTGTAATTTAGAGTTGTAGTTGTAGTGTTGCGTCATGAGTTCAAGTCCACGGCTTACAGATTTAACTAATATTATTTTGACACATTTACCCTTTTAACACATTTAAAATACATTTACACACATATTTACATCTTTCCTTTCGCTTTCCTGCAATCTATGGAAGTGATTTCGTGAAAAGGGACGGAAGTGTGTAACATGAAACTGGGGAAGCGCTCGCTATTTGATTTGACTAATGAATGCACGCGGTAGCAGAGCTGGCCGTCAGATAGTACAAACCCAAGAGGTTGATACTGTCAGTCAACAGTGTGCGCGTGTGTGCGTCGAGAAAGAGAAAAGGAAATAGAGAAGCAGAACGCATCGGCTGTGCGCTTAACCTACATTAATGTGTATAAAGTGTGCTATTATATAAATGAATCCAGAATTTAATGTGAATGTTGCTTATTCACATTAGAAGTTAGATGTCAAACATCATTACCGTAATCGATCTCGCTCGCTCGATTTTTATGTATAATATGTATTTACAAAAGAAAAAAAAATATATAATTAGTATATCAGTAATGTGGTACCAATTATCTATTTCCAGGGCTATAGTGATGTCAATAGCGAAGTGCACACGTAATGTGCCGTTTGTGTTGGAGCGTCTGTGCGATGTGGACGAGGCAGTGAGACGTGCAGCCTTTTTATATATATCTGCTGTCACTGTCACTCAGTTACGAGTGAGGCAACGAGTCTTGACTTTGAAGGTATGGTTCTTAGGGAGCTGCACCCTAAAAAAAAAATATCAATCATGATGCCCGTAGAACAAGCTATGCTTAGTTTAGGTGCTGTGTGAATTATCCAGTAATATCTAATGTTAAAAAACATTAAACAGATTATTAAACATATTTAGTACAATTCCGCCAATCTATTCCTAGAGTTACCTCCAAAAGAAATTCGACACCTGTTTCGCCCTTCCACGAGGCATCCTCAGGAACACTTGACTCACTCCGTACCCCGACGAAAAAACACTGCTCTGCAGACTTGTTGCTTTGACCAACGTCAGACTGAGACTGCTTAGTCTGTTTAATGTTTTGTAATGGATTTCCGCAAAGTCACGCCTGAATCAATTATCTATATCTAATGTTATCATAAACTCATGATGCAGGCATTCTGAAGACCTATTTGTTTTTAAATAAATTAGATGCCAAAATGTCTGTATCTGTATCTATCTGTATGTATGTTAAGACCCTTTTTTCCATGAATGCGTAGAGGCTGAGATTAGAGACTAGCTGCAATTAATATCAAATACTAATATCTGCACTAAAGCTGTAGAAAAATCAAGCACAACACAAACACACACACATTTTATTTGGGTGTTTTACTCTTATAATGAATAGTCGATATTTAATATTTAAAATAAATATTGGTGGACAATGCACACAACACCATCTAGCCCTATATTAAGCATAGCTTGTATTATGGTAACCAGTAGGGCGATTATGGAACTCTAATTACAATCAATGTCTATCAATTTTCGGTGTAATTTCAATCATTACTGATAGACATTGATTGTAAATAGAGTTCCATAATCGCCCTACAGATCTTTCTTATCGTGTCACTAGTTAATTCTAACCAGTGTGGTGAAAGGATTAAAGTGCGCCTCAGAGACTCCTTCCGTGCACTTAGGTAAGCCTTAATATAATGGCTGGCATCGAGCCGTTCTTGTTTCATATTTTCCTTTTCTATTGCTAGCTCTTCTGTTAGTCGGCAGGGGGACTAATCCCCAATAACTTGAAGACTATCGCAATCGTCTCCATCATTAGTCTCCAAGCAGCAATCATCTGGGATTAGTTCCATGTAGAAATCCTCACTCGAAGTGTTATATAATTCAGCGAAAATTACCAACGATTTTACATACTTATCATACTTTATAACACCGAGACACAGAAAAAAAAACACCTATGTTCACCACACAAATTATTATCCTAGGAGGGAATCGAAACCTCAACCTTCAGCCCAGAAGGCAGAGCTACTACCAACTGAGCTGACAGGCCAGTCGATATTAATAAGTATCGTAGGGGAAATCCGAAAGAAGTAAAGAGGTAAAATTGAGAAGTACTATGTTAAGGTACTTATGTTATGATATTTATATAACCCAGACACAGAACAAGTATCTATTTTCATCACACAAATATTTGTCCTGTAAAGGAATAATACCCTACAGCGTAGAAGGCTGAATTGCTACCAATTGAGCTGAGAGGCCAGTCAATAACAATTAATAAAATAAAATAAAATAAATAAAAATAACAATCAATAAGACTTTATTATCTATTCTGCAAGTGCTTCAGAAAAAGAAGGCTGATCACATGTTATATGTTAATATTGCTAATGAAACCTTGAATAATTTTAGTAAGTTGTTGGACATTGATCCATATTGTACAAATGTTCGCAGGGCAAGGCGGTGCTTAACTCTCGACTTCTTTAAAGATTAGGCCGATTGTTATTTTGTTTTTTTTTGTTTATCTTGTGTTAGACTGTATGTAGGTAAGCATTATTTAAGCTTGTGTTCACATTTCTTTTGTTATATTTCTATCAGCGGAAACCTGTTATTGGCTTTCTGTTTTTATGTAATTATTTAAGTTTAACGTGTATAGCTGTTGGTTTTCCTTACAAAAAATAAATAAATAAATATATAGGTGGGTCTAACTGAACGCAGTCAGCGTGTTCGCCGTGTCGTCGAAGAAATCCTCATCCCCGGTTGGCTGAGCACTTTCCAAGGGAACATTGTCGATCTGCTGAAAGCGATCCGATTGGACAACGTGAACGATGCTAAGGACTCCCAGTATGTCGCGGGGAAGCTACTCGAATCTTTATTCAAGTAAGATGTTATTATTTTCGTATGCTTTTTTAATTAGCCTCACAGTTTGGTTGCTAGTAACTCTGCTTTCTGCGCTGTATGTTGTGCGCTCGTAAAAGTAGTATTATCAGTCATATACCCATAACACAAGCACTGCCACTTTGGGGTCAGATGATGCTGTGTGTAACATCCGGCATCATTAATTTTTAACTAGCTGTCCCGTTCGTGATTTCGTCCGGGAGCTTTAAAAAAAAAATACATCACATTAAAACACTGCTTGACTTTGCATTTTATATGACTCAATTATTCATGCGCGAACAATCATAACATTTTTTTTTATTTAGCATATATTCAACTAATTTAATAGTTATTCTGTTATTCGGGGCGGAGACAAATCCAACCAATCAAAAATCATGAAAATCGGTCCTGCTATTTCAAGTCCACTTTAACTATACCGAGTTTCATCCATGATTCAGCCATTATTGCGTTGAGCAACAAATAAACATCCAATCTGCCCACAACCTTTCGCATTTATGCCCGCGTGATTCGTAGATATAAATATATAAAGCCCAGTCCAGTATAAAGTATAAAGTCCACTTGTATATCTAAATCAAATTACACCGAAATTCCCCCAATCCGTTTGAGAGTGAAAAAGTAACTTACTAACACATGCGAGCTCAAACTTTCATAATGTATGTGTGTGAGTACGAAGTAGGATGTACTGTTATTTAACTTCGGAGCTTATCAGCTACCATTCCTTGTTTCAGACGCCTTCCGATATCAGAATTGCTGGAATGGCTACCAACAGAAAAATCCCTGCGACTGATTCCCGCGGAGAAACTCAACAAAGAGACGTCTTGGTATTGGCGCCATCTAGCGGGACATTTGCAGAAGATTGAAGATGTTGATACGTTGGAAACTATACTGCCGGATTTGATTGTGCTCACGGGATATATTAGAGCGTACGTATTTAACTTTTAATTTTGATTTTTTCATTACTTACTGCATGTAGATAGCCAAGATATACTTGAGATATACCTGCATAGCTATTATGGAACTATTGAAACAATCAATGTCTATCAGTTTCGATTAGCAATAGGCATTATTTGAAACATTATGGAACCAGTTTTGACATTTTGGGTTACTATTACGTACATTTGGTACATCTTAGACCAAATAAATATAACGCCGGAATGCCGTGAATAACCAAAGTGAGGCATCAAAACATCAAACAAAAACAAAATGAGTGCTCCTCTGTGTAAATACACGCACACACATCTACCCAAACCTGTAAAGTACTTATTCTTTGCTACATGTCATGTCGTCGTCTAGAAAACATCTTACAAAAAAATAGACATTCTCTGAGTCTTCTATTCATATGACAGCATGTCTGACATCAACATCACCCTTCCATAATACCAATTCATGAATAGTAACTGAAAGCGATTATTATAAAAGTTTTGTTAGTATCAGAATTCCATATTCGCCCGGCCGATATCTGATAGAATATTTTCATATTTTTTAACATTTTATATTATGCTACTTTATATATAACCCACACACAGAACAATCCAAAATGGATTCGTTTGGTTTCTATCTCAGACTAATTAAATACAAAGACGCTTTCACTGATAATTATTGATAGATAGATAGATAAACACTTTATTGTACACAAAGAGTACACATAACATATGATTAGCAATACAGTTGTACAATGGGCGGCCTTATCGCTAAAAGCGATCTCTTTCAGATAACCTTTGGATAGACAGGATATTCAAAAAAGAAAAGTCGGCGGTGTACAAAAAGTTATCTATACTTAAAATCTCATCATATCATCATCATAAAATAAGACATAGAATAGGACCCCTCCATCTCCTCCCGCGGATGTCGTAAAAGGCGACTAAGGGAACACACACCGGGGGATTGGGCAGCAGCACCCCCGAGCACAAAATACTAAATCTGCGGTCACCAATCCGCCTGCCAAGCGTGGTGACTATGGCAAAACCCCCATAATGATGAACACAACTAGAAGACGGCTCCCAGTTCCCGGCAGTTCCGCTATTCCTGGCATAGGTGGCGGCCACGGTGACGGCGGAACAGGAGGTGCGAAAAATCTCCGGCAGAGGTCCTGCTACCAATCCCAACGACCCCTGGCCCTGGCAACATACAACGCACGCACACTGAGTACCGACGAGAAGTTGATAGAGCTGAAATAAGTAGTAAATAAGTTGCACTGGGATATTATAGGGTTATCAGAAGTCCGAAGAGAGGGAGAGGACACGATAATCCTAAATTCCGGCATCTTATTCTACTACTGGGAAGGCGAACAACTTTCTCAGCACGGTGTCTGATTTCTCGTCCACAAATCCCTCGTTAACAACACTGCAAAGATCGAAAGCGTGTCGAGTGGGTGGTATACCTTATACTCAGAATAACCAAACGGTATTCGCTTATATCATACAGGTGTACGCACCTCACTCGAAACGTCCAGGCGATGAAGTGGAGGCTATGTATGATGACATTTCAAATGCCATGCAAGCCTAGAAAACACACTTTACGGTTGTGATGGGGGACTTCAACGTGCGGCTAGGTGTGAGGAATGGCGATGAGCTGAGAGTGGGGCAATTTAGATTTGGTCAGCGATTGGCCGACTTCATAGAGGAACTCTTTATGATGAACTCCTTTTTCAAGAAGCGGTCGTCCAGGAAATGGACGTGGCTTCACCCCGGTGGACACAAACGCGAGATAGATTTCATCATGACTACAAAAAAGCAAATATTTAATGATGTCTCAGTGATCAACAGGGTCAAAACCGGCAGTTATCACTGAATGGTTAGAGGCTCATTAAATCTTAACGTAAAGCTAGAAAGGTCCCGTCTGATGAAATATACTCTTCGCCCAAGTCCTGCCCAAATCCAAAACCCCGAGAGCTTTCAGTTGGAACTCCAAGATCGCTTCCAATGCCTCGCCGAATGCGGATCCGTGGATGAAATAAATGACGGGCTGGTGGAAATTGTCCATGCCGTTGGGTCAAAGTTCTGTTAAACCCAGCGCAAAGGTAGAACCCAAAAACTCTCTGAGCACACTCTAAAACTCATGGCAGAACGTAGCGAAATGAAACTGCAGTCTTTAGTGGACAGGTCGAAATACAGCACGCTTCACAGCACGCTACAGATCTCTAAGTCTATGCGACGCGATTTACGTCTCTTTAATACTTATAGTATAAAGAACGCAATAGAGCGCAACCAAAGCTCCAAAGTGTTCGCGAGAGATCTGTCTATTGGGCAAAGCCTGTTGACGAAGCTGAAGACCGACAGTGGCAGTGTCGTTTCCTCGAAGCCAGAAGTTTTACGAGAGCTCGAGAAGTTCTATGGACAACTGTACACCTCATCAGTACACTTAAAATCTAATACATCAAAATACAAAAGTAACTATAATAATAAAATTATAATAATGCCTATAATTGAACCTACAAAACAAAAATTACACAAAGAAAGATAACATACTCTCTGGTCTTCACGATACAGGCTTGCCTAGTGTGAAGACCGCTGAAATGTCTACCTGTTTAAAATTCGAGCAGCATCAAAGTGCATTTAAACATTGTATATGCTATTATATGAATGCTGAAATAAATATTTTTTTCATTTTCATACATAGATACAATGAAATTACACACTGGCCATATATACTTTTGTTATAACCTAACTTCTAAACTAATATGAATACTGATCGCGAATGTTAAAAATACCACTTGTATTTCATTACCTTACAGTTTTAACCAACAAACAACTTTCTATAGTGATAGAAGCTAAAAACCAGTTAGCAGTTTCCAGATAAAGACAGATAAAGGTTATGGACTTTGACTTTTAAAATATGAATACATGCGAATAGATATCAGGTAAGGACTTCCATAAGTGTACAGCTTTGCAGTATTGATAATTATTATTATTAGTATCTATATATTAATACGTGAAGTAAAAATTTTGTACCCCTTTTTACGAAAATTGCACGGACGGAGAAGTATGAAATTTCGCACACTTATCGAATCGAATTATAATAATGGTCGAATTTCGGCCAGTGGGCGACCACTAGTTATTATTATCAGCCCACATTGTCCCACTGCTGGGCAAAGGCCTGTCCCCATTCTCTCCATTCATCCCTCTCCTGCGCTAAGACTGTCCAGTCGGCGTGGAATTTGGCGAGCTCGTCCCTCCACATGGTACGCGGTCTGCCGCGACGTCGTCGTGCCATATCAGGGCACCACCCGTGGTCAGTTTGGCCCACTGGTCTCCCGATATGCGGCAGACATGACCAGCCCAGTCCCATCTGACATCTTTTTATTTAGTATTTATAAATAATATTTATAATTTACAGTATTGTGGAATCTCCCTGCCCGTCGGAAACGGAGGATCCAGTCGGGTTCAGCACTCGTCAGTACGTACTGCACGAGTTGGGTAACTTGCTGAGTGTTTACGACGCGACTGATCCTTCGTCCCGTTCGGCGTTACATCAGCTCATAACCGATGTACTGACTGGTAAGTAATTGATTGATTAAACTTGGTATATTTGTAACCAACTTCAATAATTACATTTTAAAAACTAAAAAAAAAACCGTCCTTCTTTTATTTTTATGTTTTTATTGTTGTGTAATTTATTGTATTAAATTTAATTTCTCACCATATGAGCTTAAGATTGTAATAACCAATTTTTTTTAATTTTATTGATTTATATGAAAATACGAAATTTCGATTACATATTTTTTCGAGCTATTTTGATTCAAAAACCAATTTACTGAACCGATTTTGATGAAATTTCTATGGGAACAATCGGAAAGTATATCCTTTCACATAAAAAAATACTTTTTCAAATCGGTTCACAAATGACGGAGTTTAAGGTAACAAATATATTTTAAAAAATACAACCGAATTGAGGAACTCTTCCTATTTTAAGTTGGTTAAAAAAGGAGGAAGTTCTCAATTCAGTTGTATTATTATTTAATTATTACCTGAGAGCTCTGTCATTATGTTAACCAATTTGGAAAATTATTTTTTGTTTTAGATTATGCTCTATGTATGTTTAATCCTATTTCAATTTCAAGAAAAATGTATGGATACTGCATATAAGTGTGTCTGTCTGTGGCATCACTCCCAAACAGATGAACCTGTTTTGATTTATTATTTTTTGTTTTAAGCAAGTAATATATAAATTCATATTTAAACGACCTCTGTGGCGCAGTGGGCCCGTCTAAGGCCTCACTGAGGTTGTGGGATTCCCGGCGCGGCATAAGTTTTTATGATTTCCAAATATTTGTTTCGGTTCTGGGTGTTTTTCTATAGATGATTTCTGGGTGTTGATGATGATGATGATGGCGATTTCTTTTATATCAGCGCTGGAGTTAGTGGTACCCGAAGTGTACCGAAGTGAGATTTTTCGTATCTTCCAAAGCTCTCCGAAATCTGTTTCGAATTCTGTCAAACTTTCTGGACTTACTCGTAAAGTAACATTTTCTGGACTAAAACTGGACATAAAGAAACGAAAAAACTGCTTGTCCCTCATTCAAGTAGGTGATGATGATGATATGATGTTGATGATGATAATAATAATTTTGTAACAGGTGACAACGTCCCACTTAGTGGAGTTAGTGGTACCCGAAATAGCACCTCATGTTCGTGGAGAATTTTAGAGCTCCCCAAAATCTCAGAACGTATCGAGTTCTGTGGAACTTACTGTACTTTAAGTAACATTTTCAGTAGTTTCAGTAGTTTAAAAATTGACCCTCTTTCGATGATGATGATGATGTTGTTACAGGTGACTACGGCCCGCTTAGCTCAGATGTGATTCGAGCGTTTGTATCGGCGCTGGAGTTAGTGGTACCTGAAGTGGCGCCTCGAATGGAGGTGATTAGTGGAGTGATGTCTGCGTTACGAGACCCGCCTGAGCCAGAAGTGCCAACGCCGCTGCCGCCGCCGTCGACTGTAGACTCCACTGAAGTTAAACTACAGGCACGTATATATAGAATACAATAAATACATTAATAAATATTGCTGGACAATGCACAACACCATCTAGCCCTAAACTAAGCATAGTAATATGGGGACTAGTTGACTTATATATTTTTAATACTTATAATACATTATAACACCCTAGACACAGAGCAAAGACACAAATATTTCACACAAATGTTTATCCCAGGAGGGATTCGAACCCTCAACATACATCAGGTTGGTTGTTGTTGTTGTTATTGCGGGTATATTCCCGCCGCGGGACAAATGTTTGTATAATCTGCAAATATTTGTTTCGGTTCTGGGTGTTCTATGTATAATATGTATGTATTTACAAAAAGAAAAAGTGTTTAAGTAGTACATCATGCTACTACTTAAACTTAACTTAAACCATCATGCGGTCCCCATAACACAAGCTCCGGTTACTTTGAGGCTAAATGATGCGGTGTGAAATGTCTGGCATTATTTATTATTATTATATTGCAAGAACACGGTAACCTTGAACTGATGCTGCAGCATTACCTGAAATCTGCAGGATACCTAACTCCTCAATAACTTACAGCAGAGGTATTGTGTTTAGTCTCATTGGAATATTCTCAATGAATAGGTAGATAATAGATAACTCTTGATTTAATACCGCACGGAATATTACAATAACAATTACTTAACTATGAAAGGCAGTATAATGGGCTGCCTTATCGCTAATACCGATCTCTACCAGTCAACCTTTGGATGAACGGGACTATAAATAAACAGATGGGGCATGTGGGTGTGGTTTCTAGATGTATTTAGACGACACAGAAGGTTGCGGGTTCGATTCCCGCCGCGGGACAAATGTTTGTATGTTCTGCAACTATTTGTCTCTGATCTGGGTGTTTCTATGTATAATATGTATGTAATAAAAAAAAAGTATATAATTAGTATATCAGTCATGTGGTTACCCATAACACAAGCTCTGCTTACTTTGGGGCCAGATGATGCTGTGTGAAATGTCCGGCATTATTTATTTATTTATTTACATATTTTGTGTCGGGGGCTTTTTTTTTTTTTGCTAATTTACTTACTTATTATGTCTTTACAGAGAGCGAGGCTACGTGTTTCTTTGAACGTCGCAATGGAAGCGCAGGAGGAAGCAGTTAGGGAACAAAATTATGCTCTCGCCGCCGAGTGCAAAGCAAAGGTAAAGCCCTCTTAAGTTAAGGTAATTCTAATTACTGACAGCCAGAATGTTTTGTTGTAATTGTCATAGTAATAACACTCAGATAATTCATCAAAAATCCCACTGTTACATATATTTTTTATAGCTCGACTGTAATTTATATGAGGTAGAAAACCAGCCCTGCGTAAACCATGCGCAGATATGCTCCAATTGCTAAATTACTCCCAGAACTGTATAGATCTTTTAGTATGTGATCCTGTAAAATATTTCTTTAGCAATAAACCTTTTTGTATTTGTATTTAAAACGTTATGAACTTTTTTGTTTTTACATTTTTATATTAATAAGGAAACCGGCATGTCATAGAATCTAAAAAGTTTGAAGAGAGATATAGAAGGTTCAGGGTGGATTCCCGACGCAGGATAAATGTTTGTATGATCTGCAAGTATTTGTTTCTGATCTGGGTGTTACTATGTATAATATGTGTAGTACCTAGATAACCGTGCTTTGCTCGGTATAAAACACGGATAAAATGACATTTTCTAAAAATGAAACTAAGCTAGATCGATTTATCGCCCCCGAAACCACCTGCATACTAAATTTCATGAAAATTATTGGAGCCGTTTACGAGATTCCAATAATATACATACAGTTGTGATCATATAATTAAGATCGATTTGAAGTTATAGAAGTTTTTTATTTAAATCGTGTCATACACAGAGATTTGTACCTTCTGAGAAGCAACTAGTTATGTTATAAAATAGCCACATTAATAGAGCAACGCGATTGCGATTTTATTCTTTATTCCTAAGCCGGAATAAAGAATAAAATCGCAAACTATTTGTTTTCAAATTTTATTTATTTTACCAAGGTAACACATTCAAATAGTAGTGAAGCTGGACAAATAATTAACGATTACAGGACAAATAACGAACGATTTATTAAACTGCTCGGTAATTGTTTTGACTCTTACGTTTAAAAAATCTATTTAATAAATTTTTAACTATTATTAATAGTTAATAGCATATCCACGGCTTTTAATTACTGCTTTACACCGGCGAGGCATTGACTCTATTAATTTTTGACATTTTGCAAGAGAAATAGAGTTCCATTCTTCAAAAATAACGTTGTACAGCTCTCTTAAATTCCCACACTGTGTATTTGAAACCTTTTTCTTTACTTCGAACCACAGATTCTCTATTGGGTTTAGATCTGGGCTGTTAGCTGGCCAGTCTAAGACAGAAACTGATTGCGCTGTAAGAAATTCTTTTACGGTGCGTGCAGTGTGCTTTGGATCATTGTCATGCTGGAAAGTCCAAATAACCGGTAGAACGTCTTCAGCATAAGGTAACATTGTTTCTTCCAGTATATTTTTGTATTGGAACTGTTCCATGTTACCTTCTATCAACTTTACAGGTCCAACACCATGTCCAGAAAAGCACCCCCAAATTTTCACATTTCCACCACCGTGCTTTAATGTAACTTTCGTGTACTTAGGGTCGAATGCTGTATTTGGAGAACGTCGTACATATCGTTTTCCATCAGAACATACTCTGTTTATTTTCGTTTCGTCAGAAAAAAAAACATTTTTCCACTGTCGCACAGTCCAGTTTTCATACTTTCTCGCAAATGCAAGCCGGGCTTGTCTGTGGCAAAGTTTCAACATGCGTACCTTTCTTGCTATCCTACCATGCAATTTTTCTTCTACCGAAATTGCTGAAGGGTTGTTTTCACCAAAATATTCTTTTCTCAGCTCATTGGACCCTTTCAAAGGATTTTGTTTTGCCATACGAACGATGTTTCGGTCATCTCGAGGAGTTGTTTTTCTCTGTTTAGGTACACGTGGACTATTCGAAGTAGTTTGATACGTAGTAAAATGCTTTTCAGCGTAGAAAACCATCGTTTTTGAACATTGCGGATGGTCGGCTATCTTTATATCAGTCCAATTCTTCCGGCAAAGTTTTATTATTACTTCCCTTGTAGATTTATCACAACTTTTATTTTTTCCCATTGTTTTTTCATAAGAAGTAATCCCTTTTAATTTTTTACAGCACTAAATGGCGCCAAAATTATACAAACAGTAACAAATCGACTGAGTGTTCTCTATTTAAATTTGAATAAAGGTATAAACTATTTAGCGTTCTTAATTACGTGACCAGCCAGTAAATAGGAATACTATGTTTAGAAGGAGTGTAAAAAGTTTGTCTATTTATTTTTAGCTAATCATGTGTATCAATGAATACAGTGGTATTATGGAAAAGTTTTACGATACTGAGAGAAATAAAAAAAATTGCATGCAATTAGTTTTGCGTCTTAGTTTGAAAAAATCTTCCCTTTATATCAGCGTTCTTAATTATATATGACCACCACTGTATATACATAGGTATATACAATAATTGTATACCTTTGTATAGGTTAAGTAGTCAATCGGTCATGTGGTACCCATAACACAAGCTCTGCTTACTTTGGGGCCAGATGATGCTGTGTGAAATGTCCGGCAATATTTATTTATGTGTCAAGTGGATGGAAGCGCTTTAATCCATTCACCACACTTAAAATAACTTATACTTATACTCATCATTATTCGTTGGATAAAATACTTAGTTAAAAGAATGTTTATGAAACTTTTTGTAGGTGGCAGATATTCAGATGAAAATAGAAGAATTGGGTGCGCCAGCGGTTGCTTTGCCGCCACCGCCGCCACCTGTAACTGTAAGTTATATTCTGCACCCTATTTCTATATGTCGTGAAGATTATTTATGCCTGCATTCTTCTAGGCTAGGTCGCGCGCTTTTTTGATAAAAAAAACTTTAATCACGATCACGCGATATAAATCTGTGTTGGGGATACACTAGTCAGCGGAACAAACTAAACTCGTCAGTGGGGGCAGTTAAAATGAATGCTATTTCATCTAGCAGTGTTAGAACAGGATAGACGTGGACGAAGAATAGTAATAGAACGATATATACACATAACTCTATACCACCACACGGAATATTAGTATAACAATAACTTAACTATTAAAGGCAATACAATGGGTGGCCTTATAGCTAATAGCAATGTTAACCAAACAACCTTAAGATTGACTGGGCTATAAATAAACAGAGAAGGGTCTAGATTGTATATTGTTTTATTTTAAATTTAGTATCCAACGTGACCAAAACATGTTCCGGACACCCGCAGAAAGGCAGGACCTTCCAACGCAGTTAATACCACCTTCGACCTGGTCGACCTGGCGAAAACCTCGGTAGACGTCAGGAAAAGCATCGAAAGGCTGGAGGTGGCCGGAAGAAAACTGTCAAAATCGCCGGAAGCTAAAATGACACCAGAGCCTGTTGTAGAGCCAAAACTACTGACATCACCAGCGTGAAAACCCGAAACGCAGTCGTCTCACAGACTGAGACTCACAACCACTCGTTCGAAGGAACCAACAACAACAAAAAAGACCGCTCCACAGGCACTGGAAACAAATGAAATGGCAGCGATACAAATAGAGGAACAGAAAACGCAGGAGAGTCCCTCGCCAAAAAAGGCCGAGTCACAGGCCCCAGTCACGATCAAAACAAGAGCTGATATTCACTCACGAGCCAAAACAAGGATCAGGACAGGGCAGGAAGATAAAGCAGATCCAATAAAAAGCAACGGGTCAGTCGGCAGACAGCCAGGAGAGCCCTATAAGACCTAGAACACGAACAGCCGAAGCACCAAAAGCTGCAGCAAAGGCGAAACACTACCTCGCCCAAGGTAACAACATCAGGAAAGATATCAAAACCGAAGTCGCTCTGGCGATCGACCGAATCTACGAGCTGGTTAAGGAAGGCGAGGAATAGCCAAAAGAGAATCAAAAAGAAGAAACAAACGGGAGAGTAGGCAAAAAAGGTAAGGTAACGCTAGAGGTGATAGATGCGATAACGAGAGAGGAAAAAGAGGAGAAGAGGGAAAACCAAGAAGAGGTAAAAGACCTCAAACAAAAAATAGAGGAACATAGCACCCTTCTCCGAGAAAACACCCGGGAATAGAGAGCCTGCGAGAAACCCTGGACCTGCAAAAAGAAGCCTCAGAAAAAACCACATACGCAAGTGTGGCTGCTAGACAGACCGGAAGGCAGCCTAGTGAGTCAACCACACTACACTCCGTAGTGGTCTCTTCTAAGGACGAAGGAGACACAGGAGAGCAGGTACTTAATAAAATAAGGTAAGTAGTAAATGCGAAGGAAGAGGAAGTATAAGAGTAGACAGGTTAAGAAAGGCCAAAGACAGAAAAGTATTAATTTTCACTCAAAACGGGATATTTACCATGATATATGAGTTTTTCTGCTTCTCGGTATTTCGGCACAGTTGCATGCGCCATGATCACGAGATAAACTGAAGTCTTTGCGAGTGGATGTTATTGGCAGACAAAACGGTCTACCCTCTTTCTCAGTCTTTTACTGCGAACATTACCCCTACTACCGGTTTCACTGTCACTAACAACTCGATCACGATTACGACACACAACACTCACGGTATCTGGACGCATAACTGGTACCTCACTTTTACGATTTCCACACATCCTCACCACTGGGTTCCAGGCTCCAGACAATTGAAAACCGTCTTCTCGATTGAAATTCCTGTGATTGGTAATCTCTATTGCCTCATGTACCAATCTTGGGATGTAATGTTTTTCAGTTGAGATTACCTGTGGATTGTGTAACTCGATCCAGTGGTTTGAGCCAGATTCTAGTAGATGTGTAGCTATGGCCGACTTTTGTGTGTCCATATTTCTGACCGCCCGGATGTGTTTTGTCACTCTACAAGCTATGGTACTTTTTTTTTTTAAAGTTATATAGAAAAGTATTAGTTGGATGTTGAACTGAGAGAGAAAGAGACACGATAAAAGAAAGGCTAAAAAAGGCAGAAGAACACCTTACCGTCGAGGAGATCAAAAACAAAGACCCTCTCCTAATCCTCAAAGATGTACTCGAGTACAATACCGATGAGGATATCTTGAAAGCCCTGAGGATCCAAAACGATATAGTGTTTCGAAACCTAGACGGACAAGACAGGCTCGAGGTGCGTTACAGGCGGAGAACCAAAAACCCGTATCTGAACCACGTAGTAGTGAAGGTCTCACCACAACTATGGAACTGGATGCTAGACATAGGAGAGGTACACATCGACCTCCAAAGAATAAAAGTGGCGGATCAATCGCCACTAGTACAATGCTCCCTATGCCTAGCGTTTGACCATGGCAGGCGTTTCTGTAAAGAAACAATCGAGAAATGCAGCCACGGGGGAAATGTGGGGAACCGCACTTAAGAATACACTAGTCAGCGGCACAAACTCATCAGTGGGGGCAGATAAAATGTATGCTATTTTACCTAGCACAGTGCGAGACAAGGATAGACGTGCACTAAAGATAGTGATAAGCAGTAAGGAGATAGTGTTATAATGATTTCTAATCATATGATCAGATTAGACTATGATTTATGTATGTTACATGTTACATTTATGTATGTTAGCCTAGTCTAGATATAGGTAGTCTAGTCATGACTAGCATACTGCTTAGTTCAAGCCAACCTCCAGCGCAGACAACTGGCCACGCAAGAATTGATGTTAGAAGCAACAGAACGGAATATGCCTATTGCGTTACTGCAGGTGCCGTACGTGGGGGCTATAGGTAAAATGAGACAAAGCAAAAGAACCAGGATCTTCCAGTGCACGAGCCGGGACGACAAAAACGTCAAGTCCGCTATAGGTATTCGATAGCGAACTTGACGTCATCATGTACCCTGACCACGCACAACTTCGGCGTGGCCAAAATATGAACGAGCGCCTGGGAGATCGTCCTAGTCTCATTCTACTTTGAGACCGAGGACTCAAGCACACCATACCAGCCGTACCTCGAACACCTGGAAAAGGTACAGCAGGCAATTCAAACCACGAAGACCATCTACGGAGGAGATACGAACGCACACAACACATTGTCGGGCTCGCAGCAGCTTGACCAGAGGGGAATAGACTTAGCCGTAACTCTAGAGGACATGGGCATGCACATTATTAACGACGGCGACATCCCAACCTTTGATTACAGTAAGAGGGAATAAAAGGTATTCCAGCTTCGATGACATCACAGCATGCTCGGCGGAGCTTCTCAGCTACGTGGAGGACTGGAAGGTGTACGAGCGGCTCATAAACTCGATTCGAAACTAAATTGTTTTCCGAATGAGGTTGGAAAAGGCAAAGGGCGTGGACTGGTTCTGTAGAAAAGTCATAACAGTGGTTTCCTTGGACATAGAGGGTGTATTCGATTGCGCTTGGTGGTCCGCGATACGAGAAGATATAAGATATAAGAAGTCCCCAGAGAAACCATGAAAGGATGCGTACAGTGCTAAATTTTGTGGACGAGTACTCTGGAACCTGCTAATCGACCCCATCCTCGAGGAACTGCAAGAAAACGGTCACCACAACCAAGCTTTCGCCGATGATGTGGTGCTCGTAATCGATAGAGACACCGGCCTAGACGTCCAGGGGCAGGCTAATGCCGCCTTCGTCCGTGTTTAGCGGTGGGGTATGAAGAATAAGCGTAAGTTTGCGCCACATATAACAAAGTCCATGGTTGTGACAAAAAAGCTAAAGTTTGATACACCACGGCTAAGGATGGGCGGGATCGACATTGCCATGTACAGGGAGATTACAATATTGGGGCTTACCATCGATGAGAAATTGACCTTTAATCAACACGTGGTCAATGTGTGCAAAAAGGCGCAAAACATCTACAAATGCCTATCAAAAACCGCAAAAATAAGCTGGGGTCTGCATCCGCAAGTGGTACGATCCATTTACACGGCGGTCGTGGAGCCGGTTATTATGTACGCGTAAGGAGTTTGGGCTTCTGCCACAAAGAAGATCATGGTACAAAAACAGCTGAACAATGTCCAAAAGGAATTTGCTCAAAAACTATGTCGAGCATACAGAACAGTATCCCTAAACTGAGCACTAGTGCTGGCCGGTATACTTCCTCTCGACCTCAGGATACAGGAGGCAGCTACCCTGTGTGAGGCAAGGAGAGGCGTCTCCCGACCGGCACTGGGAGACAGTGAGGTAAAAAGAATGACGGAATACTCCAGGAAACTTCATCCAGCAGAACCAATGGCTTTGGAGTTCATGTGCCTGGAAGACCAAGAGCAGGTGGACGCGCACAGCGATTACATAGTCCGCGTGTTTACGGACGGCAGTAATATTGAAGGTAAGTCGTAGCCGCATTGTGTCTATATTGACACATGAGATCAAGACCAAAACCCTCAAATTGGTCACGGTCTAGATAAGATAAAAATAAATAGATATAAAAGTGTTAGCATAAAGAAATAGATGTAAACCATAGATATACGAATATTTAATAGATAAGACCAAACTGTAAAATAAAAAATAAGACCTAAAAACATCAATCCCTCAGAGGGCAAATTAATAAAATAGAAACCCTGTCTTTCACTACCCACCCTAGTATATGATCCAGTCAGAGGGCTTCGCTTCTAGTGACGTTTCGTGTCGTCGAAATAAAATATAATTATATATGCCTGAACTAGGAGAACCTGTGTCTCAGGCAAAACAAAATAAACAAAAATTCTGTAAATTTAAGTTATAAAATGAAATAAACAAAGTTACAATATAAACGGTTATGTGAAAGATAAACAAAGCGAAAAACTACTTAAATGGTTAAATGTTTTAAATATTACCTACTTTACTACAACTAATAACTCCTCAGTTTCTTCCTAAGATAGACAAGATAGGACTTGTTGTAGGTTATTTTACAATTAGTAAAATTCATTGCATAGATGCCTGGTTTACGATTAAGTCTTTTATACACGAAAGGCCCTAGGAACACAAAAAATCTAGAGGAGAAAGCATGTTTTAGTGGGATGCTCTTAGTACGGATATCATTACGTCTATTGTCAATATTTTCAGCACAATAAGGAATCTATGTTGTCTTAGAGCAAGGTTTAGTATAAATAGCTGTCGAACTGTTCGCACTTTACAGGACTTATATAAAAGGTTAGTAGGAAAGTAAAAAGGGCGGAAGGTTTGCTCCTTTGGGATTGCTCTTTGAGCTCGTTCTGCAGCTAAGTTTTAAACGTACCGCCCCATGACGTAATACAATTGATTATGATTTATATTATGATTAGATGATGATTTATACATAAACGACCTAGTATAATACATAAAAAGGCTTTTGGCTCAAGAGTTCTCATGACTCAAAGACTTTTGGCTCAAATCTACAAAATGTATCTATTCAAAATAAAGTTATTTGAGATCTTAAATAAATAAACTATGTTGTATCCGAATAATTTTGGACTTTGCGTACGCTGTATGTCATTTATTGACGCCCAAAGTTGCGCTAGAATCAGTGTTGACATACTTTTGGGGCTTGTATATTTTACACCAATATTTTTTTACGATTCTGTCGCTATAGAAACATTAATTCAAACAAACAAAAATTAAGAGTGATATCATTATCTGATATGACTCTTAATTTTTGTTGTTTAACATCAAGCGGTGGAATGATCATCCTTCGACCTTTTAAGCGTAGATTATGATATTACTCTGTTTTCGTTGTTTAACTTCAGGCGGTAGAATGATCATCCTTAGAATTTTTAAGCTTAGATTATGATATCACTCTATGTTTTCGTTGTTTAACTTCAGCCGGTAGAATGATCATCCTTCGACTTTTTAAAGCATAGATTATGATATCACTCTAAGTTCTCGTTGTTTAACTTCAGGCGGTAGATCCTTAGAATTTTTAAGCATAGATTATGATATCACTCTAAGTTTTCGTTGTTTAACTTCAGGCCGTAGAATGATCATCCTTCGACTTTTGTACGGAAAGATAATCGACTAATTTACTCTTAAACGTTCAAATTTACACTCTATGCGAATGTTATTAAGTTCACTTTCCTACACTAATATTTGGAATGTTTTCAGACTATCAGAGAAAAGTTGTCAGATGCGGCGACTCTAGAAAAATGCCTGACCATTCTAAATTGTGCTTTAGATACTCCACAGTTATCTACAGTTACTCCACATCTTCGTAATATGTTCTCTGAACTGGAGGTAAATTTTATAAATCCATACTAATATTATACATTTAGGATTCAGAATAGAAAAACATACATTACATACATACATTATACAAATGCATACACATACAAAAACATACATACATTACATTTAAAATATAAATCATCAAACAAAATGAAATAACTTCTAAACATCAATTTAACAAAGAATTCACCAATTTACACAATCAAATTCAATGGTAGCTATAACATACCACAGAAATGCACTTTTAACTTAAGTATAAATCAAGCCGATTACGACCTCTTCGCACGAAAGCTGACCAGCAAATACGCCGACTAAGCTCGAGCGCCTCTTTATATAGCATTGCCACAGCCATTGCTATGAAGGACGAGAGTCCTAACTATACATATACTAGAAAGTGTCTCTCTCTGGGTTTAACCTTTTCACGGCTGAACGGATCTTGATGGAATTTGGTACGGAAATAGATTGTATCGTGGGGACGGGTTTAGGCTATTTTTCATGTAATTTCCACGCATGCAAAGCCGCGGGCAGCAACTAGTAATTTTATATATAATTTATTGTTGTGATGCTAGATTTCTACAGGCCAATGTTTGCGTGATCATTTGATTTTAGATTTTGATTGATTTTTGACGACCGCTGTGGCGCAGATGTCTTGATTTCCGCCGTGGCACAAATCTTTGTATGATCTGCATGTATTTGACTGGGATTTAGGTGTTTCTATGTATATATGTATGTATTCAGAAAAATAAATGTATACGTATTATATATAAGTATTATATCAGTCATGTGGTACCCATAACACAAGCTCTGCTTACTTTGGTGCCAGATGTTGTGTGAAATGCCGGACATTTCACACAACATCATTATTATTTAGCAAGTACTGTTTTAATATTTCAGTTATGGAATTCCATGGAACCTTCGAGACCCTTCTAGAATATTTATTAGATTTTTGTATAGAATGTTCGTTCTTTCCAGAGCCCTGAAGTTCCCAGAAAGATTCAAATTCTTTCGAACTTACTTGCAATCACATCTTTAAAAAAAAGGGGAGAATGTTTACAGTTTTTTTATCTCTCTTTAGCAAACGTGATGTTAAAGTATTAACAAAACATTAAGTAATGTGTGGTTATAAGGTATACCCTTTTGTCTTCCGCCTTAAATGACAATAAAATGACTGATATTTTTTCTTCCAGGTGGAAATATTTCAAAATCCAGATATAGTTTTGACCGCGCTGGAAACAATCGCGTTATATGGAATGCTTGACAAGGAATTTGCCAAGGAGCATAAATCTTTCTTCTTCGCTAATGTAAGAACTTGAACTACATTGAACTTATATCCATCCATTATATTATCCATTGACTCTGTGGTGCAGTGGACTAAGGTCAGGCTGTGACGCAGAAGGTTGCGGGTTCGATTCCCGCCGCGGGACAAATGTTTGTATGATCTGCAAGTATTTGTCTCGGTTTGGGTGTTTCTATGAATAATATGTATGTATTTAAAAAAAAATGTATATAAGTAGTATATCAGTCATGTGGTACCCATAACACAAGCTCTGCTTACTTTGGGGCCAGATGATGTAGTGTGAAATGTAAAAAAAAAAAAAAAAAAATGTTTACGTCGTTGCCCGCCTGAGACGCAGATGGTTTCGATTTTTCCGCAGGATAAATGTTGTTATGATCAAGTATTTATCTCGAGGTTGTGAGTTTATTATGTGTAGTATGTATGTATACATAATAAACTGGACTGTCAGCTCAGCTCAGTTGGTAAATGCTCTGCCTTCTGCGCTGTAGGTTGAGGGTTCGATCCCTCCCAGAACACCCATTTGTGTGACGAACATAGATGTTTTTTTGTGTGACTGTGTAATAAAGTGTATGTATGTATTTAAAAATATAAAAGTATTATCAGGCATCTAGTCACCATATTACAAAGATGTTTTTTTGTGTAACTGTGTAATAAAGTGTCTGATGTATGTATTTAAAAATATATAAGTATTATCAGGCATCTAGTCACCATGTCACCGAAATGTCCTGCATTATCCTTACTAATATTATAAATTTAAAAGTAACTCTGTCTGTCTGACTGTCACGTTTTCACGCCTAAACCGCTGAACCGATTTTGATGAATTTTGGTATAGAGATAGATGGGACCTTGGAGTAGGACATTGGCTACTTTTTATGTAGGTACCACGCGTGCGAAGCCGCGGGCAGCAATTAATTAATTATACTTCAAAACACCCAGAAACAATAAAAATCTGTGTCCATGACACAAATGTTTGTCAAATTTGTTATATTTCTGATTTAAGTATATAGTGTTTTTATTTGTTTTCAGCTTATAGACACTTCAAACGAGCCTGTAGTGAAAGTGGCACTGCGATGTCTAGTTGACCTGTTATGCGTTCACGGCGCCCAAGTGTTTGAACATGATGAGACTGAATCACAACAAAATACAACCAAGAATACTACTAAAAATACAACTGTTGATGATGGTAAGATTAATCAATGTAAACTGATATTGTTTTAACCGACTTCAAAAAAGGAAGAGGTTATAATTCGCCGGACCGCCAGATCCGATTTCGAAAATTCTTTTTTTTGTTTCAATGGGTGGTCTCATTAAAATTTTAACAAAATCGATCGATGATATTTTCGTTTGCTCCGAAACCTTGTTGTCTCAGTGGAGCAGTGCGTTTAGTTAGCCTACCGATATTATTATATAAATGAAGTCTTTTTCTTAAATCAAATATATCAAATATCAGTAAAATCAAATATAAATAAAAATATACATAGATACATTTGTTTATTTACTCAATAACACTAACGCATACACATCAATAATAAAAATGAAGACGTACCAATATTAGGTAAATAAACACATATTCAAAAGTTAGAAGAGAAAAGACATTTAAAAAGCTTAAAATTATTCCGCATACTTAACTACCTAACAGTGCTGTGTGCTACAGCAGCAAAAAGCTCCCCACTCAGCGTTATGCTTCCCTGTAAGACAAGTCAGCGAAGTAATAGTAGTAAGTAAAAATAGCGAAGTAAAGGCTTTTGACTGTGTCTGCTATAAGATTCTCTTATTAAAACTTGAGCATTATGGTATTAGAAACAATGAATTGTCTGTATTCGCGTCTTATTTAAAAAATAGAAAACAAATTCTAGAGAGTAACGGTCAAAAGTCTGAATCAAATAATATTACAATGGGAGTACCACAAGGGTCTATTTTAGGGCCACTTCTATTCATTCTGTATATTAATGACATTGTGGTCTGTGTTGAAAATGAAATGGATATAGTCCTTTTTGCTGACGACACAACTGTAGTAGTTAGTGATGAGAACAAAGAAAAGTTATGTGTAAAGATAGAAACGCTGATACTCAATTTACAAAAATGGTTTAATGCCAATAATTTACTATTAAATGTAGATAAAACGAATATTGTAAACTTTTTTTTTAGGACATAAACATAATAATGACGAATTAGTTAGGCATACAATTGATAAACACTTTTTGACTACTCTTGACAACACCAAATTTCTAGGCATAGACATTGACAGTAAATTCATTTGGAATAAACATATTGACACTCTCGTTGGGAGATTAAAGTCAGCAGTTTACGCAATAAAGACAATAAGACAACTTAGTGACATAAGAGCTTCAAAAATGGTATATCATGCGTATTTTCATTCCATTATGGTGTGTGGAATTTTAGTTTGGGGAAATTCCTCACAGTCGAATAGAATATTCATACTGCAAAAAAGAGCCCTCCGTTCTATTTTGCTTATGAAAGGCTTAGAATCGTGTAGGCTAATGTTTAAGAAATTAGAAATTATGACAATGGTAGGAGAATACATTTTCCACAATCTGATGTTTGTAAAGCTAAACCCTGATAAATTTAACCTAAACTGTGAGATCCATAATTATAATACAAGAAATAAATATAACATTTGTCTTCCTAAGCATAGACTAGCCAAAGTTGGTAATAGCTTCTTATGTATAAGCATAAAATTGTACAATAAACTGACGCCTGAATTACAAAACTCTGATCTTGAATGTTATCGTATAAAGATAAGAAATATATTACTAGAGAAATCGTACTATTCTCTAGACGAAGCACTTGCTGATGACATTTTTAAATAATGAATTTATTTGGAATTTAATGTTGCTATTCTATTTGTAATGAATTATTTTTCTTAAATGTTGTAACCAAACAGTAAGCCCGTAATATTATAGTGTAATATTATTATTTAGTATTTTTGTACCTGACTTTTCCAAGTGTACTGTACGTATCTTATTGGAATAAATAACTATTGTATTGTATTGTATTGTAATTCTGGCGAGATTTTCGATCCAGTCACTCAACCTTACGAAACGTAGTAATAAAATAGAAAAAAATAAAACAAATCCCTACTAATATTATAAATGCGAAAATAACTCTGTCTTTCTGTCTGTGTGTTACGTTTTCACGCCTAAACCGCTGACCCGATTTTGATGAATTTTGGTATAGAGATAGATGGGACTTTGGAGAAGAACATAGGCTACTTTTTATGTAGGTACTACGCGCGCGAAGCCGTGGGCAGAAGCTAGAATGATTTCGTGAAAAGGGACGGAAGTGTGTAACAGAAAGCCGGGGAAGCGCGTGCTATTTGATTTGACTACAACGTGCGCGGTGGTAGAATTGGCCGTTAGATGCTACTTTTTGTGTTATCTGATATCTCACCTTGGTAAGTGGGTTTTACCTAGGTGAGATATCAGATAACACACATCATATGCGACTACTGTAAGGCTCGCTCGAACCAAACTTTCACTACCACGCATTAGCGTTAACAACACATAACATAAATTTATAGTAATTAAGTATTTATCGCGTATTACCTTTCAATTACTTACGACATTTCGGATTTGTTGCAACAACCATGGTCGCGGGCTGACTAAAATTGCCGCTGAATAGCAAGGACAGTTTTGCGAACTACCCTCACTTGGTCTTCAGATTCGCGTTACATTTAGTTGTAAATTGAGCTTTATTTAAATGAAAACAAGGATTATTTAAAAAAAAAACGTTTTTATTTTTTATCCAATAAAAAGGTGTTGCAACGCTTGTTTTGAAATCAGTGATCAAAGCATAGTTTATTGAAAATTACATCTTTATCTGTTGGCATTAACGTAAATTATTGTTTGCAGGTACGCTATCAGAAACGGTTTTATCGCTCACACCGAGCCATAGTACTGTAATCGAACTGCTTTTGAAGATTATGGACAGCCCTGTAAGTATTCTTCTAAGGTAACAAACGAGAATTTCAATGTGTTCGGCATGATAGTCGAATATTCGGTCTAATGCAAATATACGTTAGACTTGCCAATTATCGATCGTACACGAATATTTGACTGATCCATACTATTTATCTGTTTATTTGATTATATGTTTTTGACCATGTCTTTCATGTGAATAAGGACGACTTAGCTGAGAGGTGGTATGTACGAGACAATCAATATTAATCTTACTCCATTTCGCCGGACTAGATAATATTTCGTGAAATACGAACTATCTCATAGATCTTATAAGAAACTAGCTGTCCCGTTCGCGATTTCGTCCGCGCGTTATAGAAAGAAAAATCTACAAATCCACTTGAACACACACAAAAAACACCAAAATCGGTCCAGCCGCTTAGAGTAATTACAAACACACACACTGAAGATTTATTTATATAAAGGCGAGAATTTTGTCTATAAGATATAGTATGATCATTCTTTTATAACTATAATTCCATTAACTAACGAGCAGATAGCCACTAAAAAGCGGTAAAAAAATTACCAATTTTTCCAAGCAAAAGTTAATTTGCTGTGGACATCGCGGTTTAAGCGCCACGCTAGCTTGTTATCTAATTTTAAAATACAGGGTGTGTCGATGTTTGGATGTGTAATATTAAGTCAATTATGTTTGTGGCTCAATCACGACAATGGCCTCAATTCAGTTAATAATAATAATAAATCTTTATTTATTACCAAGGCTAAGGTTAAGCTAAGGGTTACAACAGATAAAATAATATTTATTATTACAGTATAATACTTATTATGTAACTATACTTAGGTAACTGTTTACAATATGCCCCAACTAGGAAAACCTGTGTCTCGGGCTGGATAGGACTAACAATATTAACTTATAGGTATGTAAATAAACAAAAAAACTGTAAACTTATGTGATAAAATAAAATAAACAAGGTTACAATATAAATGGTGATAAAGTTCATGTAAAAGACAAACAAAGCGAAAACCTAATTAAAACATAATGGTAGGTAGAAATTTTAAAACATTACCTATCTTACTACAACCAACAACTTCTCAGTTTCTTCGTAAGATAGACATGATAACGCATGTTGTAGGGTTATTTTACAATTAGTGAAATTCATTGCATAGATGCCTAGTTTACGATTAAGTCTTTTATACACGAAAGGCCCGAGGAATACATAAAATCTAGAGGCGAAAGCATGTTTTAGTGGGATGCTATTAGTACAAATATCATTACGTCTATTGTCAATATTTTCAGCACAATAAGGAAGGAGTCTATGTTGTCTTAGAGCAAGGTTTAGTATAAATAGCTGTCGAACTGTTAGCACTTTACAGGACTTATATAATAGATTAGTAGGAAAGAGTAAAGGGTGGCTACCTTTAGGATAGCTCTTTGAGCTCTTTCTGCAGCTAATATAAAAGTTTTAAAAGTTCCGCGCCCCATGACGTAATACAATACAAAATAATTGTTTGACATAAAGCAAGATACACATTCAAAACTAGCTTTCAATCTACAATACATCGTAACGTCTAATTATTCGTAACGTAATTATTGTCAATTACGTGGTTACATTGATGTGCATGGATTGTTCTACTTATTTGTGCAGCTTGTGATTTCCGCATCTTGAAGTTTAGGTATTTTGTTTTATCAGCATTTAGTGTTAGTAGGTGCCCTTGAAGCCAGTTATTTACAATATTGAAGCCGTGTTGTGCACGTCCGTACTAGCTGAAAAAAGTAGAGCAGTGTCGTCAGCATAAGATATCATTTTACCGTGAGCTAGAGGTTACATAAGTCATTAATGTAAATTAAAAAAAGAGTACTTCCCAATATACTTCCTTGTGGAACGCCAAAGGAAGTATTTTCCAAATCTGAGCTCACAACACTGTCTATTTTTACGCATTGGCTTCGACCGCTCAAATAGCTGGTAAACAGATTGAGCTGGTTGCCTCGTATTCCCATCCTTTCTAACTTGTTGAGTAAGATAGGGATAGAGACAGTGTCGAATGCTTTTGCGAGGTCTAGAAATATACCTATTGTCTTATTGCCTCTGTCAAGTTCCCTCACGATATAATCAGTAACCTGGTGAACAGCGTCAGCAGTAGACAGTTTAGACCTAAACCCAAATTGATTATCAGACAAAAGAGCCTTACTTTCTAAATAATGAACCAATCTATTGTTTATTATTTTCTCTAATATTTTTGAAATGGAGGGGAGTAAGGATATCGGTCTGTAGTTTGATATGTCTGTCTTGCTACCTGATTTATAAACGGGAACTATAACAGCTTTTTTTAAACATTTGGGAAATATTCCTCTTGCAGGCATTTTTGGAAGGCAAAAGTGAGTGGGTGGGGCTAAGATGTGTTTGTACAGCTTTAGTATTTTAGTAGAAATATTATCCCAGCCTGTGGCACATTCATCTTTTAACCCCATCAAAATTCGTTCAACTTCCTGAATGTTACAATCTAATAACACAAAGGACTTTGAGTAAGTCTTAATACTAGCTGTTTGGGAAGCCGATGGTTTGGTTTGAATTAGCTCTGCAAGTCGTTTACCCACATTAACAAAGAAATCCTTAGCATGATTGGCTGCTGAACGCGGGGAGTGATGTGAATGTAATAAATTTCATGTCGAATCACGTTGCTTTGTTGTACAACTGGCATTTTTTATTATTTTCCAAACTTTTTTGCTATCTTTACCAGCCTTTTCTAGTGATGTTTTATCATATTCGCACTTTATTTTTTAAGGAGATCATTACAGAAATTGCGATACCGTTTGTATGTAATTTGAGCTGTTAAATTATTTGGACATGATCTGGCATTCATGTGTAGCTTGTCTCGATGTCTCATACAGCTAAGGAGCCCGGGGGTAATCCATGGCTTAATATTAAGATTTTTTCTGCTTATTTTTACAATTCTAGTATTGGCACGTAGTACCTGCTGAATGATGCTCACTAAATGTGACATACAAGATTCTGCATCAGCTGAATTGTAAATAGAATCAAAGCTAATCTTACGTAAATCTATTCCCAATTTATTATAATCTAGTTTTGATGTAAACCTTTCATGCTTGTGATTAGGCAGTTTTAGGCGAATTGTTAATAAAGCGGCATGGTGGTCGGTAACAGAGGAATTAGTCACTTGGGCAATTGCTGGCAAGTTAGTTTTAAGCATAATATGGTCTATGCATGAGCCACTTTGGTAGACTGTGAGCTGGAAGTAAGCCGTTAAACGAGCAGCGTAGGTACTCATGCTCTGCCTCTTCACAAAACCCCGGGCGTATATTAATATTTATGTCACCAACTACTGCAATATTTTTAAATGTCGATAGAGTTTGGAGATGAAAATGCAATGAGTCAAGAAAAGAGTCCGTATTATTAAATGAAGGTGATATATACACAGCTATAATCGCAAAACTGGCATCTATTTTTAACAGACAGGTACAGTCCTTGATGTTTAATTCTTCGACAGTAACATAATTTAAAGTATTTCTTGCATAAAGTACTACTCCATCGTTTTGATTATGGCTTGTTTCGGTATAATGAGTTCTATAGCCTTCCAATAAAGGCAGGTTGTTCTTATGAACAGCAAGCCAACATTCAGTTAGAACGATTATGTCACATTCGACATTAAGCCTTTGCAAAAAAATACTGAAATTGTAAAAAAATTGTTGATACTGTGAATGTTTTGGGTTAGTAATGTAATTGAGTTGCAGTAAGCAGAAATATGCTGTTTGCAGTTTGCAACATCACATGTCCGTGACTGATTGTGACATGACCGTGAGAAATTATCAAGGTCGTTAATTAATCCATCAGTCATGATTATCTAAAATTAAGGTAAAACTTTAGTTTTACCTTAATTTTAGATTAATATAGTTTTATGTAATTTTTAGATTAATATAGTTTACTTTAGCACGGCGCTCTTAGGCGCCTTCATAATGAATCGAGTTAATGTACCTTTGCTCGGCTAACTTTTTGGCTGGGCAGTCTAAGTCACCTGTCTTGTGATTACTGGGCTTTTTGAAGCGATGTCAGATTGCGCATTGAGCTTGTGCCGCTGTCTTTGGACACTCATTGAACTGATGACCTAGTGTCCGCTAGTGTAGGCCTCTGCTTTACATGTCTTCGCTGCGTGCCCGAATTGTTGGCATTTGAAGCACCGTGTCACCAACGTGAAGTCTCTTACAGGACAGGAAGACCAATTCACGAAGACACGATCTTGGGTAATAAAGCACTATCGAATTATAGCTGAGACCTCAACGATGAAGTTGCAAGATTCAGATCCCTTGCCTGATTTATGGCTAAGTTTAATAGATGCCAAGAATGCATCTTTCATCATATCTGTGAGCTTATTGCACACATTCTGTTCATAAAGGCACTTATAGAACTCCTGCTCCTGCATGGTTGACGGAACTCCAATAACCATAATACGTGGCCTGCACTTGTGTGGTTCGTCAATAGTTACGTCAGCTGTGGTGAGGGGGACAGATTTTTTAAGCTTCTCGATGTCTTCTTTAGTGTCTGTGCTGATGATGACACCACCATTTCTGGTCTTTCGAAGTCCACGCACATGCAACTTCTACTCCTCGGGGCAGATAGTTTTTTGTACCAACGTTTTGGTGTCATCACTGGTCTTGATCCTATCCTTGGGATAGATTGCAACAGAGCTAAAATGTGATGGTTGGATAAAAGAATTGGTGCTCTTTTTAACCATTTCGGCAAAAGCGGTCTTAGCTGTCGGTTGCAACGATTCTCTTACGCTTTTTTGCAGTTCTTGTAGGCACACCGATAAGTCTTCCGTTTCATTGAGGAATTTTGCGTAAGTTTGGATTTGTATAGCCTTCGACTTTAGGGCTTGGTATTCAACTGCCATTTGAGATGAGCCATGGGATACCTTTCTGCATAAATTACTTATACACAGTTTCGGCTCTGAGTTAAGTTTTCCCTCAATAGCTATTGTGGACACTTCATTAAGGCAAAGCCATCCATTTCTGAATCTCCGACGTAGACACGCTTGTTAAGGTCTCTTTATACCTTGGTTGAGGTCGCGGTGGAGACGTCTGTATAGGTTGGCGGGCGGGGCGGGCGGTGGTGTGGGCGGGGGACTGCGAGCCATCTTATTGCTTCTGTTAAAAAGGCTGTCCATGATGAAACTATGTATTCGACTTAGATATTAAACCAAAACATAATTCAAATCACACACTGTCATTACGTAGCACGACTGCTGAGTTAAAACTAGGTCAGTTTTTGTTTATTATTTTGAATAAATTATTGGGCACGTCCGATCTCGGCAAGCGCACGATGAAAGTTGTTTCGCAGAGTAACTAAAATTTTCTAAAACATAAACTATCTTATTTTGTTTGCATTAAAGACTAAATTAGAATAACATTTTTTTATTGACACTTACTAAATTAACGTATAACTGACGTGTTTTAGCTCAATTTAATCATCATGTAAGGAGGTGTGGATTAAAACTACGGCTATTTTCCGCAGTTTTTATCAACACCTCTATACATTATTTTCAATAAAGGAATTAATTGAAATAAAAATTATAGCAATAAAACAACAAATAATTTTAACTTATTTTAGAACTGTGATTAGACAGAACAGAACAGAACAACAGAATTGCAAGCAATATGTCTCAACGGAAAACTTGGTATACGAGTAGATGTAGTGAAATCAATATTGATCTCAGCGGAAGATCAGCGCGCTAGCATGGTAACATGCGGTATCATTATGCTGAGCTGTCGGCCATTTCACCACCACTCAGTCCTCACTCATTTGTTTTTTTATTTGTTTTAGTTTTAGTCATTAGTGTTTTTTTTTAAAATTTATATTGTACTAGCTACTGCCCGCGGCTTCGCGCGGTACCTATTTAAAAAAGTTGCCTATGTCCTCTTAGGTTCCATCTATCTCTATAGGTACTAAAATTCATCAAAATCGGTTCAGCGGTTAAGGCGTCAAAACGTAACAAACAGACAGACAGAGTTACTTTCACATTTACAATATTAGTATAGAGAGTGGTGGTTTGAATAAATACATGATTTTTCTTTCTTTCTTTACATAGCATATAAGCTATTATTTATGTACGTACTATGCCTGTAAAGCCGCAGGCTTAAGAAGCTAGTATTTTATACGGTTTTACTTGCTACTTGAATTAAGAAAAACTTTGATGTTATAGTGTGCAGCCTACCGCCTGATAATAGTGGAAGGGCTCTGTCGTCTGCTTCACTTAGGACATCTTGAATCTCCGACTATTCTAAGTCGACTATTACTGCTTTGGTTCAATCCTGCTACAGGTAATTATATTTTAGCGTCTAACAATTTTAATGCGAATGTTATTGAACTGACTTATACCTTACACAAACACGAGCCTCTATGTTCTAGAAGAAATAAGGTTGTTTTCTGTAAATTTCTGTAGTCTTATTTTCGGTAAATAAAGACAGCTGATTTAATTTTTGATGTCAAAATAACCAAAAAAGAGTAGGAAGGTTGTGTTTGGTGGCAAATAATGCATATCATTTTGTTATCAATTATTTGATCAGTGTCTCAATATTTTGACGACTTCTGTGGCGCAGTGGACCTAGGACCGGCTGAGATTCTGAAGGTAGCGGGTTCGATTCCCGCCTTGGGACAAATGTTTGTATGATTTGCAAGTATTTGTAATATGACACTTTAGATACGCAGTTACAAGTACATTGGCGCACCCAACCTGTTGGGCCAATTCAAAAAATCAATAAATAAATAATCCCGAACATTTCACTCAGCAACATCTGGCCCCAAAGTAAGCAGAGATTCTGTTATGGGTACCACATGACTAACTAACTTTTTTTATAAATACATAGGTACATATTATACATAGAAACCGAAATCCGAAACAAATACTTGTAGATCATACAAACGTTGGCCCCAATGCGGGAATCGGACCCGCAACCTTCTGCGTTTCAGCCGGACTTTTGCCGACTGCGCCACAGATGTCGTCATATTCGTAGAGAAGTGCCGCGCAAGACGAGATAGAGTTACGCGATAGAGAGGCACTATATAGGTATATATAATGATAGGCATTAAGCGCATTTACGAGTTTCATATTATAGTGTCACTTGTTAATTCGAACCAGTGTGGTGAAAGGATTAAAGTGCGCCTCAGAAGCTCCTTTCGTGCACTTGGTACATCTTCGAACTTTCTTTCGAATTGCACTTTGTTGCGTCGTAGCTAGAGTCGCTATTTGTGTATATAATTTCGTGGAGTGTTGTTCTCTACTTGTAATAAGTATTCTGTCTTTCTTTGATTAAGGAATAATCTCAATTATTATTTCAGTTGATGAAGACATGCTGCGTCAAATAATCGGAGTATTCTTCCAAACGTTCCCAGTCACTGTTGACGAGGCTCAAGAACAAATACAAGTAAGCTATCTGCCTGTACCCATAGTAAAGTTGATACTCCACAATCGGTAGAGAACAAAAAACAAATAGAAAAGACTTATCGCCTCAATATGTTATTCCCATCTATTTTCTAGCTATTGAAGAATGTCAACTTGCCTATAGATTAACCCTTTATACTATAATCATAATAAGCACGGCGTTAAAATATAAATAAATAAATAAATTATACCGGACGTTCCACACAGCATCATCTAGCCAGAAAGTAAGCTGAGCTTGTATTATGGGTACCACAAGATCATATGGTATGTACTTGTGATCTAATGAAAAAAGGTGGCAACTGATTTAAACAACACATTGTGATAAGATACTTTGGTGTCAATTTGCACTCTATTTACACAAGGGTATTCAAATAATAATGTATAATTGTAATGAATAATGAAAATAATTAAATTAAAACACTCTCGCTAAAGTGAGGGTGTGTCTAATTTTATGTGTATTTTAAAACTGTTCATATAATGTTCACTATACACGGGATGTGACCGGGGTATAAATTAATAAATAAATAAGTATTAATAGTATGTAGACAATGTGCTCAATACTACCTAGCAAATAAACTAAGCCAAGCTTGTATAAAGAAAAAAACATGTAAATATATAGATTGTATATGTATAAATAAATATATATTGGTAGACAATGCACACAACACCATTAGCCCTTAGGGGCCTGATGAGGGCTTGGCTTGTGCCAAGCTCTGCTTACCTTGGGATGATGCTGCGTGATGTCCGACATTATTTATTTATAATGGTGATCAGATAGCTAATAGAATACTGATACATTTATATATACATATTTATGATACTCGATAACACCCGGACACAGAGAAAAACGTATATGACCATCACACAAATGTATAACGCGATAATGGCGCATTCAACTGTACCGAAATATAAAACACACAAATCGTTTTGAATATCCTGTTTTATGTTTGTTCTAGAAAGCTACAATACCAACTCTCCGCACGCTGGCGAATGCTCCTTCGAGTTCGCCGCTCTCTGAAATAGACCAAGAAGCCGTGGTCCGATTTATCGTCTCGCTCACAAGAGTCAATCATGAGGTATGAAAGAGTTTCGAATTAACATTTTAAAAGCTGATGACCTCATCAGCTTTCAAAAATGAACAGAACTCTCCAACTAAATAATGCTGGACATTTCACATCATTAGGGCTAAAGTAAGCTGAGCTTGCGTTATGATTGCCACATGACTGATTTACTACTTATATACTTCATTTTTCTTATTTTGTAAATACATATATTAAATTCCCGTTGCGGGATAAATGTTTGTACTACGGGTGTTTTTTGTCAATGTCAATACATATATATTGACATCGTAAAACACCCGTACAAACATTAAGAATTTTGGTATAAAGATAGATGGACCTTGGAGATGGAGATTGACTACTTTTTATACAGGTACCGTGCGAAGCCGCGGGCAGCAGCTAGTACATTATAAAGTACTTCTGTCTGTTTCGTCTGTTTGTCCATTTAATTGTATGATCTGCAAGTATTTGTCTCGGGTCTGGGTGTTTCTATGTATAATATGTATGTATTTACTAAATAAAAGCATGTAAGTAGTAGTATCAGTCATGTGGTACCCACAACACAAGCTTTACTTACCTTGGGGCCAGATAATGCTGTGAGCATTTCACACATTTGGCATTATATTTTGACCGAGCGAGCGCGAAGCGCGAACGAGTGCTTCCGTTTCAGCTTAGACAAAAACGCTTTGGTATGTCTGTCTGTCCGGCCGGCGTCTGTCCGGATGTTCTCCTCTACAGGTCGCATTTCTCAACCGATTCTCGTGAAATTTTGTGAGCAGGTTCTATAACTATATCATATTTTTTTTTGTTGATTCCGTTTTTGGAAAATTTTCAAAATGGCGGAGATATGGGGGTTGAAAACGTATAAAAAGTTATATATCAGTCATTTCGATAAATGTTTGCGAGGTCTACAGCTCACAAAGCCACTAGTTTATTTGTTTATATCTGTGGACAATTTACACAGCACGATCCAGCCCCAAACTAAGCAAAGCTTGTACTGGAGTCCAGTAGGGCGATTATGGAACTCTTTATACAATCAATGTCTATCAGTTTCGATTAGCAATCGGCATCAATGTCTATCAATCTTGATTAGCAATAGGCATTATTTTAATCAATCATATACGATGTATTTAAATACTTAGTACGCTAAACACTGTTTCTACCACAATCGTACTTTGTAAATTGGTCGAGTTATAGTTTGACACCAACTTCACATTGTAACTAGCGATAGAAGCCGATAGAAATCCGCAGCGATCCGTAATACCAATTCATCAATAGTAACTGAAAGCTATTAGTATCAAAGTTCCATAAACGCCCCACTGATAACTGATAGTATCCATATTCTTGTAAATTCCTACTTATGATACTTTATAGCCCCCAGATGCAGAACAAACGTCTACGACAAGTTAAAAAGTCATAAGGAGTTATTCAAAATCATTTTGAACCTTATATTGCAGGCTACATTATCGGCATTTGCAAACTTCTCTATTATAATATGTATCACGTGAGTAACTATTAATAAAAGCAATGTTTTTTTTCCAGTTGTCCGATAGTCAAGGAGGCATGGCTGAGATATTGTGTCAGCATATAGCGCGGCGTCCTAACTCCTCTGAAGTCGGGCTCGCGTGTCGGATGCTGTCGTTGCTGTCTCCACCTCGTGACGCTTCCTTAGCGTCATCTCTTGCAGTAATGCTACGCGATCTTTGTCTCGTAAGTTACTACTACTACTTTAACAATACAGCACTTGATATCTAGTAGTAGTGGCCCCGCCTTTCAGTCGAAACATTGTGGGCTCGAAACTGATGGATTGTTCTGTATGAAAATTATGTGCAAAATACCATGGGGTCATGACAAATACCTCACGCTAAAGCCTGAATGATAATAATTGATCGAGCGAGCGGGAAGAGCGAGCGAGTGTCTTCGTTTCAAGTTCAGACAGACATACGAGCATTTTTGGCTCGTATGTCTGTCCGAACGGCGTCCGGCCGGCATCTGTCCTGATGTTCTCCTCTACAGGTCGCATTTCTCAACCGATTCTCGTGAAATTTTGTGAGCAGGTTCTATAACTTATGCGAATTTATTTGTCGATTCAGTTTTTGGAAATTTTTCAAAATGGCGGATATATGTGGGTTGAAAACGTAAAAAAGTTATATTTTAGTCATTTCGAATAATGTTTGCGAGGTCTACAGCTCACAGAACCACTAGTAATAAATATGGGTGAAAATGCACACAACACCATCTAGCCCAGATGACTGATAGAATAATATCTTTATAAATACATAATTATGATATCATCACACAAATGCTTGTCCAGGCAAAGCTACTATCAACTGTGCTGACAGACCAGTCAAACTGTATGGAAATTTATTACAGTAGCAGTCACGCTTCAGTCACGTGTCTTATCACAAACTAGTGTCAACTCTATATAATTTGATTTTGTCGCGAACTCCAACAGGAATACTCTGAAGCGGTGTAGCATAACATCTTGAGGAAACCGGCATGTTGTAGATTTTAAAAAGTTCGAAGTACCAAGAGTACGAGAGGAGCCTCAGAGGCGCACTTTAATTTATTTATTTTATTTATTTATTTACACAATAAGATCATAGCATTACAAATACGCCGCTACAATTAGTAATGCTATTACGCTTACGTAATAGCATTACGCCGTTCGGGTTAATAATTTCAACTAACTGATTCCAAAAATTGGTTGTCTTTAAAGTCGGTTTACGGACGATAGTATAACGTGACAACGATAGTATAACGTGACAAGTGCTCTCGCTACGATCGTAATGGAACAATGAGCGTAACGGGACAATGGAGGCAATTCAGTTGGTTCATTTCTAAAATTAGGATTGTCTAAAATATATATTAGTCTGTCATAGCATTTGTAAAACCTATTCGGTTGGTACCATCTAACTAAATAAGGAACGCTTAATTAAGTTAGATAAAATTAAATTAGGATAGGTTGGTAACAGCAGAGTACCAAAGTTTCATTTGACAGTTCTAAAACTAATTTTAGCTAAAATTTGTTAGTTTTCTAACAAATTTTCTCTTTCACACACTTTTTCTTTTTTACTTTCAAGGCTTTGTCACTTTTACATTTTATCGCATTTTGTTGCCAGACATAATGGTTATATGAATATATTAAATATATATATATTATACATAAAAACACCAAGACCCAAGACAATTACTTGAAGATAAATCGATTTCCAATTTCGATTCCCGCGGCGGGAATCGAACCCGCAACCTTTAGCGTCTCAGCCGAGCCCACTGTGTCACAGAGGTCGTTATATACATAACATAAAGTGTAAGGAATTGGTGTTTTATGATTTCTCTCGTATATATATTAAACAGTATTAAACAATTTTATATTCACAATTTATTTATTACAGAAACTCCCTGAAAAACAATCGTGTCGAAACCTAACCCGATACTTGGGCGCTTTGGAAGCATTTGAACGAGCGAGTATGAACAAAATGTCACATACAGGTATAAAGTAGCTAAGTCTTTTACAAGTAGCGGCACGGTTTAATAGTGCTGACGGTTTGATACGCAATAGTTTATTTTTAGTTCCGTTTGGCTAAAGAAGTCGAATTGATTAGCTCAGTCGCCTTCCCCCGTCTCGCTCCGTTCACGGTCGCAAGTCGTCTAGGTACAGTCGAGACATATCACTGTGTATATACGTTTTATATAATTACTTTTCCGTTTCGTAGTGAGAAAGTTGCAGTAATAATTACGTTTTAAAAACCAAGGAGCAAACCGACTTCATTGAATGAAATTTGAGCCTAAAATACATATTTAGATGTAGTATTTTGTATATATATAATATGGTTAGGCCAAATAAACGCACCGCTCCAATGCGACAGCTAGGTATCGATGTATACAATATTTAGATTTTCGTTGATTTTTCAGCTTGACCGATTTTGATTAAATTCAAATGGGACCACCTGTGAATATACCCTTTCGAACAAAAATATATTTTCTAAATCGGTTCAGGCGTTTTCGAGTAATCGGTGAAAATACATAAAAAAAATAAAAAAAGATTCCGACGAATTGAGAAGTCTCCTTTTTGAGAAGAAGCCTTCTCCTTTTTGAAGAAGTCGGTTAAAAATAGTGTTTACTAGACAAGCTAAAAAAATGGTTGACGTAATATAAATGCAAAATACTTAACGTAAAATTCTTTCACTTTCAAAACTTTCGTGAGTTGTTCAACACATTTTGATAAACACGGGATTACTTACGTATTATTTTGTCGATGGAGGCACCGACACTACTAAAGTAATACATGAGTGTTGATCAAAATGTATAACTTAAAACTCGTTTTATTATGTTACAATTTCACCCGCTCGTTACCAAATCACCTCTCCGCTAGAACTAACTACACTTAATAATTCTATGCGCGAATGTACACTTGCGCAAAACATCCCTCCACTTTTGGCGAGCACTATTAAACCGTGACGAGACCTATATCCAGTATGGCGATTATGGAACTTTTGACACAGTCAATGTCTATTAGTTTCGATTAGCAATAGGCATAATTTCAATCATTAGTTTGATTGTAATTAGAACCAGTTTTAACAAGATAGATTAGACAAGATCTCAGAGCAAATAAATATGTAGACAGATAGCCGTAAGGAACCAAAGTGAAGCCGCAAAATTCATGCTTAAAATAAAACAAATGCAACACATTTTTTAAATATAAATCGCAAGTTTTGGGTACAACGTCATCAAACAAACATGACCAAGCGTGAGGGTTTTGAAAGACTATATTTACTAAGAGCACGGGGCACGATTTCGGTGTATGTGTGTGCGCGGATACGGGTATTTACACACAGGAGCACGGTTTAGAGGCTTTGTTTTGGTTTGTCGCGGCACTCCGTCTTCATATTTGTTTGGTCTGAGGTTTCTACTCATATGACAGTCACATCAACCTTCCGTAATACCAATTCATCAATAGTAACTACAAGTTTTGATAGTATCAGAATTCCATAATCGCCCGGCAGCTACATATGAGTATTCCGTCTGCTGGCAGTCTCTATAGCCATGTTCTTGCCTCTATCCCACTTAAGTGTCGATACAACAAGTTTCTTCTTTTCCACTCCTCTCTATCATTCTTCATCTCCATATTCACTACTTTCTTACACATCTTTCATAGTTCATGAAAGTTCATTACATTTCTAAGGCTTACCTCTACCCTTATATCCACCCACCCACATTCAAATCCATCACATTACAGTACCTATACCACGCTAACCTTTTCCTATTTCAACTTTTACGTCACTGGCGCTTTCATACTTTCAAACTTCCTCTAATATACATATTTATTTTGTTTATTACTGGCCATATCCATTTTGTTGCATAAAATATTGAATAAATTCATCTTTCTGATTATTTTAGGCGTAACAGAGGGAACCATGCAAGAGGACTCCCTCGCTCCGCTTGGAAGAATGACTGGTTCGTTACGTAAGTCTATCCCCCCTTTTCCTATAACTAGCTTTTGCCCGCGGCTTCGAATGCGTGGTACCAACATAAAATGTAACCTATATGCTATTTAAGTTCACCGACTAAACCTATACCAAGTTTCATCTAAATCTGTTTCAGCCTGATAGAGCTACAAACAAATATAGAAACAGCCTGTAAGTCGTTGGTTACTCTTATATAGCAAAACACCGGTGGCTTAAAATAGTGTTGTAAGCGATGACATTAAAATCTTCTTGTTCTACGTTAATGGCATGTGTCATAATGATGTAAATTGACCTCTCTGGCGCAGTGGACTAAGGTCCGGCTGAGACGCAGAAGGTTGCGGGTTCGATTCCCGCCGCGGGAGAAATGTTTGTATGTTCTGCAAGTATTTGTTTCGGGTCTGGTGGTTTCTATGTATAATATGTAAGTATTTACAAAAAAAACGTATATAAGTAGTATATCAGTAATGAGGTACCCATAACACAAGCTCTGCTTACTTTGGGGCCAGATGATGCTGTGTGAAATGTCCAGCATTATTATTATTATAAATGTTGACAGTGTCAAGTGTTTCGATTGCTTATAGTAAGACGTCACAAATTCGTATGTTATCGTTCGTCATTTGTTATTTTATTAGAATTGGTGTCTTTTTTATAAAATAATTATACGGAATAATTATAAGTTTTGCTCGGATCAAAAAGAAACACAACTTTTATTCTAATTATTCACACCCGAGTCAATAACTCTAGCTTTATTTGAATAAAATCACCAAAATTACAAAATACAAAATTAATATATCAGTCATGTGGTACCCATAACACAAGCTCTGCTTACTTTGGGGCCAGATGATGCTGTGTGAAAGGCATTATTTAATTTAATAATTTCTAGCCTTTATGATTTATGATCATATAATGAATATGTGAATATGTATGTTAACAGCACAACCGATAGCACGCAGCACGCATGTAGTGATCAACGAAACAGTGGAGGAGGAAGTTGAAATTGACGAGACCTCGCCGATCGAACACACGGTTATATCAAGAATATCTGAAGGTAATATTCTCACAATAGCTTCACAATATATAGATGAAAATTTGTTATACACTCATAAAAATAGAGATGATTCAGCAAAATAGTGATTTTTATAGAATCAATACTAGGAACAGAAACATATTATACATCTCTAGGTTTCGACTAGAAAAAATAAATAAGTCCTTTATGAACATGGTGCGTTTCTATAATATGCTTCCTGAAAATGCAACTAAACTACCTATTAAAGAATTTAAAGCTTACATAAAGGGTAGTCTTTTGAAGAAATATAATATAAATGAATTATTGATAACAATGCATGGCCTCATGTTGCTTTGCCCTCAGACAGTTAACTGACAGATTTTAAATGTAAATTTATAAACTACTCTAATCTTCTATTTGTTTCTCGTAGTTCAGCTAGTTATAATATGGATCATTCAAAAAAGCGCTAGGACCAGAACGAATTTCTTGCCAGTTGCTAAATAAAAAAATGTATTAACTGACTTGAATTTAGTGTGGTACCGATGAATGACCGACTAGGTAAAGATGTAGAGCCGAGACCAACCAGGTAAAGGTACGTTTCTCGCGTCAGCGCAAATTTTTGTTATTTAAGGCAGGGCGCAAACGGATACCAGCAACCGATGAATATTTAATTTCTATAGAACCACTATAAAATCATCCACTTCCTGCGCACAAGTAAATATTTTTTGTGTCCAGTTCCTTCCACTTAACACATACTCATTGACGATCAAAAAGTGTTCGGTGTCGGCAACTAGAAACTAAAAGTCGTTAGTTAAAGACACAATTTATTTATTTATTTATTTAATACAGTTATACAAGCAACATTAACAAGTTTCCTTACAATTGTACTGACGGAAAACAAGCAACGAATTGTACCAGTGGCCAGTAGTAGCAACGGGCGACTGTGTCCGATCACCGCCACAAGACACAGCAACTACGGTTCCCTGTGTGCGTGTGCCGTGTCGGCAACAAAGTGTCTTCGTTTGCGTAGCGCCTAAAACTGATAGATTTTGATACATTGAATCCTAGTTTGTAATCGTACTGAAATCATTATACTGTTTCTGTTTTAAATAAATACACATTGGAAAAGCTGGACTAATGTATGAGACTGTTATAATTGCAGAGGCTTCAAAAATAGCATCAGTCAGTCCGCGAACGTCGTCAGAGAATACGCCGGCTGCCGACCCCGAAGTGCCTTCCGACTCAAGCAGTGGAGTCTCGCCAGTCAAGAAACCTAAAGCTAGCAAAACATCAAGTAAATCAGAGTTTTATTAAAATACCTCTTGTCTTTCTTTAACAGACCTGTACTTTCACACACTCCCTTTACTTTCACACACACCGATACTATCACACATCAATACCTTAACACGCAACCAGTATGGCCCAGTAAAAAGTATTAATGCGCCCATACCTTAACACGTACCCATACTGTAACACACACCCATACTTTTCATCCCATCTATTCGAAAAGGACGACTTGATTCGCCTTTAAGTGCACCCAAAGGTGGTGTTTTCTATAAGAAACTTTTAGCGGGCAGTAATGAGTTTTTAATCCTCTTTATAAGTGCGCCGCAATTATCTTTGCCGCGCACTTTTTGAATTTGGAACATCTTAGTGTTCAGCGCCAAAGAAATTGAACGCAATAAATTCCTCTTTATAAGTGCGCCGCAATTATCTTTGCCGCGCACTTTTTGAATTTGGAACACCATAGTGTTCAGCGCCAAAGAAATTTCAGTTTCAGTTTTTAATTGTTTTATTATTAGATATGATTTAATTTCAATTTAGTTGTTACTCTATGTTTCATTAAATAATAATATGACAATAAAATATGAGGCGTCTTTTATTTTCTCATAGTGGGTGATGAAAAGTAGAGTGTATCACTCTGGCGCAAAATATATTTTTGGCTCGGGCGACGTACTTTGAATCCCTCGCTACGTTCAGGATTCTACTAAAGAATCCCTCGCTAAAATCGTTTATAATTTATGTAATTATTCTGTTTATTTAACACACTTCAATTTTCTACTTTATACACATCCTTATGTTACACACGCCCTCGTTTTAACTAACTCATTATTCACACACGTTTACTCGTACATATATGTATAATTACTTACATTTATGCTTACAATACAGGGTCGATATTTTGGTCAATTTTAAATTTGAACTCAAAAATGTGTTTTCAGAAAAGAAAAAGCTATCACTAACAAAACAGACCAATACTGATTCGGTAAAGCCTACCACAGGCAAGGGAAGTAAAGACAAAGCCAAACAGTCCCAAGAAGACGCGGACACCGCGGGCGGTGTCAAACGCAGTCGATCGCAGCGGTCGTTAGTTGATGTTGAAAGAGGTGTGTATATCCAAGACGGGAATAAGGTTGTATACCTATTAAATGAGTTTTAATATAGCCTACTAGAGGGCGCTCATCTTATTGTGCCACTAGTTGTTGCGAAACAGTGTATTGAAAGGATTAATGTACGCCTAATGAGGCTCCTTTCGTGCACTTGACACATTTCTTTGAACTTTTCAGGTTTTACGACATCCTGGTTTCCTCACGATGTTTTGCTTCACCGTTTAAGATTGACGACCTCCGAGGGACAAATGTTTGTATGATCTGCAAATATTTGTCTCGGGTCTGGGTGTTTTTCTATAAATAATATGTAGGTATAAGTTATTTGGCCGTGGTGGTTCCGGCATAGAATAGGACCCCTCCATCTCCTCCCGTGGATGTCGTAAAAGGCGACTAAGGGAACACACCTGGGGATTGGGCAGCAGCACCCCCCGAGCACAAAATACTAAATCTGCGGTCACCAATCCGCCTGCCAAGCGTGGTGACTATGGCAAAACCACCATATGATGAACACAACTAGAACACGGCCCCCAGTTCCCGGCAGTTCCGCTATTCCTGGCATAGGTGGCGGCCACGGTAACGGGGGAACAGGGGGTGCGAAGAATCTCCGGCAGAGGTCCAGCTACCAATCCCAAACGACCCCTGGTCCTGGCAACATACAACGCACGCACACTGAGGACTGACGAGAAGTTGATAGAGCTGGAATAAGTAGTAAATAAGTTGCACTGGTATATTATAGGGTTATCAGAAGTCCGAAGAGAGGGAGAGGCGCGATAATCCTAAATTCCGGCAACTTATTCTACTACCGGGAGGGCGATCAACTTTTTCAGCACGGTGTCGGATTTCTCGTCCACAAATCCCTCGTTAACAACATAGTAAAGATCGAAAGCGTGTCGAGCAGGGTGGTATACCTTATACTCAGAATAACCAAACGGTATTCTGAGACCAAACGGTATTCGGTTTTACGAGAGCTCGAGAAGTTCTACGGACAACTGTACACCTCATCGCAAAGTCCTACTACAAGCACGACTAACGATGCAAGAGCCCGCCTAACCCGACACTACACTGAAGACATTCCGGACGTCAGCCTATACGAGATCCGAACGGCTCTCAAGCAGCTTAAGAACAACAAGGCACCGGGGGAAGACGGAATTACGACAGCGCTTCTGAGAGCGGGTGGAACATCGGTACATAAGGTCCTCCAGAAGCTGTTCAACTCCGTCATCCTCCAGGAAACTACACCAGAGGCGTGGAACAGGAGCGTGGTGGTACTGTGCTTTAAAAAAGGGGATAACAACCTCTTAAAGAATTACAGGCCTATCTCGCTGTTGAGCCATGTCTATAAGCTGTTTTCGAGAGTAGTTACTAATCGTCTTGCTCGTAGGTTTGACGACTTCCAGCCTCCCGAAAAAGCCGGGTTCCGAAAAGGCTTTAACACCATAGACCACATCCATACGCTCCGGCAGGTTATACAGAAGACCGAAGAGTATAACCGGCCACTTTGTTTAGCGTTTGTGGACTATGAGAAAGGCTTTGATTCTGTCGAAACCTGGGCAGTGTTGCAGTCACTCCAGCGGTGCCAAATCGACTATCGGTATATCGAAGTGTTGAAATGTCTGTACAGTAACGCCACCATATCTATCCGACTCCAGGACCAGAGCACGAATCCAATCCCATTGCATAAAGGGGTGAGACAGGGAGATGTTATTTCTCCGAAACTGTTCACCTCTGCATTGGAGGATGTTTTCAAGCTCTTGTTCTGGCATAGACATGGTATCAACATCAATGGCGAACGCCTCACTCACCTTCGATTTGCCTACGATATAGTCCTCATGGCAGAATCGCTGGAAGACCTAGGCTTAATGCTCAGCGACCTCAATATCGTCTCCCAACAGGTGGGTCTTAAAATTAACATGACAAGACAAAAATTATGTCAAATGCTCATGTTGCACCCGTACCGGTACATGCTGGAAGCGATATAATCGAAGTTGTAGACCATTATGTCTATTTGGGTCAGACGATTCAACTAGGCAAGTCCAAACGAAAGTCTACAATCAGTGCGTGTTGCCAGTGATGACATATGGAACTGAGACTTGGTCCCTGACTATTGGCCTCATACACAAGCTCAGAGTCGCGCAACGTGCAATGGAGAGAGCTATGTTGGGTGTATAATGTACGGATTTTATCACGTAGTGAATACGTGATAAAATCCGCAACGAGGAAATCCGTAGAAGAACCAAAGTCACCGACGTAGCGCTCAAAATTTGCAAGTTGAAGTGGCAATAGGCAGGCCATATAGCTCGCAGAACTGATAACCGCTGGGGAGTAAAAGTTCTCGAATGGCGACCAAGGACAGGAAAACGAAGCGTAGGACGACCCCCCACCCGATGGACTGACGACATTGTAAAGATCGCAGGAAGTCGGTGGGTGGAGAGGGCTCAAAATCGTTCTTCCTGGAAATCTATTGGGGAGGCCTATGTCCAGCAGTTGACTTCATAGAGGCTGTGATGATGATGATGATGATGATGTTCAGCAGTGGACTTCATAAAGGCTGTTATGATGATGATGATGATAAGTTTTATATCATTTGCGTCAAATATGCATATCTGTGCAAAGTTTCAAAATTGATAGTTCAAGGACTACGATTTTTCATACAAATGGTTGAATTTTGTAAAGTCGGTTCTTAGAGAGAACCTACACTTGATAGAATGTTTGTGCCAAACTTCAAACCTGTAACATATGTAGTTTTGGAGATTTCGTTGTGAGAGAGTGAGTGAGAAAAATGTATATCAGTCGTGTGGTACCCATAACACAAGCTCCACTTTGGAGTAGATTATGCTGGGTGTAATGTCCAGCATTATTTATTTTATTTACTGGTATAACGGTTGCCTGGAAGAGATCGCTTTTAGCGATAAGGCCGCCCATTATACAGTTTTATTTCTATTATTTCTACTGTGTGCTTTTTGTGTACAATAAAGTGTGATTCTATCTATCTATCTATAACGCACATACACATTCGGATCAAAAAAATGCATTGTTGCACGACCGACTACGAACTTATATTATTACGTTTTTTTATACAAGTGCATTATTTCTAAAATTATACTCTAATATTATTACAAGCCATGTATGCTAATAAGTAATGTTACTTTGACTTATCCCTACTAATATTATAAATGTGAAAGTAACTCTGTCTGTCTGTCTATCTGTCTAAACCTTTAAACCGATTACGATGAATTTGTTATAGAGATAGATAGGGCCTTAGAAGGACATAGGCTACTTTTTATGTAAGTACAATGCATGTGAAGCCGCGGGCAGCAGCTAGTTTTTATATAATGTGTCTAATAGCATTTTTCTTACGTCTCTAGTTAAGAGGAAGACACATCCTTCTTGTGTTCTTTACGAATACATTTATAGTTATCACTTTCTTTCACTGTTACACTACGCTAAATCCAACGGCTTAGTTCGTTTGAGTCTTCTCACTATGTGCGTGTTGTTTTAATATATCACGTGATTATTGCATTGGTTATCTGTTCACAGCTCAAAAAGCGAAAGCCGACAAAGCCAAAAGGATATCGCCCCAAGCGTCTTCATCCAAAGAACCTTCCCCTCTCTCATCCCCGGGCTTTGACACGTCTAATGTCACTATACGGAGATCCACACGACGGACAAGCCAAGGCTCTAGTAGCGAAAGTTCTGGAGTGGAAAAGGCGAAAAGCAAAGGGAAGCGAAAAATCGGTAGCGAAGGTTCTGGAAAACAAAAGGCGGGAAGCGAAGGTTCTGCAAAACAAAAGGTGGGAAGCGAAGGTTCTGGAAAAGAAAAAGGGAAAGGAAAGAAAAAAGTTGGTAAGTGAAGGGAATATTTATCACTACTTCCTGCATCTTCGTTCGCGTGGTACCTATATAAAAAGTAACCTATAAACTATATGCCGCCGCATAAAATGCGCAAATATGCCGGTTTTCATAGGCCCTACATATTCAAGTCTTTCGGAGTGGAGACTGTGGGCTCGTGGGGAACAGGAGTCCATCGCGTTTTTAAAATAATTTCACGGCGTCTGGCAGAAATATCGCGTGGTGTAAAAGCTGGGTCTTGTCTGGTCCAGCGTATTAGCATTGACATTCAATGTGGCAATGCCGCCAGTGTCTTGTGGAAGCTGCCTGCTGGTAGTGATCTGGATCAGTTAAGCTATGTTATTATACAATTTTTTTTGTGTATTTATATAAATGTTTTTGATAGTTATGCTGCGGGGTTAAGACCAATCAAACATCATGAAAATCAGTCCAGCCGTTCTCGAGTTATAAATGGTGTAACTAAAACGACATTGTTTTATAATAGACGGATGAATGTGTTGTATAAATATGTTACAACCTTTATTATTGACATTAGAACGACGTTGGCAGACCATACTTTGACGCCACGCTAATTAATCATCCACACCAATATTAGAAATTGTTTCCTTATCAAGGCTAAATGGATCTTGATAAAATTTGGTACGATGACTAATTGTATTGAAGACAAGCTTAATCTACTATTATTGCCACGTGTGGAAACCCACAGTGATTACAAATAGAGTGTATCAATATACTTAACGGTATTTCTTGTTCTAGATAAAAAGCCGGCTCAAAAAGTAAATATGCCAGTTAGAGTAACCAGAGCGTCTACAGGATCGAATCGCAGTAGTATCGGCAGTTCACGCGGTTTTGACGATTCTACAGATGACACACTCCACACCATTGTTTATGATAAAGAAGTCGTAAGTACATTAATTTCAAGCTTCAAGGACTTTAATATAAATCTTATACGACCAACGATTTATATTACGTGCATACTAAAATTTAGTATGCAGGGGGTTTCGGGGGTGATAAATCGATCTAGCTAGGTTTCATTTTTAGAAAACGTTGTTTTATCCGTGTCTTAACCGAGCAAAGCTCGGTCATCCAGGTACTAAATATTGATGTACAAACCACACATCACTAGGTAAGCAATGGATATAGAGGTTTGTTCTGTGTCTACGTATAAAGTATCAAATGTGTATACAATTATAAGAATTATATCAGTCATCTGCAATGGGCCAAGGGCCGGGTGAGGCGCAGAAGGTTGCGGGTTCGATTCCCGCTTCGGGAAAAATGTTTGTATGATCTGCAAGTGTTTGTCTCGGGACTGGGTGTTTCTATGTATAATATGTATAAAAAACAAGTATATAAGTAGTATAACAGTCATGTGGTACTCATAAGACAAGCTCTGCCTACTTTGGGGCCAGATGATGCTTTGTAGATGTCCGACATTATTTATTATTATTTACGAGTATGATGCAGATCATACTCGTAAATAATAATAAAAGGGCGATTATGGAATTCTGATTCTATAAAAACGTATTGCTTTCAGTTATTATCGAGGATTTGGTATTGCGGAAGGTATTTGGTATTGATGTTTATTGTCAAACACTTGAATAAAAACTTGAATAAATTTAAATAAAAACCTCAGACCAAATTAATTTAAGGACGGAGCGCCGCGATCACCCGAAGTGTAGCTTCAAAACCGTGCTCTATGTAATTAAAGTAGATGTATATTTTGAGCTTATCCATTACTAACAAGCATAAAAAAATATTTACTCTGTATAATATCAGCTCATATTACTTTTAAAACTATCATGGTTTTTAACATAATATTCACTCAAAACGGGGTTTTAAAGATAGTTTTTTTCGTGATATGCCTAATATTTCACATTCAAAACTTTCGTGAGTTGTACTATACATTTTGATAGACACGGGCTTTACTCACGTATTATTTTGTCGATGGAGGCACCGACACTGTTTCGATTCAACTAGACTAACTAGAGAATCTAATAGACCGCAACTGTGCCGAAATATCATATCAAGCAGAAAAACTCACATATCATGGTAAATATCCTTTTTTGAGTGAAAATTTATATTAGTTTAGTTTAAATAACGCATTCATCATCATCATCATTTCAGCCCGATTTGCACCCACTGCTGGGTATAGGCCTACTCTTTATTATGCCACTCTTTCCGGTCCCTAGCAAGTTTCATCCAGTGGTTCCCGACAACGCTGACTATATCATTCGACCATCTGGTCTGCCTCTTGGCCGTTGAGCCATTATTTTGTATTATTTATTTGCAGGAGCAGTCTCTACTAGATGATTCGAGCGAGTTAGCGGATAGCAAACAAGTATCCAAAGGCAATGTAACGATCCCTGAAACACCCGACGCAAGTGACGAGTAAGTAAATTGCATTCACTGGCCTACATTGTAGTATATATTACAAGGAGCCCCTATACCGAATATTAATATTATATATTTATCCAGTTCATCTGGCCTGAGCTCAGTTGGTAAGTAGCCTTTGGCGAGGACGAGTTTCTTGCCGGTTCTTCTCGAGCTTGGGTTAGGGTGAATTGGCACCTAAATTCACCTAGTATGTAAGACGTTTCAAAGTGATCCTTGTGTTTGTATTGAATAAAGTATCTTTTGACTTTTGGTGCTACAGGTTGTAGACTCTGTCACATTTGTCTGATAGATATAAATCTTGGTTCTTCATTTGGGTGCCATAAAGTATCTTATGTATGTATTTTCAAATTCAAATCTATTTATTTCGGAGAACTTGGATCCATAGAGGTTAGTAATAAATATAAATAAATACTGCTGGACAATGCACACAAAACCATCTAGTCCCAAACTAAGCATAGCTTGTATTATGGTGACTAGATGACTGATATAATACTTATATATTTTTAAATACATACTTATGATACTTTATAACACCAAGACACAGAACAAACACCTGTTCTTCACACAAATGTTTATCCTGGGGGGAATCGAACCCTCCACCTACAGTGTAGAAGGTACTAACAACTGAGCTGACAGGCCAGTAGCACATATACAAAGAACAAAAGGGAGTTAGTAAGACAATGATATAATAAAAAATAAAAAGTAAAAAAAGAAGCTGACGTTGGTTCACAGAGCGATCACCAGAGTAACGAGCAGTTTTCTGGGATCATCCTGCGTACCAGCCTTGCCCACATCGACGACGTACCAGTATTTCAGGATGCTGTTGTGACTGTCTCGAACTCTACGGATCAGGGATGCAGATTTTTTGCGAATAAAAGCTTCAAAGCCATCAGTTTTGTATTCAACACATCCCTGAAGCACTGCACTATTAAAATAATAGTCTTACTTACAAACGCCTCTCAACGTGAACTCTGCCTTAACACTACTTAAGCTTCACCCTGTCACTATTTTACAAAAAAAGATTGCATTATTATAAACAGTGTTTAACTTTTGTCAGATTATTTTTGGTCGTCTTGCGAAGCAAACATTCTGCTTATATTTCATATATATTTCTCCAGTTATTTCCGGTTTTTTTAGTAATTTTGGTTTATTTAAATAGACCTAGAGTTATTAATTCGGGTGTGAATAATTTGAATTATAGCTTCGAGTTTCCTTGTGATTGGAGTAAAAATAATCCGTAGTTATTTTATATGAAAGGCACCATCCCTACTAATATTATAATTGCGAAAGTAACTCTGTTTGTCTGTCTGTCACGTTTTCACGCCTAAACCGCTGAACCGATTTTGATGAATTTTGGTATAGAGGTAGATGGGACCTTGGAGAAGGACATAGGTTACTTTTTATGTAGGTACCACGCGCGTGAAGCCGCGGACGGCACCTAGTTTTATATAAAATATCAAATGACGAACGACATGATACCACTTTGTGACAAACTACAAACACTTGACTCTTGACGAAGAAGAACTTCTGACAGAAGATGAAAGACGTTTATAATAAACTAATAATATATATTTATTGTTCCAGGTCAGAACCAGAACCGGAGCCCGAACCGAAAGGAAAGCGAAATGGAAAGAAAAAATAACTTAAGTTTATGTTTACCTACGTTTATTTACTTACAATATAGGTTTTACAAAACTCGATTGTTTTATCTAGAATTATACCTCTGTTTCTGCGTACTTGTCTGCCAAAGTACACTTCTAAACGAAGGGGTAGTAGCTTCATTCTGCCACGAATTATAGCTATCTGTTTTTGGAACGTAATTAGCTTGCCAGTTGCCATTATACTGTCTGCTATCTTTTTGCCAGGTGGTAGTTGTTTCGTCATTTTTGTGCCAGCTTTGGTAGCTTTGGTGGTCGTTTTGTCCATTCTGGCTTACTTTCGGCCAGTTTTGGTTAGTTTTCTGGGCGTTCGCGGCATTTCCCCATTGGTAGGGCCAGTTGGCGTTTTTAGCGTTGTTGTCCCACTGCTGGGTTTGCCAGTTCTTGTCCCACGGCTTCCATCTGTGGTCCCAGCGGTGTGTCTTGTTATCTTTGTGTTCATGCCAGTCTTGGTAGTCTTCGTCAGCGTTCCACCTGGTAAACATAGTTTTACTTATATCATGTTGTTATTTATGTAAACGAAAAATGGAAAGAGTCGCTAGTTTACTTCAAGCTAATTAGATGACCGCAGAGGGCCAAGGCCTGCCTAAGACGCAAAAGACGTTCGATTCCCGCTACGGGACAAATGTTTGTATGATCCGCAAATATTTGTTTGTACTGTGTAAATATGTATTTCTACTATGGATCATAGTATAAACACCCAGGTTCTATGTATAATATCGTAAATATTAAAAAAAAAATAAGTATATAAGTAGTATATCAGTCATGTGGTACCCATAACAAAAGCTCTGCTTACTTTTGGCCAGGTGATGATGTGTGGAATGTCCGGCATTATTTATTATTTATAGTTTTCAAACCAGGATTACAAGCTGCCTTAATATTCTGAACTCGCGATAAAATAGTGAAAATTCGGTAGTGCAAAATCATCCGGGTGCCTGATTGATAAATTGCTAACAAACACACTTTGAACCAATCAGTGATCAGTTTACGATCTAAAAACGATTTTTCCGATACCAGTTATAAGCCATTTGATTGGTTAATATAGTGAGTCTTGCTCAGCAACTATTCATACTACCTAGTATTATATTTTTTTCTTCTCGTGTCACTAGTTATATCGAACCAGTGTGGTGAAAGGATTAAATTGCGCCTCAGACGCTTTATCAGGTTCTACGACATGCCGATTTTCTCAACGATACTGGTATAATGCATATACATTTTTTGAATTGACAAATCCATTTGTGCATGACCGGATTCGGAAGAGGCCACTATCACTAAGGTACCAGTGCTCTATTGCCTGTGTAAGCATACCTTAATAAGACTATTCAATACCTGTCGTGATTATGGTTTCCGTGGCCGCCATTATTTGTACTGCCAACGCCGTAGCTGCCCTGACCCGAGCTGACTACAGAATCGATATCACCGAATCTGTTGGTTACGCCGGGCTTGTTCTTAGACAGCTGGTGTCGAGATATTATGAACTGGGCGGCGCGTTCTGCTATCATTATTGTAGGGGCTGCTGTGTTACCTGCAATTGTTAATTGAAATTTACCTACCCTTATGATACAACTATATTGTCCATAGTAATATTATAAAATCTAAAGTGTCTCTGTTCTGATATTATCAGCATTTTTCGGATGATCTGTTGGGCGATTATGGAATTCTGTTACAATCAAAACATTGGTAAGAAGATTGTTTTTAGAGAAGGACATAGGCTACTTTTTATGTAGGTACCATGTGTGCAAAGCTACGGGCAGCAGCTAGTATGCATTAATGTGTCAAGGTCCAATTTGGTCCACCCACAAAATCCAGTGGAAACATCGCCTGACTAATGAGCTATCTGGATCAGAGTCTAAGCGAGAAAACACCGGTGTTCTCGTGGTAATGATCCCGAGAATGCCTTCTGATCCTAAAGTCATTCGGATTTCGCATCCGGTGAGATTTATATCGAACCAGTGTGGTGAAAGATTTATAGTGCTTCTCGGAGGCTTTATTCCAGCACTTTTGCACATGTCTTGCACGACTTTTTAGGTTCTTCAACATGCCTGTATAATATCGTACATATTTAAAAAAATAAATAAGTATATAAGAAGTATATCAGTCATGTGGTACCCATAACAAAAGCTCTGCTTACTTTTGGCCAGGTGATGATGTGTGGAATGTCCGGCATTATTTATTATTTATAGTTTTCAAACCAGGATTACAAGCTGCCTTAAACTCGCCTTAAACTTGCCTGAACTCGCGATAAAATGGTGACAATTCGGTAGTGCAAAATGATCCGGGTGCCTGATTGATAAGTCTTTTGTCTTGCACAACTTTTTAGGTTCTTCAACATGCCTGTTACCACACATTGTTTCTTTTACCGTTTGAACACCGTTCGACAGATAAATCCATTGGTGCACGACTGTATTCGACCCCACGACCCTAGGATCGGAAGGCGGGATTAGACCACTACCACTAGACCACCAGTGCACTTACACAGTGTAAAATATGTTATGTTTAAGAAAGGAGTGACTACTGACATGACAAATGATAGGGAAAAATGGAGCAGAAAATATCAATATGACTATATATTGATATAAGAGCAGAAAGATGAAGTATACTTTGTATAAAGTTAAAAACTCACCAGACGTGACGGTTGGCATTATAGAAGCGTCTGCTACTCGAAGACCTGTAATATATAAACCGTTTAACTAATTATCTACTGTGCAAATGTGTAGGCAAATCCAATATTTGAACGTGACTCGTGACTACCTATAAGGTCATATCTTTGAGGATATCCTCAAAGATTTGACAACCTCTGTGGTGCAGTGGGCTAAGGTCTGGCTGAGACGCAGAAGGTTGTGCGTCCGATTCCCGCAGCGGGACAAATGTTTGTATGATCTGCAAGTATTTGTCTCTGGTCTGGGTGTTTCTATGTAGATATAATATGTATGTATTTACAAAAAAAAAGTATATAAGTAGTATATCAGTCATGTGGTACCCATAACACAAGCTCTGCTTACTTTGGGGCCAAATGATGTTGTGTGAAATGTCCGGGATTATTTATTATTATTATAAAATACGAGTCTTTTGCCAATTCTTCTCGAAGTTGGGTTATGGGAAATGTACGCCTAAATTCACCTAGTATGTTACCTAGACAACTCAAAGTGGTCCTTGTGATTGTATTGAATAAAAATGATTTAAAATAAAATATAAGATGATTGGGAGTAGAGTGTGGAAGATATCCCTAAGCATATCCGTTAGCATCCTATAATTTGTGCTAAGCATCAATGATCAGAGGCAAGGATTTGGCCAGCATATTATGATATAACGATAACTGTCATTAGCTGTCATGTCATCAGCTGTTTGCACATTTGGAAGGCGTTTTCAAGGAAGAGAAGAGGATAAAAGCTGAATTATCTTGAAATAACACATCAGCAATAAAATCTCCTGTTCTACCGATTTTAGTTCATCAAAGTTTCCGCTTCCGCTGCATGTAAATGTACGGAAGCAAACGGTACCTACTTTATATAGTTTCCGTAAACTATCAAAACCCGTCCTAGACGTACTGATTACCATATCACCTTACCTTGTATACCGTGCACTTTCAACTCCAAATCAACGACGGCCATCGGGTCTGTGTTGGGGCCCATCTTGCAAGTCCCCACTTGGTGGTTCTCCGGAGCTGTGTGGAGCTTCGCTAGGCATCTGAAAAACTCATCAGTAGGGTTGGGTCCGCCGCCTTCGCATTCTTTACCGAAACCTTCGGTGGGGGTCATACCGTATTTCTCACGCATTATCTGAAACAGATAATAGGAATCTTACTTATAAAGCTCTGAATAAAGATAATATTGACACTCAATCTCGTTGCCAATTGGGTGAATGTTTCTCATGATTGATAATTTAATCGCTAGGGTTTGATCAGAAACTTAGGATGCATGGTTCGGTTAGATTAACGTTACCTAAAAATGTTCAAATAATTATTCAGATGGCATGACAGTGACACCTACCTACTTATTTTTAAAGAAACACGTCACACTAACACAACCACTTCAAGCAGGGTGCAAACGTGGACACTTTTGTCTTGTGTCGGATACAAGCTACCGATGAATATTTGATTTCTATAGAACCAGTATGAAATCATCCACTCCCTGCGTACGTAAACATTTTTTGTGTCCAGTTGCTCCCACTGAACACATACTCGACGATAAGAAGTGTTCGGTGTCGGTAACTGGAAACTAAAAGTCTTCAGTTGAAGACACAAGCAAATTAACAAATTTTCTTGTAAATGTACTGAGCTGCGCAAACGAATTGTATTGTAATTGTACAAGCAACGAATTGTACCAGTGGCCAGTACCTATTAGCAACGGGCGACTGTGTCCGATCACCGCCACAGGACACAGCAACTACGGTTCCCTGATGGTGTGCCGTGTCGGCAACAAAGTGTTTACGTTCGCGCAGCGCTTTACTTTTCTTCCTATAGTGGCGTCTAGGGGTCAATTCAATTCAATTCAATTCAATTCATTTATTCATCTTTAGACATAATACAATGTTCTTAGACATGTCTTACAATAGTTATAATATATAAGTGTATCTAATTAAGTAATATATAATTACTATAATATAATTTAGAGTATAATTTTCCATACATAATTATTTATCAGCAAAAGCATCGTCATGTATATATTAAGGTTCACTTATAAATACCTACCTAACAAGTATCACATTGAAACACTGATAAAACTAGATATTCTAACCTAACCTTAACCTAGGTACACACAACAAAAGACAAGAATCATTTATTAAAAGTAAACATTTTTTTATCCGCAAAAACTTCATCCATTTTATAATAACTCTTATGTATTAATTGATTTTTTACATACTTTTTGAAGTGGGCGTCTGTCATATTCGTTATTTGTACTGGTATGTTATTGTACAATTTGATTGCGGTACAATAATAACTTTTCGAAACTTTTGCAAGTCGTGTCATAGGTACAACCAGTTGATCCCTATACCTAGTATTAATATTGTGTACGTCCTTCTTAGACCTCATATTGCCTAGGTTTTCTCTAACATGTAATACATTTTGATAGATGTATTCACCAGTCATTGTCATTATGCCTAATTCTTTAAATCGCTGTCTACATGAGTCCATTTGTTTTAAACCTAATATATATCTCACAGCTCGCTTTTGCAGAATAAATACTCTAGCAGCATCAGCCGCTGTACCCCAAAATAAGATTCCATATGACATAATAGAGTGGAAATATGCAAAGTACACGTCTCTAGCGGCTTTTTCCCCTCCTAGTTCCTTAATTTTTTTAACAGCATACGTTGCAGAACACAATTTTTTTGCAACTTCATCTAAGTGATTAGACCATGTCAGCTTACTATCTAAAGTTACACCCAGGAATTTGACATTGTTAGTCGGTGAGATATTAAAGTTATCTAGGATTTCTTGAATATAATCCGGAGTGCTTTTATCTATTCTAGAACCTAGTGCGAACTCTATTACATTTGTTTTATCCACATTAAGTAGCATGTTATTGACTGAGAACCATTTTTTGATGCTAAGTATGGATTCCCTTATACTACTACTTACAATTTGCTTACTCCTGTTTTTAATAATTAGGCTAGTATCATCAGCAAACATTGTTATGTCAACGTCTTTAAAAACTACAGATATGTCATTTGTGTAAATTATGAATAGAAGAGGCCCTAATATGGATCCTTGTGGAACCCCTACATTTATTTTATTCCTATTAGATCTAACCCCATTTAACTCTGTCACTTGGTATCTATCTTTAAGATATGATTGAAAAATGTTAAGTTCTTTTCCATTGACCCCGTAATGCAGTAACTTTCCTAATAGTATCTCGTGAGAGACACAGTCAAATGCTTTAGAAAGGTCACAGAAAACTCCATACGTCTTCTGTTTACTCTCCAAGCCTAAAAATACATCTTCGATAAGTCTTCTTATTGCATGTTTGGTTGATTTCGCCTTTTGAAATCCAAATTGCCTTTCGTTGAGTAGTTGGTGGTCGACCATATAATCAGTCAACTCCTCTGCAATATATTTTTCAAAGATCTTGCTGAAACTGGGTAGGACTGAGACAGGTCGATAGTTATTACATTGAGTTGTCTTGCCTTTTTTATGAATAGGAACCACTTTAGCAATTTTCATTTCTTCGGGGAAATAGCCTTTTTCAATACAAACATTGATAACATTCATGAGTGGTGCAGCTATTTCTAATTCAATTTTTTTTATGATAAAAGGTGAAATAAACCAGAAATCACTTGACTTTTTAGGCTTCATTTCTCTAATTATTTTAACAACCCGTGAAATATTTATTGGCTTTAATATAAAGTAACTGGTCTGGTGAGGAATAAACTCATTAAGGTACCGTTGTGATTCTATAAGTGAGCATTTGAGATTATGGGTCAGTTCAACTGTTACATTAGCAAAATAGTTATTGAAAAAGTCAGAGATTTCCTTATGATCATAAATAAATTCGTCATTATAATTTAAGATTTTATCACATTTTATATCACAGTTGTTTTTTTTACCAGTTTGTTCCTTAATAATTTGCCAGGCACATTTGATTTTATTATCAGCGTTTTCTATTTTTTTGGAGAGGTGAATCTTTTTGGCTTCCAAGCAGACATTTTTGTAAATTTTACTATATTTGGTTACTAGAGGTCTTAACACTTCAGTTCCGTCTTCCTTGAGCAGAGCGTACAAGTTAAATAACCTTTTTCTAGAAATAAGAATGCCTTTTGTGGCCCAGTTTTTAAAATTGTCATGTTTATTTTTAGATGTAATCTCAGTTACAGGGATTGCTTCGTCCATTTGTTCAACGAAACCTTGGAAATAAGCTTTGTAATCTATAATGGGTTGACGGCTTTGTGACAATATGATCAGATTATTTTTTAAACTCCTAAGATTATGTTCATTTACTTTTCTAATGCAACGTTTGGTTGGCTCTACATAGTCCACATTGATTGCAATGTCAGCTATCTGAGCGTAATGATCAGACTTAATACCTTGCAACACCCTGACACCTGAAACCATGTCGGAGTCAGTAAAAATGTTATCAATACATGATTTACATGCTTTTGTTACTCTAGTGTAATCATATATAAGTCGTTTCAGCAAGAAACTGTCAACGATATCTGATAAAAGATGTTTCGATTGCAGACCAGTTGGAAAGTGAATATTGAAGTCACCACATAAAATTATAGACTTATTATTATTTTTTGTAATCCTGTCCAGACAGTGTTCAAGTTTTGTCATAAATATATTTAAGTCAGCCGATGGTGACCTATAAACAACTAATATTATGGCAGTTTTCAGTTCTATACAACAAGTCTCAAAATGTTGTTCTATTGACGTTTTGTTAATATCTTCTCTTTTCTTGAATTTCATGTTTTCGCGTATGAGGATGAGACAACTACCACGTTCCATTACAGTGCGACAATACATAGATGCTTTCTTGTAGTTCGCTATGTTAAATACTGGAGCATTACTCCACTTAAGAAATGTCTCAGTCATGCACATTACATCGATATTTTCTAAATCTAAGAATAAGCTAAGATCATTACCTTTGTTATAAATACCTTCTACATTCTGGTGACACACTCTTATTTTGTGGGCCTCAACAATACTCGCTCGAGAAAATTTTGGTTTTTTCCCTTATTACTATTGTCTGTCGTCTCATCAACTAATATTTTCAAATTACTCCTGTTCACACCGTGCAAGCAAGCAGTCGCTATGAATTTTGCAGTTGCGTGCTGACTTGATCTCCAGTTTTTGTTCGAATTTTTTCCATCATTTAGTTCTATAATATTAACGTTGCTGTGAAGTGATGCGAGAGTGTACAGTTTGCTGTTTAATCTTGCGATTTCCATATTAATGCGATTTTGTTTTTCATAGACAACCGTTGATATAATTATCTTATTATTAGGTTTTTCCCTTGCTAGTTTTTCTATTTTAGATATGTATTCCATTGAACTTCCTCGAAGACTCATGTTGTGTCCTATCATGAATATAATGGGTTCATGCTCATTTGTTTCCTCTAATTCTTCTTTTAGTATTTCGTCAATATGAAGTCCTGGTGTACAGCTATTGTAAACTTTGAACAAATCTTCAGGTAAATATTTTGATATCATACTGCCCATATTTTTTCCAAAAGCGTCGGAGTACATATGTATTCTTTGTCTTCTCTGTTTCGGTGCGTCACTTAGATTGTTCACGTTGCATGTTTCTAACCTATCCCTAAGGCTTTCATCAGCAATGCTTGTGGTATAAGCCAAGACTGCCAAATCTTCTGCTGGTGGACTTTCACTAGTACATATTGCATCTACGCTAGTAGCCATGTTGTTTATTTTTTTTTCTATAATAAGTTGTAGTCTAATCAGTTGTTTTTCAAGGAATGAGACTTTTTTCAAAGTAGCCTCATTATTTTCAAAGTCTCGCTCATAGCAAAGGATATCACCTATTAGCTTGTCACTTTCTATTTTTAGTACATTTATAGTGTTATCTCTGCGTTGTAATTCTTCTTCCATGAGTCGCTTTGTTTCTTCCAGTATATTAATTTTGTGTATAAACTTTTTCCGCATTGTTTTTGTCATTAGTTTTTTATGGTTTTGTCTTTTCTTAGATATTGTTCTATATCCTTTCCGAATGCTAGATGAGTTTATTGATTTTAGCAGAAGATCGCTATATTTGAGCTGAATTTCAATCAATTCGTCATTTTTGAAATTTAGTTTTTTATTTAGCTCTGCCATTTTGATCAAGTTTCCACATTCTTCTTGTTCTACCATTAGTTCTTCATTTTCTCTACGTAAGTTGTTGATTATCTTCTGCAGTTCGTTGGATTTAGATTCCTCTTCGCAGATTCTTTTCTTGAGTAAGCTGTGTTGTTTACACATGGTTTCAAATTCTTTAGAGTTGTTTTCCTGTTCTTCAAGAAGTGCAGTATTTAGTTTATTTTTGGCCTCTAGTTCCTTCCGTAAGTACTCCATGTTCTTTACAATATCATTTAAATCATTTACAACCACTTCTTTGTATTCCATGTTTTTTTTCACTTTAGATCGTGTATTCATTTTATTTTTTTATTTATATTATATTTTCGTATCTTATATTTATTCGATTTATTTTGATTTCGATTTCAATTGAATCGAAATTGATTGATGTTATCGATATTTCTATTTCCGAACGCAAAATAAAGATTCTGCTATGGCAACATTTACTGCTGCTGCTGTCATTTATATGTCACTGTCATGTCATTTGTAATAACAAACAACAATTTTGTTTTTCAATTTATGCGGTAGTAAACACAAAGTTAACAAAGTGCTTTTATCCTTATTGGTTGTTCAAAAACCAAAATTTCAAAGAATGCGCTTGTGTGCGTTTCTCAAAAATGTTCGTTACGTGATTCACAAAGTTAAAAGGGGATTTTCGTGCTAAATTATAACTTGCCGAACTGTTGAATGCTTCTAGGTTTCTTCACCGTGCTTGTGCTTTGTGTTTTTGTTACTTGTAACAGGTTTCCGTAAGTCTTTACACTAAATAACTATTTTTTTACGAGGAGCAGCAATAACAGATGTTTACATTACACACACACACAATGATCAATATTGTCAATGGGTGTCAATATTGTAGGTATTTCAGATTTAAGAGTTCCAGAAACTTACCGTAGAATTAGCCAGTCTATAAGCGATTCTAGCGGCGTCAACTAATACATTCAACTCGTGCTCCTCCGCGAAGTAGTTCGGCTGCATTAAAGGAGGCACTGTGGGGTCTACCGACTGTATAGTGAGGTAGCCTCGACTACGCGGTTGAAGTGCTATGGCCGATATTCTGTAAGGTATAAAGAAATAATAAGTAACACTTCTATACGAGGGTACGAATTAGGTATTAATTGATCATTAATTAATCCTAGAACCTAAAAAATATTCGAAGGTGTGTAATTGGTTTCGATTCCCGCTGCAAATGTTTGTATGATCTGTAAGTATTTGCCAGGGTCTGGGTGTTTTTCTATGTATAATATGTATGTAAGTATACAAAAAAAATATAAGTAGGTAAATCAGTCTTGTGGTGCCCATAACACAAGCTGCAGAGCTTGTGTTATGGGCTTGTGTTAACCAATAAATAAAATCATTTAGCCCTAAAGTAACTTCTTACTTCTTATATATTATTTTAAATCATTTTTATTCAATACAATCACAAGGATAAAAGTAAGAAGTTACTTTGGGGGCTTAATGATTTTATTTATTGTTTAGTATTTCTATAAGAGACGATTGCAACCTGTCATGTACAGTTTTAACTAAAGTGCAAAGCGCGGGCATGTGCCACATATACCTAATGTTTGGACGTGCCTCTGACCTACCTTACACATCCTCAAAGAACTAAGTAATTAGAGATCAGGTGTAGACCGAGTCGGGGTTTTTCAGTAAATGAAAAGAACTGGACTGTAAAACTGGTGTATATTGGACGGTTAAAGTACGCGCGTCTAATTTTGTTGCTTCCGTGGAGTGAAGGTTTTTTTTTAATAATAATATAAAAATAATTCCGGACATTTCACACAGCATCATCTGGCCCTAAAGTAAGCAGAGCTTGTGTTATGGGTACCTACCACATGACTGATATACTACTTATCAACTTTTTTTTCTGTAAATACATATCTACATATTATATTACATAGAAATATAATATGTAGATCTATTACCCAGACCCGAGACAAATACTTGCAAATCATGCAAACATTTGTCCCGCAGCGGGAATAGAACCCGCAACCTTCTGCGTCTCACTAAGCTCTTGGCCCACTGCGCCACAGAGGTCGTCAATCATTAATGAGAGCGCCTTTCGGAGCCGATCGGTCCCCCACCGCTGCATTTCCACTATGGTCGTAACAGTGCTGTAGTCTAGACAACAATAGTGAGTACATTTTGTTTTGTTAGCTCCAAGGTAATAGTAGATTATTCTGCTCTCCGGTCTGCACTTCGACTGAGCGATAATTTGTCGGACTTGTACGACTCGAAGCAAGAAATATGTACCTATACTTATAGGATTTGCAAATACTTATTTTATCCATTCTCACAATACCATCCAGTTTAAAACTAAGCAAAGCTTGAACGTACTATGGAAGACATATACTGATAAAATACATTAAAACATGTATTTTTATCAAAACATCTAGGTATATTCATCACACAAATGTTTGTCTTGGATGGGGATCGGATCCACAACCTACAGCGCAGAATATAAGAGTTACTGCGAACTGAACTGGAGCTCAGTCAAAACGATGATTTCAAATTCCAAATCAAGATGATAATACTTACTCGATTTCCCTCTTTTCTCCGCTCTCCTTCAGCTTCTCCAAGTCAGGCATTTCTCCAGTGCCGCACGACGCGTAGTATCCTCCGAAGAAGAATTGTATGTCGGGGTGTCTACCACCTGATGCAGCGTACCGGGAATTCACTATTCCTGTTAACTGTTGAAAGATAGTTCGAATAAGAAATTGCATTGGATGTTTTTTTTTTTATTCCACACCTAGGAAGGGGTATAACTTGTTAAAGTAAATAAACGAATCTTAAGGATTCACAGGTCAGCGGCACAAACTCGTCAGTGGGCAAAACTAAAATGCATGCTATTTCAGCATACTGTTGAGTTACTGCTTATCAATACAATACGTGCACATCTTTCTACCAAACTATCTTAATAGAAGATAGTATGATTATGATTTCTAAACATATAATTAGATTAGACTGATTTCTACATAAAATGACTGCGCACCGTGTTCCCCATAAAAATCTCATTGCCCGTAGTTATCGGAATCATTTTGGATATTGCGTGCGTACTCGGTACCTATGTTGTTTATTTACGCCCGAAATTGCCCTAAAATCAGTGTTAACATACTTTTTGAAGTGAAAACTTCTTTAGCATCGTTGTGATTTGAAAGTCGATGAATCGAAAATGCGACAGTAAAAAGAGACAGACACATAAATTCATAAGATTTCACGTGGGAGAAAATGAGAAGCATTATACAGTGTTTCTTATATTCGTGCTTCTAAAATTTTTGAAGGTTTCACTTCTACCACGTGTGAATTGCACACATTCATGTATCTCTTTCTAGCATGTCTAAAAACTATGTTTGCATGATTGTTTGAGCTGTTTCGAAAAACGTTAGATCAATGAATAGATAAAAAATCTAAGTAGATTATCATTGATTACTCAGCCTGGATTCAGCTTTTAAGCGAATCTTAGTTAGTGCGTCCTATTTTGAATCAAATTAAGCCACTCGTTAGATAAGGTAACTTACAAATCCCAAACACATACCTGAGACATGCCAGTAGAAGACAGCGGTCCTTCCCTTTTTAGTAGATATTCCGTCGCAGTTTCCCAGTTAAGAATAGGGTCGTCCAGCTCCTTCGTCAAAGTGAACTCCAAACGCATTCCGACGTGGTTGTGTAGGTTCTGGCCAACTCCAGGCAGGTCCTTTATGGTGGGGATGTTGAACTTATCCAGGGTCTCTTTGGGCCCGATGCCGGAGAGAAGGAGGATTTGGGGGGAGTTCAGCGTACCCGCTGAGATTACCGCCTAGAAAGGTAAACAATTCATATACATTTCATATACATAACAATTCAAAAACATATCACTACACTTATGGTTAAAAAAAACTATTTTAGCTTTAGCTTAACTATTTCACATATCATCAACATCATCATTATCATCACCAGCCTATTAATGTCCCCACTGCAGGAGCACAAACCTTCTCTATACATAGAACCTTCTATATTCATAGAAACATATAGAGAGAACGGGCCATAACCCACCATTTCACACGTATTTTATATTATTAAATAATTCAGCACATTGGTTTATAAATATCTACGAGTACTTATCGCGTTTATTTACCTATTTTTCCCGACGTTTCGACAGGTTTACACTCTGTCGTGGTCAAGGGATGACGAATATACCCGATAAATACCCGTATATATTTATAATAATGTGCTCTGATCGCGTAAGTTTAAAAAATTTTGCTTTATAAAGCTTAGGGGTCGAATATCGTAAGTTTAAAAAACTTTGCTTTATAAAGCTTAGGGGTCGAATATCGCTTCTTTTTGTGCACCGATATTTATACATCCCAGCTGTCTAGGAACTTAAGTCACTGAATGTTAAATAATACCTACCCTGTTTCAATAAAGACACGAATCTTAAAAAGCTGTTTTACTCATGCCCTATCACTCCCACATACTATTATCACAGAATACTACATTTATTAGTTCAAGTAGGTACAGAAGTCTCACTACACGAAAATATTTATATAAAAAGCGATTCTTTTTGCGAACAAAGTGCAATTCTGTAGAGTTCGTACATAATATCTTAGGTTCTTAAGGTTAGGTCTTAGGTATTATTAGGTTCAATTCTTACCTCCTTATTAACTCCAACGATCCTGGTCTTTCCATTCTTGATGTACTCTACTCCTGTGACCCGCTTCTGGATCGGATCCACCAGCACTCTTGAACCATGCGCGTTTAGAAGAATATGCAGATTCTCTCGTTTTGATGCTGGGCGGAGAAAGGCGCGCGCGGTAGAGTAGCGAGTGCCTCCACTAAAAAAAGTTTAATATAAATTTTATAAATTTTAATAAAAAATAAAGAAATATAAATTTATTTATTTGCAAGTAATATGGTAGGTATCGTAAAGTAAGTTCACATGTTTCACTATAGACCATTGGCATGGATACTATAATGCATACTATACTTAGTTTAAAAAACAATTAGTTACATTATACAATACATGTATTTTAATAATTTATCAATACATATACATATTACATATTACATATTACGTTTTAAAAACTTAAAGAAAACCGACTTCATTAAATGAAATTTGAGCCCATAAAAAAAAAAACATTTTAAATCTGTTCATAAATGTTAAAAGGTGAAAAAAATACAACCGAAATTGAAAACCTCTTCCTGTTTTTGAAATCAGTTAAAAATAAAGTTCCTGTCGTGTTTACCTGTCTGTCTGAACGCGATTAACTCAAAAACCATCGAACAAATTTTCATAAGGTTTTCACAAATGGTCGGAGTGATTCATGAGGAAAGTTCAGGTGTATAATTTACCCGTGCGAAGCCGGGGTTGGTTGCTAGTAGGTATATAATAATGTATAGTCACAAAATTCAAAAAAAAAGTCAAAAAAGCCACAATTAGTTATTGGTAAATTTTCGCCAGGAATTTTATTAAATATTTGTCCCCACATTGCATAACGAAAGAGGTTTGTATATCATATGTTTGAACAAAAACAGGGTTTTTCTGAATATGAACGGGTCTGCTACAAATTTATTTTTTATCAGTCTGGGCAGACTTGTTGGGTAAAACTAGATGGATCAATCTTTGAAATAATGGTTTCAACCTATTGTGACCTTCAGTAAGCCCGCATTTTTGAAGTTTCTTTTTTTTCTGTAATACCGGTCAAAAATACTGCTACAGATACAAAAAAATACGCATGTTGTTTCGTAAAATTTTATAAAGGTCTATTTTTAACAGACTTCAAAAAAGAAGGAGGTACTCAATTCATCTGAATCTTATAGTTTCACTGATTACTTCAAGGCGCCTGAACCGATTTCGAAAACTCTTTTTAATCTCAAAGGGTATAGGTACTTCCCAGGTGGTCCCATTTAAATTTTACCGAAATCAGTCGAACGCTTATTAAAAAATCAACATAAATCTAAAAAGTGTATACATCGATGATATTTTTCATACTTATATTATTATGAAGTTGGTTGTCATTTTAGTTTTTAGAACGTAATTATAATAATTAAAGTGAATAATTTATTTATTTATTTATTTCTTTTCTATGGGATCACTGTCATCACCCACAGCCTGACTTTACCCACTGCAGTATAATCCTAAATTTTCCACGGTACCTAGACATGGAATTTACAACTGGTCATCATCCTCAATTATTCAGATCAATTATTCATCCATGAAAAACCGACTATAGGTATATTTGTCAAATACCACTCACACATTCATCACGAAATCTCAGAAACCACCGAACGGATTGGAATGAAATTTGGTATGCAGCTTCCTCTAGGGCCGCAGGTGCTCGCTAAGAATGGTTCAAAGGTTTCGAAAAATTCACTAGGAATGGTCAAACCGCGAAAACCGCGATTATGCTTTGCAATATTTCCGAAACATTTATTCGTTCATTTATTCGTTATTATCTTGCTACTTTTTATCTACCGCGCGGGCAAAGTCGAAGGAAACAGCCAGTAATCTATAAATACATTCTACAGTCTCACATATGTACTTACTCATTCAAAGTCTGCGCGATTGTAAAGCCAGTGATCGACTCTCCATTGAGGTCGCTCGTCGGCGGATAGCCCAGTTCCACGGAAGCCGAGACCACATCATGAGCGAACTGCGGCGCATAACGGAACTGTAACAACCGGTGTCCTTTACCATTCAGATCCAGTTTTCGTAACAGTATGTAGCAGTGATAACAGTACCTAAAACTGTGCCCTCAAACTGTGAGATTTCGATAAAGGTCAAAACCAACAATCTAGCCTCATACTGTTATTTACCACTTTCTCAACAGTTCTGGTTCCTTGGTACCTATTGCTGAGAACTCAGCTGGGTGTAAATTTAACAGTTGTTCGGAAGACATGCGATGAGACCGCCGTTTGGACATACTCGTACTATAGTACTAATATACTAATATACTCTAATCGTATACATTTGTAGTTACTTTCTAAAATGCTGTTCTCAATCACTACATAGTATAAAACGAAGTCGCTTCCCGCTGTCTGTCTGTCCCTATGTATGCTTTGATCTTTAAAACTACGCAACGGATTTTGGTGCGGGTTATCAGCATCTCAACTACTCGAATTCAAACTGTCCATTCGACTAAATTTGACGTTTAATGAGAAAATTATTTGAATAACCATGATAGTTGTAGAAGTACGTGAATATTATTATTTATTTAAACTTGCTTTTACGTACAAAAGCAAGTTTAAATAAATAAATATTCGTGAACATAACACGCAACACGATCTAGCCCTAAACTAAGCATAGCTTGTACTATGGTGACCACATGACAGATGTAATACTGATATATTTTTAAATATATACAATATGATACTTTATAACACCCAGACATAGAGCAAACACCTATATTCATCAGACAAATATTTGTTCTGGGAATCGACCTTCAACCTACAGCGCAGAAGGCAAAGCCGACCTGATCTGACAGGTCAGTTTATCAACCACTCACTTTCTGCACTGGTAGCGGGCCGCCCGTAGTATGATATTGACCCGAGACTCCGTTCCCGATCTCCTTGTTATCCTCGCTTCTCAGGAAGTACTGCAGTACGTCGAACCACGACCACCCCGTCGCTCCGTTCACGGCCCAGGCGTCATAGTCTGCTGCGTGTCCTCGCATGTACATCATTCCGTTTGTTACTGAGCACCCTCCTGCGAACAATGAGTGATTCTTCAGCAATAACGTCAATAATGTCTATTAGTGGTTTTATAACACTGACAGAAATGCCTCAGTGGTCTTTTTACATTAATCAATTTGAATGCCTTGATATCGTTTTTGTAAAATATTCAAAGTAAAATTGTATGACACATTCAGGTAAACTATCTTTTAACAATGACTCGGCTATTCTCATGTACCTAATAGAAGAATTTAAAGACTGTAGTGGAGACTGGAAAGTCAGTAAAAAAGTTTCAAATGCCTTTCCTACATCTATAGCTTTTATCATAAATACTCTCTGTCTCTTAAACTCTCGATGAAGAATCCAAGTATGCCAATTGAAAAACAGCGCTGTGTAGGTAGGTATACGTAACTACTACCTACCTTTTAACAGCATATGCTGAATTTGCACTCATTGACCCATTGATTATAGTAAGCCTAGCGATAAGTTATTAATTTAAAGTATTTACCAATTTTGTACCTATCTATTAAGGCAATAAACGATTCTTTATTTTATTTATTATACCCATAAAATTGCATGCCGGATGAGCTGTGAGCCAATATCACCACTTAGTCCTGAGACAGTGAGAAGGCATTGTGGCAGACCCAAAAGATGGCGAGATAATCTCTACACCTTTGAGAGAGTTTGGGTTCAATTGACTCAAAACCGAGACGACTGGAGAGTCCAAGCAGCAGTAGAACACAATGGGCTTATTGTAATCGTAATACACACAACACCATCGTTTCCCAAACTAAGCAAAACTTGTACTATGGAAACGAGGTGACTGAAAGACTACAAATATACACGTAAATAAATACTTATATATGATACTGTATAACATCCAGACACAAAACAAGCATCTGACCTCTGGTGCAGTAGGCCAAAGGCCGGCAGATACGCAGATGGTTGCGGGTTCGATTCCCGATCTGCAAGTATTTGTTTGGGGTCTGGGTGTATCTATATATATGTATGTATTTACAAAAAATGGTTGCCTGTAAAGTCGGTTTGCGGACGATAATTTACGTGATAACGTCATAAGAAAACATTGATGAAAAATTGCATACTTTTAACCTATCAAGCCGTACGCTTAGGCCGATTGTGCCTCTCTTTCGCTTGTTCTGCGCTCTCGCTTGCACGCTCGGCTCCGGCGGAACGTGTAAATTTTTTGTGCGTGCAGCCGTTCATCGATTTATAAGACGTGATCACGTTAAAAATAAGTTTATAAGTAGTATATCAGTCATATGGTACATATAACACAAGTTTTGCTTACTTTGGGGCCAGATGATGCTGTGTGAAATGTCCGACATTATTTATTTAATTATTTATTATTATTATTTATCGTTGTTCATCACATGTTTGTCCTGGGTGGGAATGAGCTTTAGGTCCAGTCAAATTATTATATGGCAATACCAATTGATCTTTGGTTTCTCAAGGAATTTTGCGTTTATTTTGAAGTGTTCTTTAAGGCTAGTTGTATTACCTATTGTGGTTAATTTACTGTTAAGTGAACAATGTGTTTACGAGTACGTACATTCCTACAACCACGGCTATTCCAACAATGGATTTATGCATGGTGCACATACTTCTTGTTTTTATGTCAAGTCAAGTCAAGTCAAGTCAAAAGATACTTTATTTAAAACAATCACGAGGATCACTTTGAAACGTCTTACATACTAGGTGAATTTAGGTGCCAATTCCTCCTAACCCAAGAGAAGAATCGGCAAGAAACTCGTCCTGGTCCTAGTGCTTTTTTGAATGATCCATCTTATAACTACCTTAACTACAAAAAACGAATGTAAGAGAGTTGATACATTTTAATTGTGTTGGTTAACTGCCTGAGGGCAGAGCGACATGAAGCCATGCATTGCTATCAATAATATAGACATTTATATTATACTAGCGACCCGCCCCGGCTTCGCACGGGTGCAATGCTGATACTAAATACTACAGAATGATTCAGCCAGCGTTTGCAATATAAGCGGTTTTTTTACGACATCACATTAGAAACCTCTAAAATTATCAGTTTTCCTCCACCATATTAGAATCCATTCATCCATAGAATTAGAATTAGAATCCACATATAATAGAAAATATTAATTATTTGGATTTGTATCCCCACAACTGTTAATTTTCATGGTCGGAATCTCCTCGTTATCGTAACGACGAAGTTATCCGCGAACACACATAAAAATATATATATACGGTCGAAATGAGAAACCTCCTTTTTTGAAGTCGTTTAAAAATAGGAATAATCTTAACTCACCCAACATTTTCGCTCTAGTCCAAGAACACTTGCCACCTTCATCTAAACAGGCTCGTTCCTGTGGTACTGTGTAATAATTCCAATCAGTGTCGTTCCGGCCCCAATAAGACGTCACCCACGCGGGAATCGAGGACTGGGTGGGTTCGTCTCCTCCCGCTTCAATGAGTAAGACCTGATAAAATATAGATTGTTTCATTAAAGATAAACAAAAATAAAGGTGAGAGGTGTCGAGTGACACTCGGTAGGAAAGAAGTTGAAAATCATAAAAATAGTTAACCTCAACACTCGGGTAATATTAAGTGTAAAATAAAATTAACCGTTTAGGACGGGTTCTATCTCTAGTATTGACAGTCGACGTTATCAATCGCTCAGATACCGTGACTATTAACATGTTAAATTAGGAAACAAATTGTAGTCGTCGTCATAGGTTCGTTTTGGAATTTGGTGTCGGTCGAAATCTTCTTTTCTTTCAGCCTAACCCTCATTTGCGAATTTCCAGTAACGTGCGATAAACTCAGAATAAGTAGGTGAACAAAGAACTTGGATCTAAAAACATCTTTAAACTGTCCCGTGAATAATAATTTCCACTCAAACATGTATAAATCACTTTAAATTAGATACCAAGACCTGTTTGGTATCTATTATGCATTACGTAGATTTTATAACGAGACTACTTTTATTCGTGCAACAAAAAAGCGAAACCACGACAATTTCAACACAACTTAAACTATTGATTCAATAATAATAAATAATGCCGGACATTTAACACAGCGTCATCTAGCCCCAAAGTAAGAAGAGCTTGTGTTACATATTATCCATAGAAAAATACCCAGACCTGAGAAAAATACTTGCAGATTATACAAACATTAGTCCCGCGGTAGGAATCAAACCCGCCACCTTCATATTTTAATATGATATATTTTTTAATTTGATAATTGACTGTATTGAATTGAATTGATGAATTGATTTTTAATTTGATAATTTGACGATCTTTGTGGCGCAATGGGCGAAGGCCTGCCTGAAACGCAGAAGGTTAAGGATCCAATTCCCGCCGGGGGAATAATGTTTGCATGATCTGCAAGTATTTGACTTAAGTCTGGGTATTTTCCATGGATAATATGAAACACAAGCTCTGCTTACTTTGGGACCCTGACTTCAAAACAAGGAGGAGGTTCTCAATTCGTCGGAATCTTTTTTTTTATGTATGTTCACCGATTACTCAAAGACGCCTGAACCGGTTTGGAAAATTATTTTTTGTTTGAAAGGGTATACTTTCCAGGTGGTCCCATTTAAATTTTATCGGAATCGGTCGAGCTAAAAATCAACAAAAATCAAAAAATTGTGTACATCGATCATATTTTCGTTTACTCCATATACCTCCAAAGAGACATCTTTGGAGCATTTGGCCTACCCATTAATATATATATATTTATCCATTAATTGTATATATATATATATACAATTAATGGATGAATGGATGAATGAACCCCTACAAATCCCTACAACCCCTAAAAACCCCTACAATCCCTAAGAACCCCTACAACCCTTAAGGAGGATTTTTTAGGGGTTGTAGGGGTCTACAACCTCTAAAAAATCCTACAAACCCCTACAACCCCTACAAATCACTACAACCCCTAAAACCCCTACAACCCCTAAAAATTCCTACAACCTCTACAACCCCTGAAAACCCCTACAACCCCTAAAATTTTAGGATTCAAAAAAAATATAACAAAAATATTATTATGAATATTAACGGGTATTTATCGCGTTTATTTACCTATTTTTCCCGACGTTTCGACAGGTTTACACTCTGTCGTGATCACAGGATGACTCAAAAAATAGGTAAATAAACGCGATAAATACCAGTAAATATTTATAATAATGTTCTGATCGCGTAAGTTTAAAAAACTTAAAAAAATTATTGTCATTGTCTTTTAATTCTTGTAATTCCACTGATATATAATAATGTTTTTTTTCCACTAATAATATTATTTTCCTTTTATCTGACTGGTTTTAGTTCCTGATTTAATTTCAATTTTATTTATTTTGTCATATTGTAATTTGAATGTAATTTGATGTCTATTGATTTTATCTGCTTCTTAGTTCCTATTAATGTTTTAATCTTGAATTTAGATTTGTTTTCATTTGTGTATTGTATTGTATAAATAAATAAATATCCCGGACATTTCACACAACATCATTTGGCCCCAAAGTAAGCAGAGCTTGTGTTATGGGTATATATAATTTTTTTTTGTATATATATATACATATTATACATAGAAACACCCATATAGAATTGTACTTGACTTGATTTGTTCTGAAATCCATACTAATACTAAAAATGCGAATGTATTATGTCTGTCTGTCTGTTTGTTACGTTTTCACGCCTAAACCGTTATAAATTTTGGTATAGAGATAGATAGGACCTTGGAGAAGGACATAGGCTACTTTTTATCTAGGTACCACGCGCGCCAAGTCGCGGACAGCAGCTAGTTAATAACAATAATAAAGTTGAAAGTTTTTGTGCTTTGTTTGTAGCTCAATCAAGCTTAAACAGAACGGATTTGGTTGAAACTTGATATCCTAATGTAGAGTCTATCATATACACACACTAGCTAATCTATTGCCATCTCTATTCATTGCCATTGGAATGATAAGGACAGAGCATACTTAAACCCCACGCTAGACAATTATATGGCTATAGGATAAGGAGTGTCTGTAGTCAGATGTACAAGTAGTTTGACAGTTAACTGACAGAATTGCAGAATGGTCGCCCACTGGTTGAAATTCGATAATTAATTAATAATTCATGTATTTTTTATGCATAATTAAAAAAAATGCATTCTGCACTCCTTTTTATAAAGATACCATATACTTATATATACTATAAGTATGCGAAATTTCATACTCCTCCGTCCGCGCAATTTTCGTAAAAAAGGGGTACAAAGTTTTTGCTTCACGTATATAGATAATATATAGATAAACTTAATTTACTTTAGTAAGCCATTCAATTTAAGATATTAATTTATAATATCAACCAAGTTTTTTACCGACTTAAAAAAAGAGGAGGTACTGAATTCGGTATTTCGGTAAAATCTGGCTTCATGTGAAACTTGAAAGTATACACTTCCCGATTGGTCCCATAGAATGTTCACCAAAACTTTCTTGTGAGTTTCTAGTGGTGTTATCCGACTTTCCGTTGTATTTTTATGGACTCAAATTTTATTCCGAAACACGTAAAACGTTTCAAAGTAATCCTTGTGTTTGTATTGTATAAAAATATTTTCGACTTTGACTTTGACTTTTGTTACCAGCTATTAAGGTTTGCTCGATACAATAAATTACTATCAGTGTCAATTAGCACTAGAAGATTTGGTATTTTTGTTTCATTGTTTTAATCATTAGTTTAATTGCCACCTAAACTATTTTTGATGTGTTTTCATTGATTGTTTGAATATGTACAAGGTGACGCAAAATAATGTTTATGTGTGTTTAGCTTACTGCATGAACGCAACAAATTCTAAGGACGCGGGGAGATGTCAATCTGTAGCCTGGCTCTTGGGAATTCAGTCTATAGAGCGTTTCTCTGGAGGGGACGTGGTGCGTGCGACAGTTTTAAAAGAACGATGATTCGGTGGCAATATTCGAGATTTTTGCAAGAATTCCTCTCATTCGAAAATAGGTCAAACAGTTTGAACAGAATAAAATACCATTGGAATAAAACAAAATCCGGGTGACCAAGGTCATCAAGAACGGTAGAAAACGTGGAGAGAGATTAGTCAGTTTGTTCGTGACAATCCGAACCTTTCAATTCGGAAGCGCGCTTGTGCTTTATCATAGATCATTATTACACTAAGACCTAAAGACGCACCAAACCCCTACAAAATTCAATTGGTGCATGAATTAAAGCCCCAGGATGCCAGTCAGAGGCTTGACTTGATAAACCAGGCAAAGTTCGTGAAATTTCACCAAAATAATTACGAAGAGAAGGAGAAGTGAAATAAGTTGTCCTCCACGCAGTCCTGATTTAATCCCATTTCTTTTTTCTATTGTTATTTCAAATCTAAAGTTTATACCAATAAAGCGACTTCCCTGGCGCGCTTGTAAGAAAACATCCGTCACGAAATGGTCATGTTAGATTAATAGAGTACCGCAAACGCGAGTGTTTATATTTGGACAATATTATTTTAAGAAATAAATTCCCAAATTGTATTCTTGTGTATTTTATACTATTTATATTAATAATACATAAATATGTTTTCGATAAACGTCTTAATTTTTTTAATTGTTTCTAAATATAAATTTTCTTTTGTGGCACCTCGTATTACGTACGTTAGTTTGCTATAGATTACTTTTATGTACGTACGCGTGCCAAGTCTCGGGCTAAAGCTAGTAATAAATAAATACCTATGGGAAAACTTCAGGGAATACGCTAGATAGGTAAACTTTTCAACGAAATAGTTGTGTAAATATATTTACACGTTATTACGATTTATTCCACATTCGCCCCACTTTCCATAAAATTCTGCTTTTGCCCCATGTCAAAAATATTTCTGGATTCGCCCCACATTACAAAAGGTACCAAAGTAAGAGCAAAGTACAGTTGACTAATAAAACCAATTGATCAATGTTTTTAATTTCTTTTCTTTATTCATCTACATGATATAAAACAATGGTATTATTTGAATTCTGTTTGCTGTACTCTTGAGGTCGCTATAAATCACATATAACTGTTTAAATGCAACACTTTAGAATGTCTCGTCACCTAGATACTGCAGTATGTTCTGGACCATATCTTCCTTTTCTTGATTATTAGCGAAACCCTATATTTTGGTTTTTAGTCTCCATAATCAAAATTAGGAACTTCTTAAAGTCTTTCTGTACTTCAACATCAGACGCCTTTGTAAATGTATTTTTGAAGTGAAAACTTCTTTTAGCGCGGTACGCATATTTTTAGATGAGGTAAAACCTCTGGATTCGCGACACCGTTACCGTCTGGGGCGAGACGCAGGGCTGCCGCGCTCGCCCCATTTGATTATAAACCTTAATTCACATGTTTACAGTCTACTTTTGTATGGAGAAGTTTACTGAGTTAGGTTCTTTGATATATTATCTACATTCTGAACAAAAAATATTGCATCATCTGTGTTCTTTCAGTATTTGATTGGCCATGATTACTGATTTTGAAGTGATTTATTACTAAACTCTTTTAAGAATTATAAATAATTGATTTGATTTTTGAAAATACGGGCAGAGTTTACAACAACTAAATCTGTGCTTTGTTTTTTAGTCTTATTATGCTTTAATTGTTAATCAATGGAATGGGTTTACCTTCTCCATATATGCAGATTTGATGTAAGATGCTTACCTACAAATACTATGTTGTGATGATTTTATTAGATGATCATTTGCGTCAGTGACCATTTACAATTTGCACTTTCTGTTAATACATCTACATGATATTGTAATATTTTTAATAATTCATTTTTTTTGTGTGTACAAATCCCGAGTACCTACAGCAGAATCGGCTCAACTCTTTTTGACTGTTGTTAAATGTTTCTGTGATGACGATGGCGTATTGGTTGTGTCTGGTTCTAACATAGTTACATAGATGGAATACTGATATTTAAATTTTATGAGTTTTAACTATTTAACAACTTTCAGTTTTTATATAACACACAAAAAGAACACTTATAAAAAAAACTATTTCTGTCATATTATAGTTCAAAATAAATAAATACCAATTCACTTTCACTATGAAGTACATTTGTGTTTGTTGATGTCATAAAATCTATTTAAAATATATAAATATAAATATATATAAAATATAAAAAATATATATAAAAAATATATAAAAAATATATATAAAATATATATATATATATATATAAATATATATAAAAATATATAATATATATATATATATAAAAAATATATATAAAATCTATTTATAAATATATTTAATACACAACTGATACAACATACTGTGGACCTAATCAAACATTATCATTTAATAAATAGACTAGCAGCTTCATTAGAAACAAGAAAAACAAACAAACAAGTAAAGTTGAATATATTTTTTTTAAGATGATACTAGCACCAAAGAAACATAATCACTTCTTTAGGCAAATTTCACAAACTCACATGAAAAAAACACAACTTTAGTTCACTACGACACTCATTTATGATCTATTATCATTTCTAGTATCTAGAAAGTTGCCATCTTCCTTACAGTAGATAACTGGTTTGGTACTGGTCTATAGATAATCCAATAACGTGATTGTCCTAGCACTAAGCCTGCCTGGCCATGAAACAAGAGATGTAAAGCAAGTTTAAAAAATTCAATAACAAAGTATTATTTACGTAGTTTACCATTAAAATGTTTCAATGCTTCAAGCATTTTATATTCTGATTTATATTAAATGTATTAGAAAAACATGCAAGGCAGAACAGGAACACAAAATGGGGCAAACGTGGAAAAATATTAAAGCTTTTTAAACTTACGCGATCAGAACACATTATTATAAATACTTACGGGTATTTATCGCGTTTATTTACCTATTTGTATTGTATATGTCATCCCGTGACCACGACAGAGTGTAAACCTGTCGAAACGTCGGGAAAAATAGGTAAATAAACGCGATAAATACCCGTAAGTATTTATAATAATGGAAAAATATTATTAAAATAAAGAATACAATATTTTCGGGGCGAACAAGGAATATAATGTGGGGCAAATCTGGAATTTTACAAGTGGGGCAAAACTCTGCGGGGCGAATGTGGAACAAATCGTTATTACGTGTGAGAAGATGGCCTTAAATTTTTTGAATTATTTTGATGTCCTCAATGCAGAGAGCGAATTTTAGTAACATTGACATTTAGACAATGCTATTCAAAATGCAGTTTCTATATTAGGTAAATTGAAGCATCCATTTAAATACATATAATTAAATACACGGCATTGAAGATCCCACGGAAAAATATGAAGCGCTGCCTAATGAAGGTTACTATACAATTATATAAAAGCTAAAAATAATATGTAGGTAATGTTGTACACATTTTACAAATCAGGAAAATAATGAGATTATAATAACGTGGAAATCCTTACTGTAATGACGTCACATACAATACGCGGATCCTCAGGTCCAACCCGATACGGATGGACGCATTCAATGAATAGGAGGCCTCATGGTTGATATTAAAGGACTGATCCATCTCTTATTTAACAATCTTGAGAGAATGGAAGGTTTGTACATTGAACCCGCCTATTAGTGTCTTACTATAATGGCTTGTAAAGACAATGGGTTATTCAAACTCAATCGATTTTGCTTGCATGATACTTTTTCGAGCGCCTTTGTGTGGCAGTAAATACTTTTCAAACATACATACGAGTAGCTTTATTAAGAACTAGCTGCTGCCCGCGGCTTCGCACGCGTGGTACCTACATAAAAAGTAGCCTATGTCCTTTTCCAAAGTCCCATATATCTCTATACCAAAATTCATTAAAATCAGTTCAGCGGATTAGGCGTGAAAAAGTAACAAACAGACAGGCAGACAGTTAATTTCGCATTTATAATATTAGTTAGATTAGTTAGATAAACCTCTATGTCGTAAAGTCATAAAAGAGTTCCTAAGTACATGAAAATGAATAAATAAATAAATATGAATCTCCAGTAAAAACAGAAATTCTATTTATTATTTACTATTTTATTTAAAAATTTAAAAATAAACTTTGTTTTAAGTTGAAGAGCTGGTGCTGTTTTCAACCGACTTGAAAAAAGGAGGAGGTTCTCATTTCGAAAGTTTTTTGTAAGTTTATTACTTCATAACTCCGTCACGTATGAACCGATTTGGTATCATGTGAAAATCGCTTAAGTAGTTAGGTTTTTAAATAAAAAAAAACTGAAAAAATACGTCTAGCATTATACCTTCCACTGAGGGTTCTCAGACAAGCGACCTGCGACCACCGAGCCTGCCGTCCCTCCTCCTATCACCACAAAGTCGTAGCTTTCATCAGGCGGGTCGCGACTGGCCACGCGGTTGCAGGGGTCGGCTAGATCGCAGCGTCCGTTGAGGAAGGCCTCCAGTACGCTCATGAAGAGGAGGAATTGGCCCGGACAGGATCCCACCATTGAGGGTCCGACTTCTTGGATTGGGCAGGCACATGTCTGGAAATAAAAGAAGTTTTGAGAGAGACGCTTTAGAAATGGCGGTCGTCCAGTTTTGTACTACTAATATACGAACGAGTAAATGCGAAAATTTGTTTGGATTTTTTGAAGATTATTATATAGTAACGTCTGAACAGATTTGAATGTAACTTGGTCAGTATGGATGTGGTCTGTAATTTGTAAAAGCATAGAAATATAAATAGTTTTATTGCAAGAAATATGGTAGGTAGGAAGATATTGAGTAGTTGGTACAGTAAGTTTACATACTTCACGAAAGAACATCGGCATTTAAATCTTAGGTTTGAAAAACAATTTATTAAATTATACTACAATTTGTGAAAACCGTATCTATGAAAATTTGGTCTGTAAGTCTGACAGACAGACAGACGCGACGGAGGGGGACTTTATTTATAATATGTACTGATTTGATTATTGTTAAATGCTAATTCTACAATAATTTATTGTCACTAGCTTTCAAAGAAATTTACTGTAAAAAGTTCTGCCGAAAAGGCAACATTTCGATTTCTTTATTCAGCCTGATTAGCAAGTCCTTAATTTATTTAGACATTTTATTAAATATTAGTCCACACATTGCAAAATAACTATTTTTATACCTATAGCAATTCTAGGTACTCATTGTGTGCAAAATACATGTATAGCGTTATTTTTATGTAGGTACCAAGCGTGCGGAGCCGCGAGCAGAGTTACTAAAAGCTAGTCTACTAAAAGTACGTTTTATATTGATACGAGTGCACTTAAAGGAACCAACATAAGTATTTAATATTTTGAATCGAATAGCACCAAGGTACGCTTTAGGTCGAAAAGTAACTTAGGTTCTTAAAATGTCAAAACAATTTCCAAAATCATCTCCGCTAGGAGACTAGCATCAGGAAATGATGTCACTGGCCGCAAGTAATTGAACTCATTATATCCTCCATTTATACATAATGACACGATGATGAGCCAATGATACAGATTGCTTCGAGCATCTACCTACTACAGATAATTCAATTAAACTACAGGGTACTTAGTTAATTATCTAGCTATGCGGCATCGTAAAGATGAGCAAAAACATAATTAGGTTCTGCGTTTCCGCTTGTATTGTAAAGCTCGGTCAAGTTCAAGATGACGATCTCTTGGCGTGGCACGTGAGATTTGAGAAATACCGTTTCGATTTACATGAGACTATTTTCAAGCATCCTGATTACGTAACTCGCGTTGATAAGTGAATCTTGCGATCACTGCTGTCAAACACTTTTTAACCGACTTTATCAAAAAGGAGGAGGTTCTCAATTCGTCTTTTGTTTTTTTTTTTTAATGTTCGTTTACCGATTACTCGAAAACGGCTGAACCGATTTGGAAAATTCTTTTTTTGTTTGAAAGGGTATACTTCACAAGTGGTAAATTTTATCAAAATCGGTCGAGCTGAAATATTAACGAAAATCTAAAAATTGTATACATCGATGATGTTTTCATGTACTTTCATACCTCGCTGTCTCGTTGGAGCGTTGCGTTTATTTGGCCTACCCCTTATATATATATACAAAATACATCTACTTTCCACTAAAAATGTATTATAGGCTCAAATTTCATCGTTCAACGTTCAACGTTATATCGTAAACTTATCTAAGTTATAGGCTGCGTATACCAGAGATGTGCGAGGAAGCTGAGTAGTGTGCGAGGAAAACATATACTAATAGTATCGCTGCGTTGAGCAAGGCTAGAAAAATTTTACGAGTCTATTGGTGGTTTTTTTTCTTACACATTATCTTGTAGATATGCAGCTAAAAGCGTATCTGTTGGCTGTTGGTTGTGTATTTCGGCTGTGAGTTAGCGACAGGCGTGTAATAGGAGCGGCGCAGCGGATATCTTCCATAATATTAGTTTTTTTATTACTTTGCAGATATTGCTGCCGCGTTGCTATTGTTGTCTACTGCTACTTTTAGTTTGCTAGTTTAGTGCAAAGCACGGATGGTCTACTGGAAGCAGCCCCACCTACGATGCTAAGGCCGTGGGTTCGAATACAGTCATGCACCAATCGATTTTTCTATTAGAAAAATGTATGTGCGTTATAAAAACACATAGAGAAAAATTATGGCGAACCAAAAAGTTTGAAGACAGGTACCAAGTGCACGAAAAGAGGCTCTGAGCCGCACTTTAGGTAATTCTTTCACCACCACCATTAGTTGGATAAAACCAGTGACAAGATAAGAAGAAGCTGGTTTGATTCCCACGGGACAAATGTTTGCATTATCTTCATCAAACATTAGTTCCGAGTCGGGCATCTCCTGGAATCACCAGTATTCCCAGCCCCTTGCCAATTTACAACCAAGGCATCGGTTTGGGCTTATTGGAATAGTATCAATGAATAGGTTAATAGATGTTTTTATCTTTCGAGTGTTTTTTTTTATTTATGTTGGCAGCCTTGTTAAAAAGCTATTGGCGTTTTGTAACGATTGGTTTGCCGTGAAGCCACGGCGATTGTGGCAAAAGTACTCAATAACCCATGTGTGGGAAGGATTATATATGACAGATGGATCTTCGTATAGTCTGCTATACCTATTTATATTTTTTTCCTTGTCACGTTTAGGTCTAGTTACTCGCATTATACTCTCTATATCTGGGAATACCAAAACAATCGTGATGATGTGTATCTTCTTAATAGTAATCGTGACATCGCAATATTCATATTCATTGTAATTATAAGATGTCTAGGTAAAACTCATGTGTCACAAGTTCAACCAATTATATTAAAACTAAAACCGCCCCGGCTCAAGTGCACGGGTTACATTATTGCAATTTTCATAGAGTTCTCTAAGTTTTTTTAAATAACAAACAGCCTATATAACTTGCTAATAATAATAATAATAATACCGAACATTCACACAGCATCATCTGGCTCCAAATTAAGCAGAGCTTATGTTATGCGTACCACATGACTGATATATACTAACTTATATACGTTTTACTACTTTTTACTTTTTTTGTAAATACTTACATATTATACATAGAAATACCCAGACCCGAGACAAATACTTGCAGATCTTACAAACATTTGTCCCGCGACGGGAATCGAACCCGCAACCTTTTGCGTTTCAGGCGGAGCTAAGCCCACTGCGTCACAGAGTTCGTCCTTTTAAGCTATAAAATTAGTGTAGATTAATTTATTATAGTGAGTTATGAATGGAGGTGGTAGTAGAAATCTCATAATAATGAGATGGTCATATTTCTTACTTTAAATGCCCTTATATCTTTTTTTAAATGCCCGTTTTCAGCCTGATGTAGATATCAGATTAGTAACGTTTATTTAAAAACTGTCACTTCTGTCAACTTATGAGTTACCTCGCCATGCTCAACCTGTGCCGGAACTTTAGATAGCGCCTAAAGATGGTGTAACGTATTTTTCTTAAGACTAGGCACGCATCTATTTCCTTTAAATCTCGCAATAAAACAAACGTTTGCAACTCCCGCAGGGTTATTACAAAAGAGTTGTTGCAGCGACGGTAATATCTGCGAAATTAGTTGCAACTCGGCAAAAAACTCTTATTACGGGAGCCAGCCGTTGCCTGTCGACCTCACCCATTGGCCAAAATACGCTTATCTAAATACAAGCCGTTCTTCTTCTTCTTCGTTAATGGCATGTGTCATATGATGAAAATTTTTCCAATGTCAAGTGTTATGATTGTTTATAGTAAGACGTCACAAAATCGTATGTTGCCGTTTGTTGTTTGTTATTTTATAAAAAATGTTTTTTTTATAAAATAATTATACGGATTATTTTTGCTCGAATTACAAAGAAACCCTTTTATTCCGATTATTCAATAACTCAAGAATCAATAACTCTAGCTTTATTTCAATAAAATCACTAAAATTACAAATAAAACCCGAAATAACTAGCGAAAAATGAATAATATAGAGCACAATGCTAACTCCGCAAAACGGCCACAAAAAATTATCCTATAAGCCATTTATTGGGACAAATGTTTGTATGACCTAGAAATATTTGTCCTGGAGTCTTGAGTTTTTTTTGTAAACATGTATTTATTTACAAAAAAAAGGAGTATATCATAGATAATTGATTCAGGCGTGACTTTGCGGAAATCCATTACAAAACATTATATGCACAGGAATAGATTGGCGGAATTGTACTAAATATTTGTCCATCTGTTTAATGGAGTATATCATTTTTACGTAGTAGTCATGTGGTACACAATACACATAACACAAGCTCTGCTTACTTTGGGGCCAGATGATGCTGTGTGAAATGACCGGCATTATTTATATTTATAGTTATTTCCCAAATACGCATATGTGCTAAGGTGTTTGAAAGTAGTAACCGCGCGATTCAATCCTTTAAACAGTTATCGCAAATTACGTAATAGAGGATCTGATATTTAATGTATTCCATGTTTTGTTGCCGTGCTCTACCTAAGTAGGTACCTATTTGGAGTTCATTTTTTTAAGTCTTGTTTGATAACATTTAGAAATGTCATTAATTTATTAAACAAAATTCAGCTAAATAATTCACCGATGTTCGTGTAATTAAGAATAAATCTTCTTAAAATACGTTTATACTTACTAATAATTTTGGCAATTCGTTCCGAAACATTTACTTACTACGATTTTATCTTGGTAATTATCCAATTTATTTCTTCTTCTATTACCGTAGTCAAAACCATTATAGAATCAACCACCAAAATATAAGAACAGTCGGCCATAAAAATCTGAGATGTTTTCTTAAAAAAATTTAGGTAACTACCTAATATGCGTGGCAGAGACAGAGTCAGTTACCTACGCGTTTAAGCTTTGTTTCCCTGGTATAATAACGACCTCTGTGGTCCTACAACGCAGAATGTTGAAAATTCTATTCCCGATGCGTGACAAATGTTTGTATGAACTGCAAGTGTCTGTCTCGGGTTTGGGTGTTTCTATGTAAAATATATTTGTATTTACAAATATATATATAAATATTTAGTACAATAGTCATGTGGTACCCATAACTCAAGCTCTCAAATGTCCGGCATTATTTATTTAACAGTAAAATTATCTTTAAAAATAATATAATTTTACTGTAGTGGTTAAAAGTTAAAATGGTGTAGTGGCTAAAATTCGAAAGTGTATAATTGGCTAGTACAAGCAGCGATGGTCTTGCAACCTACAGAATCGGAATCAGTATAAGTTAGATTTACCTACCACCTTCTCAAATATTTAGTTTAGAGCCCGGGGATAAAATTAGTCATGTTAGTTTTTGTATGTTTTTTGTTTTATTTTGATTCGTTTCCTTCTGAAGAAACTTCATGAACTAGACTTCACATTCACATCCAGGCTTGTCTTGTGAAAACTTGGCCTAACAAGAATTTACAACTCAAAAGCCGCTTGTATTTTACCACGCCAGTTATTCGGGCGACTGTACTTGCCTATCATTATGTCATAGATCTTGTTTGAACAAAAAACTGAACGTTAAACCGCCAATTAAGGTACATATGACGTTTTTGCACACCTTGTGGTCAATAAAATCATCTAACATCCATCAACAATCATTGAAGTTTTTTTTTGTGGTTGGTAGTACCTCCATTATTACCTACCTCTTTTATTAGGTAACAATGAGGTTGTATGTAAGAGCGTATGGAGTTTGGTGATGAGTTCATGGTCACCGGTGTTTTCTCTATATAATGAATCAATAAATAAAAACGCCAACACTTCACATCACACCCCAAAGTAAGCAGAGCTTGTGTTATGGGTAGGTATCACATGATTGATATACTTACTTATATACCTACTCTTTTTTTTTAATACATACATAATAACAAGGGTTTCAATATTGATTAAGATATCCTATCCTATCTCAAAACCCGTCCTGTTGCCAAAAGTAGTTCAATCCATGAGCTTGAAATAGTGCCGTCGCGCATTTTATTAAAAACTTTGCTTTTTATAAATAGATAAAAATGTGAAATACGAGGCCGCTATGATATAGACCTATTCTCCACCCCAAAATAATTCAAAATTGTGGAAAAGTTTTAGTTTCTGTAAATAAGAACGGCAAAGATGTGCATTTAATTAAAAACACGATCACGGTCAAAGAAAAATAGGCCTCATAAAAAATAAATTGTCAGACAACTTAGTATACTGACCAATTTAAATATTTTTAACTATCTTACATTTGATCTTATATTAAATTATTAATAATAATAATAATAAATAATAAATATTGCTGGACAATGCACACAACAACATCTAGTCCCAAACTAAGCATAGCTTGTATTATGGTGACTAGATGATTGATATAATACTTATATATATTTTAAATACATACTTATGATACTTTATAACACCCAGACACAGAGTAAAGATCTATGTTCTTCACACAAATGTTTATCCTGGGAGGGAATCGTACCGTCAACCTCAGAAGGCAGCTCTGAGGTTGACGCTCAGAAGGCAGAGTTACTACCAACTGAGCTGACAGACAGTCATATTATGATAAATATGGCTCTAATTTGTACATATACTTATGAAGGCTGAAATAAATGAAATTGAATTGAATTATATTATGAATTTTTCTCGAGTTATTTCTGGTTTTATTTATAACTAGCTGTACCCGGCATGCGTTGCAGTGCCACAAGTTTTCTCACCTTTTAAACCTTCCCTGGACTACGACAAACATTTCAACACCAAAATCAGCTAAATCAGTCCAGCCGTTCTCGAGTTTTAGCGAGACCAACGAACAGCAATTAATTTTTATTATATAGATTTTGGTGATCTAATTTAAAGCTAGAGTTATTGACTCGAGTGTTAATAATAGGAATAAAAGTTCTACGTTTCTTTGTGATTCATGCAGAAATGATCCGTATAGTAATTATTATATGAAAAGTCACATTCGGAAAACAATATAGGAAGAAGAACCAGACTATTGATACTCGTAAAGCATGTAGGTAAAAGTGCCTTAATTATACCAGCTACTGCACGATTAGTATAGACACAAAAACTATACGCCTTCCTACAATCTATCTCCGTACCAAATTTCATCAAGATCCGTTCAGCCGTTTAGCTGTGAAAAGGTTACAAACAGACAAATAGATACACTTTCGATTCTATGATATGTCTTACCTCTGGTGCCCGTATCATCTTGTTGAAAAATCGTCCTTCGGTTCTGGAAAATAGTTAAACCAATTAGTAACTGCTGTACGTCCGCAATTCTGTTTGTTCTAAGTATACAATTACAATATAATTGCAATTTCAATGATCTGAGCAGTAGGTATACCTACTACAGTACTACAGGCTTAATTATATAAATGCGAATGTTTCTGAGTATTTTTTTCTTCATCACGTTGTTAGTGAACGTATAGATTTCTTTTTAACCCAAAAATCTGACGTCAGAGATAGATGTCAAAGTACCTATAGTATGCGGGCTGCGGATGACACTCGTAAAGTAATAATAATAACTAGTGGTCGAAATTCGACCATAATTAATTAATAATTAATGCATTTTAAATTAAAAAAGATATTAGCATTCTGCACTCCTTCTCTATATAAACTATAAGTGTGCAAAACATCATACTCAAGTCCGCGCAATTTCGTACAAAGTTTTTGTTTCACGTATTAATATATAGATAATAATAATGATGCCGGACATTTTACACAGCATCATCTGGCCCATCATCAAAGGGTTCTTGTATTTTGGTTTTCTTTGACAGGTTCTTATTGAATATTGAATTTTTTGGGCAAAATTTATGTCTGCAATTAAACGTTCACTAACAGCGCACCAAATGATATTCAAATCAGTCGTTACGGCGTTAAATCCTCTTTTTATTTTAATTATTTTTAAAAAAGCGATGATTGTTGAAACGGACACACAACTTATTAATTCATTTTTAAATAAAAAAAAAAAAAATTGTCTTATATATTTTTCATCAAAATTTGTCTGTTACGAATGAATGTAAAACTCAAAGGTCTACGTATGTTTTTTTATCATAATCTCGCGTAAAAATACATTACACAGATGAACGTAGCAAAGCTTATAAAATTAATTTATATAATAAAATTATCACACAATAATACCTTTTTTAATGACACTACACTACCGACGCGATCATTGAATTGCGACCGGGACCGCACGTGAGTGGACGCGTGAGGAACACAAGCGACTGTGTGCTCTCGCATTTTGTTTATATTATGTAGAGATGAGCTAACAGTTCTACAAACTGATGATGAGCTGGTTTTCACGTGCGTTTTGTGTATACCGGTCTCGTTTTTTAGAGGTCTGAAGTCCATAAGGGACCTTTAAAGTTTCGGCTCTTAGTCCTGTCGTGATAAAATTTTGCAAATACTTAAGTGGTTGGTGGTCCAGTGGTCCCTACAGAGTACAAAGTAATTAAACAAAAACTTCGATGTAATGTTTTTTCGGGGTACCTCCTTTACATGAAGGGACTTCTCTATTAAACGCCTCTCAACATAATAATAATGCCGGACATTTCACACATTATCTGGCCCCAAAGTAAGCAGAACTTGTGTTATGGTTAAATACATACATATTAAATATAGAAACACCAGACCCGAGAAAAATACTTGCAGATCATACAAACATTTGTCCTGCGGCGGGATTCGAATCCGCAACCTTTTGCGTCTCAGCTAGGCCTTGGCTCACTGCGTCAATGCGTCAAGAATCGCCCTTTTACTATCTGTCGCTATATAATTTAAAGGGATTTTAGATAGTGAGGATCTTTTGACAGAAGTTTCTAAGTATAGGGTTTATTTTAAATTTTTCTACCCCATCGTATTGCATACCGTTTGATAAATAGATAACTCTTTTGACTACCACACGGAATATTACAATAACAATAACTTAACTGTTTAAGGCAAATACAATGGGTGGCCTTATCGCTGATAGAGATCTCTACCAGGCAACCGTTGGATGGACTGGACTATAAATAAACAGAATTAACGTTAGATAGGTTTTTATAAGATAGTTCAAGGTTTTTTTAACAGTTTTTTGATGCAGGTATTAATTTGATATTAAGCATCGAACTGGTTATTTTTGATATAGGTCAGTGTAGTGGCTTACCCACTGTTTGGGAAAACCGGAATTGTTTTTAAAATAGTTAGATGTTTATTATTATTATTATCAGCCCATACTGTCCCACTGCTGGGCAAAGGCCTCTCCCCATTATCTCCATTCATCCCTCTCCTGCGCTAAGACTGTCCAGTCGGCGCGGAATTTGGCGAGCTCGTCCCTTCACCTAGTTCGCGGTCTGCCGCGACGTCGTCGTACCGTATCAGGGCACCACTCCGTGGTCAGTTTGGCCCACTGGTCTCCTGACATGTGGCAGACTTGACCAGCCCAGTCCCATTTGAGCTTAACGGCTTTTTCGCTATAATATCGGCGATCTGTGTTCTTGAGCGCAGCTCGGTGTTGCGAATCCTATCTATTCTTTTTACTCCGAGGATGCTGCGCTCCATCGTACGTTGGCAAACCTTTAGCTTATACTTTTGGATGTTGGTCAAAGACCAGGTCTGCGCACCATATTTGAGAACGGGGAGGATGCATACGTCCATCAATTTGAGCTTGAGAGTTAGAGGGAGGTCTCCTTTCATCAAGTTGCCCATGGACCAATAGCTCTTCCAAGCATTTTCGGTTCGCCGAGCGATTTCCTTGCCCTGCAGTCTAAGGAGACTATTTGGCCCAGGTATATGTACTCCTGGACGTATGCTAGCCGTTCTCCATCTACCGTTACACTGGTCTCAACACTGTTAGTCATGACCTTGGTCTTTGTCCTATTCATCCTTAACCCAATCTGAAGGCTTGCGATGCTGAGCTCTGGAAGCATCGTAAGTAGCTCTAAAGCCGAAGAAGAAAATAAGACTATGTCCTCGGCGAAGCGGAAGTTTGTTAACGTTACTCCGCCAACAGGAATCCCTCTTCCTTCCCATCCAGCCACCAGAATACCTCCTCGAGGGCACTGGTGAACAGTTTTGGGGAAACTTGGATTTATAATTTAAAAGTTGGATGTATAATGAAAAAATATCACAACTCGAATCTCCAGAAGATAATGAGTAACAGCCTGATATAAGTAATAAAAAATCGTTTATTGCCTTAGTAGAGATGCCAAATTGGTAAAAAAATAATAATATCTTAAATCGCTAGGCTTTCTAAGATCAATAGGTGCAAATTCAGCATCTGCTGTTAAAAGATAGGTTAACTGGTAGTAGAAGTAGAACTGATACCTACCTACACAGCGGTGCTTTTCAATTTGCCCCACTCGGATAGTTCTTCCCGAGAGTTAGGAACATGCGAGGTTACAAGTTTAAGGTGTAAAGTTTTGTGATTTGTAATCAGATCTATTAGTTTTAAAGTACCTTAGATATCTACATATATAAATCTTCTGTGCGCGTGTTTGTAATTAAACTCCTTCTAAACGGCTGGGCCGATTTTGATCAAATTTTTGTGTATGTTCAAGTGGATTCGAGAATGGTTTAGATTTATTAGATATATTTTTTTTTCTTTTTAAAATTCGCAAACGAAGTCGTGAGCGGGACAGCTAGTAAATTATAAAATTTTAAAATGTAGTAGAGTAAGTATAAGTATTCTGTAAACCTAATATATGAACCTTAAAAAATAATAAATGTTCCATACTGAATTCTTGTAGTTTGCTAAGTCAATGATGTTAAATTGGTTTGGGACCTACACTATGAATTCGAATCTCTGCTGACTTCGGAAATTTTCACTGTGCGGGCTCCGGCACGCGCTTGGCAAATTTATTTCGATTATTGAATGAGGCTGTTGAAGGGCTTTGAAGACTTTGGCGAATTTTATTTGATCTATGTATTAAATAACATTTTCCACTATTTTTAAAAGGTTTCAAAAGAAGCTTTGAAATGATAAAATGGTACCATCGGTAAACTATTGGAATAACTATCGGTATTCCAATAGTTTAGGTCAGGTCGTTAATTAATTATACATTAATTTACCAAAATAATTACAGAAATGTACAAAATAATATAAAATACATGTGAAATAGTTGAGTTATCTAAGGACCGATACTTAGAGATTAAAACGATCTATAGATAGCTCAACTGATCCAGATCACTGGAGAGGGCAGCGTTATTTAATTGAAATAATGTGTTATTTTTAGTAATATTAATTGATAAAATTAAAAACCAAATTTACAAATACTTTATACACATATTGGCCTCAATTCTGTTGGCACCAACCTAACTAATTTTAGCTAAAATTAGGTTTAGAAGTGTCAAATGACACTTGGTATTCTACTGTTACCAACTTATCCTAATTTAATTTTATCTAATATAATTAAGCGTTCCTAATTTAGTTAGATGGTACCAATCGAATAGGTTTTACAAATGCTATGCTGACTAACTTAAATATATATTAGACAATTCCTAATTTTAGAAATGAACCAACCGAATTGCCACCATTATATCACAGTGATTCAAATATATGTAATATATGATAATATAGTATATATATATGACTATTTGTATAAAAAATAGTAGCAATGACATATTTTCTAATAGGTTTTGCACCTAGACCTAGACTTACTCTATTGCAACGATATAAAAAAAATAAGACTCCTTAATATTGAAGAGTCATATTTACGTTTTAAAAACTAAAAAGAAAACCGACTCCATTAGATACAGTTTGAGACCATACAATTAATTTATATTGAAATTTTTAGTGGAAGGTAGATGTATTTTGTTTATATAATAGTATGGGTAGACCAACTAAACGCACTGCTCTGCACTGCACGTAACAAAATATCATCGATGTAAACAACTTTTGATGATAGTTTAAAAACCGCTCGACCAATTTCGATAAAATTTAAATGGGTCTACCTGGGAAGTATACCCTTTAAAACAAAAATATAATTTTTCAAATCGGTTCAGGCGTCTTTAAGTAATCGGTGAACATACATAAAAAAAATCCGTCCAATCGAGAACCTCCTCCTTTTTGATGCAGTCGGTTAATAAATAAATAAATAACCCCGGACATTTCACACAGCATCATCTGGCCCCAAAGTAAGCAGAGCTGGTGTTATGGGTCCCTAACACATGATTGATACTTATATACTTTTATACTTTTTTTTGGTAAATACATACCTACATATTATACATAGAAACACCCAGACCCGAAAAAAATACTTGCATACAAACATACCAACGTTTGTTCCGCGGGGGGAATCGAACCCGCAACCTTCTGCGTCTCAGTCGGATATTAGCTCACTGCGCCACAGAGGTCATGCATTCTAATTTCATTAATTTCAGTATAATTATATTACCCACCTTCCCCACAAAGTATGTCAATATGTGACGTCACGTATGGCTTGTGTTTTTGGACTTAGATTCAAAATAGTGAATGTGGTGGGCGACATAGGTCAAGTTGAACGGAAGAAAGTGCTAGTGTTGGGTTTAAGTTTAAGTTTGAGTTCTCTGAGTAATGAGTACGAGTTTGAGTACGAGTATGAGTATGCTATCATGTTTAAGAAGTTTGCATTTCAGTTTGAGTATGAGTGATTGAGTTTAAGTGATCTCCGAGTTTGAGTTTGAGACCGATCGGCTTGAGATTGGCTCGTTTAATCCCGTTGTAACACAATGAGTTGGCAGTAAATACACATACACAGATAGCACAGATAACACATCTGTGATCATATTACCCTCACTTCACACCATGACAAATGTTATGACAGACATGGTTATGAGTAAAGTGCGATATGCAGGTACTGTGACATCATGACATGACAAAATAAAATAAGGGGCTTATACAAACTCATTTTGAAACTGTGTCCTACACAACTTTAAAAGTAGCTTGTATGTTTCATACTTATCATATTAAAAACATTCAGAAATTCACATTCAATGGTTTAATGTAGTTAGAATAATTACGTTTTAAAATCTAAAAGAAACCGACTTCATTGAATGAAATTTGAGCCTATAATACATTTTTAGTGGAAAGTAGATGTATTTTGTGTATATATAATATGGGTAGGCCAAATAAACGCACCGCTCCAATGAGACATCGAGGTATCGAAGTTAATGAAAACATCATCGATGTATACAATTTTTTGATTTTCGTTGATTTTTTAGCTCGACCGATTTTGATAAAATTTATATGGGACCACCTGTGAAATACACCCTTTTAAATAAAAAAAGAATTTTCCAAATCGGTTCAGACGTTTTCGAGTAATCGAGTGATGCCTGAACTAGCCGGAAATGACGGAATTAGATTTTTTTCAACCAAATTACTAGTACTGTAGACAGAAGACATGAACGCAGGTAGGGCAACACTTGAAATTTGGCGAATACCTAAGCCTCCCAATTTGACAGGTAGGGAGGCCTGCAGCCATGCCTTGTCAACCAGATTAATATTCAAAACCGACGATAATCTGTCTTTTATTATGTTGTCTAAGCCTTCCACCAGCCCGCTGTGTTTACACAGTTGACAACATCTTAAAGCGTAAGTAAATTTTGGAACAAAAAGACAAAACTTGATAATTGTAAAAGCCATGTGACTATTAATTTTAAACAATCTGTCCGAGGTTTTACTAAAATTTTGAATTTTCTCATCTATGAAGGTCGGAAAAGACCCGTCAAGAATTGGTGAACCGAGGAGGCGAAGTGAACTTTTATCAAGAACTGTAATATTTGAGGCCAAACTGTTGAATTTTGAAACAATTGATTTTTCGGGAATTTTGTTTTTAATTTCTTTGAGCAAGACACCCCTATCTACGGAATTGAAGGCGTTTTTAATATCCACCTTTAGATATGCAGCTTTTTTCCGACAGCAGACTTTAGCTGCTAGGCGGCGGTAGGTGGTACCCACGGCTATGGGTCTAATTCCGCCGTCTTTCTTTTTGAGTGCTCATAGGTTCGCACCGTACTCCTGTACGGTGATCTTGCTCGACCTGACAACATCAGGTTGATCAGGGCCGTCATATCTTCCAGAAGGACTTCACCGGCATGGCCCGAACCGCCAGACAGCAGGTCCTTTAGATGTTGTGGAGTCACAGCATCCAGGCCGCCGGCAGAGCCATTCTGGAATGATATGACGGCACCGAGCACGTCCTGGCTGGTCGCATCAACAGCGTCATCACTCTCTTGCGGTGGATCGGGGAGTTGAAAGTTGGGCCCTGGAAGAGGGTGCTTAATCTCAAGAGATTTGAGAGTGTCATTAGAATTTGGAGCTATCGTGTCACTAGAAAATAAAATACGGGAGGCACCCTTAATATCATCATCGCTAAGTTTACTTTCTACAAGTTTGTAGATAGCAGACTCGGAGACTAGTTTGGAAGATTTTGAATTTGTTTGTGGGTCCAAATAATTTTTGAAATTTTGAGGTGTGCACTCAATGCTTGCAGTATACCTAACACAATTTTGCTTTATCCGAATAGTAAGCGATGATTTGTTTCCTAAATCTTTCTGTACATGAAGTACACTATAGGGGAAAATTTGTAAATGTTCCCATGCTTGCTTCGTATATTTAGATACAACATTCCTAATGGCCTGAGACAGAACAGTAGCGACAGAGATGCGAGCACCGCGAGGAATACGTTTCAAAATAGGGGTTGTAGTTTTACATTCGCTAATCACTTTCCAAAAGGGTCGTAAATCAGACGTAGAATTAGAATTTACTAACGAAATATCTACCGCTCCTGCAACCGGGGCAGACAGCGGGATTAGAGTTGTGTATTCTTTTTTGGTGAATTTTGAGGCCTCTCTGTCCCTTGAAGAAGCGAGGACAATCGTGCAACATATCGTGCTCTCTACAAGCTCGGGCACGGACACGACAGCATTATTCACATTTCTACTTGCATTTGGCGGTTGTGTGCATAGTGCCATCACAATTTTACCTTACAAATCTAAATAAAATTAAATAATCTAACAAATTACAGTGGCACGCGTGGTAGCTCGGCTGGCACTACGGCAACCGCGCTCCTTACTGTGGACAAAAAATAACAAAGCTAAGCTTTCTGTCAAAATTGTCGTAAACTAGCTACAAAAAATGAAACCACCTTTTTGATTTTCTGGAGCGAAGAGGCTGTCCCCGGTCTGGAAAACAATACGTGATACGCCCCACAAGGTGCAGTCTCTGCCCCAGGGCCCCAGAGTCCCCCAAAAGGCGTGAAATAATATTTCTGAAAAAAACCAATAAAAGATGAGTGGTCTAGATGACAGTTTTTATTTTTTATTTTTTTTATTAGTCATTAGAAACTTTAAAATACATTTAACATTCTATTATGTTTTTGTTCAGAATGTAGATAATATATCAAAGAACCTAACTCAGTAAACTTCTCCATACTTAAGTAGACTGTAAACATGTGAATTAAGGTTTATAATCAAATGGGGCTAGCGCAGCAGCCCTGCGTCTCGGTAACGGTGTCGCGTGTCCAGAGGTTTTAACTCATCTAAAAATATGCGTACCGCGCTAAAAGAAGAAAAAAAATAAAAGATTCCGACGAATTGAGAACCTCTTCCTTTTTGATAAAGTCGGTTAAAAATGGTTTCTAGAGGTTTATAGTACCTGGATATGGATATCTTTTGACTTTTGACTTATCGCATGTCACGAAAATTTTCAAGCGAAAATATGTTCGCCAGAGAATAGACCGCAGTGCGTACTAGGATTAATTCCGGTTACAAGGCTCTTTCCTACAGCTTGAGCTGATTCCGCGTCACTCTCGTTTTCCATTAATCGATACCTTTAACAGATATGTGCTAATTAGGTATTCGTAGATTTTGCTTGTCATTATTCCATGGGAGGCTCGTAAAATTCCAGTAAGTAAGTAGGTAGGTAGGTAAGTGATTTGTCATGTTTTAATACCATAACCGATTAACCACAGATGATCTCAGGAGTAATTAGTTTATTCATTATTTCACTTACTGCGTAGATACTTAAATATTACTTACCTATACCTAACGATTTTATTGATGGTTTAAGTTTAAAAAAAAATATTTTAACTGTGAAGAAAATAATCGTTTTTAGATTTTGATTTGTATTTCTGTGTTTTGAACTAATCGGTTAATGTTACTTAGATAATTAGCAGGTACCTAATAAATAAATATTTCACAGACTCAATTTAGAAAATTTGAAATATCAATATTAGTATATAATATATTTCAAATTTTCTAAATTGATATTACACTAAACGGATATTGGAATGATTACTAAATTATTCCAATATCCGTTAAGTCTTAAAAGGGTAATAAATACAACCAAACAGAGAGAATTTAGAATAAATAAATATATAAACATTATATTTATTTAATGCCGCGGGACAAATGTTTGTGTGATCTGCAAGTATTTGTCTCGGGTCTGGGTGTTTCTATGTATAATAATTTACAAAAAAAAGTATATAAGTATTATATCAGACATGTGGTACCCATAACACAAGCTCTGCTTATTTTGGGGCCAGATGATGGCATTATTTACTTTATTATTAATGCCTTTATTATTTATTTATTATTTATTATTTATTTTATTTATTGGTAGTCAATCCACCATCCAGCCGGAAACTATGTATAGCTTATACTGTGGAAACCAGATGATTGATTAACATATTCTACTCTGTCAAGAAAGTACCGGGAAACGATCAATAATACACAAAATGTTATTTATTCACCCAAATTTATTTTATCGCCTTCAAAGTATGCTCCTTCAGAAACGATACACTTACGCCTACGATACGAATAATCCAATCATCAAAACATTTTTTTAATACTTTTTCCGGAATTGAGTTCAGTTCTCGCCGCAAATTCTTCATAATGTCTTCTACTGAATGTGTGCCACGCAGTCTTAATTTGGGGCCAAACACGAACACGATGTTTTAGTGAGGCAAATTTGATTTTTTATGAGAGATAATTGACACGAAAGAAGAAGTGGTAATTTGAATTTAGGAAAATTAAAGAAGTCGTCTGGAGCCATATCTGGTGAGTATGGTGGTTGCTCGATGGTATTTGTTGAGTTTTTGGTCAAAAAATCGTTTCAAATGATGGCCCTGTGAAGGCGCATTATCGTTGTGCAGAATCCAAGAATTTTCTTTCTACAAATCTGACCTTTTTCGTCAAATTTGCTATCCTGACCTTCGATTTGCCGACGATATAGTTCTTATAGCAGAATCGCTGGAAGACCTTGGCACAATGCTCAGCGACCTTAATATCGTCTCCCAACAGGTGGGTCTTAAAATGAACATGAGAAAGACAAAAATCATGTCAAATGCTCACGTTGCACCCGTACCGGTATATGTTGAGAGCGAGCGATATAATCGAAGTTTAGACCATTATGTCTATTTGGGTCAGTCGATTCAACTAGGCTAGTCCAACTTCGCTAACTATTGGCCTTATACACAAGCTCAGAGTCGCGCAACGTGCTATGGAGAGACCTATGTTGGGTGTTTCACTACGTGATAAAATCTGCAACGAGGAAATCCGTAGAAGAACCAAAGTTATCGACATAGCACTCAAAATCTGCAAGTTGAAGTGGTAATGGGCAGGCCATATACTGCCGCAATTATAAATAAAGCCGCATTACGCTCAAATAATATTCTTTATTTACTGTTTGACCTTCCGGCAAGAATTCCGAGTACACAACACCGAGATAGTCAAATAAAACAAGCAACATGACTTAGACTTTTGATCGACTTAGGCGTGTTTTTTTCGGTTTCGGTTCAATTGGAAGGCACCACTCCGAAGCTTGTTACATAGTTGCACGTCAAATTCGTAAACCCATGTCGCGTCACCAGTAACAATGCGTTTCATGAATGTTAGGTCGGAATTGACTCGTTCTATCATGTCCTTTTGCGACTCTTATGCGATTGAGTTTTTGGAGAATATACAGGTCTTTTCGGGACTAGCCGAACGGCAACATGTTTCATACCCAAGTGATTATTTAAAATGGTACTGACACAGAAAGTTCCATGGCGTTCTATCTCAAACGAATGAGGATTTTCAGTAACTATTTCCTTCACTTTTGCGATGTTAACTTCAGTTGAAGACATTGATGGCCTACCAGAGCGAAGCAAATCTTCCAACTCATCTCGACCGCTTTTGAACGCTTTGTATCATTCCTATGTACGTGTTTTAATAAAGTCGATTGACCGTAATCCTTCTGTAACATTTTCAGAGACTCCAAACACGAAGTTCCATTAGCGATGCAAAATTTAAGACAAGCTCTTTGTTCGATGTTTTTGTCCATTATGAAATTCGCAATACACACTAGATGATCTAACTAACAACAGCACTGAATTTATTCTTAATAACTGATGCAACTCAAACTCCGTGCCAAAATGGAAAACAGTTGTGCCAATCTAACAAAAAAAATGAATTTGGAACCATAAACAAATCATCCATTCCCGATACTTTTATGACAGAATTTATTCTTAAATTCATACTAATGATACTTTATAACACCCAGACAAATTTGTGTGATGAACGTTTCTGTTCATCACACATATGTTTGTCCTGTTGGCGGGATTCGGACTTACAAAAGAAAAGAAAAGTGTGCACTGGTTGTCTAGTGGTAGTGGCACCACCTTCCGTTTCCAGATCGTGGGTTCGAATCCGGCCATTCACCATGCGCTATACCAGTCCAGTACTCTCAAACGGTGCAGGAAAACATCGTGAGGAGTTTGAAGATATGTGCCAAGTGCACGAATGGAGCCTCTGATGCGTACATTAATCTATTCACCACACTGGTTCGGTTCGAAAAAACACGATAAGAAGAAGAAGAAGAAAATAAAACACGCTTAGCTCAGGCTCTCAGCACCTACGTCAAATCGTAATGAATTTTCATAAAAACCCATGCTCAAAGTTCCGCTTAGATTTGAATTCGACTCTGAATTTGCCTATGACTCATAGTTAAATAACATGAATTTGCTATAAATTAACTAAGTCCCCCATATCGTAACATCTTCGGAAAAACCAGTGTCCAAGTGTCTAAACAAAAACTTTTTGCGCGTCTTCAGTTTTTTTGATTTATTTGCTTTATCTATTAATTTTATTCAAAAACATAAACCAGTTTTATGTCATAGTATAACTTGTATCTATAGCCTTGAAACAGCCACACACAACTACCTATTCCAAAGCTATCATCACATTGGACAAATATGAACAAATATTTAGTACCATATTTGTAAATTTGTTAAATGTTTTGTAATGGATTTCTGCAAAGTCACGCCTGAATCAATTATCTATTTATCTATAATCACAAATTTAGTTAGCGTGGCGTTAAAGTACTCGTATGAATAAAGATGGTAACAGATTTAAATAATTATGAACCTCTTGGAGTCGAGTCTTACAAAAGTATGTCATACGCTCAATTATGACAAATTTAAAACTGTTTTATTGTTAACAGCCACTTTTTCATTATTGTGTGTTAACTAGTTACATAATGATCATTTTTATTTGAATATAGGTATAACAGTTAATACAGTAACTTATCTTTCTCCCTTTTTCTGACGAACTGACGTGGGTCTCGGAATCTAGGTCATTGCGCAAATGCTCAAAACAATTGTCCACACAGAAGCATCACTCGGCGGCTTTCAGAGGTAGCTTCCAGTACTCTACCACTAAATGCTGGAACAATATCCCACCGCCGATAAGAGATCTCCAAGGTATTGCAAGCTTGCGTTTGAAACTGATTCATTATTTCACCGAGCACCAAAAAGAGTACGTGCTTAAAAATGAGGTGTCATTCCTATAGTTCATTAGATTATAGCACCTGCCTACTACTAAACGCAACATCATGCTGAGTCGGTCACCCTTTTGTGACGTCATCCCATGGATATGACACAACATAGAACCTTTTTCTTAATATGGTTTCTCTAAGCAGTTTTTATTTTATTTTTCTGTGTATTTCTTAATTTTAATATGTCTGTGTGTTGCTCAGTTCCTTGTGTACCATTGCAATTAAATTATTTTTCTTTCTTTCTTTTTTCTTATTCTTTTATAACGCATTATCATTCTATAGATCATTTTAAAAGGTCATTATTTTCGCATTATCTAAATATATCTTCTTCTAATAATTATGTAGTACCGGGATGACCGGTGTAAAACACGTTTAAAACGACGTTATCTAAAAATGAAACCTAGCTAGAACGATTTATCGCCCCCGAAACCCCGTGCACACTAAATTCCATGAATATCGGTGGAACGGCTCCAACGAGATTCAAATTATTTCCGAGAATCAAATTATATATATATATATATATATATATATATATATGTAAAAGAATTGCTCGTTTAAAAGCATTACATGTTTTTGCAAAAAAACGTATATAAGTAGTATATCAGTCATGTGGTACCCATAACGCAAGCGCTGCTTAGGTACTTTGGGGCCAGATGATGCTGTGAAATGTCCAGCATTATTTATTTATTTTATTTTATTTATGTTTATAAAAATCAATTCACATCCTTGTATTATTCCAAAAACAGACATTAGTTAGTATTTCAAAAGCAAGAGGAGAGAACTCCCGTGTCTTCTTATTAGTAACTAGCGACCCGCACGGGTGCATTGCTGATACTAATTATACTACAGAATGATTATCCCTAAGAGATAGCCATATACCATCGCGGAGCTTTTTTGTAGTCCTTTTGAGGGTGTACAATACATACATACAATACATGTAGTAAGTACATTATTTTGATCGATCTCGTAAGGTTCAGCCAGCGTTTGCAATGTAAGCGCAAAAAAATGTGTTTATTTACGACACCACATAAGAAACCTCTAAAATTTTCAGTGTTTCTCTACTATATTAGGAATGTTTTATACGTATAAACATTCCTCTTGAATTACTCTCTCTATTAAAAAAAAACATCAAAATCCGTTGCATAGTTTTAAAGATAAGCATACAACGGGACAGACAGACAGCGGGAGGTGACTTTGTTTTATACTATGTATAATAATGATGAAGAAAATCGATCGCAAAGATAGCAATTTATTACCGATTAAATCATAAAATAATTTCTCTTAATTCATATGATTAAAAACAAAGGGTTCTTTAACGCTAAAGAAGCATAAAAATAAGTGAATGCTATATTTATTACTCGAAATGAAGACCAGGGACTTTAAAAATAATATATTCAGTCTTTTTGTATATAATTTTTTTACCGCGCTAATCCGCTGAGTTAAAACTTGTTTATAAGATTAACGAAGCGTATGTTTCGCCCTACATTATATAGAATAGAATATAATAGTATTTATTTGCAACAGCATGACACAAATAAGTAAGTTACAGTAAAATAATAACAATAATCGTAATGTAAAACCAACTTAACCTACTGTTACAAAAAGGCTCTAACTCAGCATGTGCATAGCATATATAAAACAACCTGATTCTAATCCCGTGGAACTTATGATATTGTACATACAATTTTTGTATAAGGGTTGTCACTAACCAAGTAGTCGCATATATATATGTAATTCTTATAAAAGTCCTATAATAGTTTAGTTAGCATTAATTTATTAACCAGCTTCAAAAAAGGAGGAGGTTCTCAATTGGTCGGAATCTTTTTTTTTTAATTTATGTTCACCGAATACTCAAAGACGCCTGAACCGATTTGGAAAACTCTTTTTGTTTCAAAGGGTATACTTCCCAGGTGGTCCCATTAAAATTTTATCGAAATCGATAGAGCGGTTTTTAAAACTCAACATAAATCTAAAAATGCATATAAACGATGATATTTTTTATCATAAGTCGGTTTTCTTTTAAGTTTTTAAAACGTAATTATTTTATGTAAGTCTTATTAATTCTATTTATATCTTTATTACCTTTATATCTTTAGTATTTTGTATTATTCTGGCCACCTATAATACATAGATCTTATTTATAACCTTTCAGCTATTTATATATTCTTACAGGGTCTTCTGACAGCTATGGTCTCGGCAGAATAATAGCGTCTACTGTGAAAACAGTAGGCATCATGCAGAGTCGGGGCCAATTTGCTGCTGGAGCATACCCATACACATACCTAAGCATAATTGTATTATTTGTACTATGTACCTGTCCTTTCCTTGTATTTTGTTTGTTGTGTGCTAAGAAGCAAATAAATGAAGGTATGTCTATGTCTATAAGTACTCTGACAAGATTCCAACAAGACTCTTTTAAACGTCGATTAAGATTCCTATGCACACTCCAACCTAGATTCATAAATTTCCAATAGGGCAAATAATTGGTATTTTAACTTCTATTAAGAATGTATGTATATTCCGACAAGATTACTACAAGTGCTCCAATAAGAGTCCATCCATATTCTTTTAAACTGCCAACAATATTATTCTTGTATAAGTCCAATATGGTTCCTAAAGTGTTTTAATTAGATTCTTATAAAATCCCTATAAGGTTACTACTAACTAGGGTTAATAATAAGAAAAAAGATTTAGAGAACTCTCAATGTCCGTGGTTAGAATTAGAAAAAAAATGGGAAATGATGGTTAGAATTAGAAAAAGAATTCTATATATGATTCCGATCGCTATTAATACTAATTATTTGTATGGGGCAGTAGCCAATTCTAGTGATTGTATCTGTTTATTGAAGTGATCACTTCTTAAGGGAGGGTAAACCAATTCGTTACATAACTCGTTACGGCGCCGGTCTATCTGGCTTCCCTTTCTCTCACGCAATCCGCAGCTGTAGGCAGGCCCCACCTCTATCACTCTAAACACAGCGCTAGTTAGATTATTTTAAGTTATCACTTTTGTCGGGCGTCCCGAGACACTCACTGTTTTTCGTTTATATATTTAAGGAGTTGTAGGCCGCTTGAATACCTTAATAGTAGCAGATGTAATAGTATTTTTTATAAAACCTATCTATTATTCAATCGGGATCTCTGAATCAAATTCATCAGTAACATAGTATCTTGTATCTCTAGTATCTCTAGTGATTTTATTGATATAAAGTTAAAGAGCCTGTAAAAGAGCCATAAAACGGCCTTACTGTCATGCTAGGTATTGTAATGCTATTGTCTTTATAGAGGAGACTACATTTAGCTGAGGTCACAAAACATCCGCTAAGCTCCTTGTTTATAAAATTTAGATGACAAAAAGCTCCCTTGCTCTAGCTCGTCTCAGTGTCTGTAACAAAATTATTAAAAAAGTACTATATTTAATAATTTAATCAAAATACCGGTTTATTTCTGTTGGTTTTTATGTGCCAGCCCTATGCTTAATATACCGGTATAATAGCGATATCTTCTAAGTTTCACGGGATTAAAAACTAATTGTTTTATATTTAGTAGGGCGAATAATATGCTTTTTATAATTTTTACCAAAAATGTTTTTATTCAACAGAAAAAAAAACATTTTCGTAGACTTTATTTCGAGTAATAAGTAAAGCTATCGCGTGTTTGTTTGATGCTTGAAGAGCCTTTTGTTATTAATCATAATATGAATTAAAAGTAATTATTTTATGAATTAACCGGTAATAAAATTACGATCTCTGCGATAAACTTTGTTTAAAACTAAGAAAAAAGATGTGAAGTATCATAAATATGTATTTAAGGTATATATGTATTCTATCAGCTTTCTGGTCACCATAATACAAGCTATGCTTAGTTTGGGGCTAGATGGTGCTGTGTACTTTGTCTAGCAATATTTATTTAGATAAACTATCTCCATCTCTATAACACTAGTAATATACCTTGGCGTTATAATTGGCGAAAATCTATCGTTCAAATCGCATATAGAAGTTTTGAGCAATAGAATCCGAAAACTAACATATGTATTTCAGACGTTACGATGTATTGCAGATTCAAAGCTAGTTTTGAATGTATATCTTGCTTTATGTCAAACAATGATTTCCTATTGTATTACGTCATGGGGCGGAACTTTTAAAACTTTTATTAGAACTTTTATTAGCTGCAGAAAGAGTTCAAAGAGCTATCCTAAAGGTAGCCACCTACCGCCCTTTTCTCTTTCCTACTATTAATCTATATATAAGACCTATTAATCTATATATAAATTAATCTATTATATAAGACCTGTAAAGTGCTAACAGCTATTTATACTAAACCTTGCTCTAAGACAACATAGACTCCTTCCTTATTGTGCTGAAAATATTGACAACAGACGTAATGATATTCGTACTATTAGCATCCCACGAAAACATGCTTTCGCCTCTAGATTTATTGTATTCCCCGAGGAATATAAAAGACTTAATCGTAAACTCGGCATCTATGCAATGAATTTTACTAATTCTAAATAACCCTACAACATGCGTTATCATGTCTATCTTACAAAGAAACTGAGGAGTTGTTGGTTTTAGTAAGGTAGGTAATGTTTTAAACTTTCTACCTACCTTTATGTTTAAATGAGGTTTTCGCTTTGTTTGTCTTTCACATGCACTTGCATCACCGTTTATATTGTAACCTTGTTTATTTAATTTTATCACTTAAGTTTACAGATTTTTTGTTTATTTTCACACCTATAAGTTAATATTTTTAGTCCTATCCAGCCCGAGACACAGGTTCTCTTAGTTGGGGCATATTGTAAACAGCTACATAAGTATAGTTACATAATAAGTATTATATTGTTATAATAAATATTATTTTTCCTGTTGTAGCCCTTAGCTCTAAGATACTGTTTAAAGATTTAAGTATTATTATTATTATTTGTTTTTTTTAATTTTAATACAAGGTCTTTAATTCAGGATTCACTTTGCTGTAAGTCCACGATGTATGAAGATAGATAGATTGACGACATCTATGGCGCAGTGGGCGAAGGTCCGCATGAGACACAGAAGGTTACAGTTTCGATTTCCACCGCGAAACAAATATTTGTGTGATCTGCAAATGTCTTACTTCTGGGTGTTTTTCTATGTATATATGAATAGGTAAGAGAAGAGAAGAGAGAAGGTAGAGAATTATTCTGCAATAGAGAAGGAAAACTTGAAACAAGCCCGGCTCGGTGCCAGCCGTTACGCACCTGCAACCGAACCGACACCGCATGTACTGATTTTTCTTTCCTGCGGGTCTTGTTGGCAAGGTCGAGAGGTTAGTGTGGGTACCTGGGAAGACCTGCGCTATCAAACAGAATCCCAGGCAGAGTGACGTCAGTGGAGAGGAAATCTCACTCACCTCAGCTTGCTTGAGTGGATCCATGAACGAATGTTTTCAATGAAGTACAATTAACTGCTCTGTAACTTTACTGACGCCACCTAAATCATCTTCAACAGATGAACGAAGGCCAATGATGATGATGATGAATAGGTATGTAGAGGGACGAGCTCACTCCGCGCCTGGACAATCTTGGCGCGGAGGAGGGATGAATGGAGAGAATGGGGGAAGGCCCTGTGCCCAGCAGTGGGACAGTGAGAGCTGATAATAAAAATAATAAAATAAAATAAATATGAATAGATTTGCAAAACCACATGAATTCTCTCAAGCTCTGCTTACATTGAGGCTTGGTCATGCTGTGTGAAATGTCCAGCACTTTTATTATAGATCGTTAAACCAAACATGGTTAAATGGACGCAAACAAATGATAGTACCGTAAGACCTTGGATCATCGCTGATAGACAAATACCGTAATATCCGTTGAAATTTAATTCACAATCACAGCCATTACTAACATTGGTTTTCCGTTCAAATTGTAGCATTCATTAGGTACCTAAATACCAAAATATTTCACCTGAAGCCCATTACTATTGACTAGCACGGTTCGCGTGGGAGGTACGTAGATTAGTCAATTAGATTAGTTTAATTAGTTAGATTAGTTTCTTACCCGGACGGATAAGAAAAAAAATCTTGTGCTGGAATTGCGGCGGAGTTTGGAACGAAAACTAGCTTTGCTTAGGTACCACACCTAAGGTTTTCAAAGTGATCCTTGTATTGTATTGAACATTTTATAATTTATTTATTTCTACGGGTTATCGTGTTCTAGGGCCGCCGGTAAGATTCACGCAAGTCTTAACGATGTCAATCGTCGGGCACTTACTAGCATCGACGTACCAGTTGTTCTCGAACCGAACGGTCTGATACGTGATGATGGTAAGAGGCCTGATGGTATGACTCTTGTCCCTTGGGAGATGGATAGGCCATTGGTTTGAGATGCTACTTGCGTAGACACCCTCATCCCATCTGTCGTGGACTCCCGTTACAGCTGGTGCGGCGGCTAAATGTGCCCACGACCTCTAAAGGTGCAAATATGCCGGTATTGATAAGACTTACATATCCTGGGACATCCTGAGTCCGTGAGGAACAAGAGCCCACCACGTTTTCAAATTACGTGGAGTTCAGGACCTCTTTGACTGCGCAAACAGAGTGGGACCAGATGAGCCTATGACCTACTATAATAAGTAAGTAGTAGTTAATCTATATGAAAGGCACCATTATATATAAAACTAGCTGTGTCCACGACTTCGTCCGCATTTTTTTTGTAATTGTAGCTTAATTCTTCCCCCAGATGCAATCTATCTCCTTGCCACATTTTATTGATAAGATTCAAACTAATCACACCCACCACCACCCATTAATAAGTTTTCATACAAACATTCTGACTGGCCTGTCAGCTCAGTTGGTAGTAGCTCTGCCTTCTGCGCTGTAGGTTGAGGGTTCGATTCCCTCCCAGGATAAACATTTGTGTGAAGAACATAGGTGTTTGTTCTGTGTCTGGGTGTTATAAAGTATCATAAGTATGTATTTAAAAATATATAAGTATTCCATCAGTCATATTCTAGTCCCCATAATACAAGCTATTCTTAGTTTGGGACTAGATATGGTGCTGTGTGCATTGTCCAGCAATATTATGCACACCGCATTTTACTCCTTTATGAGGGTTATTTTGAAAAATCCTGAAACACGTGTCCATTTATTTTGCATTTTAAGTATCCAAACAAAGTTTCTAAGAAATCACATCTCCCGTTAAAAGTTCCCATATAAACTTTGACACCCCATTTCATTTCATTTCCTTTGTAAGGGTTATTTAAAAAAATCCTGAAATACGTGTCCATTTATTTTGCATTTTAATTATTCAAATCAAGTTTCAAACAAATCGCACAACGCTTTAAAAAGTTTCATACCCATCGTTTTCACCCCTTTTCACCCTCTTAGGGATTGAATTTCAAAAAACCCCGCCTTAGTGGATGGTTTTGCTATAAAAGGAAGCAACCTTCCAAATTCCAGCTTTCTAGCTTCAGCGGTTTCGGCTCGGCGATGATGAATCAGTCAGTCAGGTTATGCTCTTTTATAGGTATAGATGACAAGAAACTACTTTGTGACATACTATAAACAATACAAATACAAAATACATTGACACTGGCAAAATTTACATTATTATGAGACATCCCATCCTCAACGAAGAAAAAGAAGAAAAATACGCCATGTCATTTGGTGTAGATGAAGGCTGCGGAAAATCCTAGAAAAACAATTCAATTATGGAACAAAATGAATCACCTGTACTACGTATCGGAATGCAAATTCGCTGACCGAAATAGAAGCCAGTATAATATAATGTAAGATTGGAAGTAGATTTTAAACCAATCCTCCTAAAAACTGCTATGACTCATTTGACTCACAAAAATCATGAATTCAAAACACAAACGGCCGGTCTTGTTGTCCAGTTAATTCTCCGAAAGTGACCAATGTTTTCATTATACATAATTATATTTATGTACGTAATTTTTAAAATTCTGAGAATTTCTTTCTTCTTTATTAATGGCATATGTCTTAGTGATGACAATTTTGCAATGTCAAGTGTTTAGATTGTGTAAAGTGGTTTATATTGGGTTCTTAGTTTTATGAAGTAACACAACATAACATACCTAGCACTTTTAATTTGCTTTTCTCTCCGTGTTATTTTAATAATAATAAAAAAAAACTCGTGATATTGCATTTTTTTTTTCAGTAATCATAGCGGAACTTTGATCAATAAATTGTGACTTCATAGCACAAGTATTTTTCGTGTATTATGTTGTAATGTGATTTGAACGACGAAGAATCCTGAGAAAGTTCTAGACGGCAATTTTGCGATGACGTTTAGAAAAGAAAAATGACTGTCGACTATGACTATATAACCAAACAATTATTGACACTGGCAACATTGAGAACAAGATAGATGCCATTATATGAAGAAAAGAAGATGTTTATAGTAAGACGTCACCAAAGTTGTATGTTGTCGTTCGTTATTTGTTATTTTACAGAAATCCATATACCTATTTTATAAGAAAAGCTACCATAGCTGTTCTTATAAAATAGTTATATGGATTAATTTAGCTCGAGTTAACAATTCTAGAATTGATTTAAACAAAATCATCAAAATTCCAAATAAAACCGGAAATAATTCGAGAAAAATAAATAAAATACTATATAAAATAAATGTTTGTTCGTAAGTAGACCAAAAATAATTTACAAAGACTTTGGAAAACATTACAACATCACCGGTGACTGCACGGTGACAGAGTAAATTTCACTGTCACAGTCCTTGACACCGGTATTGTTTTGTTAGTGCTAACATCCGTAAAATATGGTCACAAAAACTATTACTTGAGTGAGATACACCACCATCGATGTACATTGTTCATTTGAATGAGCTTTGGCCCTCAGAGAAAGTGAAAACTACCGTTTGAGGAAAAATATTTGAAATATTTTCGGTTTACGTAAATAGATACGGGGCATACTCGTAGATATTGGAGTGTATATATAATATGAAATGTTTTCATTGAAGTGGTCGATAGAAACTCAAATAACAAGTTCAACCACCTCTGTGGCGCAAGGAACGGCTGAAACGCAGAAGGTTGCGGGTTCTGTTGGGGTATGATCTGCAAGTATTCGTCCCGAGTGGGGGTGTGTCTGTATTTACAAATCAAAATGGTATATAAGTAGTAGATCTGTTACCCATAACACAAGCTCTGCTTACTTTGGGACCAGATGATGCTATATATTTTTATAAACACCGCGGCTGAAAGGGTTTCTGAACAAATCAATCTACTTACTTTTTAATATGGTTTTGAATCGCGTTTTCATAGAGTCCATTATGGTCAATGTTGTTATGCATATTAGATAGGTATCGTTTTGTCAAATATCATGATGTAAAATGCTATCATGTATGATGTGTGTGTGCGTTAATAAATATGGTTATTTTACCATCGCATCGCTCCAAAACAGGGCAACACCGTCACAAACTATCAAAGCACTGAACATTAATTTAGCAAAAAGTTAAGTTCAGTTAAAGGACAATTATTTTTGTAGTTGAAAACATTTTTAACTTTTATGTACATCGATATATATTTGTATTTTTCTACTTAAAATAACTATAAAATTGACATACACGCTCCTAAAACAACATTTTTTCCCAAAGCTCGCTCTTATCCATGAGTTACTGACACGATTAAATTAATGATGAAATTACGTGATACAGCCGCGGCAGATTATCTTATAACAAAGTCTGATAGCAAGAAAGACTATTACAAAAGTTTAAAATCTACTGTGAACCAAGCTTTATACCAAGAAAAGAAGGCATATTTTAAATTTAACATCAACAATAAGATCCATAACCCCAAACTGCTCTGGAAAAATATAAAAAGTACCCTTTTGCCTAGTTAAAGTATTGAACTTCCCTCCCACTTGTAGGGTCCCAACGTTATCAATAACCATTTTTTAAACATACCCCGAGCTGAGGATGTGAATATATTGCACTTAACCTACTTTGAATTCCATAAATTTGGAGAAGCAGTCTTTTCCCTTGAGACAGTTAGTATGGATAGAGTTGCAAAAATTATTCGTAGTTTAAAGTCAAATGCAAAAGGATGTGATGAAATTAGCCTAGACATGCTTATAATAACGCTACCAAACACACTGGAAACAATAACTGCTCTAATAAATACGTCAATAAGCACGTCTTCCTTCCCCGATATCTGGAAGTTATCAGTGGTACGTCCTCTACCCAAAGTAACAAACCCAGTCGAACTAAAAGATCTTAGGCCTATTAGTATTTTGCCATGTCTATCCAAAATCTTAGAGAGTGCCCAGGTAACTGAGTTTCTTGAAAAAAATGGTATACTGCCTGAGCTTCAGTCGGGCTTTAGAAAGGGGCGGGGCACGGTAACAGCTTTACTTGGTGTTACTGATAACATTCTCTATGCACAGGACAAAGGTATGTGCACACTGCTAGTTTTGCTTGATTTATCTAGAGCATTTGACTCCATAAATCTAGATCTCTTTATCTCTAAACTTAAATATTATGGTTTCGATCGCAGTGCCTTGTTATGGTTTAACAGCTATCTCAGCAACCGACAACAACACGTTAAGCTCACACACCATAGCAGTGGATCCACCGTATTCTCTGACAAAAGGTTTGTTAACAGAGGAGTACCACAAGGATCTATCTTGGGGCCGATTCCTTTCATCCTAAATGCGTCAGATCTCAAGGTTCATATAAAATGCAGTAATTTTCATATTTATGCTGACGACATACAGGTGTACATCTCGTGTAAACCTTCCAACATCAACAATGCTGTCAGTAAACTCAACGCTGATCTCACGAGCATAGCAACATGGTCTAAGAATAATAATCTGTTACTCAACCCAACCAAAACCAAATACCTGGTTTTCGGCAATAGGCATCAACTAGCAAGCCTCAATCTACCAGCTAGTATTATGCTTATGGGTGAACCAATTGAGCGTTTTCACAAGGCCCGTAACCTCGGCTTGCAGATGGATTGCGATCTGCGCTTCGAAGAGCATATCGCTGAATCTGTAGCCAATTGCTTCTATAGGTTAAAAGTGCTGTACAGAATGAGGCCCTATATTGCGGAGGAACTGTGTGTCCAACTCGCCGAATCACTAGTTCTGTCAAAATTAAATTATACGGACGTGGTATATGGCCCACGACTCTTGGCTAAAACGCAAAAATTAATTCAACGTGTCCAAAACGCGTGTGCCCGTTATTGCTTCGATATACCGTTTCGGGATCACGTGACACCTCACTTGAACGCACATTCCATCCTTAAGATGAGACATCGACGTAAGCTCCACCTTGCCTGTCTTCTTTTCCGTGTCTTAAAATATGCCGCACCTGCTTATATCATGGAAAAGTTAAAAAGCGCATCAAGTATGAGGTCCTGTGAACCACGGCAATGTTCGACTCAGCTATCGACGCAGAAGCACAGGACGGCAGCCTTCAGAGGTAGCATTCGATACGCGTCGAAATGCTGGAATAATATTCCACCACCAATAAGGAATCTGGGAAACATAGTTTTAAAATAAAGTTAAAAACATGTATAATCGATTGGCAAAAGAAGCAGGAACGTATACTCGATACAAGTGCAATATAAGTATAGAAAACGTATGTGCGCAAGATCTGAGAGGTTCCGTTTTGTTTTTTATTTTTTTATTTTTTCTTACAATATTATCATTATTTTTCATATTTCTAATTAATATTATTATTATATCATAGCTGAAACGATCATGTATTATATACTTTATTCTTCATCTTTTATTTAGTTTTATATTTTTATCACCTATTTTGCATTTTTTTTTGTTTGTCACTTTTTCAAAAACACTTTTAGATATAGTTAATTCCGCAATTTTAATTTTATTTTAGGAACTGGTCGCAAACAGGTTCTAACGGAAGACCAGCGCATATGCTGAGTTAGAGCCTTTTTGTAACAGTAGGTTAAGTTGGTTTTACATTTTAATTATGATTATTGTTATTATTTTACTGTAACTTACTTATTTGTGTCATGCTGTTGCCAATAAATACTATTCTATTCTATTCTATTCCATAAATCAACTATTTTCGTATATATTCATGAACTAGTTTTTTTGCAAAATTTCATGATTTAAGGTGATCGTCAACATATGCCGCATCATCATCATCATCATCAGCCCATAGTTGACCACTGACGGACATAGGCCTCCCCTAATGAGCGCCATTGCGTCCTGTCTTCAGTTCGACGCATCCAGCTTCTGCCGGCAGCCTTTCGCAGATCGTCACTCCACCTTGCCGGAGGGCGTCCTACAATACAATTGCCGAACCGCGGTCTCCACTCAAGAACTCGTTTACCCCAACGGTTATCGGTTCTTCTGCAGATATGGCCAGCCTACTGCCACTTCAGCCTACTAAGTCTCTGAGCTATGACGGATAGTCTCGTGCCGGATTCTAACCTTCAAAGAAACCCCGAACATAGCTCGTACCATAGCTCGCTGAGCTACTTTAAACTGGTGGACTAGCCTGAACCTGAACAAAAACAGGTCTCGGATTAATTTGGTCATTGACCATGACTTTGGTTTTATCCAAATTCATGCCGAGACCTATCGCCCGCGAGGTTGATGCTAGGCCGTCCAGCATTCGTTGTAGCTCCTCCAACGACTCCGCCAGCAAGGCTATGTCATCTGCGAATCGTAAGTGTAAGAAGTGCTCGCCGTTTATGTTAATACCTTTCCAGTCCAGCGTCTTAAACAAATCCTCCAGCGCGCTTGTGAACAGTTTCGGAGATATTACATCTCCCTCACTCCTCTGCGCAGTTGGATGGGCTTAGATTGCTGGTCCTGTACTCGGACACTCATGGTGGCGGCTTCGTACAGACATCTCAACACTTCGATATAACGATAGTCTACTTGGCATCACTACAAGGATTTTAAAACAGCCCAGGTTTCAACAGAGTCAAAAGCCTTCTCATAGCCCACAAAAGCCAGATACAGGGGCTGATTATACTCTTCGGACTTCTGTATGATCTGCCTCACTGTGTGAATGTGGTCTATGGTGCTATATCCTCCGCGAAACCCGGCTTGTTCCGATGGTGGACCTCTTCGAGTCTTCTGGCGAGACGATTCGTAATGACCCGAGAGAACAGCTTATAAAGTGGCTCAGGAGCGAGATGGGTCTGTTATTTTTAAGAAGAGTCTTATCTCCCTTCTTAAAAAACAGAACCTCAAAACTCTCGTTCCACGCCTTTGGAGTTCACCCACAATGAAGGACGGAGTTGAAGAAGCTCTGCAGCTCCTGCACAAGAGGGGCTCCTCCAGCCTCCAGGCTCCAGCCAGGGCCAACACGATCTCGTCTTGGCTGATTTCCGGCAGTTCGTCGGAGTAGTGGCGGGTGAGGATGGCTCTGGAATCGTGGTTCTCTGATCTCTCTCTGAAATCTCTGATAATATCTCCAGCTTTGACAGTACGGTTCGGCCATCGTATGTTGTTAACTTCGTCAGGTAGCACCTGCCAAGTTGCTGAGTGAATACTTTGGACCCTCGGTTTCGCTCTATTGCCTCTACAATGTGGCGTGTGTTGGAGCTCCAAAGGTCGCGCCGTATCATCTTCGCGATTTGCTTGTTCAGGTCTGACTTCTCTGACGAAGTGGCCTGGGTGGTTTCCCGTCTTTTTGTCATCAGCCGAAGAGTGTCATCCGGGATTTTGGACTTCCTGCCTTTAGGCTGCATTTGGCATAATTTGATGCCCTCGTCCCTCAACGCTCTAATCACGTTTTGTAGGGCCTCATCAACGTCATCGGTAGGTTCCGCGGCGACGAATCTATCACCAAGAAGCTTCTGAAACTTCTCGGTGCCCGCCATGGTCTGGAGTAGATTAGGTCGGAGCGTGGACTTCATCAGACGGTTTCTTTCGAGCCTAAGACTGATATTAAGAGAGCCTCGAACAAGTCTGTGATTTTATCCGTCATGATGAAGTCGATCTTGTTTTTTGTCACATTGTCGGGGCTACGCCACGTCCACTTCCTGTGGGGCTTCTTCTTAAAGAATGAGTTCATCAAGAAGAGCCCCTCTTTCTCTAGGAAGTTGACGAGCATTTGCCTTCTGTGATTTCTACCTTCATAACCATGTGAGCCTACTCTGGATTCGTCGCCAACTCGGACTCCCACTGTGCCGTTAAAGTCCCCCAACGTTGAACAACGGTGAAGTGAGCCTTCGTGGTGTTGTGCAAGGCTTTGGATATGTCCTCATACAAATCCTCCACTTCATCATCCAGATGTGCCGAGGTCATTGCGTAAACCTGAATGATCTTCATACTATACCGCTTGGTATAGTATAGTATAGTCGAAGGATCAGAAACGCTACCCTGGTGGACACACTGGAGATTTTTGAACGTTGTTAGAGAGGGCCTTATTCACGAGAAACCCTACGCCACCCGGTGATGTTTGGTCACCCTCGCGGAAGTACAGAAGATGGCCCGAGTCTAGGGTAATGGTGTCCTCTCCCTCTCTACGGACTTCACACAACCCCAGGACATGCCACCTAATGTTTTCCAGCTCCACTTCCAACTGCGCTAGATGTTCGTCGAGCCTCAGAGTTCGTCCGTTATACGTTGCCAGGGTCAGTTGTTGTAGGTAGCCCGGTTATTCTTAGCACCCCGCCGTTACCATGGTCGCTACCATGACCAGGAATAGCGTGGCGGCCTGGAACTGGGGGCCATTTCCTTCTTGCGTTCATCATCATTGGGGGTATATGCCCATAATCCCCTCCACCACGCACCACGTGCAAGTGAGGTTGGCTTGTGTACCGAAGATGAATATTGGAACCCCATATACACCGCATATATGCCGAATAAAAGACCGTATTTAAGACGTATTATTTCATTGTGTAGACTTGATACTTCAACGCATTCCAGAGAAAAAGGGTGTTGACAGACTGAGAACAAAGTGATCCTATATGGTTACTTTTTAAGGTTCCAAAGTCCAATAGAAACCCTCATATTTTCGCTATATCCGTCTGTCTGTCTGTCCGTCTGTCCGCCCTTAATCTTTCTCTTGCTTGCGGACTCAACAGTCCAAAATGATACCAATGTTTCATTTTTGACATTTTGCATGATAATACTTATTAGTAACCTATACAAAGTTATAGTAATTCTTAATCTGACTTTGGAAGCCTTCAGCGTGCGTGGTCACATGCGCATGCGCATGACCAATTTATTTAAGCTACGGAACCCTAAAAACAGTGTGAGGCTGTCAGCTTAAAACAAATAGGGATAACGTTATAAGGTCGCATCGTGAATAATTTTACTTTGGTTTTTCCACAGATGGTACTTACTATCCTAAGCTGATTTGCCAAAATTGCATTGATATAAATCGATTTTATCGCTAATCTTAGCACTTAAATGGACTGCGGTCTTATCACTCACGTCAATCACGAAGTGTGGTGTACTTTGTTTTGCTTAGAATTGTATTGTACGAAAAGGAACCTTTTGCCTTCAAGGAAAAACCCTAAAAAAATATGTTAGCGATATCCGATATGATTTAAGTACCTCTATAATTAGCTTCTACCCGCGATTCCGCACGCGTTGCACCTACATAAAAAGTAGCCTATGTGTTTCCTCAAGTTACAATTTATCTCCTTACCAAATTTCATCATGATCCATTCAGCCGTTTAGCCGTAAAATTGTAACAATCAAACAGACATATACTTTCAAGTTTATATTAATCAATAAGTATTTGTATGGGTAGATTTATTTACAGAAATATCTACAGAAATGTACCGAACAATATACAATATTCTAACTAATATTATAAATGCGAAAGTAACTCTGTCTGTCTGTTTGTTACGTTTTCACGCCTAAACTGCCGATCCGAAATATATGGGAGTTTGGAGAAGCACGTAGGCTACTTTTTACGTTGGTACCACGCGTGTGAATCCACGGGCAGCAGCTAGTATAAAATACATGTGAAATAGTCGAGCTATCTAAGGACCGTTTAAAACGATCTATCGATTCGATCGATTGCCCAATTCAGTTCACTGCCAAATGGCAGCGTTCCCAAGACATTGGCGGCATTGCCACGTTGGATACTAGCATATCCCTATATATATAAAAATCTTGTGTCACAGTTTCCGTGTTTATACTCCTCCGAAACGGCTTGACCGATTTTGATGAAATTTTATATGTTTATTCAATAGGTCTTAGAATAGGTTTATAACTAATTTTTATACCCCTAAGTGTTAAGGGTGGCTCACCCCAAATTTTTTTTTATTTTCAATAAGGCAAAAAAACGTTTGCCGGGTCAGCTAGTTACTTATAAAAAATGTTTATTGAAAGCCTGTTATGTTTGTATAGCAATACTAGTAAATGTTTGTAAAGTAGAAAACTTTAGGCAAACTCTCTGTGAAAAGTATCAGTCTGTATACGAAGACATACCTAGTCGGAAATCCAATAAACTTTAGAGCCCAAAAATCGAACGCGTGTTTTAGAATGTACGGGCAACCTATCTCTTATATAACTTGATATGCAAAAAATAGCTAAGATTCAAAAACGAAACATAGCTTGAACTTATGTTTATTTATTGAAATGTGCAGAATAATAAATTATATAAACAATTTATAAATTAACCTGGGTATCCTACACTAATATAATAAAATCTATGAACTGTATTTTCTAGTCGGAATTAAACGATTATATAGATAGAAAACAAAGTTTAAAGTCAAAGTCAGAAATGTTTTTATTAAATACAATCTTCAATACAATACAAGGATCACTTTGTCTTGCATACTAGGTGAATTTAGATGCCAATTCCTCCTAAACCAAGTACGAGAAGAACTGGCAAGAAACTCGTCCTGGTCCTAGCGCTTTTTGAAGTGAAAACATTTTTGGCATCGTTGCGATTTGAAAGTCGATGAAACGAAAAAGCGACAGTAAAAAGAGACAGACACATAAATTCATAAGATTTAACGTGGGAGAAAATGAGATAGGAAGCATTATACAGTGTTTCTTATACTCGTGGTTATATTTGTGCTAAAAATTTTTGAAGGTGTCACAGAAGACTATGTAACTCTTTATCTCTTGGAAAACTGTCTGAATGGAAAATGCCCCTACACGGGGCTAAAGTTTCTACCCCCAAACACAGATATATATATATATATATATATATATATATATATATATATAGCCATTAACAATGTAGGTATACATATTTTTGTTGCTTAAGATTTTCTGGTTTTACGCTTAGTTTTCTTCACCTTATTCTAGCCTTAGGTTTTATCTCCAAGTTTTGAGTAACAAACTGAAGATCATGACTATGGTTTGTCATTTCGTTTAAAACTAGCAGCACGCATGGTACCTACATAAAACGTATCCTATGTCTCTCCACAAGATGCACTCTCCTTATAAAATTTCGTAAATATCCGTTTGACCGTTTAGCCGTCTCTCCTTCTTATCGTGCCACTAGTTATTTTGAACTAGTGTGGTGAAAGGATTAAAGTGCGCCTCATAGGCTTCTTTCGTGCACTTTACATATCATCATCATCATAGGCTTTAACATCTTCATATAATCGTTCATCTGTGGAAGATTATTTAGGTAACAAACATTTACTTTAGAACACTTTACAAATTTATAAACGGTTTAGCCATGAACATAGATTAAGGCCACTAGAAATGAATAAACGTATGACAGCCAAAGGTCAATGTTCCACCTATTAGCATACATTCAAATAGCCCTTTAATTAAGCACCTACTTATCTAACCACTCGACCTTACAGGACGACAGGACCCTCCAGGCAAGACGAGTCAGAACATACGGTGTCGGTTCGGTTGCGGGGCATAACGGCTGGCACCGAGCTGGGTTTGTTTCAAGTTTTCCTTCTCTGTGGGTACCTGGGAAGGCCTACGCTATCAAACAGAATCCCAAGCAGAGTGTCGTCAGTGGAAATGTAACTTCACTCACCTCTGCTTGATGGAGTGGATCCATGAAAAAATGTTTTCAATTAGAAATAACTGCTCTGTTACTTGACTGACGCCACCTAAATCATCTTCAACAGATGAACTTAGGCCAACTTATCTAAGTAGTTTATGTAGGTATAATATAGATTAATGTGGTTAGTAATAAAACATCGGTCAGCATCGATGCAGGTAGAGAGTGACCTAGATTATAATACGGGCGACCTAGTCCAATTAACAACTGTGACAATGAAATTGATAGATCTGTACCTAATGCATATTCATTTTCATAGATAATGTGGTTTACGTCGCTCTGGTTAACCCGGGTTTTAAGTTTAACTGCGGTGAGAGCCTGCTGCAAATTTTAAGCAAACGGTGTTGTGTTACACCTTTACCAAAACTTCAGTTGGTGCTCACGGAGAATATTGCGAATGCTTATCTCGAGATGAGATAAGCATTCGCAAGCAGCTTATCTCATCTCGCAATCCCCGCCTTGGGGACCAAATTCACTTGATTTTTTTATGATTTTTTTTATGGTTTTCTAATTTCTTGCAGAAAGAAGTCTACAAAATATCCTTTCGATGACTTTTCCTTTTCTCTTTCGTAGTTCGAGTAAAACTCAAATTATTATATTGTCTATTTTTTTGGATCACGACATCGATTGTCAATGCGTCTGGGTGTTTTATAGTAAGTATCATAAGTATGTATTTAAATACATTATAAGTATTCCATCAGTCATCTAATACAAGTAATGCTTAGTTTGGGGTTAGATGGTGTTGTGTGCATTGTTCACTAATATATATTTATTCATTTTGTAGTTTCTGGAGTTTTTATCGCGTTCCTTTTTATTCTTCCAATCGGTTCGGCTGTGGTCGACGTACCGTTGTTAGCGGTGGTCGAAAAAGATCGTAATAAAATATACGATAAATTCCCGATTAAAACTACTTAAACACAAAACTATGACCATTAACTATATATATATATATATATATATATATATATATATATAACAAATTACACAAATTTACTGAATAATATAAAATAATATAAAATACATGTGAAGCCGTTGAGCTAAGGACCGCTTAAAACGATCTATAGATATCTGAACTGAGTGATCTGAATCACTGAAAGAAAGCCACGTCCAGTTGTAATGTAATTCCGTAATAGGTTGTAATAAGGAGAACCGTATAATTAGGACCTCTGCCTGATGATAGTCAACGAACAGGGATTATGGTCAACAACGAGACGACGATATCCTACCCAGCTGGTGAAGTCAGGCTGTCGATAATGCTGATAAAAATTATACTAAATTCTGAGTGGCACCTCAGTTACAGATGCAAACGACAATGCAATGTTGTTCATTATTTGATTATAATATATATATATACATATATATATATATATATCTATCTATTATAATAGTGATATTATTAAATTACATGATAAAATTAGATTAGTTTTGATAAATAACGAATACAATTTCTAAATAACTTGTGAGTAGGAATTTAAGAATTAATTAATGACAACTTTATACCAAATTTAAAGGTGTTGAGGTGACATGAAAATACATTAATATCTATATGTGTTTCCATTACCACCTCATCGAGAACCTTAACGAAATATGACACAGTAGTGCTATGAATCTTATTATAATTATTTACAATTCGATTTAATGGAGAGTATAGACCTATGTTGGTTTTTGTCTATTTCTGACAAATGGACTGTATTTATTATTTCTTGGTAGGTATCTAGGTATAGAAATATTAATTTGTGACAAGAGATAAGGGGTGTCAATTAAACAGTTTATTAATTTATAAAGAAACATGTTGTCCAGCAGTGCTCTACGATCGCGCAGAGTTTGAATTCAGAATTGAATTCTCTGGAGTTGCGCATGACAAAGCCCAGAGTTTTAAAACTTTTCTTGACAACATTTTCAATATGGAGGTTAAAACGCAATATGCTGTCGAGTATGACTACAAGATCACGAATATGGTCCACCTCCGTAAGTGCCTTACAGCCAATGTAAGATCGAGTAAGATCGAGTAGTCGATATCTTCTTCCTAGTAAAGCGGATCACAAAACACTTATCACCATTCAAGCTCATGCCGTTCAGATGACACCAAGACACCAAGTTGAACCAAGTTTTGTTTGAAAAGGGAGTTATTTGTGGAAAGAGTAGGATTTGTAAAGTGTCCTACAAATTAATAGGGTACAAGATGCCAAAAAATCTGATTCACTTAGTAATATGCAATAATAATATACCTACACTAATTACCCACCTACAATAAAATACTTTGAACTAATTGAACTATATAAGGACCGACGATTTATAGACTAGATAGAGAGACTATAGATAGATAGAGCTCTACTGAGTTAGATCTATAACAGAAGGCAGCTTCCCTAAGACACTGAAGGTATTTCCACGTAGGCAGTGTGTGAGCAAATTGTTAATAACTATAGTTTAAATGACTAAGTAGGTACATCATTAGTTATAATGATGTACTTAGTCATCTAATATCTAATACCTTTAAACGAGAAGTTCTTGTATATATGTAGACATCATTTAAATAATCTGAATCTAGGAAACGGATCAACGAAAATATCTCCAACGATTTTCATGAAATTAGATGGGGGCTTTTGGGGGGATAAATCGATCTAGCAAGTTTTCCTTTTTTAGAAAACGTCGTTTTATCCGTGCTTTATACCGAGCAAAGCTCGGTCATCCAGGTACTGAATTATTATCGTTCGAATTTTACTATTCTAAGCGCCTACGTAATTTTTCATAGCAGTTGGCATGACCGAGTCTGCCTTAACACTAGTCGCTAAATAAAAAGGTCCTTATAGAGTCTTATTTAGTTACCTACTTTACCGACAACTTTTTGAAATTTACATAAGGAGAAATCGGCACCTAAATTCACCTAGCATGTAAAACGATTCCAAGTAATCCTTATGATTGTATTGTATAAAACAGTTTTTTGAATTTGAAACTATAGAACATTCGAAATCAAAAGTAATTGTACCATCTTTTGGTTAGGTAATTTGGTCATTTAGAGTTGGGTCATTTGGAATTCTCACAGAAAGAAACAAATAGCTAGAACATTATTAGATTTTTTTATTTATACATTTTCATGTTCGCTGCAGGTTGCAAGTTTGCATACATTCAACTTTATACAGTTTATTTTTTTGGTTTTTTTATAGTCGTTTTGTATAAAAAGTATCAGGCAGTGTCGTGTGGAGAAAGGCTCAGTTCCAGCCGTGGGAGCCATGGGCGCCCCAGGGTTCCTCGGGAGAGGAGGCGGCGGCGTGGGCGGCGTGGGCGTACTGGCTCAGATGGGCGGCTCTGGCGTGTTGGACCTCAGGGGTGTCCACTACGTATTGTCCATCATGGGTCAGTTGGATGTGAGCCTGCAAAGAGAGACCGTCATAGAATCTAATACAATAAGCATTGATTGATTGACCTAAAAAGTTCGAAGACATATGCCAAGTGCAAGAAAGGTGCCTTTAGGATAACATAAGACAGAGAAAGAAATGAATAGCGTAAGTTATATTTCACCTGAGGGCCAGTCCATTTGCCGTATCCAGCAGCATAACCACCACCGTGGGCGAGGGGAGCGGCATATCCGAGACCGGCGCCATGGCCGAGACCAGCGTAGCCGAGACCGGCGTATCCGAGACCAGCGCTGGCGTGGGCACCAGCATGGGCACCGGCGTGAGCGGCGATGTGAGCTGCCTTCAGGTGAGCTACCTCAGGGGTGTCTACCACTCGCCCGTCATGGGCTAGGGGAGCGGGGCCGTATTTGATGAGACCTGGAATTTACATAGCATGTAAATAATACGATTCAAAGTGGTCCTAGTGGTCCTCAATTTATCTGATTAGCCTAAAAAGCTCTAAGACGTGCCAAATTAACTAAAGAAGCTTCTGAGGCGCACTTTAATCCATTAACAACACTGGTTCGAAAGAACTAGTGACACAATGAGTAGAAGACTGATTAGACTTTAAGTAGTTTCTTCTCGACTTGTTTTAGTTGGAACAGGCACTAAATTCACCGAGCACGTACAGCGCTGGAACTGAGTCCAGCGCTGTACATGCTCGGAGTCCGTTCAATATGAGTGAACTCGATAATCATGCATTTTTTTACTTAGATCATTGACATAAATATCTCCCCAGCACTCTAGCAAAACTATTTCACTTTAGGTCCTAGGAGTAAATGTACCCAACATTTACCATGATGACAGAGGACGTAGTCAGCCCCAAATGCCTTCAAATTACCTAGATATAAAAAGATCTGCAACATAACATAGCTCTTTTAAACACGGAAGCGCTTAATAAACCTGTGAATGGCACCCAGTTCAATGATGATCCTTCTGAACTTCGTTAATCACAGTTGAATTGTTAGGACTAAGCAAAATACGTTATGACTATATAACAAGCAGTATTTATGTACTAACCAGCAGCCGGAGCGCCGTAATGTGCGCCAGCGGCGTATCCACCGCCGAGGTAACCAGAGGGCGCCCAAGCCGCATGACCTGTGGAGGCCTGCGCGTGCGCAGCCAGATGCGCTTGCTTAGCGTGCGCTACTTCAGGGGTGTCTAGCACGTATTTGCCATCTGGACTGAGTTGGATGTGCGCGGGCGCCGCGGCGTAGTATGAGGCCTGAGCCAGACAGAGGGAGGCTGCGAGGATAATCTGGAACAAAGGGAGTATTGTTATAGTTCAACAGATTACAGGACTGATATAGCTTAGGAGATACAGATCGTTTTAACCAGGCGTGTCTTGGGTTTAAAACGAAAACTCTTTTTCAAATTAGAAAAAAAAAACAATTGGTCGGTATGTCATTTCGATACTTGGTAAATTTTAAAACTCTCTGCATTGGTTCACGCCTGCCTCAATCAACTCGAGTGTCGTAAAGTTCCGATCTATTGAAGCATGAAAAATCGGAACTGAAAAAAACTGTTCCATAAATCATTGCACATTGTATGAATAAACATTTTCAACCAATTAGCTCGACATTCGACATAGGTAGTGAACGCAACTTTATTGCAATTAACACATCAATAAATCATTGGTTAAGCGTGTAAATATCTGACATTGGCCACTGGACCGTGGTTACCGAGGCGTGCGGCGATTTCACGGGTCTAACTACGAGTGAAAAGCGGCTACACTTAGTGGGGCAATGATATTAAAATATCAGAATCTGTAATGCAGATATAACTTCTAAAACTATCATGGTTTTGAACATAATTATCACTCAAAACGGGATATTTACCATGATATATGAGTTTTTCTGTAAAACCATGATAGTTTTAGAAGTTGCATCTAAGATATATCTGCATTTCAGACTCTGATATTTTAATAGCATTGCCCCACTAAATGTAGCCACTTTCATCATGGTAAATATCCCGTTTTGAGTGAAAGTTATATCTTAGATAATTTAAATCATAGCTCTTTAGTTTGAAAACCAAAACAACGGCAAAAAAGCGCCAAAAACTAAGTTTGCTGTCTTATTCTTCTCGATTTGGCATGGGAGAGGCTTAGTAAGCATCTTAGTAAGCATTAGATGGCGCCACAGGCAAAATTAGAGCGCGCTATCGATGCATTATGGAATTCGTTATAAATCATTTGCGATTCTTTACCTAAATCTCCAAATCTCTAAGATTTATAATATTAGTAGGATAGGACGAGACAATAATTCAAATTGGCCCAACTAAACGCGACTTAGATCCAACCCTGGCCGGAATATTTTGTAAGCCAATGTACGCAGTGCTCAGTTATACGTGAACAATTTTCTACGATTTGGTCACCTTATTTACCTAAGTATTTATTCATTTGAGCTGTCACTAGAAAATATTCGTTCGTTCGTAATTCGTTCATAATTTTGAGACAGGTTCGACTTTGATCAAATTATTAGTGAGTCCGCGGCGTGCTTGCGTAAAGTTGTTTTCTTACAAGGGTGATGTACCATTTTGTGCATCCCTGTTGCACATTGAATACTTGTACCTTTCACAAGAGTCTTATGAACTTATGGACGTGACACTATAAGTACCTACCTACCTGTCTGAGAATCTGTGTAAGTACCTACTTTTGTCAGCGATGCGCTACGCTACGATAGCTTTACGATCAAATCGTGTTACAATAGTATTATACAAGTAGTAAAGTATTACATGCATGTAGATACTTAATTTTGCATGGTTTTATAGACACTTTATAATTTTATACACTTTTTTATGATCACTATCTTAGTACGTTTTGTTAAGGACCTGTAGTTTCACACGGTTATAAGATGTTACGATTATGTACGATGGTGTAAAATTAACCTTATTTCATCACTATTAGTCAGCCGTGTGAATGTATGACAGTAATAAAATGTTATACCCAACTGTGTATGCGTGTAATGGCTTTATTTGATAAAAGTTTGATATCAATCTACGTCTTGGTCTGTTTTATAATCTGACAATGGCTTCTGTATTCGTGATGTTTTAGAAACTGCAATATCTGTCTAGATTTAGTTGTTTGAGAGAAGGAAGTAACAGTATTAAGAATAATCAAACAGCATAGATAGCCAGGAATTAAAACTTAAAACTTTGAATCAAATATACAAGAACACCGATTGCTCATAGAAAATACCGTATTATTTGACAACCTCTGTGGTGCAGTGGGCTAAGGTCTGGCTGAGACGCAGAAGGTTGCGGGTTCGGTTCCCGCCGCGGGACAAATGTTTGTATGATCTGCAAGTATTTGTCTCGGGTCTGGGTGTTTCTATGTATAATATGTATGTATTAACAAAAAAAAAAAAAAGTATATAAGTAGTATATCAGTCATGTGGTACCCATAACACAAGCTCTGCTTACTTTGGGGCCAAATGATGTTGTGTAAAATGTCCGGGATTATAATAATAATAATAATAATAATAATAATAATTATATCGCACACCAATTACTATACCTACCAATTTCGAACTAAGTTTACCTCACTTCATTCTGACTCCATTTAGAATGGTTCCTTACTGGCACACCACTTTCAAACATGTAGGTATATATGTGTTGTAAATTCCATAGAGTCTTCATAGAGAATTCCATAGAGTTTGTATTTAAGTAGATACTTTATTTTTTACAAAATTAAACACTTGCTGGAACCAATAGATTGAGTAAAACCTTTTTAGCGCACCTCGCACTAAAAAGGTTTATATTCAATTCATACAAGCCTCAAATTCAGATCCCAAAGACTTACGGGTTAGACTGAGCGCCTAGTACAGTCGTAACGTAATTATTTTATGCATTTAGATTAGATACATAGGTAGGAAGCCAGGTAGATCTAGAAATGGGGTAATCACGCAAGGTGGCTAGACGGGCGTGGCAGTGTTACGCACTAGAACCTAAATCAGATAGTAAATACAAGTGTTTGAGAGCGAGGTACTAAAGTAATGCTGTTGCAATCTATGGAATAGATCAACACCATTAATGCCGGATTCCTAAAAAAAGATATAGCTTTTAAAATTATCATGTTTATTCCCATAGTTTTCATTATAAACGTGATATTTACAATGATTTGTGTTTTTCTTTCCCGATTATTTGGCAGTTGCATGCAGGAGAGAAACTGACGTCTTTGCGAGAAGATTGTAAAAATACTGTTTATTGGCAAACAAATCCTATAATAAAGGGTGGCCCAGAACTAGTATTTTAAGCCTGAACGAGGTGAATCTGACCATGTAAATAAACAGATATGGGGGTGAATTTTTTTTGAATTCCTATTTTCATATTTCCATACATAAACTTCTAAGTTTATTCCAATTATTAATATTGACAACCCTCGTTAGTTTACAGTGTTTCCAAACACGTTACCTACCTAAATAAGTTTGTGCAAGAACATATTTATTGGTATACTAAGATAGGTAGGCATGGATACATACTTCTACCAATTTTAAAGCAAACTTTGCTGCACATTTCTTCAATGAAAATTATTGAATTCATAAAATTTGTTGAACATTTGTTGTTCTCCCAAGTGTCGAGAAATGTCCCCCCTCAGGATTACATACTAGTTCCGGGACACCTTGTAATAGTACTGTAATAATATCTACCGTCAGTTTATTTTTTAATGAGAATGGAATGTCTGTTCTGATTTTTACAAAGAAATCACTGGCTGTAACCGGGCATAAGAAATCAATAATTTATTTACGTTATTTGGTAATGGTCCTTCAAATGTGTGGATTGAAGATAGAACGTTTTCAAGACAAAGGTTAAGAATTTTCACGGCTAATTGTGTATTGATAGAAAATAATTGATTAAATGCTTCCATGCTTTGTTTATTTTGATATTGGCCTTCATGGCGATACATTACTAATTAAATCATTGGCCTTAGATCCTGTAGAAGATGATATAGGTGGCGTCAGTCAAGTTACAGAGCAGTTATTTGTAATTGAAAACTTTCGTTCATGGATCCACCCCAGCAAGCTGAGCTGAGTGAAGTTTCCTCTCCACTGACGCCACTCTGCCACTAATTAAATACTTAGGTGAGATAATACAAATACAAGTAAAGTTTGTTACTATTTGTACTTTAAAGCGATTTGTTAAGACTCGAACAGCTGGAAGGCAAGTTGGTTGCAACGCAAACTATGCGAGTCACATAAATATAGGCTAAGAAAGTTGCAGTGCGTTACCAAAGACATAATGGTAGCACGCAGACGTTTCCAATTCGATTTGATCGCTTTTATTACTGTTCGTATCAAACCACAGGTTTGATACAGTGATTATTGCACAATTGGAACGAAATCCGTATTCCATTTTTTGGGTGTTCTGAAATCACTAATTCCGGCAGGTATCTAGATCTGTATAATAGGTAAAAATTTAATACTAGTACTGATAATTCAGTCCCGCTTTAATGAGTTAGACCCCCAATAAATTCGACACGAAATTCTTCCTCTCCACGAGGAATCATTAGGTTAGATTGACGGAATATAAATATATATAAATATTTGTCTACGTATAAAATACACGTGAAACAGTTGAGCTATCCAAGGACCGTTTAAAACGATCTATAGATAGCTCAACTGATCCAGATCACTGCCAGAGGGCAGCGTTCCCAAGATACTGGCGGCATTACCACGTTGAATGGCAATGCTTATACGCTGGGCCAGATAGGAGCCAGCACTTGGGTCGCGCAATGTATCTACCAGACGCCGTGAAATAATTATATATCTACGTATTCAATATTTTGTAATGGATTTCCGCAAAGCCACGCCTGAATTAATTATCTATCTAGATTTAATCAAGTCAAACAAGACGTTTATGGTCTATTGTTAGGTATTTTCTAAAATAAGTAGGTAGGTACTTTATACTTATAAGGTGGTTTAAGTTCATACTACCTACCTTATGTACCTATAAGGTAGGTGGTATGAATAAAATTTAATTAGAAAGTGTTTTGAGTCTCTAATATCTTACAGCATGAGCGTTACATCAACATTTTAATTTCAAATTGACATCAAATTAGATAGGTACTCGTTTTAATTAGACTATGTTACTTTAATTTAGTTTTCGGACCTTGAATTGTGTGTAATTTGCTTTAACTGTTCGGCCATCTTGATATGACTTGCAATAGTTTGGCTATTAGCGGCTGCAATTAATTTCTTTATCTTTTGAATCAATGATTGTAGGTTTTTAATTGAACTTCATTCATATTCTTTAATCCATTCATGTTTTCTCTATAATGACGGAGTGAATCAAAAATGTAATAAACTCCTGAAGATCTGAAATTTTAGAAGAAATTTATTAACCATATTATGTATTGCCTATACAAGCGGCAGATCTCTAAACTTCAACAAACGCGTGTGTGACCATGGCCTTAACCTTCCAGTGTAAGACCTGTTCCAAGACTCGGGTAGCCGGCCTTTGGTGACTAGAGATCGAAGATCAAAGGTTTTATGATAAGCTTTATAATAAACTTTCTTATCCTACATGGGTGAATTCTTTGTTCAAAATTGGTAGTGTGAGAGTTAAAAAATATTAAATATTTTTTTTAAATTAATTTATGACTACATTCTGAACGTGTTAAATTAAGGTTGAAGTAATCGCGTTACAGAAATACAGGCACATTATGAAATAGGCGTGTCTAATACATCATACAACTCCAGGATATAACTCAGCACCTGTCGGTTTGTCTGTCAGTTCGTAAATAAGTCCAGCCATTCTTATCGTTGTGCAATGAAGGCTGTTGAGATTGAATAATGTACAGGATAGTTTGATTGGTTTTATGTAAAAATAGTACAATTTATGTTCAAGAAAAGACCTTTAACCTACTAATAATTATAAATGTGAAAGTACGCGTGGATGTTTGTTTTTTAGTCAGCTAATTTGTAATAAGAAAGAGGTAAATATATTATTTAAATGAATAATGTAACGCACAAACTAATCTTAGAGTAACTTATGCGTCAGATGTAATTTCTTGCTTTCTTTCTTTTGGGATATATAAGTAGGTATACCTACTTTCGTAGTTAAAAAAATATAAGTAGGTAACTCTCTCTAACATTATACGAATCCCAAACCTTTTGTAAGACATGCGCAAAAAACAATTTAAAGTTGCAATCGGTAAATGAACCGTAACAATTTCACATTTCAATGTCCACACGAGAAATCCGGCCTTCGCACCATGGCTGCTCCTCACTCCCACTTCCCCTGGTGCAATGCGTTGCAACACCCAGTTGTGCACCAGTTCGCCGATGATAATTCCAATACGTTGCAAAATGTTTTAGGGCTGTACTTATCCGGCCTTGCGCGGCTTTTTAAACTCATCTTTTCCGTTACTTTCTCGCGCTATCGTTTTAATGTTAGTTTGAAAATAAACAATCATGATAGCAAAAGCCTATTTTGGGTACTTATATTTTTGTAGATGCTTGTTTTAATAACAAGAGAACAATCTTGGCATAGTTGACAGCAACTTACCGATTGATCAATTGATTTTACTTTACTGATACTTTATAGGCGTACTTTCGGCATATCTATTGAAAGTCGGCTAAACCGTCGAAAGTATTACCCCAGCTCTATTTAAGGGAATGCAAAGGCGAGCCAAGGGCCCACGCCCTCAAATTACGTTGCTTTGTCTGATGTCCTTATAACTTGAACGGACAATAGAACATTATTGACTGAGTAAAGGTTATTCGCGATATTAAACCGATAGTGCAGTTATTTTAATTAGAATTTATGTAAAAGGTTGCTTTAACATTCTAACGAGTTCAATTGACTTTCATAACTTACAAGACTTACGAAATTCTTGTAGAAATTGCAAAATAATTTACCTAAGCTATTCAAATTTTAAAGTCGAATGTCTGTGGACTCTTCAATATACAAGTTTGTACATTTCTCGTCGCCATGCAATTTTATGATAAAGTTCGTAGCAGATGCGCGCCCGCCCTACGGTCGTAGCGGCTCGTAGCTAGGCGTTAATCATTAGTCACAGATTACTACTAGTTACTTCGTGTTTTTGTCACTTTTGTCTTTTTCTCTAATAATGAAGCTATTGATTTTTTCAGAATATGCATTATTTAATTATTTTTTCAAATGTCGTTCTTTAAACTAACTTTACAATCGCGAAGTTTTGATTCGTATGTTTTCTCTCCCTTTCACTGTTATTATAATAATACATTCTATCTGCTCTTAGATTAGTACTTTCTACTTATAAAACTGTAACCGTGACACACAGAAGGCTCATTTTAAGATGTAATCATATTTAAATTGATTCATTTACATACACAATTACAACATTTTGGTTTCCGTAGGCGGAACAATGTATTAATCATCCTGAGTTGTTGATATTCGGGCCTTGGCATAACATAATCTAAGTTTGAATAAGTAACAATTGATTTCGAATTAAAGCTTATGATTTATATAGACAAATTGTGGGCAGAAACGGTGCGAATTGCATGTTATTAATTAGATATTCAAATCGTAAGATAGTGGCAAATGTTACAGTTGAAATTGCAATTTAGTATGGAAACTCGTTTGGTACTTGTATAAATTATTCAGATATTGTTTATTCTACTGAAGTTTACTTGTTGGATTTTGTAGAGATATAAACTAATGACAGAAAGTTTAGTTTATCAGGGCTTACTTTATGAATGGAATGGGAAATAAATTATTTTATTTTATTTTTTGTGACATGGAAATGAATGCATGAAAAAGGTTCACATCACATTTTGGAAATTTCACTTTGACACCGATGAATTAGACATTAAAAATATACTAAAGAAACACTTACCAGAGACTGCATGATTACTATGTGTTTTTAACTAACTAGGAGATCTCAAACGAACTAAATAAGCGCTGCTGGTAGTCCAGTACTCGCTTAGGAATTTTCGCCTAAGTACGTGCGTTCGCAACCACTTTCAGTGACTGAATGCCGACAGAACTCACTACTCCTCCTTTTATATGGTGCACCCCGCTCGAGTATTCGTAATTGGAAACAATTAACTGGCCAGCAAGTGGAATGCTGTAATTTTTTTTTAATTTGTGAGATGTCCATGCTTTTCCGGCGGAACGGCTCAGATCATGTTTGGGATTTGTTGCGCGTAGATGTTTAGTAAAACTATTAATAGTCTATAATGTGGAAGGTCGTTTGTTGTGCAAAAATAATACTTAGACGTTTTTGGAGTCCTCTAAAAAGGTTTAAATAGTTTAATGTTGGTTTTGAGATATCGGTATTTACTTCTACTTATACATTTTTTTATTGTATGCATTCATTTGCATTGTAAACAGTAATTATAAGGCTTTATATCATCTTTAAAACATTTATTCTGTGAAAAAGTTGGTATATTTCTCTTACATTTTTGTAAGTCGCATAATATTATTAGGTTCCTGGTTTGAGAGTGGTCTCAATTCGTGATCTAGTATTATGTAATTCATTTCTCATTATCATTTGTAATACGTAAGGACCGTATGCTTTGCTCTAGGGCAAGGTTGTTTTGATCATAAATTTCTTTCATGTACGTTATAGATTTTAATACCCAAACGCACTACACTAGTGTTAAGACCTGACGAGTTTCTTGCCGGATTCTTCTTGAACTGTGGTTAATAGGAACCGGAACCTAGATTTACTAGTATGTAAGAAGACGATTGAAAGTGGTCCTTCTGATTTTATTGAATAAATAATGTTTTGACTTTTGACTTGACTTGACTAGGATTCCATGATGTATTTGTAGCTCTACATACATATCAGATATAATGGGTGTCAAATATTATTTTTTATCAACTGATATTTGGCTGACGCTCAGTTGGTAGTAGCTCTGCCTTCTGCGCTGTAGGTTGAGGGTTCCCCATCCAGGATAAACATTTTTGTGAGGAATATAAATGATTGTTCTGTGTCTGAGTATTATAAAGTATGAAAAATATGTATTTAAAAGTTTATAAGCATCTTTTCAGTCTACTTGGTTACCATCGTGCTGTGTGATATGTCTAACAATATTTATTACTATTTATGTATAATAATAATAAGAAATAATAATGCTGGACAATTCACACAACATCATCTGGCCGCAAAATAAGCAAAGCATGTGTTATGAGTACCACATGTCTGATATACTACTTTTTTTTTGTAAATACATACATATTGTTTATAGAAACACGAAACATACAGACCCAGACATAGTACATAGAAACACGCAGACCCAAGATAAATACTTGCAGATCATTCAAACATTTGTCCCGCGGCGGGAATCGAACCCGCAACCTTCTGCATCTCAGCCGGATCTTAGTCCACCGCATCACAGAGGTCGTCACTATCACTATCAGTATCACTATCGCCCAGCTAAAAATCTTGCTAAAAGGCCTGCGCGGTAATCGAACCTGCATTTTCGTGTCTATCGCCAGTTGCTATCTGTTATACAGAGATATCAGATAAATTTTGTAATACTCGTGTTGGAATTCAATTTCGATGGAACGAAAGGATGGTCATGTTAAATCGTGATAAGTTAATTTAATAACTTAAAGTCTATAACCCTGGTTGACCAACCACAAGCTTAGCAGGTTATGGTGCCCTGACCTTGAGAAAGGCCTTTTGACAGTACACCCAAGGTTATTTTAATAGATTTTTTTTTTTATCTCTGAAATTTTAAAAAGGATGGAAGATTTGAAACAACAGAAAGCAATGGGATCAAGAGCAATAACTGTCACATTAATTTATGAGACTGATGGGACAATGTCATGGGACAAAATCATGGGACAACGAGAAAACACCCGTAAAAAACTTATCGTCCGAAATATTAGAATTATGTCAATGTTTATCGAGTATGTCGTTTAGCATCATTGCCATAATATTTTGTATTTTTATATTTTTCCTATTAGTATATTAATTTACTTTTTATACACCGCCGTTGTTCTATTTTTTTTATCCTGTCCATCAAAAGGTTTCCTGGAAGAGATCGCTATTAGCGATAAGACGCCCATTGAACAATTTTATTTATGTTATTTTTTCTGTGAGCTTTTTGTGTACAATAAAGTGTTAATATATATATTTATCTATCACATAATTAGCCAGGTGGCGTTTAAGTTCGGTCAGTCAATGAATAAAGCTAGCAACATATTTTAACAACACGTTAGCTAATGTATGTTTATAAGAATATAACAATTAAATATAACAATAACTTTGTCTCTGCATCACGATTCTATAGAACAAAAATAGGGTATTTTTTGTTTGCGTTATTTTGATTGATTAATAATTAAATATTGTTTGCCAAACATGATTTATAACATTTAAAATAGCTGTCAATATAATGGTGATAAAAGACTTAAGTACCCATTGAGTAAGATAATAGAGAAGTCCCAAGAGTAAGCAGCGTAGAGGTATGAACGCAAAATGAACGAAAAAGCAAACTGGGTACGAACAAAGACGAGTGTAGTATAAAAGTAGCACTGCAAAATTGTTATTAAAATGCAAGAAAAAGTATCTCATTCGTACGTAAGTGCTTGGAGTATGATTTACTTTCGAACGCCCTTGACTAAGTTCACTCTAGACTTCATAGTCTTGTCAGTACATATTATATATAAAATCCCCATGCTGTCTGTCTGTCGCGATAAACTTCAAAAATACCGAACGGTTTTCACCAATGGCTGGAATAATTTATGAGGAAGGTTTATGTGTAGGTATAATTCACCCAAACACAGCAGGGGCTGATTGCTATGATGTGTTGTTCAATGTGGGGTAAAATAAAGTCATCTTTTTTAGAAATATCAGAATAAGTAATCGTAACACTAAATTTCTAGTTTTGTTGCAAAACTTGCGGTAAACCTACTGAGTCTATAAATATAAAAATGAATCCCTATTTCCCTTAGTCACGGCATCACGCGTGAACGTCTAGACCGATTTCGCAAATTCTTTTTTTGTTATTGTCAGAAGGTTCGTATGACAGAAAAATTAAGAAAGTTGCGTAGAAAATTAGAAAATTAAAAAAAACTCAACGACGATATTAACTTTTCGAATGTAACCATAGCGTTTTTGACAATGGCATAACCTAATTGCGTTTGACATAAGTGTAAGTCGTTTGACAGTTGGCGCGTTCGCTGCAAATATCGTTTATCGTAGGATTCTTCGTTTGTCATTTCATGAAGTAGCATGGCTCTGCTTATTTAATATTGTTTTATTCGTTTTATTACATGTTTTATTCAGTAATAATGGCGGAATTTTAATGAATAAATTGTGACTACAGGACGGGTATGGAGAATTGAATAAAATGTGTGTTGTGATGCAATGTGTTATGAACGACGAGGAATCCCAAGAAAATTTTAGACGCCATTCCGCGTGTCGTCTAAAATTGACAATTGACCATCGACTAAGACTTGATTAAACAAATTGACCATTAACAAACATAAACACTTGACACTGGCAAAATTGGCATTATTATGTCACATGCCATAAACAAAGAAGAAGAAATCGTTTATCGTAATTATTATTTTTGATATAGGTATTTACATTAATTATACTAACTCGAATTCAATATTCATAGTAAGGACAGGACAACGTCTGTCGGGTCAGCTAGTATTTCAATAATTGTTCTTCGTATCGTGTTTATATCCCCTTGTAACGTAAGCAGGCCCCTCTCAGAGTTAGTTTGTCTGTCTTCGAATTGAAACTACCAAACGGATTTTCATACGGTTTTCACCAATAAACGAAGTGATTCATGAGGAAGGTGTAGAATTCACAAGAACGAAGCTGGGCGGATTGCTGGTACTCGTAATATAATATAATAGTATCTTGAAATTTTACCCATTTGTCTGCAATCTTATCAGTTTTATTACTCCAAGCATCGCTCCTATTATAGTTCCATTTGGTGGCCGTGTTTATATTGCAACAAAATTCGTTTTGTGTTTTGCAATACCTACCTATATTGTTAACTTATAGATTGGAGTCAGCGTAGACGTTGGACCCAGTAGTAGATACCTAGGATATCGGTCCTTTTTTATATATTTATTTATCGTATAACTAACAACATTTACTTTTAATAAACAATCCATACTGCATACTGATATTATACACTGGAACTCGAAGTAACTCTGCCTCGCTGTTTATTTGTAACCTTTACACGGCTTATTATGATCTTGGTGAAATTTTGTAAGGAGATAGATTGTCTTGTGGACGTTCACAGGCTACTTTTGATGTAGGTATCACGCGTGCGAAGAAGCGGGCAGAGTGGTAAGAGTAAGAGTAAAGTAAGAGTACCAATTATAGTAAGAGTGCTAATTATAGAGTTACACGTATACCTATGGTAAAAACATCAGAGAAGAACTCATTAATTATTTACTAATGTGGGTCTCTTAAATTCACCTAGCACGTAAGGCAGGGCGCAAACGTGGACACTTTTGTGTCTTGTGTCAGATACAAGCTACCGATGAATATTTGATTTCTATAGACCCAGTATGAAATCATCTACTCTCTGCGCAAACGTTAACATTTTTTGTGTCCAGTTGCTCCCACTTAACACATACTCATTGACGATCGAAAAGTGTTCGGTGTCGGTAACTAGAAACTAAAAGACGTAAGTTGAAGACACAAGCAACATTAACAAATTTCTTTACAATTGTACTGAGTTTCTTCGACGTCCATCGTGAGACTGATGGAAAACAAGCAACAAATTGTACCAGTGGCCAGTAGTAGCAACAGGCGACTGTGTCCGATCACCGCCACAAGACACAGCAACTACGGTTCCCTTTGATGGTGTGCCGTGTCGGCAATAAAAAGTGTCTTCGTTTGCGCAGCGCCTAAGACGAAACAAAGTGATCACTATTAGTAATATTAAGTAGTACCAAAATAAGACAGTGTTGAATTTGTTTCTATTTTTTGTGGACAATCAACACAACACCGTCGAGCCCCAAACTAAGCATAGCTTGTACTGTAGAAACCAGATGACGTAGAATACTTATACTATGATACTTTTATAACACCAAGACACAGAACAAACATCGAAGATCGATGTTTGTCATGGGAGCGATTTGAAACTTCAACCTACAGCGAAAGCAGACCTACTGACAACTAAGCTGAGCGACCAGCCAATTTGATTTAGCCAATTTAACCTTATCATTACAGAACTGTACATTGGCCCTATAAATCCCCACTGCTAGGGAAATGTTATATAAGTATGATGGATATTTCTAAGTATTAAACTACATAAAGTATTGTTTGAACGCAAAAAGCTACGCATTATTTACAACGCCCTAGATGGGAAGGTAGCGCGTTGAAGTCTTTTGTATGAGAGAAATGTATTCGTATATTTTTTTAACCAATATTATGTTACTATTATTTTGTATATAGTTTTGCCTTACATTTCTATCCGTGTATGGCTTTAGTCAAGCTAATATATCTTAAACATGTCACAAGACCTTATTAGCGTGGAATCTTCTTTCGGAGCTTTATAAAGAATGTTTGCAATAACTTTAATACAATAACATAAAATTAAACAGATAGATAAATATTTAGAATTATTCCATTGATCTATTCCTTTCTCAAAAAGAAATGCGACACGCGTTTCGACTCCTCACGAGGCATCTTAAGGAATACCTGACTCGCTCCGCACTTTGTCGAAAATACACCCTGTTCTACAGACTTGTTGCTTCGCCGCTCGTTGGAATGAGACCAGAAACATTTAAATCGCGTAAGTTTTACTAGTCCGGTATGTATACATGGAAAGAGAAAAGAACAAAGATTTTTTTCTGATTATCCTTAAGGATAAGTAGAAAAAAATGCCTACACACAGAATTTTTATCTCCAATATTCCACCCTGACCTTCGAACTACAATAAGGAACAAGTAAAGCTAAATATTGAATGGCATCTAATAAAACTGCAGGATCTACATTATACAGAACCGGTCGGCGTTAAGCATTTAGGCGCGGCATGTCGCGGAGCAAGAAACCAATGGATGAGGTATAAAGGGAAGCACTTTCGGGCATGAACACATTTACTTGTTTTGTATCTCATTTGTAAAAAATGGGAATTGAACCCGCAACCTTCATTTATTTATTATTATTATTATTTATTATTTATTATCTGATTTAAAGATCGATCTAATTATAAGTAAATACATATTATGATTGGATGATTCACACACAACACCATCTAGCCCTAACCTAAGCAAAGCTTGTACTGTGAGAGCCAGATGACAGATAGTTATAACATACTACTAATACTTACTTACATAATACTTTATCTCGTTTCGTATCGTTTTAAACGGTTCTTAGATAGCTCAACTGTTTCACGTGTATTTTATGTTATTGTATATTATTTTGTACATATCTGTAATTATTTCTGTGAATAAAGAATAAAACGATATATAAAATAAAATACTTTATTATACCCAGATAAAAACATAGATGTTCTTCATACAAATAATTGTAATTGAAGTAAATCGAACCCACAACCTGCAGCGCAGAAGGCAGAGTTACTACCAACTACGAAGCGAGTCTAAGGTGCCGCATCTCAAGTAACTAAAATTAATCCTTATACACAATCCTGACACTTTCGATTACAGTTGATAGACGCTATGACAGTACGTCTTAATAAGCACTTTGATTTTGTAAGTAGCTTGTCTAAATAATAATTTATTAAGTATATAAACTTATTATGTAATATTTCACTAGTGCATGACTTCCGTACGCAACGAAACCTGCGAAATCATACAGGATGTGTTGCACCACCGCGTATTATTGCCGCATCCTCGGATGCAGATCTCTTTCTGAAATCCATGATCTATGCAATGTTGTGACGAGTCGCATAATGTTTTTACGGACACGTCTGTCGTGGTTATTAATCAATTAGAGGAAAAAAGTGTGACTTTTGATAGACATATCAACATATTGGATCAAGTAAATTTTAAATCATTACACACATACTGACATTCAAATTTTGATAGACAATTCACTAAACACTATTTAGCTCCAAACTAGAAGAATGCCGAACTTTTTTCAATAGAGAAACTGAAACTGAACTCAAAAAGTAAGCATATTTGTTGTTAGATTTGAAGAATCCAGCTGTGAACAGAAACACGTACTTTAAGTAATTGGAAACAATAAACCAGTGGGTCGTAGACATCAGCCGTTACGCCTTCTCTTATACGTTACCTTCGATAGACGGAACTGAGCAGTCATTTGTTTTGCTGCTGTTAAGACGTTACCCTTAGCAAATAACCTTTTTGAAGTGATAACTTCTTATGGGTAAACCGCTTCGTTACGTAACACGTTACGACACATCAGTCTGTCTGGCTTCCCGTTCTCTCACGCATACGGCAGCGGTAGGCAGGCTCCTCCTCTCTTACTCTAACCGACAGCGCTAGTTAGATTAGTTTAAGTTATCGCTCCTGTCGGGCGTCCCGAGACGCACACGTTATTATTTATAAAAAAATGTGTCGTTATTTGCCGCTATTTAGTAGCGTAAAATAAAAAAAAAATAGTAAAAAAAATATGATATGTATTTTCAATATTTTGCCTCCAACTTTCTCGTTTCAAATTATTTTTGAAGTTATTGTTAATGGTGGTGCAATAGGTCCAGCTGAGATGCAGAAGGTTGCAGGTTCGATTTCTGCCACGGGACAAAAGTTTGTAAGATCTGCAAGTATTTTTCTCATGTATAGTAAGTATGTATTTACAAAAAAACGTATAAAAGTGTACCTATCTAATATATCAGTCATGTGGTACCCATAACACAAGCTCTGCTTTCTTTAGGGCCAAATGATGCTGTGTGAAATGTCCAGCGTTATTAATATTTATTTACTTAATATTCTCTTAAAGTTGATAGCGTTTTATTAAATTAAATAATGCGACTTATACTATTAATTAAAGATTAAAATAGTTAAAACAATATCCGTTCAACGTTTTCTAAAATTTTATTTTTCTAAAAGATGGATTTGCGCGCCGTTAAATCGCGTCAAGGTCATTTGCTGAGGGAGTCGCCTTAATATGCTTGTATACTGTTCGATATGAGTAGAGTCATTCGTAAATCATTGCTGTACCTTATGTTATTGACATTACACCCTACGGCTATTATCAAATTAACTCTAGCCTTTAAAATCAATAGTGATAAGTGGGCTCCATAAAGCATTTGCAATGGGTCGTTTACATGAGATTCTCGTCTCGACGATGCTACTCGAGCGTGAATCACTTCGCCGTTAAATGATTGGAATCTAGAGTCTTTGAATGTGTGTTACAAACAGCGATAATCGCTTGGTCTCGCTAATAAAGTGCAAACTCGTTTTTAAAGAATCGCATAGAATTATCAAGCGACTCTCGCCAGCGAATGCCCGTGATATAACGTCTAGGACCGTATTTTTGAGTTAAATTTTAACTGAAATTTCGATATAAGGATGGATTATTTTAACATATTAACTGACTTCAAAAAAGGAGGAGGGTCTCAATTCGTCGGGAGTCTTTTTTTATATTTTTTTTCTTTATTTTTTTTGTACGTTCACCGATTACTTAGAGGCGCCTGAACGGATTTCGAAATTTTTTTTTTGTTTCAAAGTGTATACTTTCCAGGTGGTCCTATTTCAAGTTTATCGAAATAAAAAAATCGAAAGTTTTTAAAAAATCAACAAAAATCTCAAAATTGTATACCTATTTCCATAGATGATATTTTTTTGTAAGTACATGGCTTTTTAGTTTTTAAAACGTAATTATTTATGCTGACAACTCGAATTTGAGTATGATTCTGAATTACGGCCCTTAATTGTCGCCAACCAAGCCTGAGGTTAAGTTTTGCGGCTATTTCAATGTATTAGTTGACTAGTTCAACCTTTAAAACTCAATGGGACTTATAATCACTCAATAGGTAATTCAATAGGTGTTGTTTAAATCTAATGCCATCATTGTTCAATGACATAAGAAATACAAGGACAGAGCAAAGATTATCGTCAGTTAGTTACCACGCTAATTAGTTATGTGATTAAAAATAAAATAAATAAATGAATAATGCCGGACATTTCACACAGCATCATCTGGCCCAAAGTAAGCAGAGCTTGTGTAATGGATACTACATGATCGATAAACTACTTATATACTTTTTTTGTAAATACAGACATATAATACATAGAAACACCCCGACCCGAAACAAATACTAGCAGTAGCAGATCATACAAATATTTGTACCGCGGCGGGAATCGAACCCGCAACCTTCTGCGTCTCAGCCGGACTTTGGCTTCCTGCGCCACAGAGGATAGAGAGTACTACTATTATAAATACATCCCTAGGTTTCGACTAGAAAACGTAAATACTTAAGTCTTTTATGGAGAACACGGTGCGCTTCCATAAATGAGCTTCCTGAAAATGCAACTAAACTACCTATTAAGCAATTTTAAGCTTACTTAATGAGTAGTCTTTTGAAGAAAGCGTATTATAATGTAAATCACTACATTATTGATATGGCATGGCCTCATGTTGCTGTACCCTCAAATGTATTGACAAATTTGCAATAAAATATATCCTACTGTAATCTTGTATTAGTTTTTCGAAGGTAATGTAGTTATAAAATAGAAAATACAAAAAACCGCTACGACCAGAGCGAGTTTCTTGCCAGTTCTTCTCGGACTTGGGTCAGGAGCAATCGGCACCAAAATTTACCTTATATGTAAGACGTTTCAAAGTGATCCTTGTGATAAATAAAAATATTTGAGTTTGAGTATGAGTTTATTTTTTTATTTTTTATTTTATTTATTAAACAAAATCCACAGCTCTTAGTAAACAATATTACTTTATCTAACGCATTTATTTATCCTAAAGCCAATAACGGATTTACATTTTATGTTTATCACCTATAATTTAGAAGACAGTCACTAACCAAACATGTTATTAGTTAATAGAAAATACCTATTAACAATTATACATTATAATTATGTGAGTGTATGAGAGTTGTGTAAAAATGCGCGTGTGTGTGTGAGAGAGAGAGAAATAGATTACGTGGTATGCATAATATGATAATTACAAATAAAACTGACACAAACTTATACATTTTCACAAAGAATTCTGAGAATTTTACGTTTGAACACCTGCTTGCTACAACAGAAAATATATTTAAGACACACCACACATATACCGGACCACAGTTTTGCGAGCATCATTTTACCCAGGACGAACTTATGGAAAATTCATTTTTGAAGTAATAACTTCTTATGGGAGGGTAAACCACTTCGTTACGTAACGCGCGCCAGTCTGTCTGGCTTTCTTTCACGCATTCGGCAGCGGTAGACAGGCTCCTCCTCTCTCACTCTAACCCACAGCGCTAGTTAGATTAGTTTAAGTTATCACTTCTGTCGGGCGTCCCGAGACGCACACGTTTTTTTTTATCATCGTTGGCCTTAGGTCATCTGTTGAACATGATTTAGGTGGCTTCAGTCAAGTTACAGAGCAGTTATTTGTAATTGAAAACTTTAGTACATGGATCCAGTCCAGCAAGCTGAAGCGGGTGAAGTTTCCTCTCCACGGAAGTAACTCTGCCTGGAATTCTGTTTGATAGCGCAGGCCTTATATTTTTTTTTATGTATACAGAAATGTATAGAATATACTACTTGTGTTTATTATTTAATCACGCCGGCTTAAAAGGTTTTTGATGAATCTTGGTACAGATGTTGTCTGTGACTTGGAGTAGCATATAATTACTTTTTATCTACTTTCTAGGCGGGCAAAGTCGCGGGCAGCAGTTATACCATTCTATAAATAACATGTGAAACAGTTGAGATATCTAAGAACTGCTGAAAACGATCTGAAGATTTATAAAGATAGCTGAATTGATCGAGATTAATGGACATACGCAACGAGCTCTACCGCTGGGATAGAAGCGCTAGTACCGAGACGAATTTCTCGCCTTCTTTTTTCTCTCTTCTTCTTCTCGGACTTGGGTTAGGAGGAATCGGCACCGAAATTCACCTAGCATGTAATTCTTACAAAGTAATTCTTGTGATTAAATAAAACAGATTTGAATTTGGTGCATTTAGTTTGGCGTATAAATGACCCATACTCATCTAGATGTTTTCTATCATTGGTATAGCGCATATAAATATTTGAAACAGAAAAAGTATTTGGTGCTCAATCGGATTCGAACCCACGACCACGACCACCAGTGCTCTATCGAAGAAACCAGCATATCGTAGAACCTAAAAAGTTTGAAGATATGTGCCAAGTGCATAAAAAGAGCCTGTGAGACGCACTTTAATTCTTTCACCACACTGGTTTGAAATAACTAGAGTCACGATAAGAATAATACTTATCTAGATCGTGTTATATTAATTAGAGCGAAAAAGATGAAAGTATTAGTAACCTGTAAGCGATTAGCGATGGCTTGGCCGATGCGCACGCGACGCTTCCGCAACGGAATATGCATAAGTGCAAGTGGAGGTCTTTCTGGGTGCGATGAGTTAATCGAACAAGCTGAAAACAAATTATCTGACACGGTTATATTTCTTCTTCTTCTGCTTCGTAAATGGCATGTGTCATAATGTCATTTTCGCATTGTCAAGTGTTTATCTATCTATCTAATACCTAATACGAGCAATTCTTGTATATATGTATATAAATATATTATCTGAATCTCGGAAACGGCTTCAACGATTTCCATGAAATTTTGTATGCAGGGGGTTTTGGAGGCGATAAGCTATGTTTCTTTTTTAGAAAACGTCGTTTTTGCCATCTTTAATAACGAGCACAGCTCGGTCATCCAGGTACTTATTTATGTTATTCTGTAAATAATTTTGACTAATTTATTTATAACGCTTTGGTTGATGTACCATGCTCAAAATTACATGCCATAAATTGTATGAATAAATGACTGATACGGCTCTCCGCTTGAGTGACAATCGCAGCCGCCTGTCACTCAAGCGGAGCGTCGTCAGAATTTCATTTTCATCAATTACATCAATAAGGAAAATATAACATTAAAAGTGTTTTAAAATCGTTTCTTAATCCTTCAACCATCCTCTATACGATCCTACTAAAATTTCAATTCCAACATGACGCTTTCTGGGTATACCTTGAAGGGGGGGTGTAAAATATGAGAGGGGGGTGGCAACTTAAAAAAAATATTGTATTTTTAGATGCACCATGTATACAAATCCTCCAAAAAAAAACACACCTCGTCGGGAAGAATCCGATGTTGATTCGTGGTTTATAAGGTAATATCAATATCTAATCTATGCTATGTTAGGAAAAATATACTAGACTACCTAGCCCACACTTCAAACATCCTCTTGCACTTGTGCATCAAGCAAGTCATCCCACTCGCAAATAGATCACAGTGCGGGGCCACGGTGAGGACGGATTCGAGCAGAGAGAGCGCACGCTCTACAGGGCTCTCGCGGCGTTAATGTGTATCGATGGTAGCGAGGCAGCCATCTGATGTTGACACTTCTTTAATGAGAAGGGGCCAGCGCACATCTAGCCAATAATAATAATCTATACCTATAAAAGAGCTTAACTTGACTGACTGACTGACTGGTTCATCATCGCCGAGCCGAAACCCATGAAGCTAGAATGCTGAAATTTGGAAGGTAGCTTCTTTTTACAACAAAACCACCCACTAAGGCGGGGTTTTTTGAAATTAAATTCCAAAGAGGGTGAAAAGGGGTGAAAACGAATGTATGAAACTTGTTAACGCGCGGTGCGATTTGCTTGAAAATTGATATGAATAAATAAAATGCAAAAAAATGGACACGTGTTTCAGGAATTTTTAAAATAACCCTCATAAAGGAGTCAAATGAGGAGTGAATGTTTGTATGCAAACTTTTTAATGGGTGGTCCGGTGATTGGTTTGAAACTTATCACTAAAATTTTTCTAGGAGATTAATTGCATCTTAGGGAAGGATTTACGCTACAATTCCATTCAAAAAAAATGCGGACGAAGTCGCGAGCAACAGCTATTAAACAATAAATAAATAATGGCGGACGTTTCACACATCATCTGGCCCCAAAGTAAGCAGAGCTTGTGTTATGGGTACCACATGACTAATTTACATAATACTTGTATAATTTTTTTTGTAAATACATACATATTATACATAGAAACACCCAGACCCGAGACAAATACATACCAATCAAAGTTAATTAGGATTAAATTAATATTGATTTCAGTACTAAGAATTATTATTATTCTATTGAAAGCTTTATTTTCTATGGAATAATTACACCATTTCAGTACTAAGAAATATTATTATTCTATTGAAAGCTTTATTTTCTATGGAATAATTACACCATTTCAGTACTAAGAAATATTATTATTCTATTGAAAGCTTTATTTTCTATGGAATAATTACACCATTTCAGTACTAAGAAATATTATTATTCTATTGAAAGCTTTATTTTCTATGGAATAATTACACCATTTCAGTACTAAGAAATATTATTATTCTATTGAAAGCTTTATTTTCTATGGAATAATTACACCATTTCAGTACTAAGAAATATTATTATTCTATTGAAAGCTTTATTTTCTATGGAATAATTACACCATTTCAGTACTAAGAAATATTATTATTCTATTGAAAGCTTTATTTTCTATGGAATATTTACACCATTTCAGTACTAAGAAATATTATTATTCTATTGAAAGCTTTATTTTCTATGGAATAATTACACCATTTCTGTTACAAGGAGAATAATTATGTAGTATTGCTTCTTCACCTACGTCTACGCCACTTATAATGAATTCCCGATGAAGCCCTCCTGCGCTTTCAAGTGTATTAGTGTTATTATAATTATTGTTATGACATTTTATTTTGTTTATTTGTAATTTATTGATAAGTAGGTATGTACCGAATCTTATTTTTAATAATAATGTATCCTTACTAACAAATTATAGAAAAATAAAAATAACAAAGACCTTGTCTGAAATACACGAATTTATTAGAATTGAAAAGCTATAACTTATTGTTAAACTAGAATACATTTTACATAGTATAGACTAAATAACAAGTTATGATCAATATAGATCTATACTACACTATTTTAGACACAATTTTTTTATAAGTGAATGGTATGTATAAGCCAGGATGAAGATAAGGTAATAAAAATAAGGAATATACATCATTGGCCTTCGTTCATCTGTTGAAGATGATTTAGGTGGCGTCAGTCAAGTTATACAGAGCAGTTAATTGAAATTGAAAACTTTTGTTCATGGATCCACTCCAGCAAGCTGAGGTGGTTGAAGTTTCCTCTCCACTGACGTCACCGCCTGGGATTCTGTGTGATAGCACAGGCCTTCCCAGGTACCCACACTAACCTCTCGACCTTGCCGACAGGACCCGCAGGAAAGACGAATCAGTACATGCGGTGTTGGTTCGGTTGCAAGTGCAGGTGTCTCTGTAGCTAGCTCTTCTGTTAGTCAGCAGGGGGACTAAACCCCAATAATTTAAAAACTATCGCAGTCATCAAAATCATTAATATCGGTTCAGTTGTTTGGTTTTTAAATCGAAATAGCTTCGAAAATATGTCATCCAAGTAAACAAAATTTCTGTATTTTGCTTTGCTTGCATTGTGACTTTGCAGTGGTGTTTACGAATTTCGAAAAATGATAGAGTACTAAAAAGCGTAAAATAACAAGTTTTTAAACGTATACAAAAAAGGAGGAAGTCTTCGATTCAGTTGTATTTTTTTGGCTTAAATTTAATTCAATAAAGTTGACGTGACAACGTCTAATAACTCGATGAACGCCGACTGCACGCACGAAAAAGGATGACTCATTGTCCCGTTACGCCCATTGTAACGTTGCGATCGGAGTGAGAGCGCATAACAAAATATCTATCTGTTTTGTTATGACGATGTCACGTTAAACTGTCGTCCGTAACTTGACTTTACAGACATCCAATAATTTTTTTTAGTTTTTAAAACGTAATTACAAATAAGGAAGCAGGATACTGGCTTCAAATAAAACAAGGACCTACAACAGGTTGTGCACGTAGGTGTCAGCAGATCAAACCGCAGACAGTGTCGTGAGCAAAGGCTTATCCAAATCCTGCTATAACAATTATAACTAACTATAAAATCGTAACCAGGGTACTGACTGTCTGACTATTACTGCGAGTACTTCGAATTGATCAGTTGTCAAATCTAGTGATAAATCAATAAATAAATAATTCCGGATGTTTCACGCAGCATCATCTGGCCCCAAAGTAAGCAGAGCTTGTGTTATGAGTACATATTACAGTTATACTACTTATATACTTGTTTTTTGTATTCTTACATATTATAGAAACACCCAGACCCGAGGCAAATATTTGCCGATCATAGAATTAGTCCCGCGGCGGGAATCGAACCCGCGTTTTAGTGTATAAGGACTATGTTAGCCAAATAAATAAATAAATATTGGTGGACAATGCACACAACTCCATCTAGCCCCAAACTAAGCATAGCTAGTATTATGGTGACAAGATGACTGATAGAATACTAATATAAATACTTATTAAATACATACTTATGATAGTTTATATCACCCAGACACAAAACAAACACCTAAGTTCGTCACACTAATGCTTGTCCTGGGAGGGAATCGAACCCTCAACCTAGCGCAGAAGGGAGAGCTACTACCAACTGAGCTGACAGGCCAGTTGTATGTGGCCAGTTACAATGCCACGAGTGTATGTGACTGCTTCTGACTATCTCACTATGAACATTCTAGAATGTTTTAGACACCTGGGAAGTTATCTTTCTTTTCGGAGTCTCGAGGTAGGTACATTAGGTACGGAATTCGCAATAAGCCAAAGGGATTTAATAGGAGATGCTACTTATTTTCACTGGTTATTTCGAACCAGTGTGGTCAAAGGGTTAAAGCCTTTTTTTGAGCACTTGGCACATGTCTAGGAGGAGGAGGTAAATGTCTGATATGTTCTCATCGAGGACGCCTCTCCTCGAGGCGAAACTCGAGTCGTATTTATTTTACAGGTTGCTTGGCTTTGCATGCAATTGCGGGCTCGCGTCTGCATGATTAGAATCAGTGTCTAACTCATTAGATATATTGCTGGCAATTCTGTTGTTTCGCCGAACTAGCTAAAATTTTCTAAAATATGAATGACCTTATTTTGCTACCAATAAAGTTCAAATTAGAGTACCCATTTTAAATCACAGTTTTAAAAAAGTTGAGTATTAAGTGAAAATAATGTATAGAGGTGTTGATAAAAATTGCACAAAATAACAACATTTTTAAACAACACCTCGTTAGATGATGACTAAATCGAGTTAAAACACGTAAACGTATAACGTTAATTTAGGAAGTGTCACTTAAAAATGTTATTCTAATTCAGATTTTAGTGCAAACAAAATAAGATCGTTTTTGTTTTAGGAAATTTTAGTTACTCTAACGAAACAACTGAATTGAGGCCATTGGCAGAGAAATAACTCCAAACAATGTCGCGGGCATGCTACTAGTTTGATTATAAGATTAATTGCATTTCAATACTATTGTAGTATTTCCTCGGTCAGGTTGCGTTGCATGTTATTATTCGACGTAATGTGGGTGGCCCTAAATATTTGGTGTAAAGCCTTCATTTGTAAGAAACGGTCACCAGCATACAGCGGAAATAGTGATGGAATTTAGAAATACGATAAAAAAATTAAAACTATAAGACAATAAAATGACGAGAGATGTCGTAGGTCACGGTAGGAACGAAGTGACAATCAATAAAATATGTAAAGTAAAACCATCCAATCTGATTTGAATCTGATCTGACCACAACTTTACTTAACGTCATTGATATATCACGATCGTTTTTGACTGATACTGACAGACTATGAATATACAAAGTTCTAGACACCTGGAATTTTATCACTTTCGCAGTGAAATAAAACGAATTATTTCGCACAAAAAGACGTAGGACGTTCAGACTCGGGGTTCAGTTGTCGGTGTCAACCTCTCAGCTATCGTGATCATTAACATGTTTTAAATTAGTCAACGGCTTATAGACGTCGTCAATGTACGGAACATTGAAATTTTAAAATTGTTATTCGGTGTAATTATTTTAATTTTATTACATTGAGAAGACAATGAAAATAGTGGTTAAACTTAATGAATATGCTAGAAACTGCCAATTATAAGTATCTCTTGATAGTACTATAAACAATAGTACTACAGAATTGTCGTATGACACTGACATGTACCTTTCGGCTTGTTACTTAAAAAGGTAAATAGAAAGGTACATAGAATGCTCACTATTTATGTAAAGAAAAATAATGTTTGTATGAAAGAGTTAATGTTATACCTACAATCACATTATGAGGATTTGTGTGTGGTTGTGAAGTGTGTGAGAGTGTGAGTGGTGTGTGTGTATGTGTTAAATAAAAATGGTTGTCTGTAAAGTCGGTTTACGGACGATAATTTTACGTGATAACGTCATAAGAAAACATTGATGAACCGATCGTGCCTCTCTATCGCTTGTTCCGCGCTCTCGCTTGCACGCTTGGCTCAGGCGGAACGTGACAATGAGTCATGCTTTTTCATGCGTGCAGCCGGCGTTCATGGATTTATAAAACGTTATCACGTCAAAAACTATAATCCAATATCTGAAAATCTGAAACCGGGATACGTATGTTAATTTATTGTCGTCATTGTAGCTCCACCCTGTATACAATAGTAATTGTCTACTAGGATTATTATTATTAAAACAGCACAGTAATATTAGCTAGTTAAAATCACCGTCAAATGCCGTTCACCGTTTCGTAAAAGCCACTATAATTGCGGCACCGAGCCCTTGCGATTAACTGCCTATAGCGAGTGGATTTGACCTAATATCCGGCTCATTAAATAACGCATACGTAAGTAATGCAAGGTAATGCACAGTAATTGGTGCAGTTTAGTTATTCCTAGATCAACAAGGTTTAGGAACGTTCAGTGCGGTCACCACCTTAAGCACTCGTATCTGTGCAATTACCGTGTGGTCCACGTTCGTAACTAAGGTTTCATAACTAATTATATATCAGGATTTTTTTCACTCTTATTATAACCAGTAATTAAACAAGACTTTTTTCCATTTCTATAACGAGAACCTCTTAGTCATGTATGGTCTCCTGGTACACTGGACAAATCAGCACTAGCGCTTCTGCGGCCGTTGCCGCGGCACGCTCGCTTTGCTCGCTCGCCTTGCACGTTGTTTTCTATACTCTAACATAACCTAACTAACTGGTTTTTGTCTGATTTAACTTTTTCTTCTGACTCTACTCTGTCCCGGTCGTTAATTTTGTCCAGTGTACCAGGAGACCATACATTACGAACGTGGACCAAACTGCGCTTGCAAATAAGCCTAATGATCAAGCCGAATATGATAGATATATATATTGACTTTGCCTGGGCGTCTACTCTGCGATCCGACTTCGGTATATCGAAACGATAAAGACGTTGAAATGCACCTCGAATCCAGTTGAATGGACAGTTATTTCGTTTTCAAATTCAAGTTAACGAATCGTCTGTTCCTCCACGGATTACGACATCGATTGACAAAAGTAATGGATGTCGTTCTATTGCTCAAAACTAGTCGAAACGATGTAGCTAAGAGTAGGGCTTTGCACGATTATGGACCCGATATATGGTTAATCGATTTCAAGAGTATGCCCCCTGGTCTCTCAATCGGTAGTCGCCTTCTGCACTGTAGGTTGTGGTTTCGATTCACACCGAGAATAAATATTTGTGTGATGATGATGTTTGTTCCGCGTCTGGCTGTTATAAAGTATCATAAGTATGTTTTTACAACTATATAAGTATCCTATCAGCCAGATGGTCCTCATGGTACTAGCTTTGCTTAGTTTGGGGCTAGATGGTGCTATGTGAATTATCCAGGAATATTTATGATTTAATTCATTTATTATTGGCCAATTTTACACAATTCCCAAAGTAAGATTACTAAGTAACAAACATTTAAGGAAGCTAGATCTATCTATATAAATAGAAGGCGATGTCTGTACCTATGTTCCCTAATTAACTCCGAAACGGCTAGACCGATTTCGATGAAATTTTTAGGAAATCTTCAGATTCGACTAACGAGTGATCCTGTAAAGTTTGGTAGCGATCGGATCAAGAGAACTTTTTTATTTTTGCATAAATCAAATTTGTTATGGATATAGGTTGTATCTTAGGAACGGACATAGGCTACTTTTTATGTATGTGCTATGCGTGCAAAGCCGCGGGCAGAAGCTAATGACTGATAAAAGTGATAAAACACTTTATATACATTATGTTATTATACTTATAAACACCCAGACGTAAAGCAAACATCTAGGAGCATTTTGACTGGCCGCAGCTTAGTTGGTAGTACCTCTGCCTTCTGCGCTGTAGGTTGAGGGTTCGATTCCCTACTAGGATAAACATTTGTGTGATGAACATTTGTGTTTTTTCTGTCTGGGTGTTATAAAATATCATAAGTATGTATTTAAAAATATATAGGTATTCTATCAATCATAGAGGCTAGATGGTGTTGTGTGCATTGTCCACCAATATTTATTATTATTATTAAGCGTGGGAAGAGTAGGAAATTCATATGAAAATAATAACACTAGAAATATAAATAATTATTTTATCTTTTATATTTTTTTAAACATTTTATTGTAGGTACATCATCAATTCATCTAGTTCATTCGTTCATCGTGTCAACCTATAGATAATCGTCTCCACTAAAGAAAGTCTTGACGGAAAACTCTTAGGTACACATTTTTTCGTCTAGGCCCCATCCGCCAAGTCGTACCGTGCGCGTGCGATAAGGAATTTCGTTCCAAAAAAAGGTTCAACAGTAACCAGAACCCAGCCTCAGTAAAATCCTTTAACTACTTATTTGCATATAGTGATGATAATAATAAACTGGCTCTCTGGACTGGCTAGACTAAGTCGTGTGGGAGAAGTATCGGGCATCTTAATGTTAGTAACGAGTTGGAACTAGTTGGCTACCCCATAGAATTTATTTTAGACCATGTTAACACTTGCCACTTGATCTTTTGTTACGGTTTCGTTAAAAACTGTAACCACTATAGCGGCAATAAAATAAATAATCCATAGCTGAGCAAAGGCCTCTCCTTGTTCTCTCTAATTATCTTAGTTTTTTAGTCATGCAATATTAGTCATTAAACTGAGACTTTTGACGTGATAACGTCTTATATATCGATGTATGCTGGCTGCATTCACGAGAAATAGTCACGTTCCGCCTGAGCCAAGCGTGCAAGTGAGAGCGCGGAACAAGCGATAGAGAGGCACGATCAGCCTTTTTCATCAAACATTGATTCTTATGACGTTATCACGTAAAATTATCGTCCGTAAACCGACATTACAAACATTTTTTTGTGTTTTTTGCTTTGTTAGAAATTTCTTATTTCTCACTAACTTCTGTCCGCGGCTCAGACCGAGCTGTCCGGTTGTTCTCCTCTACAGGTCGCATTTCTCAACCGATCTCGTGAAATTTTGTGAGCAGGTTATAACTATATCGATTTTTTTTGTCGATTCGTTTTAAAAATGAATTAAAATTTTAAAAAATGGCGGAGACATGGGGGTTGAGAACGTAAAAAAAGTTTCAGTGATTTCGAAAAATGTAGCGAGGTCTACAGCCACTAGTTTTTGTATAAAACCTTACATTCACACATTACATATATTCGTACATTGTGTACCAAGTTTTATCCAAATATGCTAAGTCTTTGTAGCGTGATTGAACCACAAACTTAGAACCTAAATTATACTTTTATAAGCATTCACACAATATTCACATTTATATACGCAAAGTAGGATTCAATTTCCAATGACTATTATAGTTAAGTATGTAATATTTTTTCAAAAGTAAAGTTACTAGAAACAGTTTTTAAATACCTCTTTTAATATCAAGTTGTTGACAAACTGAATTTCCATCAATTAACGAAAAACCTTGTTATTCCAATTCACTTACAAAAACCTATTAAGTACCGATATAATTTGAGGTTTCGATTCTCCGCGCCAAATAAGTTTCAAAATACAACTTCATTCAAAATACCCCTTATTTGAGGCAATTACAATTAATAACATACTCTGCCATCGCATAAAATTATTCTAGGACATTAATGTCTTGGAGTAAACTGTATCGGAAAACTAAGTTTTATTGCTCCTACTTAATAGTTGTTTCATTATACCCCGGACACAAAATAATGACTACCTACTCATATGTAACTAAAGTTAGCCACTGTCTTACACATAGTAGTACACACACACTATAACGGCTGCTGAGACTCAAAAGGTTGCGGGTTTGATTCCCGCTGCGTGACAAATGTATGATCTACAAGTATTTGTCTCGGGTCTGGGTGTTTCTATGTATAATACGTATGTATTTATAAAAAAAAGTATTTAAGTAGTATAACAGTCATGTGGTAGCTATAACACAAGCTCTGCTTACTTTGGTTTGCACCAATGATGTTGTTGTGTTAAATGTTCGGCATTATTATTATTTTTATTATAATTATTATTTGTATAGAGACTTGTTCTACTCGGTATAATTAATACCGGATTCATTAGAGCGCACGGGCCTAAGCCAAGTGCGCCGCAGTATTGTTGGGTTGGGCTTCTCTAGGAAGTTCCGTTTGCAAGAACTTTCTTACTTTTCTACATTATTATTATACCCATTAGATACCTCAGACAGTTAACCGACACGCTTGAAATGTATAAACTCTCTTGTATTGGTATTTCGTAGTTAAGGTAGTTATAAGACGGATCATGTAAAAAAGCGCTAGGACCAAGACGAGTATCTTGCCAGTTCTTCACGGGCTTGGGTTAGGATGAATTGGCACCTAAATTCACCTAGTATGTAAGACGTTTCAAAGTGATCCTTGTGATTGTATTGAATAAAGTATCTTTTGACTTTGACTTTTGACTTTAATGTTGTAAAAAAACGCAGAATAATCCCCATGAACAGCATAGGGTAAGCTGGCTCACTCGATTCGGACGCATCCTAATCCGTTAATGATTTTTATTGGCAAAGTATGTGGTAACAAATCCATTGATGGATTAGGGTAGTGGATATAAGTGTATGGATGGCTTTGTTCAATGTATCAGAGTGGAATCTATATATTAATACGTGAAGCAAAACCTTTGTACCCCTTTTTACGAAAATTGCGCGGTCGGAGGAGTATGAAACTTCGCACACTTACAGTTTATATAGAGGAGTGCAGAATGCTAATTTTTTTTTTTAATTATGTATAAACAAAATACATAAAATTTAATTATGGTTGAATTTTGACCCGTGGGCCAATAGTAATAAATAAATAGAGATGCATCTGTGACCAGATGAGAATACTTATATAAATCTAAATACATACTAAAGTATGTAGTGGACTGACACGGGCTGATGATAAATCATCAGCCCGTGTCAGTCCATTGCTGGACATAGGCCTCTCCCATGGCACGCGACTTAGCTCGATCTTTAGCTCTCCTACTCCAATCCTTGCCCACTGTCTTACGAATATCATCGTCCCTATAGCTACCTAGCTACAGAGCGCTCTACACTACGTTTACCGACACACGGCCCTGACACAAGAACCAGTCTGCCCCAACGGCCATCGGTTCTGCGGCATATGTGACCTGACCACTGCCACTTCAGCTTGCTAATTCGCTAAATACATACCTATGATATAACACCCAAACACAGAACAAACACCTATGTTCATCACACAAATGTTTGTCCTGGGAGGGCATCGTACCTTCAACCTATAGGCAGAGCTGCTGTCAACTGAGCTGACAAGCCAGTCATTAGGACAATAAATAATCTTGGTATAATTTTGAAGAACTCTCTTGATTGATTTAACACATTTCAACTGTACGGTTATACGATACTCTTTAAACAGAAACTGAACGCGGCGTCCGTAACATAGAGACTGTTCACTAAGCAATCCTAGAGGTTTAAAAATTCAGATCTTGATAATGCGAGCAAATAGCTGAATGTAAAGGTAGTATATGTCAGTTGTTGAGGCACTTAGCTCGTGGCTTCTCACTCGATCGTCTACGCGATAACGCTTAGGTGTCCCTTACACCTAGAGAGCTAGCAACATTCTTATTTAACATATTTGTTTTTCGGAACCTGTAGTAAATGGTAGTTAATCTTATAATTGAATAGTGGAAATCCTAATATACTCGTACATAGTAACATTGACTCCTTAGCTGTAAGTACCCCTTAGGGGTAAAATTTCGGGAATTCCAATGTAAGTACTTATATACCTACGCGTCTTCTACCACTTCTACCACTAGGTGCTACATACCGCATGTTACCAAACTAAAAAAAAGGTTCGAATGATGAATTATAAAATAAATAAATAAATAAATATTGCTGGATAATTCACACAACACCATTGAGTCCCAAATTCAATTCAATTCAATTCAATATTTATTTATTCAATAAAATCACAAGGACCACTTTGAATCGTCTTCTTACATGCTAGTGAATGTAGGTGCCGGTTCCTCCTAACCCCAGTTCAAGAAGAATCCGGCAAGAAACTTGTCTGGTCTTAACACTTTTTTGTATGATCCTTGACAATTTTGTTACGGATGCCGAGTCGAGTTGGAGCTGATTCATCCCACGCTTTTTTGTCATCTAAATAATCAGATATTTTATAATATGCTTTAATAGACAGTTTCTGTTAAATTACGTTTTTAAATTTGCCAATCGACAAATCTAACACGTCGCTTGGGACCTTGTTATAGAAGCGTACACATTGCCCTATAAAAGACTTATTAACTTTAGCGAGCCTAACAGTAGGAACAGCGAGTTTATCTTTATTTCTAGTGTTAATACTATGATTATCGCAATTTTTTTTTAAATAAATGAACATTTTTGTGCACATACAGGCACAAAAACTGACAGGCAAGTCAAATCCAAACAATTGATGTAGATGTTTGGATGTATATATGTTTAGACTATAGACTACCTCTGTGGCGAAGTAGACGAACACCCGCCTGAGACGCAAAAGGTTGCGGGTTCGATTCCCGCCGCGGGACAAATGTTCGTATGATCTTCAAGTATCTGTCTCGGGTCTGGGTATTTCTATGTATAATATGTATATTTTACAAAAAAAAAGTATTAAAGTAATATATCAGTCATTTAGTACCCATAACACAAGCTCTGCTTACCTTGGGGCCAGATGATGTTGTGTGAAATGTCCGGCATTATTTATTTATTTATTTTTACATGTTTGTGGCTCATATACTCCGTAAAGACCATGCTGATGTTGATGGAACTTGGTGTAAATGGTCTATTTTTTATGTGAGTTCAACGCGTGTGAAGCCACAAGCAGAAACAATTACATAAATGCTTCTAAATACAATCGTAAGATATGTTTATCAAAGTCAAAGTCATAAGACATTTTATTCAATACAAGGATCACTTTGAAACGTCTTATATACTAGGTGAGTTTAGGTGCCAATTCCTCCCAACCCGAGCCCGAGAAGAACTGGCAAGAAACTCGTCCAGCTTCTAGCGCTTCCCTGCATGATCCATATCACAACCACCTTAACTACGAAAAACTAATAGGTACAAGAGAGTTTACACATTTTAAATGTGTCGGTTAACTTTCTGAGGGCAGAGCAACATGAGGCCATGCATTCTTATCAATAATCCTTATCCTTCCGTACTACTATTATAAACGCGAATGTTTGTATGTATGTTTGTTACTCTTTCACGCAAAAACTACTGAATGGATTTTAATGAAACTATACAATAATATAGCTTATTCATCTGAATAACACATAGGCTATAATTTATAAAGATATTGTGTGAATTGTCCAAAATATAACGATAAGTGTCAAGACAGTAGGAAAAAAATCTGCCATCTGCAAGCTATTCTGGCGTGTGCTGCAAAAACCGTTAGAATTACTCGAAGTACTAATCCCGCGCAAACGAAGTCGCAGGCACCAGCTAGTATAGTCGTATAGTTCATTTATAACACCAGACATAGACCATCTACATGCATTTAGAGAAACACGGGCTGTTAAATAACGTATAATTTTGCCGATAAAAGTACCGACATATCTGTGCATTAAACAATATGTTGGTACTTGAGAAAACCTCCAGCCAACAGCACAGAAGAGAGCCAGCTAAGCAGAGAGGCCAGTCAATTTAGCCAGTCAAATATTAAGTGGATAACGGCTCTACTCGATCAGAACACATTATTATAAATACTTACGGGTATTTATCGCGTTTATTTACCTATTTTTCCCGACGTTTCGACAGGGTCACGGGATGACTCATCCCGTGACCACGACAGAGTGTAAACCTGTCGAAACGTCGGGAAAAATAGGTAAATAAACGCGATAAATATTTATAATAACGGCTCTACTGTCGCGCAATTGATAAACCCTACGGCATCTTAGGGCAATACTTCGGAGTGCAATTATTTATTTAGTAGAACGCATGACTTCTAGTTCCTTTGATACTGACTGACCTCACATATCAGTAGTATCTGTTATGTTATGTTACCAGATGATGTTGTGTGAAATTTCCGGGATTATTTATTTATTTTATTTTATTTATTTATTTATCACTGCCTTCTGCGCCGTAAATTGTTGGTTCGATGTCCCGGACACACATTTGTGCGATGAAAATAGAATAGAATAGAATAGAAAACATTTATTAAACGTCACATATCAAATACAGTGCGAATATAATATAAAATTGTCTATGTACAGTGACTAAAACAGGCTACCACTCAGCATATGATACAGAAGTGTGATGGCTGCTGTATCGCTGGTTTTCAGTGGCGCCATCGTGAGTAGCGCAGCAGCAGCAGCTACTACCACATACATTAACTAACCATAATTGGCAAGTTAACAGGTAAAACTCTTAGAACTAAAGAACTAATAAAAATATTTACATGTTTGATAATAGGCATAATAAACGAATACAAGTATAATACAAAATTATGCAACCAGTTAAACATTGTGATAAATACATTAAATAACAAAAATAATATAAATAAATTTAAACCAAAAACGACCTCCTAAAGAGCAAACTTTTATGCATTTAACAGATATTTTTTATATTAATTTTTGAAGGACCAATTCTTATAAAATTATTTATAGGTGTCATAGCATAAAATGTGCAATTTATAACATGGGCTATAAATAAAGAATCTAGAAAATCTAGAGAATCACTTAGAAATAAATTTAAGAAAATAAATATCATGACCGTGCCTTGTCAGTATTATAAGAAAATGTAATGTTAAAAAAACATTTGTTTAAAAAAATGCGATAATCATAATATATATACTAGAAATAAGGATTAACTCGCTGTTTCCACAGTTAGGCTCGCTAAAGTAAATAAAGCATAGCCCAATCCTGCGCGACCAACACGCCTGCGAAGCGGGAGCGTCTTCCGCGCGGCGGACGCTACCCATACTTTATCTATGGCGCTTTGCACACCTAAGCGACCACGTTGCAAGTTGCATTGCAGACGCTCCTGCATCGCGTCCCGCTTCCCGCGTTATTGACGCGCAGGTTTGGTCGAACCTTTGTATAGGGCAATATGTACGCTTCTATAACATGGTCCCAAGCGAAGTGTTAGTTTTGTCAATTGGCAAATTAAAAACGTAATAAAACAGAAACTGGTGGCAATTCGGTTGGTTCATTTCTAAAATTAGGAATTGTCTAAAATATGTTTAGTTAGTCATAGCATTTGTAAAACCTATTCGGTTGGTAGCATCTAACTAAATTAGGAACGCTTAATTAATATAGATAACATTAAATTAGGATAAGTTGGTAGCAGCAGAATACCAAAGGTTAATTTAACTTGAACTGTCACTTGAACTGTCACCTAATTTTAGCTAAAATTAGTTAGGTTGGTGCCAACAGAATTGAGGCCACTGTCCCTTCAAGCATATTATAAAATAACAGATTATGTAGATGGCAAAAAAGCTTGGGATGAATCTGCCCCGACTCGGCATCCGTAACAAAATTGGGATCATACAAAAAAGTGTTAAGACCAGATGAGTTTCTTACCGGATTTTCCTTTAGCTGGGTTTAGCAGTAACCGGCACCTAGATTCACTAGCATGTAAGAAATCGATTCAAAATGGTCCTTGAGATTTTATTTAATAAATAAATGACTTTTAGCTCTTGAATGCACAGCCAAGCTGTTTTAACAGTTTTGTGTAGTGAGTACATACGAACAAGTTCCTTACAAAAACTTTATCTCGTAAAGTGTTTCCTATTATGTGTTCAGTTACATAACTATTACAAACACAATAATAGGATTTCCTGCAGGTACGTAGAGCCAAAAGAACATAGTTACATGGTATTATGTAAACTCGAAGTAGAGTAGGTTTAGTGTATTGTCAACCTGACTTTGCAGCTGTCTTTATATGCGACAGCGCGGCGCGGAAGTTATTAAATAATTCTGTAATTTAAAACTTTTTACATTTTGTTTGTATTTTCATTTTGAATGCTTGCTGGCAATATTTAAGTTTGAATTTATGCTTGTTGTTTTTCTTCTTCTTCTTCTTCTTCTCCGTTAATGTGTCATAATGATGTCAATATTGCCAATGTCAAGTGTTTAGATTGTTTATAGTAAGACGTCACATAGTCGTTCGTCATTTGTTATTTTATAAACAAAAAATGTAGTTTCTATAAAATAATTCTACGGATTATTATTGCTGAAAACACAAAACTTTATTTTGAATAAAATAAAAAAAAATATAAATAAAACCCGAAATAACTTGGGGAAAAAATAATAATATAAGAGCGCAATGTAAATATATTTTATTTTAGGTTTATTTCGCAAAACGGCCAAAAACAATCTTGCTGTTTTTTGGTTTGGAATAGACAAAATGACAAACGTTTAAAAGAAAACAATGATTTGACATTGTCAAAATTGACATTGTAAGAAGACAGATGCCAAACGAAGAGAAAAAAACAACCTATACTACTACTGAATATACGGGTTGATATTTATTCTGTAGGTATACATATAACAAAATAAATACGTCAACAAAATATATCAGTCCTCCGGTTCCTACAGTTCAAGCTATGCTATGCAAGTAGCAAGTTTGGGGCTAAATGGTGGTGTGTGGATAGTCCATCAATAGTGGCCATCTCTGGTGATGGAGTTTGGCCCAACCACATATGAACAGCTGGGACCGACCGCTTACCGTCCTCTCCGAAACACGGAAACGCTTAGACAAAAATGCGGTCACCCATCGATATACCAACCTTGCAGTGTTGCTTAACTTTATTGTACTTCATCATTTTACGAATTGTAGAATTGCTAAGGATCTACTATGAGTTCAGTAAACTAATTGATGACAGCAGATGAATTGCTCAATGTGGGCTTTTTAGCCTTCCTGATAAGAACTAATTTATCAATGCCACGAGCGCTACAGCCTTCTGAATAGGTAGGTATATTTACAGGTTCTAACGTATTTTCAACCGACTTCAAAAAAAGAGGAGGTTCTCATTACGTCGGATCGGTCGAGCGGTTTTTAAAAAATCAACAAAAATCAAAAAAATTTATACATCGATGATATTTTTAAATACATGTAGGTAGTCGTTTGTCTTATAGTTTTTAAAACGTAATTATTAACTGCCATATAATCTATGCATAGTTGTCAATCTCAGTTTGAGTTTTGTTCTGAAATACGGGCCTTAGTTTTGGCTAGACTCTCGAGTCGAGGTTAAACAGTAGACACTCATACGTAATCTCTACGTGTTTGAGTAGGTACTATTTCATTTCTGTGGTTGGCAAGAGATAAAATAAAATATTACCGAAATGGAGTGCGTAACTAACAAAATAATAGAAAAATGTTAATGATCGCATGCTCTGGTTAGCAAGATTGGGCAACGAGATGATGTGTTTATTGAAATATGATTAGGTTTTTAGTAAAATACTTCAAGTACGAGTAAAAAGTTACTTTAGTACATAAGGAGACGAGATTAAATAAACTAGTGGTCGCCCACTGCTCGAAATTCGACCATAATTATTTAATAATGAATGTATTTGTTATGCATAATATAAAAAAAATATTATTATTCTGCACTCCTTCTCTATATAAACTATAAGTGTACGAAATTTCAAACTTCTCCGTTCGTGCAATTTTCGTAAAAAGGGATACAAAGTATTTGCTTCACGTATTAATATATAAATAAATATTGGTAGATAAATGCACGCAACACTATCTATCCCAAAACTAAGCATTGCTTGTATTATATTGACCAGAGAATATAATACTTGTATATTTCTAAATACATACTTATGATACCTTAAAGCATACACAAAGGGTAGACTTTTTAAGAAAGCGTGATGATGATAATGATGATGATATTATTGATAAGAATGCATGACCTCATGTCGCTCTGCCTTCAGACAGTTAACCGACACATTTGAAAAGTATAAACTCTATTTTTTCGTAGATAATGTAGTTATAAGCTAGATCATGCAAAAAAGCGCTAGGTCAAGGACGAATTTCTTGCCGGTTCTCCTCGGGCTTGGGTTAGGAGGAATTGGCACCTAAATTTACCTAGTATGTAAGACGCTTCAAAATGATTCTTTTGATTGTGTTGAATAAAGTATCTTTTGACTTTATTGACTTATAACACAGACATAGAACAAACACCTATGTTCATCACACAAATATTGTCCTGGGTGAGAACCGAACCCTCAACCAACAGCGCAGATGACAGCACTACTATCAACTGAGCTGACAGAGAAGCAAATACACGACGCAAATGCGAATCAAAAAAATTAATTTAAACATTATCCACATGGTGTCTATGAATGGAGAAGAGGAATCAACATTTTATTATCACCTGCCCCGAGCATGGAATTCTGATGCTATCAAATCATTGATACTAACAGCTTTCAGTTACTATTGAACGTTTCAGTTTAAATTTAATGTTATACGGCATCATTCTCTGGGGGAAAGCAACTGATATTGGTAACATTTGTTATTTAAAAAAATGGCAATACGTGCCATTTATAAAATGAATGAATGAATATAATGAATAAATTAATCTTAGAGAGAAATATTCAAATAAATTAATATTCTCACAATAGCTTCACAATATATATATAAAAATTTGTTATACTCACATAAAAATAGAGATGAGTTTCAGCAAAATAGTGACCTTTATAGAATCAATACTAGGAATAAACACAAATTATACATCCTTAGGTTTCGACTAGGAAAAGTAAATAAGTCCTTTATGGGGAACACGGTGGGCTTCTATAATAAGCTTCCTGAAAATGCTACTAAATTATCTATTAAGAAATTCAAAGCACACATAAAAGGTAGTCTTTTGAAGAAAGCTTATTATAATATAAATGACTATATTATTGATACGAATGCATGGCCTCATGTCGCTCTGCCGTCAGACAGTTAACCGACACACTTGAAATGTATAAACGTGCTTGTATTCTTGTATTAGTATTTCGTAGTTAAGGTAGTTATAAGATGGATCCTATAAAAGCGCGCTAGGACCAAGACGAGTTTCTTGCCAGTTCTTCTCGGGCTTGGGTTAGGATGAATTGGCACCTAAACTCACCTAGTAGGTATGTAAGACGTTTCAAAGTGATCCTTGTGATTGTATTGATTAAAGTATCTTTTGACTTTGACTTTAAAGAATTGGTATTACGGAAGGTTGATGTTGATTGTAACTGTTTGTAACACATCTATACCTATAAAAGAGACTGACTGACTGATTCATCATCGCCGAGCCGAAACCGCAGAAGCTAGAAAAAACTGAAATTTGGAAGGTGGCTTTCTTTTATAGCAAAACCACTCACAAAGGCGGGATTTTTTGAAATTCAACTCCTAAGAGGGTGAAAAGAGGTGAAAACTAATGTATGAAACTCTTTAACGCGTGGTGCGATTTGCTTGAAACTTGATTTGAATAATTAAAGAATTAAAGTGCAATATAAACGGACACGTGTTTCAGGATTTTTCAAAATAACCTTTACGAAAAGGTAAAATGGGGTGTCAAAGTTTGTATGGGAACTTTTTAACGGGAGGTGTGATTTCTTAAAAACTTGGTTTGGATACTTAAAATGCAAAAAAAATGAAGACGTGTTTTAGGATTTTTCAAAATAATTCTCATAAAGAAGTAAAAAGGTTTGTAAATTTTTGTATGGCAACGTTTTAATGGGAAGGTGGTGGTGGGTGTGATTGGTTTAAAACTAATCAATAAAATTTGGCAAGGAGATAAATTGCATCCGGGGGAAGGATTTAAGCTACAATTACAAAAAAAAAGTGCGGACGAAGTCGTGGGCAACAGCTAGTACTGACATATGAATAGAAACCGAACGTACGTAATATCAACCTATATCGTCAAAACTGGTTCCTTGACTTATCATATTATTTAGATGACAAAAAGCTTGGAATGAATGTGCTCGATTCGGCATCCGTAACAAAATTGGCAAGGATCATACAAAGAAGTGTTAGGACCAGTCGAGTTTCTTCGCGGATTCTTCTTGAACTTGGGTTGGGAGGAACCGGCACCTAGATTCACTAGCATGTAAGAAGACGATTCAAAGTGGTCCTGGTGATTTTATTGAATATAGAATGTTTTGATTTGATTTGATTTGATTTGATTATACGATGAAGAACTTCAAATTATAAAATTGTCGTAAATTAACAACAAAATGCATTCAGGAACCATTTTCCCACACAAACTATTATAATCCAACACTTTGTAAATCATTTACAAAAACCTGCTACACGACAATTGATTAATGCCATAGTAAATAGACCGAGAAATCGTAGATTCGCTCATACGCACGCAGTATAGAACAGCTGATACATATACCCTATCTCGTTTACGTAAGGATCAAATTTGCATTATTAGATTACAATCGGCTGAGCCGAGTGCCGGACGTAATGCCACATTGCCAAAGTGCAAGTACTACGAAAGTATGCAATGTAGATACAATTATCGTTCCTTAGTAATTAAGAGGCTACAAAGTGGATCTTACGAAAACGATGATCGGTTCCTTTAGTACCTCTATACTTTTGTACTTCTATTCCTACTCATTATTATAAAATGTACACAACACTCCACAAAAATATCTCACAGGGTCTTTTGGCTGAAGGTTTTGACAGAATACCAGCGCCTAGCTACCACCAAGTGGCGAGGCATATTATGCTGAGTCGAGACCTTTTTGTTAATGTGGCACACAGATACATGACGTACTCTCTGTATTCTCAACTTTTGTTTATTCTAAAATATGTTTTTGAAGTGAAAACTTCTTTTAGCGCGGTACGCATATTTTTAGATGAGGCCCTCTGGATTCGCGACACCGTTACCGTTTGGGGCGAGACGCAGGCCTGCCGCGCTCGCCCCAATTTGATTATAAACCTTAATTCACATGTTTACAGTCTACTTTTGTATGGAGAAGTTTACTGAGTTAGGTTCTTTGATATATTATCTACATTCTGAACAAAATAGATTGCATCATCTGTGTTCGTTCAGTATTTGATTGGCAGTCGCCATAATTACTGATTTTGAAGTGATATACTTAAATACCAATTATACTTAAATACCAATTCATTGTTGTACTGATCCACATGGGTAGTAATTTATTAATGCTCTATTTATTCCAATCAATCAGCAACTGGCATTAGGCTGTGTATCCACTTGAAATGTGCGAGCAAGCAAAGCGGTGCGCGAGAAAACAATCCTCCAAAAATCACTTCATTTTTAACCGACTTCAAAAAAGGAGGAGGTTCTTAATTCGTCGGATTTTTTAATATTTTTTTATGTATGTAATCGGTGACGATTACTCAAAGACGGCTAAACCGATTTGGAGTATTCTTTTTTGTTTCAAAGGGTTCAAAGGTTTCCATTAAAAAATCAACAAAACTGTTAAAAGAATTTGTCGTTTGTCTTTTTAGTTTTTAAAACGTAATTATCCTTACCTTGCTCAGCGCAGTTATAATATTAGTGGATTTAAGGGGTCTGAAATCCGACAAGGAACCCCTCTCTCTGTCAGTCTGTGTGCCTGGCTGTTAGTCTGTCTATCTCGTTATGCACGGTAATAAGTATTAGTAAATAGTGTCATCTACATAGCTATAAAATATTTTTTTTAACAAAATATGTTTCATCAGTACCTCGCCTACATATAAAGTAAGGGAATTATTTATTATTTTACTACCCCAGCATATAGTACATCGTTAGATAGGTCTGGTCGGTCGAGCGATTTTTAAAAAATCAACAAAACTGTTAAAAGAATTTGTCGTTTGTCTTTTTAGTTTTGAAACGTAATTATCCTTACCTTGCTCAGCGCAGTTATAATATTAGTGGATTTAAGGGGTCTGAAATCCGACAAGGAACCCCTCTCTCTGTCAGTCTGTGTGCCTGGCTGTTAGTCTGTCTATCTCGTTATGCACGGTAATAAGTATTAGTAAATAGTGTCATCTACATAGCTATGAAATATTTTTTTTAACAAAATATGTTTCAGGAGTACCTCGCCTACATATAAAGTAAGGGAATTATTTATTATTTTACTACCCCAGCATATAGTACATCGTTAGATAGGTCTTTCAAATATATTACGAGGTTTCTTTTACAGTATTTCTATTCATATATTCGTTTGATAAATTTCAAGCTATTTATTCGTCATTTTTGAGAATCCAGTGAAAATCATCATGGCCAGTAAGACTATTAAGTTTACTAGAATATAAATAAAAGCCTGATTTAAAAAAGTTCTTATTTAAAAAAAACGTGTGCATCTCGGAACGCCCGACAGGGTTAGAGTGAGAGAGGAGGAGCGTGCCTACCGCTGTCGTATGCGTGAGAGAAAGGGAAGCCAGACAGACTGGCGTTAACGTAACGGTAACGTAAGGTAACGGCGCGGCTTACCCTCGCATAAGAAGTATTCACTTCAAAAATTTAAATTAAGTAATTTTTTAAGAAAGTATCTAATTAAAAAAGTAAACCTTAAAAAGTTTTTAATGACTTGACCTTAGTCATTGTTATTCTAAATGACTTCAGTAGACTACACTGCGTTCCCTGCGGTCACGTGTGCTTGACAAATTTATTTTCCTCACTCAACGTCCTCGCACATCTCTGGTGGATACGCAGCCTTAGAGCTCGTGGTAAGAAAAGAGTGCTGGGGTAACATTTATGTCGATGACATAAGATTGGAAATGCAATATTTCACGACTCTAATCAAATTGTAACTAACATCAAAGATGACAAAATAATGAAGGCCACCTTGTCGTGTAATTGCGCTCAATAAAATGCAAATATCTGTAATAAATCGTTAAATGATGAATTTTAATCTAAGAAGTGAACTTTACATCGGTACTTTATAATTTATGAGCAGTTTTTGTGGTTAAATCAATGCAGATGATGGTTGAATATTCCGATTTTAGTATTCGTAAATACACTCCGTGTTTCAATAATAATTATGTTATAAAAACTAACAAGAAAACCGACTTCATGTGTATAAAAAATATCATCGATGTACTTATACGAATTTACGAACATACGAATACGAAAGATCTAACCTTTGTTAATTTTTTTAAAACCGCTCGACCGATTTAGATAAAATTAAAATGGGACGAACCTGGGAAAAAATAATTTTTTGCTTCCCTTTGAAACAAAAACTAAATTTCCAAATCGGTTCATGCGTTTTTATGTAATCGGTGCACATACATGAAAAAGATTCCGACGTTTTGAGAACCTCCTCCTTTTTTGAAGTCGGTTAAAAAGGCATGCCGTGATTTACATAGAGTAAAGTTTGCGTAGGTAGTTGTAGTTTGTGGTAAACAGTTGGCCACGAAACTCTATCCATAAGTTGGTCAGAGTATCAGTTGCAACCAATTTTAGTAAAAGGGCAGTGTTCTAAAACAAAACTCTGATCGAGAACTATTAATGACGTACCTATTATGCACTAATAGATTTTTTTACAACCTTCATGCTTTCAAGCTGCCAAAATTATAATCTGACTTTGGATTTCTTTGAACCAGAAGGTTTGAAATTTTATGATATAATATAACTCTACTGTTTTTATTCATTTTCTCGTATTATGGACCGAGCGAGCGCGAAGCGCGAATGAGTGTCTCCGTTTCAGCTTTGGCAAATATGCTTTCGTATGTCTGGCTGTCCGGCCGGTGTCTGTCCGGATTTTCTCCTCTACAGGTCGCATTTCTCAACCGATTCTCGTGAAATTTTGAGAGCAGGTTCTATAACTATAGGTTCATTTTTCTGTCGATTCAGTTTTTGGAAATTTTTGAAATGGAGTAGGTATGGGGGTTTATAAAAAAAAAATATATTTCAACCATTTCGATAAATGTACGCGAGGTCTATCACAGAGCCACTAGTTATAATTTTTATTGGGTCAATGAAATAAAAGTGTAGTTACTTTCCTATTTATGCTAACAGGAATTTCCGTTAAGGAAAAATGTAAACGTCAATCCGCGATGACGTTTACAATGACGATCGACTGCGACGATATATAAAAAATAACCACATGCCGTTGGCAAAATAGTCATTAAAGACAGTGGGAAATTTTTGTTGTCAAATACGAGCCAAAAATGTATCTTGGTAGCCACGCTCTGCCCATTTACAGTTGAAGACTTTGAATGCATTTCTATTGTATTTGCAGTCTCATCTATAGCTAGGTGTTCGTGACTGCATAGACAAAAATATTAGCTAAGCTCACGTTTCCGTATGTCATATTGCACTGAATTTTGACAAACGGAAGCGTACGATAGTTTTGTCTCTGAATCTTATTCGTAGTTCGTAGTACTAGTTTTTTTTAAAGATATTTTTTTATTTACATAAATAAAATAATATAAATACATGTGAAACAGTCGAGCTATCCAAGGGCCGTTTAAAACTATCTATAGATAGCTCAACTGATCCAGTTACTGCTTAGTTCTGTTCTACGATCTTTTTGAAGTGATTTTAGAATCCTATCCTTTCCTTTTCAGCTATATTATTTATTCCTAGTAATATTTATACTTATATACTTACATTTGAAATTTTGTGTGAATGTTTAGATGATTATTGCCGTTGACTGGACTGTCAGCTCAGTTGGTAGTAGCTCTGCCTTCTGCGCTGTAGGTTGGGGTGTTGGATTCCCTCTCAAGACAAACATTTATGTGATGTTTCTTCTCTATCTGAGTGTTATAAAGTACATGTATGTACTTTCACCCTGATGAAGATTCTCTAGATGAATCGAAACAATGTCGGTGCCTCCATCGACAAAATAATACGTGAGTAAAGCCCGTGTTTGTCAAAATGTATACATGTATGTATTTAAAAATATATATAAGTATTATATCTATAATCTGGTCACCATAATACAAGCTATGCTAAATTTTCATAATTTTCACTCAAAGCGGAAAATTTACCATGATATATGTTTCGCAGTAAAAGACTGAGAAAGAGGTTAGACAGTTTTGCCTGTCAATAACATTTTTTTTTTTTTATATTATAGATGGACCTACGTTTGACCACGAACTCGCCTGATGTTAAGCAACGATGTGGCCGGCATCCACCCGCAACGACTTCAGTTTATCTTGTGATCATAGCGCATACAACTGTGCCGAAATATCGGGAAGCAGAAAAAATCATATATCATGGTAAATATCCCGTTTTGAGTGAAAATTATGTTCAAAACCATGATAGTTTTAGAAGTTATAAAGCTATGTGTGGCTCAATCAGGTTTTTTATCATAGATATACCTACGTTATACCACGAACTCGCCTGATGTTAAGCGACGATGTGACCGTCGACGGGGCACGCAGGTCTAGAAGATACCTATTTACTCTTGACTTGAAAAGACCCAGATTGTAGTTTTCTAAGCATTCCAATCCTTGGCTGTACGCATTATAAATGTGGAAGCTAAGCGCTTTGTTCGCAAGGGTGGTAGACTGACAAGGTATGGATGGTATTGTGCGGCTGAACGGATTTCGGTGACTTCGTATAGATATAGTCAGTGATCTGGAATAGCGTAACAGTTATCTCGTTTTCGGCCGTATCAGTTTGTATGCACGTTGGTACCACGCGTACGATGCGGCTTGCATAAGCTAGTAATATATAAGTAATTACAAATAATAATAATAAAAACAATACCGGACATTTCACACAACATCATCTGGCCCCAAAGTAAGCAGAGCTTGTGTTATGGGTACCACATGACTGTTATACTACTTATATACTTTTTTTTTGTAAATACACACTATTAAACATAGAAACACCCAGACCCCAGACAAATACTTGCAGATCATACAAACATTTGTCCCGCGGCGGGAATCCAACCCGCAACGTTTTGCGTCTCAGCTTGACCTAAACCCACTGCGCCACAGAGGTCGATCGTCTGAATAAAATTTTAATCCTGCTCGCAAAAAGTAGTCTAGATAATAAAACATTAATTGAAATAAAAAAGTAATTGCACGTACAAGTGCGAAAAGATAGGCATTACTAGCTAATAGGTGCTACAGTTACTAACTATTAATTAAGTGGCGACGAAAAAATAAGTGGTTTGCATTTGAAGGTGACCAGAATAATAAATAAAAGCAATCACGCACACGATATGAAACATAGACATAATGATAACAGCAAAGAATTTAAGCAATGATTTTATTATGTTTGGTAATCTATGAAAAAGCATTAACTTTATTTATAAAAGGTCATAATATACATATCAAAGTCAAAGTCAAAAGATATTTTATTCAATACAATCCAAGGATCACTTTGAAACGTCTTATCGTCATACTAAGTGAATTTAGGTGCCAATTCCTCTTAACCCAAGGCCAAAAGAGCTGGCAATAAACTCGTCCTGGTCCTAGCGTTTTTTTGCATGATCCATCTTATTACTACCTTAACTATGAAAAACTAATACAATAGAGTTTATACATTTCAAATGTGTCGGTTAACTGTCTGACGGTAGAGCAACATTAGGCAATGCATTCTTATCAATAATAAAGTCATTTATATTATAATACGCTTTCTTCAAAAGACTGCCCTTTATGTAAGCTTTAAATTATTTATATTATATAAATTATATATATTATGGAAGTTGGACAACTATACTTATATATTCAAAGGTGTATGGGCGAGGAAGGGACCAAGCCAATTGGAGCCGACTACAGCATAACCTCTGGATTCAGATCGGTGGTACTTGTTTTGTTTTGTAAAGACGTCTGCTTACGGTCAATTTAAGGTCCGGCTGTGTTACCACAGAATACAGGTTACTTCTAGCGCCACATTTCACAACTATTATTATAAGCAACGCAATATAACTTTTGGAACTATCGCGGTTTTAAATACAATTTTCACTCAAAACGGGATATTTAATATGTGAGTTTTTTCAACTGAACATTACATACCAAGATTGGTACAAGAGGCAATAGAGACCAAACACAGAAATTGCAATCAAGAAGACGAATTTCAATTATCTGGACTCTGGAATTCATGGTGAGGATGGTGTGGAAACCGAAAAAGTGAGGTACCAGTTATGCGTCCAGATACCGAATTTTGTGTGTCGTAATTGTGATCGAGTTTTTAGTGACAGTGAATCCGGTGGTACGGGTAATGTCCGTAGTAAAAGACTGAGGAAGAAGGTGGACCTAGCCATAACATTCAGCCGCAAAGACCAATTTATCTCGTGATCATGGCGCATGCAACTGTGCCGAAATATCAGAAAACAGAAAAACTTACACATCATAGTAAATATAGAAAAACACTTTATTGACTACCACACGGAATATTACAATAACAATAACTAAACTTATTTAAGGCAATAAAATGGGCGGCCTTATCGCTAATAGCGGTCTCTACCAGGCAACCGTTGGATGAACTGGACTATAAATAAACAGAGAAGGGGCACGTAGGTATGGTGTATTTATAAAATTACATACTTACATATTATGTATAAACTAAATAAGTATATAAACGATTTATTTACAGAAATAATTACAGAAATGTACAAAATAATATACAATAATATAAAATACACGTGAAACAGTTGAGCTATCTAAGGACCGTTTAAAACGATCTATAGATAGCTCAACTGATCCAGATCACTGCCAGAGGGCAGTGTTCCCAAGATAATGGGAACTAAATAAATACTGAATATAATACTAAATATCCCGGTTTGAAAACAAAATATAGGTAATATATGGAACTCCAGGGGGATAATCATAATCTTTCCACTTTCGGGCACTATCTAGATACAGGAACATAATCGTTTCTTCATTATTGAACAACGTTCAAGTTCCGCCACCAAATACTAAAATAATTGGTTCCGCCTTTCGTAATTCGTAGAAATAGAAACACCCAAACGCCTGTCTGACATGCTTGTTCGCCAGATCTCCACTTGGAGCAAAACTAGCGCTAAATTATCACGCCATTATGAACGGATATTAGCATAGTAATTTAACTATGGTATTGAGTAGGTACTAAACACGAAGGTATGCAGTATTACAAAGGGCATTACGATTAAGTTGTTTATAAGGAAATTTGTCTTGTCTATGGACCTCGTTTGTTTGTTTGCAGCCTTTAAACATAAGAAAACAAATCAGTGCAATTTGAAGTACTATTTTAAACTTTTGTTTCTGAAACTTTGCCTAAACCACGGAATTATCCAATTAGTGCAGATATATATGTTTCTGAATTAATGAATGAAGAATGGCGACCAAGGACAGGAAAACGAAGCGTAGGACCCGATGGACTGATGACATTGTAAAGATCGCGAGATCGGTCTCCTCAAAATCGTTCTTTCTGGAAATCTATTGGGGAGGACTATGCTCAGCAGTGGCCTTCTAAGCTGATATAAGGCTGATATGATGATGATATATTTCTGGTTTTTAAGCTCGTATTAGACGCCTCGTGTGTCGCCTAGAGACACTGTCTGGAAAGTGTCTCCAGACAGCAGACAGTCAGGCAAGACAAGCTTCTAGTAAAAATAAGCAAAACCGAAGAAAATGATTACCTTCTGCATTAGTCATTAACAAAGTATATAGTTTACGCAATGGTACGAACCTATCTACAATCTAAATAGTTTAATGACTAACGAAAGGTTTGGCTATTAAATAAATAATGAGCTCGCCAAGTTTTGCCACACCAATTCTCACATTATAATTTTTATTTCTAGCTCCACACATTATGACACAAGTGAGTTTTATTTTTAATTTTGATGATTTAATTCTAAACAAGCTAGAGTTATTGACTCGGGTGTAAATAATTGGAATGAAAGTATTGCGCTTCTTTGAAATTGGAGCAAAAATAATCCGTATAATTATTTTATAAGCAGACACCAATTTTTATAAAATAACAAACGCGAACGTCAACATACGACTTTGTGATGTCTTACTATAGACAATCTAAACACTTGACATTGGCAAAATGGTCATCATATAACACATGCTATTATCGAAGAAGAAGAATTGGTCGAGTGGTAGTGGCCCCGCTTTCCGATCCTAAAGTCGGGGGTTCGAATGCGGTCAATTAATTTTTGAGTTCAAAAATGTATGTGTGCCATACCACCCTTAAACGATGATAAAAAACATCGTGAGGATACTGACATGTCGTAAAACGTAAAAGTTCGAAGACATATGTCAAACACACGAATGAAGCCTCTGAAAGAAAGAGAGAAAGAAAATACATTTATTTGTACACATAAAAAATGGTTGTCTGTAAAGTAGGTTTACGGACGATAATTTTACGTGATAACGTCATAAGAAAACATTGATGAGCCGATCGTGCCTCTCTAACGCTTCTTCCGTGCTCGCGCTTGCACTCTCGGCTCAGGCGGCACGTGACAATTTTTCGTGGGTGCAGCCGCTGTTCATAGAACGAAGTTAAGAAAAACAGAAAAGACAACTTAAATTACTTAAACTAAACTAAAGATTGACTGTCTCGTAATCGTCCAATGGTGCTGCTACAAATTGGTGTCCTACTCAGCATTATATTGCAATAAACAGTCGTATACAACCCAACACTGATCTTCCGTCCGAGGCTCACTCTAATTACACCATTAATTTCTAATTTCTTTTCACCACACTGGTTCGAATAACACAGTGACACGATAAGAAGACACTTACTAGTAGAACCTACATTAGTGGGCCCAATTTAGTTTTTTACTTATACCATCCGCTGTACTCTATAACGATCAGTTGAGGATCATCAAAAATGACTCAGCACCCGCATCTGATTGTAAAATCGGGTTGGTAATTTTCGCTGAATTATAAAACACTTGAAAATTTCTACGTGGAACTGATCCCAGATGAGTGCTGCTTGGAGACTGATGATGGAGACGACTGCGATAGTCTTCAAATTATTGGGGATTAATCCCCTTGCTGACTAACAGAAGAGCTAGCAATAGAGAAGGAAAACTTGAAATAAGCCCGGCTCGGTGCCAGCCGTTACATTAAGGCTTACCTTAAGTGAGCAAAAGGAGCCTCTGAGGCGCACTTTAATCCTTTCACCACACTTATTAGAAATAACTAGTGACACGATAAAAAGAAAAAGAAGTGGGCCCAATACTGAATAACCAAATTTATCGCAGGTGAATAGGTACCTTTATAAAAACCTTTTAAAATAATATACGGATTCCAATCAATCAAAGGTTACCGATGGTAAAAAATTGATAAATGTACACTTACAGCAACGGCACCTTGTAACCTGCCCAATGTTAATGGACATTTATAAAACTGAACATTAATCAATTAGTTATCTACAAAATATCTCGCTGGCTGTCTTTTCGTTGAAATGACAAAGACAAGAGGTCGGAAGGCAATGTAGTAGGTAATTACTTATGATAGATCGTTTGTGACTAGATTGCGGTGACTGTGGTGACGCTCACTTCATTATATTGACTAGATATTATAAATACGTTTTAAAAATTAAAAAGAAAACCGACCTCATTGAATACAATTTGAGAGCATAAAATTATTTTATTCTGAAATTCTTAGTGGCAAGTAGATGTATTTTGTTTGTATATAATATGGGTAGACCAATGCGCACTGCTTTGCACTGCAGGTAACGAAAATATCATCGATGTATACAATTTTGAGATTTTTGATAATTTTTTAAAAACCGCTCGACCGATTTCGATCACACTTAAATGTGGTTTCAAAAATATTTTATTGCTTCAAATTATAAACTTAGAAACAAAAAAAAAATATTAAATCGGTTTAAAGGCGTCCGAGTAATCGGTGAACAAAAAGATTCCGACGAATTGAGAATCTCCTCCTTTTTGATGAAGTCGGTTAAAAAGAAGATATATTTTCGCCAATTAACTTCATTTACGAAATAAGATGAGATGAGATGCAAAATGAAATGATCAAAATCACTCATCGCTCTTGTTCTAATCAAACTAATTAGGTACTAGTTTTAATTAAGCACTAGTCTGCACTAATATAAAAAGTTATTTTCAGACCTACTAATTAATTATTTTATTCAAACATTACGGTTTCTTTTTATTGCATATTGTATTCTCACTCACATTCTAAAGTACGTATTATATCAAAAGTTATATTCTGAACTACCTACTTAACTATCTTTCCTGACTTAATTTATATTTTATTTACTTCATATTTATAATCATTATCGTAATATTGCGTTATATACACTGTTTATTCTTATTTTTCTGATTTGGTAAATAAGTTGGTTTACGGACGATAATTTTACGTAATAGCGTCATTAGAAAACATTTATGAAAAATTGCATACTTTTAACCTATTAAGATGCGTCACAAGCCGAACGCTTAGGCCGATCGTCTCTATCGCGTGTTCCGCGCTCTCGCTTGCACGCTCGGCTCAGGCGGAACGTGACAATGAGTAATATTTTTTCGTGCGTGCAGCCGGCGTTCATCGATTTATAGTTTTTGAGTTATAAGAGGGAGAGATATGAGAGAGTTTTTGACGTGGTCGCAACTATTGATACATAGTTCCCAAACGAGATTAACAAAAATACGTCGTATTGGAGGATCTTCTTCTGAAAATTCAGATTTAAATAGTAATTTGAATAAAAAACTACTTATGTCCTAATGTTCAATTTACTCTACATTAACCCAAAATGTTTTAAAAATAAATGACCACTCGTGTGAAGCCGGCACAGGCCGCTAGAAGTTTATAACTAGAGCACATGTTCTAGGCGATATGTATCTATTGTGAGCTGGTAGCTAACCTACCGTTCACTTAAAGATTTCACAGGCTGGCCCAAAGGCTTCTGTGTTGTCATAATATCTACAAATCTACGCTTATTAACTCAAACTCAATGTCTCACATTCCTAAATAATTGTCGCAAATACTGAGACATTTTGCAAAATAAATCACTTGAGACATACAGTAGGTCCTCGTAAGTAGCGCAATGCAAAATCGTAATTTTAAATATGAATACTTGCTATAAGTCATTCTGGTAAGTTGATATCATAAGTAGCTGCACAACTCTAGTGACTAAAACATTCTATACACCATGCCCTCTACATATAAACATCTCTCAACTTCTGTTTTAAAAGTTAAAATAGTGCTATCCCTTTTTGTTAGATAGTGACAAATAGTGACAGGGCGAATCTAGAGCAGTGTTTAAACAGTGTTCAAGTTGAAAGGCGTTTTTAAGTGAAGGGCATAATGTCACTAAGCATGTTTAACGAAGTTCTTTATTGCGGGTTGGCGAGAGCCGAGAACAAAATGTAACGCGTTACGAAAAACGGTAAGAGAAAGAAAGATACATGTATATCGTATCGTATATATATATATATTTATGAATTCTTTCTTTATTGTATCAATAATCAAAATTAAAGAGAGAGGTAGTAGAGACAATGAGAGCCTGGCAAGTTAATGATTTCTTATGCCAACCCTGCATACGAAAGGGACTTCGTCCAAAACGCGTGTCCCGCGACACGTTCATTTTTTTGTTATTTAAACCGACGCAATAGAGCGACGACTCACGTGTCACGACGTTAGTCGTCGCTTGTCGAGCAAGGTTGTTAAACCTAGCGTAATAAAACTAAACAGGTTCATCTTATCGAGTCACTAGTAATTTGGAACCTGTGTGGTGAAAGGACTTAAGTGCTCAGAGGCTCCTTTCTTGCACTTGGCACATGTCTTGAAACTAGACAAGTAATATAATAATATATGGAGGCAGCTTGTCTTCAAGCGGCCAATAGCAGTAGTACCTATAGTATTAAGGAATAATCCTCTATCCCAAAATCACATAATTAGCTAGCGTGGTGCTAAACTATCTTCTATCCTTGTCATCCTAATCACAATGAACAAAAATGGCAACAGATTTAAACAACACATTAGCTGGTGCGTGTTTGTGCGTGGGCACAAACTCGTCAGTACGCGCGGCTAAAATGCATGCTATGTCACCTAGTGCGAGAAAAGGATGGTGATGAGCTGTAAGGAGAGAGTATTCATATTATTAGATTAGACTGTGATTTCGACATAGAACAACCGAACAGACTTTTGGCTCACGGGTTCTCACGAAAAAAATACTGAATTTATCTATTAGAATTAAGTTATTTAAGCTCTTGAATAAATAATCTATGCTTGTATCGGAATCATTTTAGAGATAACGTGCTAGGTATGTTATTTATTTATGCCCAAAGTTCCGTTAAAATTATGTGGTGAAATACGATTTTTTTGAGGCTTGAATCTTTTAAACCCATATTTTTATTATGATTCTGTTACGTTACAAGCATAGATTATGACTAGACAAATTGATACCACTCTATGTTTTGGTTGTTTAACATCAGATGGTGGAGTGATCATCCTTCGACGTTTGTATGGAAAGATTATCGGCATACACGTACATATTTTTTAATGGTGCCAAGTTATCAATGAATTTAAATAAATGTTAAGCTAGATTTGTCGACTAAGGTTGTGAAGCGTTTGATGTTTAATGATCGCAGCCTTAGGCGTGGACAATTAAATTTGATTTAGGATTCAAGTACAATCAATTACTCTTAATGTCAACCTGTTTTTTATATATTTATATTTACAGAATAACGCATATTACATGTTATATAGGTAAGTTAGTTATATAATACAGTATCAGGAAATAGAGTAGGTAAATTAATAAAACAACTTTATGGTTTCATCTTTGCGTAGGTAGAAACAATTATTTTTTACAGTAAAGAGTATTTTTAACCGACTTTTAAAAAAAAGGGGGATGTTCTCAATTCGTTGGTTTTTTTTTAAATACCAATAGTATGTGAGACTATTATTTTAGTTTAGGTTTATAAGTAGTTAAAGCAAGGGAACTTAATTCTGTAAATAAGTTAGCAAGTACATAAGCTCTATAAATTATTCGGAAATCCCTAAACCCCAACCTAAAGCTGATACGAATGGGTCATAGCGCCATCGACTAAAGCGCAGAAACTCTACGCACAATTTAATTAATGATAATCATTAGTTGGAATTACAAACACAGAATACAATTTGGCAATAAATAAACCTAATTTAAGCAATCAAGTAAGATCGTGTCTAGTTTTCCTATAAAAGCTAGAATTATTACGAGTCAAGTTTTAAAGATTGCTACACGCCCATAATACGACGGCTGTAACTTAGTGACAACACTGGTTATTTCTTGAGCACACAATAGACTAGAATAGAATAGAAAATATGTGTTTAACGCCATATAACAAATACAGTGCGAACATAACATAATAACGTTTAAGAAACTAATAAGTAATTACGTTTTGAAAACTAAAAAGAAAACCGACTTCATTGACTGAAATTTGAGCCTTTAATACATTTTTAGTGGAAAGTAGATGTATTTTGTATATATATAATATGGTTAGGCCAAATAAACACACCGCTTCAATGAGACAGCGAGGTATCGAAGTACACGAAAACATCATCGATGTATTACTATTTTTAGATATTCGTTGATTTTTCAGCTTGACCGATTTTGATAAAATTTATATGGGACCGCCTGTGAAGGAGGAGGTTCTCAAAAAGGAGGCTCCTACCAAAAGCTGAATTTTGGTAGAAAGATACATGGGACCTTGGAGAAGGACATAGGCTACATTTTACGTAGGTACTACGCGTGCGAAGCCGCGGGCAGCAGCTAGTAAATTGTATAAATATCTTGCCATCTCTATTCTTTGCATTTGAATGACAAGTCATTGTTGGGGATATTAATATCGACATTGGGAATGACTCTACTGACCGACATGCCGCTGAATACCTTAATCTCACTGCTTCGCATGGCCTTCTCCCGGCACACACTCTACCTACTCGTAACAGCAGTTGCCTTGACCATGTGATGCTCAAGACTAGACTGCCAGCTGAGACCCTGGTCATTGAGAATAGTCTTACTGATCATTTTACAGTTCTTTGTTCGCTCAAACTGAAAATTCGTACGCAGCGCTCTCCCTTGATTAGTTTCTCTAAAATAGATTATTTAGGTATCAGCACTGCTTTGGAGAATGGAGACTTCCAGAGCATCATTGATTGTGATGACTGCGATACAGCTGCGGAATTGTTAACGCTTGAAGTTTCTGCTATCATTAAAGCAAACACCGTTGAAACTAAGGTTTCTAGACGCAAATCACCAATTAAACCCTGGATATCACCAGGACTAATTCGGTTCATGAATAACAGAGATAACCTACATAAAAAATTGAGAAAGTCCCCTGACAACCCCACCTTAAGAGCTACCTATTCCCGATATCGTAACTTTCTAACGCGTTTGCTACGCAAAACAAAACTACTGTATGAACGCTCCCAAATCCAGCAAGCTAACTCAATTAAAAAGATGTGGGAGGTAATAAACAATGTAGCACGCCCTAAACCAAAGTCTCACTCGAATGAATTACTGACTGCTTTACCGTGTCCCCTAGATGCTGTTAACAGGGCAAACGACTATTTCGCCGCTGTGGGAAAAACGATTGCTCTTGGTATGAATACAACTAACCTGGTAAAATCAGCTCTACCGCCACCTCAAATCACTACTAATTCAATCACCTCTTTCTCGTTGCTAGAGACTGACCTGTCTGAAGTTGTTATGATTATTGACTCGCTTAAATGTACGAATACAGCGGGATATGACGGTATCTTAGCGCGAGTACTTAAGGAAAATAAACATACTTTGGCTGGTCTTCTGACCCACGTATGTAATCTGGCTATCAATCAGGGACGTTTTCCTAAGGCGTTCAAGAAGTCAATAATTGTACCAATTCACAAAAATGGACCAAAGAATGATGTCAGCAATTATCGGCCGATTTCAATCCTTTCAACTTTTTCTAAAATTCTAGAACGAATTTTAAATAAAAGACTAATGGGCTATCTTGAGCATCGCGAACTGCTCTCTTGCAATCAGTATGGATTTCGACATAACAAATCGACAGCTGATGCCGTTGGTAATTTAACGGATTATATTGTCAAAGGCCTTGACTCTGGTGCCAAATGTCTTGCGATTTTTCTGGATCTTGCCAGGGCGTTTGACACGGTGTCAATACCGCAATATGTTGGACAAACTGGAGTCGCTTGGAGTTCGGGGATTACAGTTGAATCTTTTTGCAGACTATCTCACGGATAGAACTCAGAGTGTAAAAATAAATGATACTATTAGTGGGGATGTCTCGATATCATACGGTGTACCTCAGGGCAGCATTCTTGGACCTACTCTCTTTCTTGTTTACATAAATGACCTATGCAGACTGCAACTAAACAACGGTCAAGTATTCACTTATGCCGATGATTCTGCTCTTGTTTTCAGGGGAGAGAGCTGGGACAAAGTTTTTGATGATGCTCAGGCCGGGTTAGATAGGACAAACATATGGCTCTTCCATAATCTACTAAAGCTAAATACGAGTAAAACAAAGTATATAACTTTTTCCTTGACCAGTAGAACTCAACCTGACAAGCACCGTTATGAATTATTGGCACATACAGGTTTGTGTAACACGATCACGTGTGACTGCATTAACTTGGAACGTACTAATACTATTCGGTATTTGGGAGTCACACTTGACTCGTATTTAACCTTTGAACCACATATTAAAGCTCTTACACCTAGAGTTCGTAAATTAACTGCAATTTTTAAAAACATTCGACATATCACTGATACTAGTACCATTAGGACTGTTTACTTTTCACTTTGTCAAAGCCTACTTACATATTGCATTGAGACATGGGGTGGAGCTGCGAAAACCTTCCTGCTGCCTCTAGAGAGAGCACAGCGTGCTGTGCTAAAGGTTAGTCATTTTCTGCCTTACAGATACCCAACCACTACTTTATTTACAGAAACTAAGCTGCTTACTGTGCGCCAACTTTTCGTTCTAAGACTCCTACTAAAACAGCATAAACTTCGCCCAAAGCCACAGGAGCAGAAGAGACGGCGCCATGTCAAAGTTTTTTGTGAAACTTTGTTTAAAACCACTTTTATCAACCGCTTCTCTTGCTTTCTGGGTGGATTTCTGTATAATAAGCTTTCGAGGGATGATTCCCTGCAAGACCTTAGCATCTTTCAACTCAAATCACATATTACAAAGATTCTTCTTAGTTATTCGTATGAGGAAACTGAGAATTTGCTAACTATCTTAAAATAACGGTGCATGCATGTAATAATCACGTACACATACATCCTCATTTACTCTAGCACACCCTCTTACACATATACACATACGCACAAACATACCTACACACTCACACACACACACACACACACACATACACACACACTTACATACGCGCACATACACACACAATCTAATTTCACTTATATCTTTAGTTACTATTTTGGCATGTTATCTAAATTGTATTATATATTACTATAGAATTACCTATTTGCAACAATAATTAATGTAATTTTATGTGTAATGCATAATGGGGGATCGCAGACGTCTATCGGACAGGCTTTTAGCCTAGTTTAGGCGTCTGAGGCCATTAGATAATAGTTGTGTTATTGTTATTACATTTAAAACCAGTTTTTAAATAGTTATAATAACTTATGTTTAAATTGTGCTGAATAAATATTATTATTATTATTATTATTACAAGGACAAAGCATAATTAAGCGCCACGCTATTATTATTATTGGATAGAGGGTAGATTTTGGGTAGAACAAGAATGCCGATTTGCTCAAACCCAATGCTACATACAAAGATACATGCATTTATAATATTGATATTATATTATAGTAGGGATAGTAGGGAGGGATTTGCTAGTGTGTGTTTATAAGATTCTGTTACTCAACCCATCCAATATGTTTAAGTAGTTAACGGATATTTATGGCGTATTACCTTTTACAACCTAAAAAATGGTTGTCTGTAAAGTCGGTTTACGGACGATAATTTTACGTGATAACGTCGTAAGAAAACATTGATGAACCGATCGTACCTCTATCGCTTGTTCCGCATTCTCGCTTGCACGCTCGGCTCAGGCGGAACGTGACAATTTTTCGTGCGTGCACCCGGCGTTCATCGATTTATAAGACGTTATCACGTCAAAAATATGATGTCTGATCGCGTAAGTTTATAAAGTACTATCCAATATGTATGTGCAGTCTTCTGATCGTGTCACTACGTAGCAGTGTGGAAAAAGGAATAAAGTGTGTCTCAGAGGCTTCTTTCTTGCACTTGGCACATGTCTTCGAAATTTTAAGGTTATACGGAATGCTGGTTCCTCACGAAATTTTTTCACCGTTTGAGAGTAGGTACAATTATAAATAATTATACTTATACTAGTATAGCGCACATGATTATTTCAAACTGAAAAATCCATTGTCGCACGACAGGATTCTAAACCTCGACCTTTGACGGGGCCACTATATTTGTAGTAGATAATAGTAGATTGTTGCACCGAGCGCAAAGTGAGTTATTAATGCACGAGTGTTATGTTGGCACTGAATTAACGCGAGTGCATTAATTACTCTTTTTAGCGAGGTGCGTAATTTACTTTTCTTTCAAATACCAATCTACCTACTGTGATAAAATATACCTACTCAAACTAAAAACATGAAGAATCAAAGTTTTACAATGGTACAAAATGGGCGCCATTTGTTATTTTTTTCACCAAGTCGGTTTTATTCAGCTGATTTTTATTATCAGCCAGTATCTTTTTGATAGAATGCAAACATTTTATATTAAACTTAAGAGTGAACAAGTCGATTATCTTTCCATACAAACGTCGAAGGGTGATCACACCACCGTCTGATGATGAACAACCAAAACGAAAAGTGATATAAATTTGTCTTGTCATAATCTATGCTTTTATCAATACAGAATTGTGAAAATAATATGGGTTTGAAAGATACAAGACTCAAAAAAAAACGTTTTTCATCACTGATTTTAGCGCAACTTTAGGTGTGAATAAATAACAAACGGAGTACGCAAACTAAAAAAATGTTCCTATACAAGCATAGATTATTTATTCACGAGCTCAAATAACTTTTTTTTTATAATTACATTCAGTAGTTTTTTCATGAAACCTTGAGCCAAAGGTCTATTCATTATTTTTACGCAATCGTTTTATTTAGAAATCATAGATTAATCTGATTATATTACTCGAAATTATAATCACGCTATCTCCTTACTGCTCATCTCTATCCTTGTTGCACGTCAATCCTTTTCTCACACTAAGCTAGGTGAAATAGCATGCATTTTAGCTGCGCCCACTAACGAGTTTGTGCCGCTGACTTGTGTATCCTTAATGGGAGATATTAAACCTCTGTGCTAAATTTATATCTAAAATAAAAAGTAAAAAACAGTGCAATAATGAAAAACAGTGCAATAATGAGATTTCATATAACATTACTGCACTGTGTTGGTTCTAAGCAAAAAATACGTCCTTTGTGATCGGTTTTGTAGTGATTAATGATATAATTTCTGCTTAGTTGAAAGAAAATAGTATAAAAACCTCGTTGCATCTTCTGCGTCTTCTGCGCTCCTAGTATATTTCAAAGGTCTTATAAACTTTATTACTAAGAATAAAGTCACGAGCCCTACTAATATTATAAATGCGAAAGTAACTCTGTCTGTCTGTCTGTTTGTTACGTTTTCACGCCTAAACCGCTGAACCGATTTTGATGAATTTTGGTATAGAGATAGATGGGATCTTGGAGAGGACAAAGGCTACTTTTTATGTAGGTACCACACGTGTAAAGCTGCGGGCAGCAACTAGTATTTATATATTAACGTCCGTTATTTTACGGGATGATAGTACGCGCTATTTTAAGAATCCGTCGTTTAATAAACTTGCGTGTAGTGTTTATAATGTAGTACGTAACTAACAAAATAACTTTAATATCAAAATTAATATGAACTAATTGGTTTAATACCACGATTAAATTAACTTGCCGATGCTTATCTTTGCTTATTATAGTTTCAAAACCTAATTGAAATTGTAAAGATAAGTAGTTCTGCAATACTCAAATAATGAAGGGCCCACCCAACCTTACACAATGCTAAGCTAGCTTTTGTCGAATTATTCCTATTTGTCCCCTGTTGTTTTCTCCCTAGGGGGACAGTTGGGAAAAAAACTAATTTGCTTAACCTACCTTAATAAAGGCAGAGTGCGAACAAGGTACTTGTAACTTCGTACCTGAGTGTTGAGTGGGCCTGGCATGGCTCTTGTATAATGCTGTCAGAGTAACACACGTGGAGTTTAGCTGCGTCGAACACAATCCTAAACGAGACGGAGAAACTGGGAGAGACATCACACGCGTCCAAACCATAATAAAATATGATATTAGCCTGGTTATTTAGGAATTAATTTGCAAGCCAAATTAGTTCTAGTAGTGACGGTAACTGATGGCTTAACATTATATGCAATTTTGCCAGTGTACATTATGAAATAATTATTTTTTAATTGGTGGACAGGCAGGGATAATTAATTCGACCTATCCCCCTTCTTCTTATAAATAATACAAGTTGCATGTGTCTCCCCGTTGTAAAGAGGGGCGACAGGGTTACAGTTCGAACTTTCGCCCTAACTGTCCCCCTCGGGAGACAGAGCAGGGAGGCAGGTGGGAATAACTCCTGATGTCATAGAGCCTGACGCGGTGACCAATTAAGACCTAGCGCGCACCACGCATTATTTCACGGCAAGAATATTATCCGCATATTATAATTATTATAATATTCGCGAGAAAATTATCGCTGGTTGCGAATTATTGGTAGTTGGAGTTTTTTTCGTCAGGCGCGGTTATTTCTGCAAACCGTGATTTTTTATGCTTTGCCCCGTGGTTTTTCCGGCCGATAGTTGCTATGGTAAGTACTATATAATATTATGTAATATTCTGCGATTCTTCAATCCTTTTCAAGTACTCGGACGAAACGGTCGCACTTTTCTTTTCCATTAGCACTCGTATGAGCTCTATAAATCATTAAGTAATCATCAGTATGTACCCTATGTACATACTAACATACATATCGTGTAGGTAGGTAGGTAGATAGGTAAGCAACCTAAATAATACATTAAATATTGTAGTAATAATGACTATGATTTACCAACCATTAACGTACTTCATCTATATTATACCTACCTACTCACAGGTACATACGTACGTGTAAAGTTGTAATCACTATTATGAACAGGTTCTGCCCACGGCTTTGCGCGCGACATACCTACACAAAATGTATCTAGCATTTATAATATACCTCTTATGTTAATCCAAGTCCACATCTATACCTACACCATATTTCATCCATACACTCACGTCCGTTCTGTCTGTCTGCGCAAGCGATATTAAAAAACTATTAAGAAAAAAAATCTATCCGCGATTTTTCGCTAGTGCGGCAGTTTTTAAAGCGATGAATTTGCAGGCTTATTCCCCAAGTGCTCCAAGATTATTTCCCAAAATGCTCCACGACAAAAAAATACTTAAAAAAATGATTTTCATATTAATCCAAGAGAATATAAAAATGTTCTCGAAGTACTCTAGTGTTCAGGTTTCAAAAAATAAATGCGCCGTACATTAATTTCGGCGAACAACTCAACCCAAACAAACATGACGAATGACGAACGAACGACGATGAATAATATTCTTATGATAAATTCATAAGAATATTATTAACCTGCCAGATGTTGGCCGCGAAAATTTCCGCAAGTGCGTGAACCTACATGATTCGATACTCCGATTCCACGTTCCACAGAAAAGCGCAAATAAAACCGCGTTGAATAAAATTCGAGAATGTTGCAGTTACCTACGCCCTAGGGGCCTAGGCTTAGAACAGCCTTCAAACAATGAATGTAAAATATATAAAGTAAAATAAAAATAAAACAAAATGTAGGAGACTGGAGATATATACGTACGAGTACAAGACCCTAACGGGAGAATTGAATTCATACAAACCTTCTTCTTATTTTTCGTTTATGGGAAATGTCATAATTATGTCAAGTGTTTAGATTGTTTATTATGTAAGTTGTCATAGCATAGCATTATGTCTTAAGGTATTCTGTTGTGGGGGAGTGCTGCTGATATTAACACCATATTTGTGTTGCAGAAGAGATCTGTTTTTTGCAATTTATAACATGGGCCCCAGAGAATCACTTAGAAATAAGTTCAAAGACATTAATAACCTTATTTAACCTTTAAATCTTACAAATATAAATTCCATGTAGATAGATAGATAGATTAACACTTTATTGTACACAAAAAGAACACAGGAGAAATAATATAAATAAAATTGTACAATGGGCGGCCTTATCGCTAAAAGCGATCTCTTCCAGGCAACCTTTGTATGGACAGGATAAACAAAAACAGAACGACGGCACATCAAGCATCAAGCATGTAGGTACATCAAGAAGGCATAAAATACACAGGTTATATAAACTTAATAGTTAACTAGTCACTTCTTCTTCTTCTTATCGTATCACTAGTTATTTCGAACCAGTGTGGCGAAAGGAGTGCGCCTCAGAGGTCACTTAGGAAGTAGGTAGGTACAGCCTCGAAACTTGGCTCACACAAACATAGCAAATAATTATTGTAGGTACGTATAGTATTAGGTAGGTAGATAGGCATAATTTTTTAGCTTAGTTTGCGATTAGTGTGTAGGTATCTAGGTATACGATGTACATGGCTGAACTCCATGCTCCCCCTATACATAGTTTAAGAAAATTTAAAAGCAGTAGGCGAAAATTTAAACAATATAGTCATTTATATTATAATACGCTTTCTTCACAAGACCCTTTATGTAAGTGTTACATTTCTTAATAGGTAGTTTATTTGATAAATAATTCAGATACAACCTTATAGTTAATGCAGTTTCAGGTGATATTGACATGACATTGGTGCCTCTCTTGAATCTTGAGTGCGATATCTCTAAGCGATAAAATTCAACTTAGCTTGTCGTTACAAGTAAGTAGTTCCCGCTGTTCATTTTGTCATCATTTTAAAAGTTACAATTATTTATAAATAAATATTTGTAACTTTTAAACTATCACATCCTTGATACTGCCGTTTGGTTCTTAAATTTTTAAACGATCCGGTACCTACCAAAATGCAGCTCTTATTGTAATGGCCTATTTTACCAAAACATTACAATCTCATTCGGTTTATTTCTGGTGTGGCCAATATTGTTACCAAGGCCATATTGTCAAATTCCAACTCCTTTGAAAAACAGCTGGCGCGTGAGTTATGCCAAAAAGAATATGTTTTTACAGGGTGGGCCTGTGTTAACACTTTGTTTTGTTGATTTCTCAGAAAAATGCTGAGGGAGTTTCTGGTACCAGTTACTTAGCAAGATTTTGAAGGTATTAATTCTAGGACCTGGTTTCAGCAGCATACTGCTAGAGTCTCCATAGACTTATTAAAGGAATTGTTCCCGGTAAGTCTCACCTTGCGTAAGGGAGATATTGAGTGGCCCCCACGGAGCCCCATCTCACTCTAAATGATTATTTACTTTACTTGGGTTTACTCTAAATCAAGAGTCTACGATAATAATCAGACAACTTTGGAACAGCTGAAAGAAACCATCATCCGGGAAGTCGACGCTATACCGAGAACAACGGGAATCTGCAACTACTTCAAGATTGTCGAGAAGCCAATGGAAGTCTCTTAGATGACATTATTTTTAAGTCATACAATTTTCCATTTGCTGTAGTTTTTTAAAAGATTAATAAAATAGTTAGGAGTTTTGTAGTTTATTACGTAATGTTTAAACTGCACAATGAAGGGTTATTTGACTGGTCATCCAGGCCTAACATTAACAGAAGCTGTTTTCTCGCAGGATTGTCCATCAATCTTTAGGCTGAGATAGGAGATCATCATTCTTCGTTTGACATTTAACAAAGCTCTCCTAAATAAATTAGATTTTATCATGTTATGTAATGTTGGTTAATCTCAGCGGAATTTTGATAAATAAATTATGAAATCTTAGCACAAGAGCAGACAATTTAATTATTATTAGTTTATTATGTTTTTTTGTGATTTGTACGACGAAGAATCTAAGAATTAATCTAGATTGTCTAATTAATTGAGTTCTTTTATTTTATTTGAGAGAGCAAATAGAACTGCATTTTAATATTACTAAATAATTATATAACATTCCAATGGAGTCTCCACTAATTTATAAACCTTATAATTAATAAGTTAGTTGACAAAAAGAAAAATAAAATTTAGAACATACAATACAATATATAAAACAGTCAATATTTGCAAAAGCTTGCAATTCCTAACTGCGAGCTTAAATTAAGAAAGAGAGGTCAACAATATCTGTTTGAAAAGCTGTTATTAAAAGTCATAGATCGACTCACAAAAGCATTTGAAGCATAATTCGTTCGGGTTGTATGAGGCTAGAAACGGTGATATATTCTAGAGCTGATACATGTATCCAATTTATCAAGCAGATATGGCGAGTCAACGTCATCATCATCATCTAGGGCGCTACAGCCGCGGGTGGGCCTTGGCATGGTCAAGTAAGTTCCGCCATCCGATTCGGTTTCTGGCTTTTTCTTTCCAGCCTCTCACTCCAATTGCTCTTAAGTCCTGCTCCACTCTATCCAGCCATCTGAGCTTTGGTCTTCCAAGGGGTCTGCGGCTGTCGGATTTGCCACTTAGAAGACGTTTTGGTGTTCTGGCAACCTCCATTCTCTCTACGTGACCTGCCCATCGCAGGCGACCCACTTAGGCGAGTCAACGTGGTCTTTAGTAATTTTGTATAAAATATCTGATCGCGTTCTGTTCTCCTGTCAAGCATAGATAAAAAAACAGGAGAAGATAATCATTTTAAAGAGATATTTCAAGTAGGTAGTTCAAAATGCTAGTTGAATTCCGCGATGAAGTTTAGAATAGACAAATGACAACCGACTACAACTTTGTGACCCTAATAAAATAAAAACCACTTGACATTGGCAAAATTGTCATCAATACAGGTGCCATTATAGGAAGAAGAAGAAAGGCTGGGATAAATAAGTTCATAAGTCTCAGCGTAGTCAGACCGTTAGACAAGTGTGGAGATAGACGTGGATAGACTCCTCAGGTTTTGGCGATAGGAAGCTACACAAGCTATGCTATAAAACTACGCATATAATTGTCATCATCATCATATCAGCCTTTAAGAAGTCCCCTGCTGAACATAGGCCTCCCCAATAGATTTCCAGAAAGAAGATTTTGAGCCTTCTCGATCCACCGACTTCCTGCGATCTTTACTACGCATATACCTACTCGTAAATACATAGGTACCTACTTTAATGGGTCATTGCTTGCTAACGTATAATTTTTCACAGCTTTAGGTAACTACCCACTTAATAATAGTACCTATGTTGGTACTTAGTTATATTTTTATGGCCCATTATCTGTTAATTTAAGCAATTAGAGTGCTGTTATTGCTAGAGTTAATGTTGTTAGTGTTGCTACATACAATAGGCGAAATCAAGGTCCCATTGACAAGCAAACTAAACGAGTATCTTTATATACCTACATCAGCGGCTGTAGGTCAGATATACCAAGTGCTTTCAGCGGCCTACGAGTCCTATATATACGAGTCCTATAAAGCTTACACAAAGGGTTGTTTTATGAAGAAAGCGTAAGTATTACAATAAAAATGACTATATTATTGATAAAAATGCATGGTCCTTTGATTGCAATGCTCTGCCCTCAGACAAATAACCAACACATTTGAAATGTATAAACTCTCTTGTTTTCGTACTTAGTTAAGGTAGTATTAGTTAAGGTAGTATGATGATAAGATGGATCATGCAAAAAAGCGCTAGGGCCAGGACGAGTTTTTTGCCGGTTCTTCTCGGGCTTGGGTTTTTTTTTTTTTTTTGACGTCTCGAAACGTCACTAGCAGCGATGCCCTCTGACTTGATCAGAGTCCTTATATAGTGTGGGTTTAGTAAAAGACAGGGTTTTTATTTATTTCCCCTCCCTCCCTTCGAGTTTTGGGGTTAAGAATCTAGAATTTTCTTCTTACAATTTCTATTAACTATTACAATTTCTTATGTCTATGGCATATATCTAGTTTTAATGCTAACAATTATTTATATCATATTTCTACTTATTTATTTCTATTTATCTTATCTGCTTATTGCTAAGTTATAATATATTTAAATATTATATTTATCAATATTTGCTTATACTGTTTTATCTTTTTATCTATTTTACTGTTCTTGTTTGTATGTTATAAAGTCTATGTTGTTTTCATCCGTTTTTGTCAAATGTAATCGGTGAGTCATGATTGTCAACATGACTCGATCCGTTTTCATGACTTGTCATTTGTTTTGTTTCAGGGGATCCCAATGGAATCCTCCTCTTCGGACTGGTGCTGCAGCGGACTCTCCCCTTCCACGTGTGGACCTCTTGTTTCAGACGGGCGAGCTCTTCAGACTTCCACGGTAACGAAAGGTTTGTACCTGTGTATGTTTCTGTCCCTTTTGTGTCTGGTTTGTGGTCTATGTTCAGCTCTTTTTCAGTTTGCGATTTGTTCAGTTTCTCATGAAGCTGGTCCAAATTCGGTTTTTTGCTGTTTAAGACCAGCTCGTCCACCTTCCAATCCTCCACGTGGCTGAGGAGACTCTCCGTGCATGCGGCCTGTTTGTTGGGTGTTCCTCCAGAAGGGAGGTAGTTTGGCCTTTGTCCTTGTGAGACCTCCTTAACAATATGCCACCGTGGCCCGAGCCAGGGTGTCCCACTTCCTTCTTATCGGGCAGTCTTGGCTGAAAGCATTATGCTCTTTTTTGTCTAGTTTGGCTTGGGCACAGTTACAACAGGAGGGCGGGGCGTCAGCGAGCCATTCCTCACACTTGGCCCTCAGGTGCGGTCCCCCACAGTGGCTACATTTCTCGACAGTTTCTTTACAGAAACGCCTGCCATGGCCGAACGCCAGACATAGGGAACACTGTACTAGTGGCGATTGGTCCGCCACTTTTATCCTTTGGAGGTCAATGTGCAGCTCTCCTATGTCCAGCATCCGGTTCCATATCTGTGGGGGAACCCTGATGACCACATGATTGAGGTACGGGTTCCTTGTCCGCCGCCTGTAGCGCACCTCAATTTTATCTACTCCGTCTAGGTTTCGGAACACCTTCTCGTTTTGGGTCCTCAGGGCTTTTAGGATATCCTCGTCCGTGTTGTACTCTAGTACGTCTTTGAGGATTAGGAGAGGATCCTTATTCCTGATTTCCTCTACGTTGAGGTGTTTTTCCGCCTTTTGTAGTCTTTCCTTTATCCTATCTCTTTCTTCCTCCGTCCGACATCCGACTATTACTTTTCTGTCTCTGGCCTTTCTTACCCTGTCTACTCTAATACCTCCTTCTTTTGCATTTACTACTTCCCTGATTTTATTAAGGACCTGTTCTCCTGTGTCTTGATCGTCCTTGGAGGAGACCACCACGTAGTGTAATGTAGTTGAGTTGCTGGGCTGCCTTCTGGTCTGTACAGCGGCTACACTCGCGTACGTGGTCTTCTCCAAGGTCTCTTTTTGTTGTTCTAGGGCCTCTTGCAAGCAAACCATTCTTCGAGTGTTTTCTCGAAGTAGGTTGCTATGCTCCTCGACGATGTGTATGTGCAGCTTGAGCTCATTTGCCTCCTCTTGGTTTTCCCCCTTGTTCTCTTTGCCTTTCGTTTCATCCACAGTTTCACGTATTTGTTCTCGTTGTGTCTCTTTATGTGCTTCGCTTTCCTTTACCAGCTGATATAGTCGTTCGATTGCCAGGGTAACTTCGGTTTTAATGTCCTTCCTTATGTTGTTGCCTTGGGCGAGGTAGTGTTTCGCCTTTGCTAGGACCTTCCGTGCTTCCGCTGTTCGATTTCCGGTTTTCAAGGGGCTCTCCTGGCTCTCTAACGACTCTTTTGCCGGTTTTTGAGGAATCGGCGGCGGGGGCGGCGGGGTGGGGTGAGTACACAGTCAATTCTTATAGCTAGGAACCTAAAATTAGCTTAATGTTTAAAATTTTCTGTTTTTTCTTCAGAGTCCTGGGGGTGGATTTGGTGGGTCCCAAAGGGTTTGGGTACCAAACTGTGGGGGGGGGTTGAAGGGGGGGGGCCCCCGAAATTTCGTCAGATTTGCTCCAGGACGCCCCGTTCCCGAGATAATCGGTTTGTCGGCCTTTTTGCGGTTGGTAAACTATGTTGGTTTTCGGGATTTTGCCTTTATCTCTGGACTCACTCCAACCTGGAGTCCGGGATAGGTGTTATTTTGTGGGGGGGGGTTTTGTGCTGCTCTGCGCGTTTGTACCCGCCTTCTTGATCCCACCGTTTCAGTGCAATCCCTCCTGGAAGAGAAAGGGGGAATAGGTCCCGACCGCAAAAAGCTATCTTCTAAACGGGATGAGCCTGGAGCGATCTGATTTTGCAGGGTTGTAGAAGCCGCTGTTCTTTCTTCACTGGAATCTCCAGGTCCCCGATCTGATGTTCTGGAGAGGAGTAGTACAACCTGGAAGGTCTAAATTTGATCCTGGAGAGCTCGTGGTGGCTGGATTTTGTTCTTATTTTCGTGCTTATTTTCGCGATCCGACGCTCCGTTCCAGGGTTATGGCTGTTACCAACTTATTTGGTAATGGCGATTTCCGGCCTTTGTTCGTAGAGAAATTCGCCAAAAATCGAATTTTGTCCCGATTTGTTCCCGGTTTTCGGCGATATTGGAACACAGAGACTCCGGCTCCCAATCCGATACTCGACTGGGGTCCTCCTGTATTTGGCGATTTTTGGTAGGTGGTCAAAGTTTTACCAAATTTCGTCAAAACTGCAAATAGGCTTCTTCGACAGGAACCTGGGCCGAAATGTCGAAAATATGTATCGACCTGGCAAACTTGTGTTCCTGCTCGACGACTTGCACCCTCAGAACTGCTCCTGGTGCAGGATTCTGGTTACCGCGTGTCCGAGTGCCCGGCTCGAAAACCCCAGATCTCGGGTTTCTTCCCGCGGAAAAATCCCGTTTTTGGCAGGAATGTTGGGAACAGTATGTAAAGTGATTTCCCGGTGTAATATTGGTGGGTCACAGATCTTGTTTGGGTGTTAGGTTTCGATTTCTGTTTTAGGCACGTGTCCGGAACGGTTTTTGGGCTCCAGGTCAGTCAATTTCGGTCCGATTTCTAAAATATTTTTATCCTTGAAGAGGGCTGGTGGTGACACAGCTTTTGAGCTGTAGCACGTCGTGCTACGTGCTTGTTTTAAGCAACGTGGTCAAATGTATAGGTCACCAAACTCACTCAAAAATCGTCCAAAAAATCCAATTCTTTGCAAAAAGTTGCTCCTTGTTATAAGCCACCGGATCACTCTGAAAAACCTATATGTCGTCGCTGAAAATCCGGCAGCGCACGAGGTTTTAGTTTTTCAGAGGTTATCTCAGTGGTTATTTGGTCGTAGAACACTCAGTTTTACACTTTTCACAAAAATTTTTTCACTGTTCTTGTTTTTATCACTGCGGGATTTTTGGAGCGTTTTTACTAATTTAGAGCGCGGAGGAACGTTTTTGAGCTTGCGATTTGGCTACGTCTGGAGTTAGACTCTCGGGCTTGGGTTAGGAGGAATTGGCACCAAACAGAGAGCCAATTACAGGTTTTCAATGATGGAAACATAGTAGTTAATGCATTTATTTTTTTGGGAAAGTCGAAATGTGTAAATATTGGACTAAAAGATGATCTGTATTGATCAGCATTATCGGACTGATGAGACTAAAAAGTCTCATCAGTCCGATCAGGACTAAATCATTGGACTACTGATACTAGGCCCCTAAATTCACCTAGTATGTAAGACGTTTCAAAGTGATCCTTGTGATTGTATAGAATAAAGTCTCTTTTGACTTTGACTTATATAATAATTTGTTCAGAGTACTGTTGGGGCTACGCACGCAGATTCCGCAGTTGGTCTCTTATGTTTGCCGACGCACATGTAGATGACTTTTACGCTAAATATAGTATCTATTAAAAGTAGAATGCTGGGTAGTTTCAATAAATATGGATTTTGATGATTTTTTTGTGTGTTCAGGTGGATTCGAGAATAGTTTAGATTTAATATTAAAAAAAAAAAAAAACTTTTTAAAACGCGCAGACGAAGTCGCGAACCGGTCAGCTAGTTTATTATATTCATTAATTAGAGGCTATATTATTTAATAATACCATAATAATATATTCATCATCAATGTTTTAATTTTAACTTTAATTTAACATCATTTTCTAGATACGAGTATAAGACATGGATCATCGTTGTCTGAATAAAATACTTTTTAATTAAATTTTTAAATTAGCTGCATCTAAAACATTTGTATTTTAGATCTATTTCACATGTTACTTAAAATGATGAGTGAAAAAAAGTTTTCTTGTGAAATGTAACTTTGCCTGCTTTTTTATGTATTTGCGATCGCAATTCGCGAATCACACTTTTTCACAACACTTCAAGATTTTGAATTGTGGCTGATTGAATGATAGACGCAAGGCAATCTGTGGATTGAGTTGAGGTGGCTAAATTCTGCCGCGGTCATTACATATATCTTATTATTTATATCGATGCTGGTCTTTATCAAAACTGACCGCATCAAATCTTAATATCAAACTAATATGTGGCGAAAAACTGTTAAAAGTCCATCTCTATCACACGTATAGAAAAATAACAACGAAATCAACCCCAAATAACAATTTGAAAGAACACCCCTAAAAAAGTTATTTTATATGTATTACTGTGCAAATATTCATTAATATACGAGTATGTATGACTAAAAGTCAGAAGACAGATAGACTGACGTGGCGAAACTAAACGTTATTTGTGGACTTCGAAACCCTAAAAAGACTCAATTACGAAAGTCGAGTCCGAAAGGGTACAGTGCCAGCCTACTTTTTTCTCAACATAAAAAAAATATTTAAAATTAATTAGGTAAAAAAATCAACTTTAAAAAATCTTCAAACTTGAATCTGGAACTTATTGAGGATAAACTTTCGGAAAGTTGAAAGAGAAAGGGCAATGCTGTTTGTTTGTTTTACCGGTTAGTTTAAAAAACAAACATCTATAAATATGCTGTATAAATATACCGTATTTGGGCCTTCATTTGATTGTGTTGACATAAAAGCTTGATTTCTGACAACCCAAGGGACCGAAGACCGTAATAACGTAGACGTATTTTATATTAATTACAACTTAATATCTCCAGGCGTTCCTGAGAAAAAAACATTTTTCCAGACAGACAGAAAATATGTACCTACCTATACTATATATAATACTAATAATAATACTATATAACATATATAAAATAGTCTAACTAATAATAGTCTAACATTTGTGAACCATCTTTGCAAAGAATATTTAATAGAGGAAATTATTTGGCGATTTGCAATAACTTTGATTAGTAATTAACTGTCCGCGCACGCGCACTGGCGTGCGACGCACGCGACGCCGGAATGCCGCCCGTAAGCACGACACTTGTGGCCGTATTCAATAAGGCATTGACTGACGCCAACAATTTTTTTTTCTTTTCTAGTCCGATAGAGAGACCGCTGACATAGGAAAGTGCAAGATACGAGTATAGGCTGAACAAAAATCATGTCAAATATCTAATATAACAAGCTTTCTTTACTTTACTTAATAAAATAATAAGTTAAAAATATTATATGCCTAGCAAAATTACAACAATAGTCAAATCAAATAAAATATTACTTATGCCATAAAAATATGCATGCAATTAAAATTAAAAGACCACTATGAGAAAAAATATGGCAAATTTGACATTAAAATTTATGGCAAACGAGGTTATCCCCTTTTTTTACGTTTCCTGAAATTTTCTGTTTGTCTTTATAACTTTCGTTTAAGTACTATAATTAATAATAATTATAAATAATAATACTTAATCAGAGTAATAACATTATTTATTTCTCCACGCAAAGGGTTATTTATGATTGGGATAAATTGCAATTCTCGTCATTTCCTGTATGTAACATTGAAATCAATCATCATGCAAAACCAATGGGTTATCTGTAATACTTAATACTAAGGAGGTAGGTATGGAGACGACGTAGGTTCTTACCATTTTAAGAGTTCCGAAGTGCACAAGAAACCTTATAGTTTCGCTATGTCCGTCTCTCTGTCTGTCTGTTTGTCTGTCTGTCTGTCTGTCTGTCTGTCTGTCTGTCTGTCCACCCGCTCGAAGACTAATAGTTTTATCGTAATTAAATTTTCCAACATAAATTAGTGACCCAACAAAGTTATATAAATATAAGTTATTTTATTTGTCTACTAGCTGTTGCTCGCGACTTCGTCAGCATTTTTTTAAAGAATTTGTAGCCAAATTTTATTGATAAGTTGCAAACCAATCACCGGACCACTCATTAAACAGTTTCCATACCATATTCACACGTATTGACACCCCATTTTACCCCTTTGTTAGGGTTATTTTGAAAAATCCTGAACACGTGTCCATTTATTTTGCATTGTAATTATTCAAATCAAGTTTCAAGCAAATCGCACCACGCGTTAAAAAGTTTAACATATTCGTTTTCACCCCTTTTCACCCTCTTAGGGATAGAATTTCAAAAAAACCCGTCCTAGTGGGTGGTTTTGCTATAAAAAGAAGCTAACAAATTTTAGCTTTCTAGTTTCAGCGGTTTCGGCTCGGCAATGATGAATCAGTCAGTCAGTCAGGTTATGTTTTTTTATCGGTAGATTGTAACATGTTGTTATAAATAAAAACTTGCTCTATTCTATTATAAAGTAAAAACTAAAAAAAATAGTTTTGGGACACTTCTCCCACATGAAAAGTGGGGTTGATTTTTTTAGATTTTACTACCCGATCGTGTGGCATATCGGTTGATAGGTATTTTAAAGATATCTATAGATAAAGATTGTTTTTGATTCGATAGTACCCAGTTTTGAAAAAAAAATATTATTCTCTGCGCACTCACACTAATCTACCTCCTATTATATTATATGCTATACAATATAATACAGTTATGCTAAGCTATTGTTAGCGAATAAGGGCGTTAATAAATTTATTTATCTGGTGTTATATCAAGCAATAAAGTCCAATCTGACCAAAGTTATTGAAATATAATTTGGTAAGTACAAGTTTCAACATATATTAGCATTTTAGTAATACATTCGCATCTCGGCTGTATTCTAACCCTATCTCGTCCTTCTGGCGTGCAATTATAACTGAACATTTGCAACTAGGGCAAACTAACGAATTACGAGTACCGCGAGCGATACCATTTATAAGTGGTAGGTACATATCATACTAATACTTTTTAATATACTATTTTCTGATGCCCGCAGCTCTACTGAAATAATAACCTATCAACTCTCGATATACACCCTATTTCTTTACCAAAATCGTCTAAAAGAAACGTGAGAGGAAAGACAGATGCATTTTCGAATTTATAAAACTATGGATATGGATGTATGGATTACTAGTATCCGCCCGCGACTTCGGACGCATATTACCTACATAAAAAAACAGTCTATGTGTTACCCAGGTCATATCGTCTATACCGATTTTCGTCCAAATCAGCCTACAAACATCCGAACAAACTTTCTTATTTATAACATTAGTAGGATATTATGATCTATATGGCTCAACTGTTTCACAAGCATTTTAAGTATATTATCTGTAGGTAGGGTACATTTCTGTAAATTATAGGTATGTGAAATTATAATATTAATAAAAAATATTGGTGGACAATGCACACAACACCATCTAGCCCAAAACTAAGCATAGCTTGTATTATGGTGATAAGATGACTGATAGAATACTGTATTATGGTGATAAGATGACTGATAGAATACTTACATATTTTTAATTACATACTTATGATACTTTATAAAATCCAGGCATAGAACTAACACCTGTTCATCACACAAATGTTTGTCCTAGGAGGGAATCGAACCCACAACTAACAAAAGGAACAACCAAGGAAGAGCTGAGAGGCCAGTCAGATCACATATCTTGGTATTATACTTATAAATTCTAATTAGACATAGGTTAAGAATGAACGTATAAGTAAGCAACTCCAAAGAAAATTGTACTTAGTTTAACAGGTTGATAACGTATCTATTTGTAATACCGACCTACCTTGTTTTAGAATAGGTATAATGTCAATGAATACAAAACAAAAAAATAAATTTATTTACATAATTGTAATGTTACAGATCTATAATTAATCCATAGGTTCCCGAACTAACAAAAACTGTGTTTTAGGAAGGAATGTGAAGGAATGTTGTTAAACTTTTGTCGCTGACTGCACACATATTAGATCTCCGATATAGGTAATGCGGCCGCGCCCAGTTCAGCTCGGCTGGGTACAGTAAAGACGTGAAGTGGAACAGGCGGAAATTGCCATGCGAAATAATGTGGGCGTTGGAGAATTTTGAGTTGGCGCATGGCACCAGTTGACGTGTCGACCTATTACTAAGCAGACTAGCGTGATATCGGCTACCTGATTCTGTGGTGTACGATTATGTCGATACAATCACCATTCAGAATATCTACAAGATTAATACGATAATATATCTTCAAATAACATGATAACTATAAAGATATGAGAGGGTCTGTCTCCTTAGCATTTGATGTCTGATTTGATTATCACCTACGTCGCGATGATATTTGTGTTTTTCTTTCAAAACTTTTGTTAGTTTCGAGAATCGGGAGGAACCGACACTGTTCACTGTACATCGACAAAATAACGTGATTAAAGGTCATGTTTACTTAAATGTTTTGTTTGTAAAGTAATAACATCTTAAGGCAGGGTAAACCGCTTCGTTACGTAACGCGTTATGGCGCCAGTCTTTCTGGCTTCCCTTTCTCTCATGCATACGGCAGCGTTAGGCAGGCTCCACCTCTATCACTCTAACCCACAGTGCTAGTTAGATTAGTTTAAGCACAGATAACATAATACTATACGTTTAAGTTATCACTTCTGTCGGGCGCTCGGAGCCGCACAATTTTTTTGTTTTTGGAAACCTATACGACTAGTATAGTATTATGTTATCTGTGCCTATACTCAGAAATTACTATAGGGCGGAACACACCGATATCAATGCTACGACAAGGTACCTACACCTACCCGTTACCTGAGTGGGACCTCCGTCGCAAACTGAGTTCCATCTAGGCCTATCTAGATGTGCAAGATCACATCTCCACAGCGGTCAGCTGGCTTGGGCAGGGTATTTAAACGAAACAATGGGTTAAGATACTCTGAGCAGAATTTGTACATGTTTTTTGTTTGTTTTTTTGACTGTGTCTATCTTTTGTGTACTTACAATAAGGATTACAAGCAATATTTGCGATGTCGCAGTAGGTATATCAATATTTGGGTGTTTATATGCAATAATATACTAATCCGCAAACAATTCAGGATTGATTTAGTTATTCATCAGACCGATTGATCTGCATCAACAACACCAATTTGCTAATTTTCTGTTGATTGACACTATTGCATATCAACATCTATTTATTCTGCAATCTGAAAATTCAAATTTAGGCTTTTGGTAAGAAGTCCCTACTAATATTATAAATGCGAAAGTAACTCTGTCTGTCTGTCTGTTACGTTTTCACGCCTAAGCCGCTGATCCTATTTTGATGAATTTTGATATATAGATGGGACCTTGGAGAAGGACATTGGCTACTTTTTATGGAGGTATCACGCGTGCAAAGCCGCGGGCAGCAGCTAGTTATGTATAATAAGTCAAAGTATATAGGTATTAGAAACTTGTGTATGCAAGAGTACAGAAATGTTATCAAACGCTTGGCATTGTATTGCAGTTATTGGGTCTGTTGGCCGGCCGAAGAGAGTGAAAGTTGCGCAATTCTGTATTAGGTCGGTAAGTATATCTACCCGGCTAGGTGCCTATACGAACTTTCATTTGCAAACACTTGTCTTACTGCCTACAGGGCAAGTTACACAAGTTACCCGATTTTAGAACTAAAATTCCAAACCGTGCCTAAAGTTTCTTGACAAAATGTGGAAATGTAACATTGCGCTAAATAGTGGTCCAAAATTCTATTATTAAAAAAAACTTGAAACCTGACTACCTAACGAACTGAAAAGCTGTAAACGAGCTTAATACATAATTAATACTAAGTCGAAAGAGTTTCATTAATACAACTCCAGCTCTGCCCGGTAACGCACGCAAGTGATCACCGACTTGTTTTTGGTCTTCAAAACAATCAAACCCGGAACTTTCTGCGTTTCAGGCAGGCTTTCGCCCACTGCGCCACAGACGTCGTCAATGTATGACGTAGCTACCTACTGGTCAAATAGGATGTAACAACGATACGAAAGAAGAAGAAGATATATTAATACTGATTATCACAAACATAGACAATACGTTACAATCTAATCTATTATAATATATATCCCCGTCTGCGATTATCAGCAGAATCGAAACAAAATTCTAAGGGTGTGACAATTTTTTCAACCGTTTAGTTAGACCATTATTTAGAGAACATTATAATAAACACGGGTTTTACTCACGTATTATTTTGTCGATGGGGGCAACCGACACTGTTTCGATTCATCTAGAGAATCTTCATCAGGGTGAGTTTGATCCGCGGTCCGCTCGTTGCCGCTCGAGGTTTGAAAAGAGACCGCGTTTGACCGCGGATCAAACTCACCCTGAAGGATCGAAACAGTGTCGGTGCCTCCATCGACAAAATAATACGTGAGTAAAGTTCCGTGTTTATCAAAATGTACATTACTTAGAGTTTTGTTACGACCTATCTACATACTAACCTCATCATCTCCGAGCCCTTATACCACTTTACGTGGGGTTAGCTAGCATGACTGGTTCTTTTCTTCCACTCTGGCCATTCGTCATTCGTCATCCCATTCTTTACGAGTAAGAATGGGACGACGAATGATAGGCCAGATAATTGATTCAGGCTTGACTCAATGAGGAATTCAATTTTCAATTCAATTATGTCATAGAGGTCATAAAAACATTTAGGTTTTTAATGTGTTTTTTATTTAAGTGTACTTACTTTATTTACAATTTAATTTTTGTTAAGTAAATAAGAAACCATCACAAAACATTAAACAGATAGACAAATAATAAGTACTATTCGGCTAATCTATTCTCAAAAAAAGAAATTCGCCACATTTTTCGCCTCCTTGCTGCGCGGAGCTAATGAATTGTTCCAGAAGATGCCTGGAACAATACAACAAAGAAGTATATTTGGCAGTCTACCCTTTGTTGCCGCTATTTTTGGTAACGCTTTATACTGACGACGAGATTACAAAAATGAACGAAATACGTAAAATACTGTTCGCGCATCCTTCGGAAGAATGTACAGGACGGCTGAAGCTGAAGACTGGATCGAAGCCAGCAAGTCGCCAAACCTTTAATATAATGTGTGTATAATAATATAACATACCATGTACAATCGTCTATCGTTTCTATTTCGTCTTCTGTTAAAATAATAGGTGACCACACGCCACTTTTCGCCACTTGGTTTTTTTTAAGCAATTACATTACCTACCTTCAGTACCTTCGCTTCATATCTACAATACAATAATTCTCTCTTTTATTTAAAAATAAAAATGTTATATTTGTTATATTATATTTTAGTTTTATTAACAAGTTACAACCCTGAATTTAATATTAAGTAGTATACCAAAGAATTTGTAAGTTCGTACATCATCAAACGAAATTAATTAGGTACACAAATATCTTAGGTTGGTACAAACGGAGTTTGTAATTGAATTAGTTAAGTTTTAGATATTTATTCATTCTTAACTAGCTGCTGCCGGCGGCTTCGCGCGCTTGGTGCCTACATAATAAGTTGCCTATGTCCTTATACAAGGTCCAATCTTTCTCTATACCAAAATTCATCAAAATCGGTTCAGCTGTTTAGGCCTGAAAACGTAACAAACGGACAGACAGACAGAGTTACTTTCATATTTATAATATTAGTAGGGATGGTGCACCCCGCGCCTGCCGACCGCTGCCAACCAGGACGAATCATACGGCACGCCAGAGCGGCTTTTGAAATCTCTGAAATCTTCTAAGATATCAGATCCATTTACACCATTTCAATGAAATGCTGTTAAGAGCAGTTTTGATCTACATTAATGTACGGCATATGTAATGTATTTAATTGGATAAGGAACAATACAGTATTGTATAAAACAGAATAGCTTAGTAAATAACACATTTTTTTTCTAATATGTAAAAGATAAAAATGGTTACTCTGAGTAATCCTAAGGAGATAAATATATTACATAGCGGATTTTAATTGATCTTTTTAAGATATACAATTCCGTAGTACATTAATTTGATCTAGCTCGTAAGGTTTATAATAATAATAATAATAATCAAAATTTGCTGGACAATGCACACAACACCATCAAGTCACAAACTAAGCATAGCTTGTATTGGTTCTTTACGGCAGGCCTTCGTGCGGTTTTGTGTACGATAAAATGCGAAGATCACGCACTGTTTTTAAAACCAAACTTAAATTGTGTCAAAACAATCAGACCCAAATAAAAATAGATATCCTCGCGATGCATCATACGGCAAAAAACTTTAGCAAGTTTTGGAAAGACACTAATAAGCTCAATCCAAAGCCGAGCGTCCCCGTGAGCGTGGAAGGTGTAAACGACCCTGTCCAAATTGGAGCACTTTTGAGTGAAATCTTCGCTAGGGCCTGGAAGTCTGGGTTCGCAGCCGCCTACTGGGGATCAAATTTTCAGGATCTCAGCAAAGGAAGTTTCACGGATAGTGAAAAGCATGAATCGAGGTAAATCCCTTGGTCACGACTCTTTATGTTTTGAACATCTCAAGGACCTCATTTCTCACGGGTACTCGCCATGCTTTTCACTTTCTGTATCGGCTATTCCTACCTTCCTGAGGAGATGATGCGGACTCTTGTTGTTCCCATTATCAAAAATTAAACTGGAAATGCTTATAATCTAATCTAGTTTAGGTAACTAAAGACCGATATCACTAGCTACTATAATAGCTAAGGTGCTGGATAGTGTGATTGATAAGTCTTAGTCTTATCTTAGTGTACATTTAAACTCACACGATGCCCAGTTCAGGTTCAGGCCCAGGTTGTCCACTGAATCAGCCATACTAAGCCTCAAACACACCCTCCAGTACTATACTAGCAGGAACACACCTGTTTACGCGTATGCCACCAGATCAAAAGCGTTCGAAAGGTCTAAGAAGCAGGCCTGCTTCTGCCACAGGTTGTGGCAGAAGCTGTCGGGTGATACTGGGCTGCCGTCTGAATTGGTGGAGCTCTTTAAATATTGGTATGGCAATCAATTTAACAATGTAAGGTGGTCAGGGTCGCTATCAGACACGTACAGGCTGGAGTGTGGGTTGCGGCAGGGTGGAATCACTTTGCCGCGACTCTTCAACCTGTACCTACATGGATCGTTTGATTCATGAGCTCAGTGGCGCCAATATTGGATGCTCTGTTGACGGAGTAACTGTCAATAACAAAAGTTAAGCTGGCGATATGGTGTTGCTGAGCCCATCGATCAGTGCCCTACGAAGACTTGTTGGAATCTGTGAGCGTTATGCGGAGGCTCATGGGCTCAGATATAACGCTGGCAAGAGTGAGGTGATGGTTTTCAAAGCCTGATCGAAAACTTATTCCACAGTCCCATCAATTTTGCTGGCGGGCAGTGAGCTCACGCGGGTGTCCGAGTTCAAATATCTGGGCCACTGGGTCACCGAGACTTTCTCAGATAACATCGATATTGATAGGGAGCGAAGGGCATTATCAGTCAAAGCAAACATGTTGGCCCGTAGAATTGCACTGTGCAGTACGGCTGTAAAATCAAATTTGTTTAAGGCGTACTGCCAGTCTTTTTACACGTGCAGTCTATGGGTTACTTTACTAAGTGCTGCTGCCCTTCGAGTCCGGTACAATAATAGCCTCAGGGTGCTGTTGAGGCTGCCATACTTATGTAGCGCATCGGGGATGTTCGCGAACGCACGCGTCGATGACTTTTATGCAAGATGCAAGATCATCCGCAAGAGAACGTCGTCCCCGATGCGTCACGTGAGGGATATCTGCACCAACAGATATCTGCAAGTTATAGCAGGAAGGCTGGACACTGACTGCATCTTCATGAAGCACTGCACCGAGGTGCACCATTCACACCGGTGATGTAATGATGTAGTACATGCAGTCTATATTTTAATTTCTTTGTTTTATTTATGTTCTGTATGTTTTAAAATATTATTATGATAAATATGGCTCTAATTTGTACATATACTTATGAAGGCTGAAATAAATGAAATTGAATTGAATTATGGTGATTAGATGACTAGAATGATTAAAATGATTTGATTTATTATATTTTGATTTATTATATTTATTATATAAAATGATGTGATTAGAATGATTAAATACTTTTATATTTTTTTAATACATACTAATGATACTTTATAACACCCAGACACAGAACAAACACCAGCCAACGTTTGCGATTTAAGCGCACAAAAATATGTTTGTTAGGACATCACATTACAAATCTTTGAATTTTTTGGCTTTTCTGTACCTACTATAATATGCATGAATTATACACACAAACCTTCCTCTTGAATCACTCTATCTGTTGCTGAAAACTGCATTAAAATCCGTAGAGTAGTTTTAAAGATCTAAGCTAACAAACAGCGGAAGCGACTTCATTTTATACTACTCGTATGTATTAAAGATGACTTATAAATATGTACCTATGCAACTACAATAAAAAGACCACTATGAGAAAAATTTGGCAAATTTGACATTAGAATTTATGGCAAATGAGGTTATCCCTTTTTACGTTTCCTGTAATTTTCTGATTGTCTTCATAATTTTCGCTTTGGTAACTATAATTAATAATAATAATAAAAGTAATAAAATTATTTATTTCTCCACGCAAAGGGGTTATTGTTTGGGATAAATTGCAATCCTCGTCATTTCCTGCCTGTAACATTGAAATCAATCATCATGCAAAACAAATGCGTTATCTGTAATACCTACTTAATACTAATGGGGTAGGTAAAGAGACGACGTAGGTTCTTACCATTTTAAGGGTTCCGCAGTGCACAAGCAACATAATAGTTTCGCTACGTCCATCTTTCTGTCTCTGTCTGTTTGTCCGCCCTTAACCTTGAGCTTGCTCGCAGACTAATAGTTATATCGTGATTAAATTTTTCATACTTAATTTTCCCTACAAAGTCATATAAACATAGGTTATTTTATTGACGTGACAACGTCTAATAAATCGATGAATGCTGGCTGCACGCACGAAAAAGGATGACTCGTTGTCTTTTACTCTCATTGTAACGAGTGAGAGCGCTGCACGAGCGAGCGAAAGGCACGTTCGGCTTGCGCGTTCGGCTTGTTGTCACGTAAACTATCGTCCGTAAACCGACTTTACAGACAACCAATTTTTGTCTATTGTAACATGTTGTTACAAATAAAAACTTGCTCTATTCTATGATAAAATAAAAACCAAAAAAATCGGTTTGTGGACACTTCTCCCACATGAAAGAGGAGTTGATTTTATTAGATTTTACCACCCCATCGTGTGGCATATCGTAAGATAGGTTTTTTAAGATGGATAAAGATAGTTTTTCGATTTGATAGTACCTTACCAGTTTTAAAAAAAAAATATTCTCTGCACTCTACACTAATCTACCTCCTATAATATTATATGCTATACAATACAATACAGTTATGCTAAGCTATTGTTAGCGAATAAGGGCGTTAATAAATGTATTTATCTGGTGTTATATCAAGCAATAAAGTCCAATCTGACCAAAGTTATTGAAATACAATACGTTTTCACGCCAAAACCGGTGATCCGATTTTGGTGAATTTTGGAATAGAGATAGATGGGAGCTTGGAGAAGGACATAGGCTATTTTTATGGAGGTACCACGTGCATAGCCGCGGGCAGCAGCTAGTCATGTATAAGTCAATGTACATAGGTATATTATTAGAAACTTGTGTATGCAAGAGTTCAGAAATGTCCTGACCCAATAACTGCAATACAATTCCAAGCGTTTGATAGCTTGGATTTGTCTTGCAGTTATTGGGTCTACAGGCCGGGCGAAGAGAGTGAAATTTGCGCAATTCTGCAGGTAGGTAGGTATAGCTACCCGCCTAGGTGCCTATACGAACTTTTATTTGCAAACACTTGTCTTACTGCCTAGTCAGTGTAAAACTACAACCCCTATTTTGAAACGTATTCCTTGCGGTGCTCGCATCTCTGTCGCCATCTCAGGCCAGATAGATAAATGGCCTGAGATAAAACAGTAGCGACAGAGATGTTTTATCTCAGGCATATGCAGTTCGTGCGATACGGTGGCTTACTGATGAAGCTACAGCTAGACAAGTTTATTTCAGTTACTTCCATAGTGTTATGTCATACGGCATCATTCTCTGGGGGAAAGCAGCTGATATTGGTAAATTATATGTTATTCAAAAAAGGGCAATACGTGCCATTTATAGAATGAAACCACGAGAATCTTTGAGAGAAATATTCAAAGAAATTAATATTCTCACAATAGCTTCACAATATATATATGAAAATTTGTTATAAAAATAGAGATGGGATTCAGCAAAATAGTGACCTTCATAGAATCAACACTAGGAATAGACATAAATTATACATTCCTAGGTTTCGACTAGAAAAAGTAAATAAGTCCTATGGGGAACATGGTGCGCTTCTATAATAAGCTTCCTGAAAATGCTACTAAACTAACTATTAAGAAATTTAAAGCATACATAAAAGGTAGTCTTTTGAAGAAAGATTATTATAATATATATGACTATATTAATGATAAGAATGCATGGCCTCATGTCGCTCTGCCGTCAGACAGTTAACCGACACACTTGAAATGTATAAACTCTCTTGTATTGGTGTTTCGTAGTTAAGGTAGTTATAAGATGGATCATATAAAAAAGCGCTAGGACCAAGACGAGTTTCTTGCCAATTCTTCTCGGGCTTGGGTTAGGATGAATTGGCACCTTAATTCACCTAGTATGTAAGACGTTTCAAAGTGATCCTTGTGATTGTGTTGAATAACGTATCTTTTGACTTTGACTTTGACTTCACATTAGGAATGTTGTATCTAAAAATACGAAGCAAGCATGGGAACATTTACAAATTTTCCCCTATAGTGTACTTCATGTACAGAAATATTTAGGAAACAAATCATCGCTTACTATTCGGTTAAAGCAAAATTGTGTTAGGTATACTGCAAGCATTGAGTGCACACCTCAAAATTTCAAAAAAATTTTGGACCTACAATCAAATTCAAAATCTCCCAAACTAGTCTCCGAGTCTGCTATCTACAAACTTGTAGAAAGTAATCTTATCGATGATGATATTAAGGGTGCCTCCCGTATTTTATTTTCTAGTGACACGATAGCTCCAAATTCTAATGACACTCTCAAATCTCTTGAGATTAAGCACCCTCTTCCAGGGCCCAACTTTCATCTCCCCGATCCACCGCAAGAGAGTGATGACGCTGTTGATGCGACCAGCCAGGACGTGCTCGGTGCCGTCATGTCATTCCAGAATGGCTCTGCCGGCGACCTGGAAGCTGTGACTCAACAACATCTAAAGGACCTGCTGTCTGGCGGTTCGGGCCATGCCGGTGAAGTCCTTCTGGAAGATATGACGGCCCTGATCAACCTGATGTTGTCAGGTCGAGTCAACAGCAAGATCACCGTACAGTAGTACGGTGCGAACCTATGCGCACTCAAAAAGAAAGACGGCGGAATTAGACCCATAGCCGTGGGTACCACCTACCGCCGCCTAGCAGCTAAAGTCTGCTGTCGGAAAAAAGCTGCATATCTCGGTGACTTTTTCCGACCTGTTCAGCTAGGCTTAGGTTCGCGTTGCGGCTGTGAAGCCGCAGTATTTTCAGGTGATTTTAAAGATGGATATTAAAAACGCCTTCAATTCCGTAGATAGGGGTGTCTTGCTTAAAGAAATTAAAAACAAAATATCCCGAAATTTATCCATTTCTTTGCCAGTGCTATGGTTCACCGTCTAAGTTGATCTATCGTGACAATATTATTTCGTCTGCCGTTGGATGTCAGCAAGGCGACCCCCTTGGTCCAGCCATTTTCAGCCTTGCCATCCATCCGATTATTCAACGTCTCCAATCTAAACTCAATGTTTGGTACTTGGATGACGGAACTTTAGGTGGAAATATGGACACTGTTTTTGGTGATCTAAAGCTCATCAGTGATGAATTTCGGCAAATTGGTTTAGAGCTAAATTATTCAAAATGCGAGCTTTACGTTTCGCACACTTGTTTGGATAAAAATTCAATTGTTTCAAAATTCAACTGTTTGGCCTCAAATATTACAGTTCTTGATAAATGTTCACTTCGCCTCCTCGGTTCACCAATTCTTGACGAGTCTTTTCCCACCTTCATAGATGAGAAAATTTAAAATTTTAGCAAAACCTCGGACAGATTGTTCAAAATTAATAGTCATATGGCTTTAACAATTACCAAGTTTTGTCTTTTTGTTCCAAAAATTACTTACGCTTTAAGATGTTGGCAACTGTGGAAACACAGCGGGCTGGTGGAAGGCTTAGACAACATAATGAAAGACACTTTATCGTCGGTTTTGAATATCAATCTGGATGACAAGGCATGGCTGCAGGCCTCCCTACCTGTCAAATTGGAGGCTTAGCTTAATGTCAAGTGTTGCCTACCGGCGTTCTTGTCTACTGTCTACAGTACTAGTAATTTAGTTGAAATAATTCTAATTCCGTCTTTTCCGGCTAGTTCTGGCATCACTCATAAAATTTCTCATCTAGACGAAGCAAGAAACGCTTGGAACAGTGCTTGCCCTAATTCTACTCCCCCCAAGAACCTTTCGGCCCAACGGCAATGGGACGGGCCTCTATGTGAGCTTACATGGAATCATCTGTTAGAAACATGCTCAAGCTCCGTAGATCGCGCCCGTCTCCTAGCCGTTTCGAAATGGGAGTCAGGACATTGGTTACAAGCACTACCATCATCTAACATTGGAACTAGGGAATGCAGAACCGGTTCTGTTTTATGGAACCGGGATTTTTGGGACCTTCTGGCTAAGGAACCGGGGTTCCCGGTACTTTCGATACTTTCGATATTAATTAAGTCTTAATAAGATGGTAGAGTTGAAAGTGTTGAAGTTCTGTCATATTTTGCCAGTCTTCTTCTGTAAAACATATATCTGACTTCACATTTATTAATGCCTTCACTATGAACGTTCGAAGTTTTAGAAACCGCTCCAGAGTATTTGCTAGACTCCCCATCGCGGTTTCGAGTCACTTGTCAATGCAAATTCTTTTTTAAAATCAGTGATGACATATTTTTGTAGTATATCGTCGTTTTTTGTTGGTTATTTCCTGAATAACTTGACAACGGTTTTTACCTTTGAAATTAGATCGTGATATGCAAACTCTCGTTCAAGCTCTCGAGCGCTGAATTATTTGATTCCACAACCACCACGGCATCCGAGTCGTCGTCAGAAGCTAATTCCAATAAAGGGACGTCGTCGTTGTCATCACTTGATTTAGCGTCAGCAAAACCGGTTATCGATTCCATTGGTTCTTCAATTATTGCATTACTTTTTTTGTAAAAGAAATCAACAATGGGAAGTTGAAGAGCATGGGCAATACAAGTTTGGTGGTAGGATGTTTAAAATTTACCAAACTTAATCATCCGAGCCGATCCAAGCATTTTGATCCAAGCATCCTATTTGAGCTATCTTTGTCTTTTTCTAGAGTCACTCCAAATTCTGTTAATTTCAACATATTTTTTTTTATTTCTGGCATATGCCGCCCGCTACCAGCCCTTTCCGCACCCTCGCGCACCATGCTCTTTAAGCGGTCGGGCTTTAGGCAATATAATTATAATATTTCAATAATATTTTGCAATGTATCTTTTCCCGAAAGTACCGATAGAAGCGGGATTTGGTTTTAAAAATCCCGGTCCCGAAAACGACGTAAATTTCCGGGATTTCCAGGTACTTTCGGTTCCGGGATTTCCCGGGACTATTCACTAATTGGAACATTATTAGATCCTACAACATTTCGAGTTGCAATTTGTCTGCGGTTGGGTGCGCGGCTTTGCGCCCCTCATCAGTGCCAGTGTGGCACAGCAGTCAACCAGCTTGGTCTCCATGGGTTATCGTACCATAGGGCCGCCGGTAGGATTGCCCGCCACGCCAGTCTTTCATTCGTCGGGCCTCACCAGCGTCAACGTACCAGCTGTTCTCGAACCCAACGGTCTAATACGTAATGATGGTAAGAGGCCTGATGGTATGACTCTTGTCTTGTCTTGGGAGATAGGCAGGCCATTAGTGTGGGATGCTACTTGCGTAGACACCCTGGCCGCATCCCATCTGTCTGGGACTTCCGTTAGGGCTGGTGCGGCGGCTGAATGTGCCGAGGACCTCAAAACCCGCAAATATGCTGGTTTGGATAAGGCCTACATATTTGAGCCTTTTGGAGTTGAGACCCTGGGCCCGTGGTGAACAGGAGCCCACCGCGTATTCAAAATTATTTCACGGCGTCTGGTAGATACGTTGCATGACCCAAGAGCTGGCTCCTATCTGGCTCAGCGTATTAGCATTGCCATTCAACGTGGTAATGCCACCAGTATCTTGGGAACGCTGCCCTCTGGCACTGATCTGGATCAGTTGAGTTATTTATAGATCGTTTTAACGGTCCTTTGATAGCTCAACTGTTTTACGTGTATTTTATATTATTGTATATTTCTGTAATTATTTCTGTAAATAAATGTACCTATGTTATATAGTAAAAGAGTTTCATAAATACAACTCTAGCTCTCTCTGGTAACGCCACTTGCGTTCACCGACCGATCACTGATCACCGACATGTTTTATGGTCTTCAAAACAATCAAACCCGCAACTTTCTGCGTCTCAGGCAGGACTTCGCCCACTGCGCCACAGAGGTCGTCAATGTATGATGGAGCTACCTACTGATCAAATAGGATGTAGGGTGGAGTGATAGCCATTGAACCACTAAAAGTTTGCAGGACTCTAGAATTGAGCCTGTGGCAAATCTTACCTATTGTTTTAGCTGAACACTTAGGAAAATTCACTGACTTCAATTTTGCATTATTACTTGAGGTGTATAATTAATAAAAACGTCGTAATAATTTTATTTTTAAAATATGGGAATTGGTTCACTATGTACTACTAGTGGTACGCAATGAACAAGGGGGTGGTACTCAATAAACCTAGCGGTACCTGATGAATCACTGTATTGTTTATTGTGCATTTTGGATATTTCGCTGATAAATCAAAAATATTTTTAGTATTTTTTACATTACTTGTACATAATAAACTTGAAAACAATTTGTACTTCAATCTAAATAGGAACTTTATTACTAAAGTACAAAACAACTGACAAGTATTTTTTGCATAGAATTTATAAAAAAATAAACTTTTTTTTATACGAGCAGAGCCTCAAGACGAAAGTCCATAATCAGTGCGTGTTGCCAGTGATGACATAATATGGAACTGAGACTTGGTTGCTAACTATTGGCCTCTTACACAAGCTTAGAGTCGCTCAACGTGCTATGGAGAAAGCTATGTTGGGTGTTTAACAACGTGATAAAATCCGCAACGAGGAAATCCGTGGAAGGACCAAAGTCAAAGTTTGCAAGTTGAAGTGGCAATGGGCAGGCCATATAGCTCGCAGATCTGATAACCGTTGGGGAATCAAAAGTTCTAGAATGGTGACCAAGGACAGAAATGCGTAGGACGACCCCCACCCGATGGACTGATGACATTGTAAAGATGGCGGGAAATCGGTGGATGGAGAGGGCTCAAAATCGTTCTTCCTGGAAATCTATTGCGGAGGCCTAATGTTCAGCAGTGGTCTTCTAGGGGATGATATGATGATGATGATGATGAATAAACGTCGGTTTTTTTCGAATTAAACGTTACAATGACGTAGTCTTTCGACAAAGGGTTGCGTGCGTGAAAGTTACCATCCAACATTATTTCTTCGTCTTCAGATGCACTTAGGAAATTTTCTCCACCAGAAGACGAAGCGCTATAAAACAGACATACTTCCCCTTCGTCTGATGATGATGAGTAGGTTTTTTCCTTCCTGCATTTGAAAATGTCCTTTTTGGCCACCCCCTTCAGAGATTATTTTTGAGATAAAATCTGTTAAGCGTTTAGGCGTGAAGAGGTATGTGATACGAGTAGATAGACAGTTACTTTCACATTTATAATACTCATAATATGGATAGATGACTCAACGCTGATAACTGTAAATCTATGTACAAAAATATGAGGAAGTACGACATGACTACAGGTACCCAGTGAACCATGGTTCATTAGGTACTCTTAGCAAGTGATTCAATGGCTACCACCCCCTCTTAAAGCTTTAAAAATTAACTGCCGTCAACAAAAGCTAATTTTGAATGCAAATATAATTCTCAGACAAGCCCAAATCATCAATAATTTCGATGAAACTATATACAGGAACAAAGGACATCTAAAAATCGAGTAATGACAAATGTAAACACATATTTTTTACGCCGTTTTCGATGCCTATGTCACAAATACGTTTCTCCAACGTGCGTTTGCGGCGACATATGGCCGGTTACCACGTACAAAGAACTGGCGCGGGCTGAAGGTTTGAATATGTAATTTGCACGAACTTACAACTTCGCGTTTCGTAATTATGAGGGTGGTTAATAGCCTACCACTGGTTCATTGGCTACCATACCACCCTAACAACGACACGAAAGAAGAAGTATAATTAATATTGATTATCGCGGACGGGGACAATAAGTTAAAGTCTAATCTATTCTCCCCGTCTGCGAGAATCAGCAGATTCGTTACAAAATTCTAAGTGCAGTTGTACCTAACCATTTTTTCAACCGTTAGACTATTACCTACTTAGAGTTTTATTACATACAAACCTCATCATCTCCCAGCCCTTATACCACTTTACGTGGGGTTAGCATAACTGGTTAATTTCTTCCACTCTGGCCTCTGGCCTTTTTTTTGTCGTTTCGTCATTCTTCATCCCATTCTTTACGAGTAAGAATAGGACGACTAATGATAGGCCAGATAATTGATTCGGGCCTGATTTTGCGGAAATCCATCTCAAAACATTAAACAGATAGGTAGACAAATATTAAGTACTATTCGGCTAATCTATTCTCAAAAGAAATTCACCACATGTTTCGCCTTGTTGCAGCGCGGAGCTAATCAATTGTTCCTGAAGATGCCTCGTGTAGAGGCGAAACACGTTTAATTTTCTTACTCGTATCATCTTTCAGACAATCCATCATTTCCATTTCCATCATTTGCCTATATGGACCTACCTACCTACATTAATTTGTAGTTTAAATTAGGTAGGTATGAAGGTTGAAATCTGCTCCAAGTATAAAATCAGATTGGTATGATAACCCATAATTCCTGGTATTTCACCTTTACCGTACCTAGCTACCTGCGCCTAGTGATTGACCTACATTATGACCTTTTACACTGAATAACAGAATAACAGAGTAAAGACCGCACCCAAATCCGTTAAGTACCAGTTATCGCTTTACTACAACTAGGTACAAATGTAGGTAGGTACTGTAAGGTAGGTAAACTCAGTAAGCACACGTGTGTGGTGTGGAATAACGTGCACAGGGGGGTCACGTGAGTCCGTTAGCTGTCCCTGTTAGCGGTCCTGTATAATTATATAGGTAAATAAATAATGGTGGACAATTCACACAACACCATCTACCCCCAAAATAAGCATAGCTTATAGTCCCCATAGTACACTATGGGGACCAGATGACTGATGAAATACATATATATATATATATATATATGTACATAATATGTACATATATATTTATACAAATATATATAGGTAGGTAAGTACATATTTATTTTTAAATAAATACATACATAATATATACTGGCTCCCACACATAATTGCGAATTCGCATCGCATCACAAATATCTCGGAGCTCGCACGAACAAGTTCCTGCAATGCGGCGTTGTAGGTATCGGATTGCATCGTAGTTTTGTGTGGGAGCCCAAATATTAAAATCTAAAGGATACAAACCGAAATTACACTCGTAGTAGATATAGATATTCCAATTCTTGTTTTAATTCAAATTAATGACAATCGTAAACACGTCCGTCTTCGTCGAACGCTGACGTCAGAATGGTGCCATGCCAACAAGTAAGTTCACAATAGATGTACCTACTATTTTATAGTAAATTAACATTACATTATTAACCTTACAACAATTTTGTTTACGAATATTTAATGGAACTAATAATCTAAATGCTAACAGTCGGCCATTCTGCAGCGGTGATGTCCATATCCCCGACTTCAGCTCGGCCATTATTAGGTGGGTATGTCCTCATGCCGTTCTTAATCCATAAGATCACAATTCTGTATGTTCCAATGTCTTAATTAGGTATATATAGGATTACACTGTACGTTAATTAAGATTGATGAATGAAATGTATAACATTGTATCAATAATTAATAGATTAGTTAACATAATTGTATAGTAATACAATACAATGAGCAATACAATGAGTTATTCCGAGTCATTGATGATCATTAAATGTTTTTGACGTGACAGCGTCTAATAAATCGATGAACACCGGCTGCACGCACGAAAAAGATGATTAATTGTCCCGTTACGCTCATTGTAACGTTAACGTTAAGCTCATTGTAACGTTACGATCGGAGCGAGAGCGCTGCACGAGCGAGCGAAAGGCACTATCGGCTTGAGCGTTCGGCTTGCGTTAAACTACACGTTAAACAATCGTCCGTAAACCGACTTTACAGACAACCAATTTTTATTTTTTTTATTTTCATGTAGGTAAACTAGGTGGTCATCATTAAATATTGAATAAACATTGATAGTCTATCCAGACACCACCATTTAAGATACTTTTTAACACCAGGACAGAATAATCATTATTATCATCACGCAAATGTTTGTCCTGGGAGGGAATCGTACCGATAACCTACAGCGTAGAAGGCTACCGCTGAGCAAATGAGCTCAGAGGCCTGTATTTATTTAATAATAAACAGTTTTTCACACATAAACCTATTAGCAAAGTTATTCAATGTAACTAAGTACAAAGGTAACAAAACAATTGGTCTATTAGCACCTAGGTTTTTAACATTGACATTTAATTTACTATATGTAATAAATTATTTTTAAACTTTTAGAAAATCAGATCCTACCTTAGCTTTTACTGAAACAGGTAGGTTGCACTGATATGAATACCAAGCCAGTTAACCCAAACGCGGCCATTATTGGCATATAATATGCATTATTATTCACTATCGAATATATATACCTGCTAAATGTTTGCTAGGCATCATCAAATTAAACTTATGTTTCTAATAAATATAATAGTGTTAAATACAATGGTGATAAAAGTAATTTTATCACCATTGTAATTAACACAGATTCTAACTTACCTGCTATTTATTTCATTTAAACAAATGGGAATGTACTTTGTGCATAATGAGTACCCAATGACTAATGACAGACCCCCCAATAAAAGTTTGAATAAAAGATTGTAAAAACAAAATTCTTATCTCCTCCAGCCGGCACACAATATGTAGGTAGTGTTCGGTGCAGTTTGTTTGCGAGAGAAACAAAAGAGTGTCGTTGAACTTTTATAATCTAGCAAAGATTTTGTTACATTGGTAGAAGGGTAGTAGGTAGGTTAGATACACAGGTAAGTAGGTACTTGCACCTTTTTGTAAACTCGCAGCAAAACAAGACGATCGTACCTTTTACAATCCTCAAATAGCCAGAACTGTGTAGACCTCTTTTTTTCTGTATGTTTTTAATCTCCGAGAAGATTGAATAAGTACCTTTCTAAGTAATAGTTATCTACGTATTTACTTAAGATAACTATGTAACCATATCATGTCTAAGTATATTCTATGCAATGTATGTAATGAACAAATATAAATTGTAAACTGTACAAACCACCAAATTTTCATCAACGTTCATCCCGCTTCTGAACTATTAAAATCTAAACGATACAAACCGAAATAACACTCGTAGATATAGATATTCCAATTCTTGTTTTAATTCAAATTAATGACAATCGTAAACACGTCCGTCTTCGTCGAACGCTGACGTCAGAATGGTGCCAACAAATTATTGGGGTTTGGATGACAAAAGAAACACGTAATTAACGATTTGATATAACTGAATGTAATTAATCGTTATTATTTGTAGGAGAGGTGTGTGTGCTCTATGCCAGAGCTTTAACCGGACTACACAAAAGAAATAGGAACTATGCCTATTAAACCAGATCCTCTTGAGAACAATAAAGGACTATTTCAGTAAATACTTATACGTATAAAAGAGCAAACGCTAACTATATGTTAGAGTGAGATAGATTTATTTTGTTATATTCCAACACAAGTAAGTTCACATCACAATAGATGTACTATTTTTATAGTAAATTAACATTACATTATTAACCTTACAACAATTTTGTTTACGAATATTTAATGGAACTAATATTCTAAATGCTAACACAAAGAACTAAAACCTATGTTAATTACTCAATTGTTTATCTTGGGAGGGGATTGAACCCTCAACCTACACCTCAGAAAGCCGAGCTACTACCAACTGAGCTGACAGGTCAGTCGTAGGTAGGTAGGTAAGTATTCCTAGTAAGAAATTACTATTTAATTCGCGGAAAAAACACGTTGAAAATACATCATGGTATTTCTGTGTGGTTTCGCCGAACTAACTAAGTCTTAGTTCATTTTAGTAACGATGCACCTAAATTGGTGTTGTATAAAACTGCGGAAAATCCAAGGAAAATCAGTACAATATAATTACGTTTTAAAAACTAAAAAGAAACCGACTTCATTGAATGAAATTTGAGCCTCTATTACATTTTTAGTCGAAAGTAGATGTATTTTGTAAATACAATATATTAAGGGTTTGCGATTAGGTCGTCTTATCGTCTTCTGAATCATCATCAATCAGGTTCTATCAAACTTATTCTAAAATATCTAATCAAACTGTAGTACCTAAGTATAATAAGGTAGATTATTTTTACCATGTGCCATAAAAGGTTGTGAATTTAAATTTAGCTATTTTGCTTATTTTATAGATGAGAGATCTATTCCCTGTCTTACTGTCTTGAATATTTTTTTATTGTATTTTTTTATTAAATAGATTAAAATAAAGGTACATACGTTTATATAAAATGAGGCTGATTTCAAATGTAACATAATAAGACTGTATTTTAGTTCGTTGTTGAAGTTATAGGTAACTCAATTTGTGTGTTATAGGTAACTCAGTTTTTGTATTATGAATCTTTTGATTTTTATTTAGTTTTCCAATAAAGGATTTAATTTTATTACTAACACAGTGACTTCTTATTTTCTGGGAATATTAAAATATATGGCATGTACCTTACTTAAAGTGGTCAGGTAATGAGGCGTTTTTTGACAGCTGTTTTTAAGTGAAAAGTTCTGTCAACAATGTCAATGAACAATGTCTCCATACTCATGTGACATTGCCCAAGTCCCCGAAATAATGTCGTAAGTGGTATTTACATAATAAAATAAAAAATATTTTACAAGCAATAACGTATTAAGTGGCACATCCAACATAAACGAAATGTCAAAGTCCAGGCACTAATGTTGGTTGTGCCACATCTGACCATATTCCGAAATTGTCGTTCAGATAATAATGTTGGATCTACCATATCCGACAAAATAGTTGCATGATTTAGTGGTTAACTATGTTGCATGTGCAGTTTCTTATATTTCCTATGCATTTAAGATTAATTTGCATATACTACTACGTCAGGTAAATAATATTTATTTGCCATACCAAATTTGGTTAAGGTACATTGACTATTGTTCACTTTATTTATATTTTAAACTTTGAACGGCTGTACCCTAAAGCATCGAATTTTCAGATACGGCTATGTTAATTGCTACAGTCGATATATACATACACATACCTAATGTCATTAAATAATGTTACGCTAATTTAAACTTTGGTGTAAACAAAATAAGATCGTTCGTGGTTTGACGACCTCTGTGGCGCAGTGAGCCAAGGACCGGCTAAGACGCAGATGGTTGCGGGTAGGTTTCCCGCCGCGAGACAAATGTATGTATGATCTGCAAGTATTTGTCTCGAGTATGGGTTATGTATAATAAGTAGGTATGTATTTATTTACACAAAAAAAGTGTAAATAAGTAGCACATTAGTCATGTCATCATAATGGTATAACACAAGTGCTGCTTACCTTGGGGCCAGATGATGCTATTTATTAATTATTGATTATTTATTTATTATTTAATAAATTTTAGCTAGATCGTCGGTCAAGATGACATAATCAACACCAATACCTAAATAAATTCGCAAATGGCCTACTAGTGCGTACTCACTAGACAGTAGGCCTAACTAGCGGTTCACGGCCATTACAGCCATAAGGTCATGTTTGTATGTTGGTATGGTGTCGTTGCCATGCGTATTAAAACGACAACAGATTTTGACTTGCCGTTGTGTGGAATCAGAGCAGTTCTTTTTTAATTTTGGCGCCCTTTCAACTTATCGCTCTTTCGTTCATTTCATTTAATTTAAGTTCACTCTAGTTTGAACCTTATTCCCATTATAATAGAAGAAACTTTTTGACCCATGAGTCATTCCTTTATGATTGGCAGTTCGATAACCAATCAGGAAAAGATAAAAAAATATCGAATCAGTGGCTAGCAAAGTCAGTGTTATGATGAGCTAAGATGATGTCATTTACGGATAATTTTATACCAGTATGTTTTACGGACTGCTGTGAAAATACCTGTAGAAATTGTGAAGTTCACAAGCTCTGTTAAATGATGTGAAATGTTCGGCATTATTTATTTATTTTCGAACACGAAAATGTCATTATACTTAAATGTGTGAATCAAATACATGGTACCAATTTACCTACTAAAGAAATATACCACCTATTGCTATACTATTGCACAATTATGTATTCGAGGAATGCGAATGTAGGTAGGTACCTAGTCTCCTTGCGAACCTACATTCTTACTAACGCTAGATATCACCTAGGTAGTCTAGGTACCTACTTATCTATCTACTAAGTAATTAGTTGTGGCCTGTGGCTAAAACAAACTACTCCTGGCTATGTAGAAGTACAAGGAACAAAAACTAGTATCGCTTAGATGACTAACCTACCTATACACAGTTGATTTGACAAAAAAAAAAATTCTATATTTTATTTTCAGGGTTTAAGAATGGCGCCGCTGGTATTAGAAGGAGATACACTAGGCCAGAAACATCAACATTACAACAAGTTGGTTCATGAAGCAGTCTTAAACAAACATGCAATAGAAACGTCACTGTCTGGAGATGACGATATTCAAAACCTGCTGAAAATCGACGTCGCCTGCAAAACCAGAAATGTTGAGTTCCTCCTACAAGTGCTGAAAAGCGAAGACTTGCTTTACGTATCAAGAGCTATCAAAAACTGCCAATGGCTCGTCACGGAGAAACAATATTCCTATATCGTGAATCCTGAATATTTACACACACATCTGTCTCCCGAGATGACCACAAGAGCGTTTAATAAGCTGATGCTAAGCATAAGACTCAATTTGAAAGATGAAGATCGTGCTGAAGGTTTCTACAAGTATATTGCAGAAAGAAACCGTAAAACTTCATTTAAATGGTTACAACACTGTTCAGTAAACTTCATTGAGAATGAAATAAAACAACATGGTGAAAATATTCCCGACCACATATTACGCAGACTCGTTGAAAGATCTTTGTCTATTTTTGTGACATTCTTGAAAACCACATTCTACAGTAGATATAGACTAATGATGGATACCATTTTTCTTGTCAGCATTGATACGGAAAAATATTTAGATGCAATAGAGAGTATTGATAATAACTATCTAGGTATCAAGTACAGTCCAAGAGCAACCACAACTTTAATGACAAGATGCCCAAATCGTATTTTAGATAAGTTTGAGTTTTACTTAGGTAAACTTCATTTACCTACATTCGCCAAACACTTGAAAGAGAAACACGATATCGAAACACTCCTGTTGAAACATGCAGAAAATGAAAAATTGAAATGGTTCTATACATATTCCAATCTGGAACACTTCATTAAACACATGTCTAAAGAGAGCAGATACGAGTTTGTTAAAAAGATCTTTATCGATAAAGAACGTTTGAAAAGTCAAGAAGATGTATCAGAAGATTGCGTACCTTATAGTTGTGATATGCCGATTGCACGATGTGGAATGAATTTCAAACTAAGTACCAATAACCAAAATACATACCAATGGTACAAATTTGCTCCATTTGACGTGGCATTCACGGATTTAAAGAAACTTATTCGAGCAGAGTCATCACCTACCGTCCGAAACATGATGCTTCAAGTACTGCTTACATGTGCCGGCCAGAATATGACACACATACGTACAGTGTTAAAATACTACCACCAGAAACACATCAACGAACCCTTCAAGTTCAAAATTCAGTTTGTGAATACTTTTGTATCAAAAAGAGATAAGTACTTATAAGTTTGATGATGAAACTTGGAGTTTGTTAAATCAAATATACCAAAGTATGGAAGTTTATATTGAGTCAGAAAACAGCACACAATCATGCATCAAGTCCATTATTGTACGTCATATTGTGCGAGGTGAAAAAGTACCAGACATAATCAACAAAAAATTCGTATTTGGTAGTTTGAAAGAATATCGACACAGAATTAAAAAACAGGAAGAAAAAGATGCAGTCTTCGCTTATTTATACGAAATCTTACTAGCAAAAAATCAAGCTCAAAAGATATCAATTCAATCAGAACTAGAAGATGCGATCGAACTTTGTACAAATCTTTTTAATCTTTTGAATGACTGGGAAAAAGACTTACAAAATTATCCTTACGTTATAAAAAGAGTGAAAGACCTAATAAAAATCAAGCAAGAAAACTCGTGGGATACACCAATGAATTCGCTTTACGATGACATTGGCAACAAATCCTGGAAAAAAGATATGTTCGAAGAATCGATTTCATTGAGCCCAAGCGAAGATGTGTGTGTGAATGCGTTGAAGCATGATCCTGGGCTGTTATTGCGACACAAAGTAGAGATTGAAGCTATGTTAAACAACGACGCTTTATCATTAACAGGCCTGCTAAGTAAAGTAAAAATCTACTGGCCAGATTCTCTAGCTGAGGATTGGAAAAAAATATACTTTAATCGCCTTGAACAACCTAGAGGATACAAAAGCACTGCAATCGGCCTCTGCACTCTTCTCAACCAAACACAATTAAACGATGTAGCGAAGAAATATGCTCCTTCAGAAAATAAGATTGATTGGAATGAAATCAATGAACACGTTCTCAATCTCCAGAAGCAAATAGCTAAGAACATGTCTAAGGCTAGACCTTTATTGCCTCTTGAAATTGTATTATGCTATGCCAGAGGAGACTATTTACAGTTTGTAGTGCCCACAATTAACTCCATTCTAAGTCAACTGAGTGCAAGCAAAACCCGAGTATATTTACCAAAACTGTTGGAAGCACCAGTTTCATTACAAAAGTTTGGTGTTCGCCTCGCTTTCGACAAACTCAATTCGATGGAACTAAAACCTATTTTCACTGAAATTTGGAATTCTACGAAAAACTCAACCATTCGGACAGTACTTTTCACGCAAACGCATGCTCTTTTAAGCAAAGAGCAAAATGCGGCTTTTATCAACGACATATGGGAACTCCTGAGTATGTTCATTGATAATTTATCGTCCGAGGAAAACAGTCTGATATACAAGAAATTAGGTAAAGCACCGAATGCACCTGCGAGTATTCGACCTCAGTTTTTTATGAAAAGTTACACATTCTTGAAGTCTTTACCTGCGAAAGCTAACTGTGAATCAATCATACGTGATATGGAGTACAATACCCCTGATATTATGGAATCCTTAGATGATGACTTTGTCATGAATATCATGTTAAAAAATATAGATAAGAATTTTACGAAGTGCCATGACACGATGTATGAAAAAGTAAGAATGATTACATCATTCGTCTTAAGTTGCAAAGATGAAAACACAGCTGCTCAGCGGTATGAACTGTTTCTCGGTCCGCTACTAGACCGTAATTTGCCGTTGTGGAATGAAGCTCATGATGGAAAATACCATGTTAAGATCAATCTAAAGGAAATTCTCACTAAACTTTTTTACTACATTGATGTTTACAACATTAACAAGAAATTGCACATTCCTGTTGAAACTTTTCAAAAGATTCAATCAAAACTAGAAGGAGAATTATCACCACAAAAAGACTACGTGTTCCTCACATCTTGTAAAATGGCGGTAGAGTTTATAAAATTATTGGATAAACACAAAGACGCATTAAACAAGTTAAGCATAGAAGAGATGAATGAATCACAACATCATGAAAAACGTGCGGAATCGTACAGAGAAATCCACACGGTTATAGCCCCGTATTTTGCAAAGTACTGCGTTCAATTGTTGAACGAAGACTTGAACCATTTCTATTCATCGATTTTCATTCTGTTTTCTCAGGGGTTCGAGGATTTTTTTAATTTGTTTTTGTCGCGTTGGATTTCACAAAAAGCGGATAACATGTTGTACTTGAAATGGATATTGCAAAGTAGTAACAACAAAGAAGTATATTTGGCAGTCTACCCTTTGTTGCCGCTATTTTTGGTAACGCTTTATACTGACGACGAGATTACAAAAATGAACGAAATACGTAAAATACTGTTCGCGCATCCTTCGGAAGAATTGAAAATGCATTATTTTGATCTGTACAGGACGGCTGAAGCTGAAGACTGGATCGAAGCCAGCAAGTTGCCAAACCTTTAATATAATGTGTGTATTATAATATAACATACCATGTACAATCGTCTATCGTTTCCTTATGTTAAAATAATAGGTGCCCACACATTTTCGCCACTTGGTATTTTTTAAGCAATTACAATTACTTTTAGTACCTTCGCTTCATATCTACAATACAAAAATTCTCTCTTTTATTTCAAAATAAAAATGTTATGTTGCATTATATTTTAGTTCAATCACAGATAACTAATACTATGTTTAAATAACAAGTTACAACCCTGAATGCAATATTAAGTAGTATACCAAAGAATTTGTAAGTTCGTACATCATCAAACGAAATTATTTAGGTACACAAATATCTTAGGTTGGTACAAACGGAGTTTGTAATTGAATTAGTTAAGTTGTAGATATTTATTTATTCTTAACTAGCTGCTGCCGGCGGCTTCGCGCGCTTGGTGCCTACATAAGAAGTTGCCTTATCCTATGTCCTTATCCAAGGTCCAATCTTTCTCTATACCAAAATTCATCAAAATCGGTTCAGCTGTTCAGGTCTGAAAACGTAACAAAAGGACATACAGACAGAGTTACTTTCACATTTATAATATTAGTAGGGATGGTGCACCCCGCGCCTGCCGACCGCTGCCAACCAGGACGAAACGTACGGCCCGCCAGAGCGGCTTTTGAAATCTCTGAAATCTTCTAGGATATCAGATCCATTTACACCATTTCAATGAAATGCTGTTAAGAGCAGTTTTGATCTACATTAATGTACAACATATGTAATGTATTTAATTGGATAAGGAACAATACAGTATTGTATAAAACAGAATAGCTTAGTAAATAACACATTTTTTTTCCAATATGTAAAAGATAAAAATGGTTACTCTGGGTTATCCTTAGGAGATAAATATATTACATAGCGGATTTTTATTGATCTTTTTAAGATATACAATTCCGTAGTACATTAATTTGATCTAGCTCGTAAGCTTTATAATAATAATAATAATCAAAATTGCTGAACAATGCACACAACACCATCAAGTCACAAACTATGCATAGCTTAGTTTTTAAAACCAAACTTAAATTGTGTCAAAATAATCAGACCCAAATAAAAATATATATCCTCGCGAAGCATCACACGGCAAAAAACTTTAGCATGTTTTTGAAAGACACTAATAAGCTCAAAAGCCGAGCGTCCCCGTGAGCGTGGAAGGTGTAAGCGACCCTGTCCAAATTGGAGCACTTTAGAGTGAAATCTTCGCTAGGGCCTGGAAGTGTTGGCTCGCAGCCGCCTACTGGGGATCAAATTTTCCGGATCTCAGCAAAGGAAGTTTCACGGATAGTGAAAAGCATGAATCTAGGTAAATCCCTTGGTCACGACTCTTTATGTTTTGAACATCTCAAGGACCTCATTTCTCACGGGTACTCGCCATGCTTTTCACTTTCTGTATCGGCTATTCCTACCTACCTGAGGAGATGATGCGGACTCTTGTTGTTCCCATTATCAAAAATAAAACTGGAAATGCTTATAATCTAATCTAGTTTAGGTAACTAAAGACCGATATCACTAGCTACTATAATAGCTAAGGTGCTGGATAGTGTGATTGATAAGTCTTAGTCTTATCTTAGTGTACATTTAAACTCACACGATGCCCAGTTCAGGTTCAGGCCCAGGTTGTCCACTGAATCAGCCATACTAAGCCTCAAACACACCCTCCAGTACTATACTAGCAGGAACACACCTGTTTACGCGTATGCCACCAGATCAAAAGCGTTCGAAAGGTCTAAGAAGCAGGCCTGCTTCTGCCACAGGTTGTGGCAGAAGCTGTCGGGTGATACTGGGCTGCCGTCTGAATTGGTGGAGCTCTTTAAATATTGGTATGGCAATCAATTTAACAATGTAAGGTGGTCAGGGTCGCTATCAGACACGTACAGGCTGGAGTGTGGGTTGCGGCAGGGTGGAATCACTTCGCCGCGACTCTTCAACCTGGATCGTTTAATTCATGAGCTCAGTGGCGCCAATATTGGATGCTCTGTTGACGGAGTAACTGTCAATAACAAAAGTTACGCTGGCGATATGGTGTTGCTGAGCCCATCGATCAGTGCCCTAAGAAGACTTGTTGGAATCTGTGAGCGTTATGCGGAGGCTCATGGGCTCAGATATAACGCTGGCAAGAGTGAGGTGATGGTTTTCAAAGCCTGATCAAAAACTTATTCCACAGTCCCATCAATTTTGCTGGCGGGCAGTGAGCTCACGCGGGTGTCCGAGTTCAAATATCTGGGCCACTGGGTCACCGAGACTTTCTCAGATAACATCGATATTGATAGGGAGCGAAGGGTATTATCAGTCAAAGCAAACATGTTGGCCCTTAGTATTGCACTGTGCAGTACGGCTGTAAAATCAAATTTGTTTGAGGCGTACTGCCAGTCTTTTTACACGTGCAGTCTATGGGTTACTGTACTAAGTGCTGCTGCCCTCGAGTCCTGTACAATAATAGCCTCCGGGTGCTGTTGAGGCTGCCATAATTCTGTAGCGCATCGGGGATGTTCGCGAACGCACGCGTCGATGACTTTTATGCAAGATGCAAGATCATCCGCAAGAGAACGTCGTCCCTGATGCTTCACGTGAGGGATATCTGCACCAACAGATATCTGCAACTTATAGCAGGAAGGCTGGACACTGACTGCATCTTCATGAAGCACTGCACCGAGGTGCACCATTCACACCGGTGATGTAATGATGTAGTACATGCAGTCTATATTTTAATTTCTTTGTTTTATTTATGTTCTGTATGTTTTAAAATATTATTATGATAAATATGGCTCTAATTTGTACATATACTTATGAAGGCTGAAATAAATGAAATTGAATTGAATTATGGTGATTAGATGACTGATAGAATACTTTTATATTTTTAAATACATAATAATGATACTTTATAACACCCAGACACAGAACAAACACCAGCCAACGTTTGCGATTTAAGCGCACAAAAATATGTTTGTTAGGACATCACATTACAAATCTTTGAATTTTTTGGCTTTTCTGTACCTACTATAATATGCATGTATTATACACACAAACCTTCCTCTTGAATCACTCTATCTGTTGCTGAAAACTGCATTAAAATCCGTAGAGTAGTTTTAAAGATCTAAGCTAACAAACAGCGGAAGCGACTTCATTTTATACTACTCGTATGTATTAAAGATGACTTATAAATATGTACCTATGCAACTACAATAAAACGACCACTATGAGAAAAATTTGGCAAATTTGACATTAGAATTTATGGCAAACGAGGTTATCCCTTTTTACGTTTCCTGTAATTTTCTGATTGCCTTCATAATTTTCGCTTTGGTAAGTATAATTAATAATAATAATAAAAGTAATAAAATTATTTATTTCTCCACGCAATGGGGTTATTGATTGGGATAAATTGCAATCCTCGTCATTTCCTGCCTGTAACATTGAAATCAATTATCATGCAAAACAAATGCGTTATCTGTAATACCTACTTAATACTCAAGGGGTAGGTAAAGAGACGACGTAGGTTTTTACCATTTTAAGGGTTCCGCAGTGCACAAGCAACATAATAGTTTCGCTACGTCCATCTCTCTGTCTCTGTCTGTTTGTCCGCCCTTAACCTTGAGCTTGCTCGCAGACTAATAGTTATATCGTGATTAAATTTTTCATACTTAATTTTCCCTACAAAGTCATATAAACATAGGTTATTTTATTGACGTGACAACGTCTAATAAATCGATGAACGCTGGCTGCACGCACGAAAAAGGATGAATCGTTGTCTTTTACGCTCATTGTAACGAGTGAGAGCGCTGCACGAGCGAGCGAAAGACACGCTCGGCTTGAGCGTTCGGCTTGTTGTCACGTTAAACTATCGTCCGTAAACCGACTTTACAGACAACCAATTTTTGTCTATTGTAACATGTTGTTACAAATAAAAACTTGCTCTATTCTATGATAAAATAAAAACCAAAAAGATCGGTTTGTGGACACTTCTCCCACATGAAAGAGGAGTTGATTTTATTAGATTTTACTACCCCATCGTGTGGCATATCGTTAGATAGGTTTTTTAAGATACCTATGGATAATGATAGTTTTTCGATTTGATAGTACCTTACCAGTTTTTAAAAAAATATTATTCTCTGCACTCTCACACTAATCTACCTCCTATTATATTAAATGCTATTCAATACAGTTATGCTAAGCTATTGTTAGCGAATAAGGGCGTTAATAAATGTATTTATCTGGTGTTTTATCAAGCAATAAAGTCCAATCTGACCAAAGTTATTGAAATATAATACGTTTTCACGCCAAAACCGGTGATCCGATTTTGGTGAATTTTGGAATAGAGATAGATGGGACCTTGGAGAAGGACATAGGCTATTTTTATGGAGGTACCACGTGCATAGCCGCGGGCAGCAGCTAGTCATCCATAAATCAATGTACATAGGTATATTATTAGAAACTTGTGTATGCAAGAGTTCAGAAATGTCCTGACCCAATAACTGCAATACAATTCCAAGCGTTTGATAGCTTGGATTTGTCTTGCAGTTATTGGGTCTACAGGCCGGCCGAAGAGAGTGAAATTTGCGCAATTCTGCAGGTAGGTAGGTATAGCTACCCGCCTAGGTGCCTATACGAACTTTTATTTGCAAACACATGTCTTACTGCCTAGTCAGTGTAAAACTACAACCCCTATTTTGAAACGTATTCCTTGTGGTGCTCGTATCTCTGTCGCCATCTCAGGCCAGATAGATAAATGGCCTGAGATAAAACAGTAGCGACAGAGATGTTTTATCTCAGGCATATGCAGTTCGTGCAATACGGTGGCTTACTGATGAAGCTACAGCTAGACAAGTTTATTTCAGTTACTTCCATAGTGTTATGTCATACGGCATCATTCTCTGGGGGAAAGCAGCTGATATTGGTAAATTATATGTTATTCAAAATAGGGCAATACGTGCCATTTATAGAATGAAACCACGAGAATCTTTGAGAGAAATATTCAAAGAAATTAATATTCTCACAATAGCTTCACAATATATATATGAAATTTTTTATAAAAATAGAGATGGGATTCAGCAAAATAGTGACCTTCATAGAATCAACACTAGGAATAGTCATAAATTATACATCCCTAGGTTTCGACTAGAAAAAGTAAATAAGTCCTATGAGGAACATGGTGCGCTTCTATAATAAGCTTCCTGAAAATGCTACTCAACTAACTATTAAGAAATTTAAAGCATACATAAAAGGTAGTCTTTTGAAGAAAGCTTATTATAATATAAATGACTATATTAATGATAAGAATGCATGGCCTCATGTCGCTCTGCCGTCAGACAGTTAACCGACACACTTGAAATGTATAAACTCTCTTGTATTAGTATTTCGTAGTTTAAGGTAGTTATAAGATGGATCATATAAAAAAGCGCTAGTACCAAGACGAGTTTCTTGCCAATTCTTCTCGGGCTTGGGTTAGGATGAATTGGCACCTTAATTCACCTAGTATGTAAGACGTTTCAAAGTGATCCTTGTGATTGTATTGAATAACGTATCTTTTGACTTTGACTTTGACTTGACATTAGGAATGTTGTATCTAAATATACGAAGCAAGCATGGGAACATTTACTAATTTTCCCCTATAGTGTATCCACAAACAAATTCAAAATCTCCCAAACTAGTCTCCGAGTCTGCTATCTACAAACTTGTAGAAAGTAAACTTAGCGATGATGATATTAAAGGTGCCTCCCGTATTTTATTTTCTAGTGACACGATAGCTCCAAATTCTAATGACACTCTCAAATCTCTTGAGATTAAGCACCCTCTTCCAGGGTCCAACTTTCAACTCCCCGATCCACCGCAAGAGAGTGATGACGCTGTTGATGCGACCAGCTAGGACGTGCTCGGTGCCGTCATGTCATTCCAGAATGGCTCTGCCGGCGACCTGGAAGCTGTGACTCAACAACATCTAAAGGACCTGCTGTCTGGCGGTTCGGGCCATGCCGATGAAGTTCTTCTGGAAGATATGACGGCCCTGATCAACCTGATGTTGTCAGGTCAAGTCAACAGCAAGATCACCGTACAGGGAGATACGGTGCGAACCTATGCGCACTCAAAAAGAAAGTCGGCGGAATCAGACCCATAGCCGTGGGTACCACCTACCGCCGCCTAGCAGCTAAAGTCTGCTGTCGGAAAAAAGCTGCATATCTCGGTGACTTTTTCCGACCTGTTCAGCTAGGCTTTGGTTCGCGTTGCGGCTGTGAAGCCGCAGTACATTCTCTTCGTACATTTTTGGGTCAAAATTGCGGTGAGGTAATTTTAAAGGTGGATATTAAAAACGCCTTCAATTCCGTAGATAGGGGTGTCTTGCTTAAAGAAATTAAAAACAAAATATCCCGAAATTTATCCATTTTTTTGGCAGTGATATGGTTTACCGTCTAAGTTGATCTATAGTGACAATATTATTTCGTCTGCCGTTGGATGTCAGCAAGGCGACCCCCTTGGTCCAGCCATTTTCAGCCTTGCCATCCATCCGATTATTCAACGTCTCCAATCTAAACTCAATGTTTGGTACTTGGATGACGGAACTTTAGGTGGAAATATGGACACTGTTTTTGGTGATCTAAAGCTCATCAGTGACAAATTTCGGCAAATTGTTTTAGAGCTAAATTATTCAAAATGCGAGCTTTACGTTTCGGACACTTGTTTGGATAAAAATTCAATTGTTTCAAAATTCAACAGTTTGCCTCAAATATTACAGTTCTTGATAAATGTTCACTTCGCCTCCTCGATTCACCAATTCTTGACGAGTCTTTTCCCACCTTCATAGATGAGAAAATTTAAAATTTTAGCAAAACCTCGGACAGATTGTTAAAAATTAATAGTCATATGGCTTTTACAATTCCCATGCTTTGTCTTTTTGTACCAAAATTTACCTACGCTTTAAGATGTTGGCAACTGTGGAAACACAGCGAGCTGGTGGAAGGCTTAGACAACATAATAAAAGACACTTTATCGTCGGTTTTGAATATCAATCTGGATAACAAGGCATGGCTGCAGGCCTCCCTACCTGTCAAATTGGAGGCTTAGCTTAATGTCAAGTGTTGCCTACCGGCGTTCTTTTCTTCTGTCTACAGTACTAGTAATTTAGTTGAAATAATTCTAATTCCGTCTTTTCCGGCTAGTTCTGGCATCACTCATAAAATTTCTCATCTAGACGAAGCAAGAAACGCTTGGAGCAGTGCTTGCTCTAATTCTACTCCCCCCAACGGTTTTTACCTTTGCAATTAGATCGTGATATGCAAACTCTCGTTCAAGCTCTCGAGCGCTGAATTATTTGATTCCACAACCACCACGGCATCCGAGTCGTCGTCAGTTAATTCTAATAAAGGGACGTGGTCGTTGTCGTCACTTGATTTAGCGTCAGCAAAACCGGTTATCGATTCCATTGGTTCTTCAATTATTACATTACTTTTCTTGTAAAAGAAATCAACAATCGGAAGTTGAAGAGCATGGACAATACAAGTTTAGTGGTAGGATGTTAGAAATTTACCAAACTCAATCATCCGAGCCGATCCGAGCTAGCTATTTGAGCTATCCCTGTCTTTTTCTAGAGTTACTCCAAATTCTGTTAATTTCAACCTTTTTTTTATTTCTGGCATATGCCGCCCGCCACCAGCCCTTTCCGCACCCTGGCGCACCATGCTCTTTAAGCGGTCGGGCTTTAGGCAATAAAATTAGAATATTTTAATAATAATTTGCAATGTATCTTTTCCCGAAAGTACCGATAGAACCGGGTTTTGGTTTTAAAAATCCCGGTCCCGAAAACGACGTAAATTTCCGGGATTTCCCGGTACTTTCGGTTCCGGGATTTCCCGGGACTATTCACTAATTGGAACATTATTAGATCCTACAACATTTCGAGTTGCAATTTGTCAAGCGCGGTTCTGCGCCCCTCATCAGTGCCAGTGTGGTACAGCGGTCAACCAGCTTGGTCTCCATGGGTTATCGTGCCATAGGGCCGCCGGTAGGATTGCCCGCCACGCCAGTCTAACGATATCATTCGTCGGGCCTCACCAGCGTCAACGTACCAGCTATTCTCGAACCCAACGGTCTAATACGTAATGATGGTAAGAGGCCTGATGGTATGACTCTTGTCCCTTGGGAGATGGGTATCCCTTGCAAAAGAACATACTGATTATCAGGATTCATGCAGATACTCCCCGGAACAAACAATGGTCCGGAGTATTCGTCATCTGTCCGTAAGTTCACGCTATTTAATCCTACCTGCGTTGTAACATCGGAATAGCAGTAAAGTTTTACTCTTTCTGCCTCCGAATCATCGCAATACAATCTTAAAGTAGATTTTGTTTTATGAGCCACTACAGTTGGTAATTCTAGACTTCCGTATATAATAAATGATCCTTAACAACATAAGCTTCGATGTCTGCCTCAACTGCGTCGACTATAATATTTACGACAATTTTGCCCAAAGGTACCACGCTTCCGGAAGCAAAACCCTTAATAATGGGTAAACCAAACTTGAGCAAAGGCATCTGAGATTCATCTGCTACACTTTTGCGAACTGATGTGCATTGACTACCGAAGTCAGTGTGTGCAGAACGTTTAGGTTTAGGTTTAGGTTATTTAAGGTTATGGACTTTAAGTACTTGCCGTCTATTTGATTTACAGGTGCGATTCTTAAAATTTTTGCGTAGACTCCGTTATATTGATAATCTCCTTGATATTAGTATTTGATTTTCCTCGAAAATTGTTTATTTTTAACTTCGCATTTTTGGCTGTCATGTCCTCGATGAGAACATTTATCACGTCGTTTTATAGGTTTTGAACATGTGCGAGACGTGTGGCCTGTCTCAAGGCAATTATAACATTGAATTTACCTCACACCCTCTCGAGTTACCGTAGAAAATACCTTTTGAGTTCCTATATTTAGAGGTTTCTCTCCGACCTTCGTGGTAGGTTCGTGTCTGCTGCCTTGATTAACCTTGCGTACGAGTGTGTGGTTTTACTTGGAAATTTGACGAAGATATTTTAGTAACTGAGGTTTCTCGAAGCTAGAAACAACAACGGGGCATTTCGCCCCGTTATACCGCACATCTTTACCAATCTTGCCTTGTCTTGATAATAGTTTTCCAACTATTCTTCTCGTCTGCTTCTCCTTTCTAAAATTTCTGATAGTCGGTCAGCGTAAATTCGATCATCAGGAAAAGCTTTACGTTTTTTATTTTGCCATTCTTGCCAACTCAGATTGATAATAGTCCGGCCCTGGTACCATTTTTTTGGCATGACCAGCATATTTTGGGATAAAATAGAAAATAACTTGTCTGTCACTCCATTTGTAAATTCTGGCCGTTTCGTTAACTTTACGTATCCAGTTAACAGCAGACTGGTCATTTGTATTCGGGTTAAATTCAGGAATCACCGAATTTACCGAAGTTTAGTTTTACCGAATAATCGTGCGTATCTTGAATATCGGCGTCTTTTCCGGTATTTATTTTGCCCAGACCTTCTACGCGTCGGTCTTGCTTTGTATAAGTCTCATTCAGATGAAAGTGAGTCAGAAGAGTTTGCAGAACGTTTTCTTGAACCGAGAGCGCGTGTCATCAATAAAATACTCGCTACCTACTTTCTGTTGACTTGAAGTAGAAGTAGATGAGCGTCGCCGATGGTTAGTATGTCTTCGCGTTTTAGTTCGCGAAGATCTACTGTCAGTACTTTCGACAAAGGGCTGGCGACGTCGCGATCGACTACGGTACGGCTTCACATTATTTTGCCTATCAAACAGCACGGTGTGTAGTGCGACCTCTCTGAAGAGGGTATAGTCTCAGAAAAGCTAGTTTAGTGTGGAGCCTATATGCATGTGGTTGAACAGTGTAACAAATGTAATAGAGTAACCAAAATGTTTTGGTAAAGGAAGAAACAAACAAACAAAACTATTAATCAATAGATCATGATCATGAGTTATTCCGAGTCATTGATGATCTTTAAATGTTTTTGACGTGACAGCGTCTAATAAATCGATGAACACCGGCTGCACGTTCGAAAAAGATGATTAATTGTCCCGTTACGCTCATTGTAACGTTAACGTTAAGCTCATTGTAACGTTACGATCGGAGCGAGAGCGCTGCACGAGCGAGCGAAAGGCACTATCGGCTTGAGCGTTCGGCTTGCGTTAAACTATACGTTAACCAGGGGTCGGCAACCGGCGGCCCGCGGGCCGCATGCGGCCCGTAGACTATCTCGGTGCGGCCCGCAACCCTGAGGTCCGTAAGAAAAAAATAAAAAGGCCATATAAATTCACTAGAATTTATACGGCCATGCTGCTGGGCAATGAGAGTATTCTTGAAAGCTCGCTCCCACGCGGGGTGATAAAAATGTACCTCTATTTCATTTCTTAAGAACTGTTTATCAAGACTGTGATGTTATGTATTGTTTCTACCGAAAATAAATATTTGCTGTACTTATTCAATTCTTGGCAATTTCTTTTGCGTTTATCCACCGCACGTGCGGCGGCGGGCGGCTCCTTTGAGACAATAGGCGGGGCGGCAGTCTTTGATTAGACGCAGGTGTGCGGCGGCGAAAAAATTCAAAGCGACCGGTTTTAGTTAAAATCACAGCCGCGCGCAGCTCTCGCCACATTCGGTTGTGGAAATTCGCCGGAAACTCACGTCTCATCTGGTTGCTAGCTACGCGTTTCGTTTCACCTTTCTTCCCTTCGCTGATAGCTTCTCACGCACGACGTATGAGGTAAGTTGTATGCACTCGCGAGCATTTTGTTTTATTTTATTTACTGCTTGTTAATGTGAACCTTCAGATTGATGGGTAAATGTTATAAGGACGGGGATAGTAGTTACATGACATGAAGTTAGTTACGAGTGTGTCATGTTTTAATTATTATTTGAATGTGGAGTTGAATTTGTAGGTGCTAACTGGAACATATAATTTTACAACGAATTTAATTTTTTTCATTATTGTTACAGAATAATTATATAAACATGGCTTCAAGAAAAAGGAAGATAGAAGAAGAAAAAAGAGTTTTTAACGAATTATGGACAGAATTATACTTTTTTATCGAGTTTAAAGGAAAACCGTTATGCTTGATTTGTCAAAAGAGTATTTCTGTAGTAAAGGAATATAACCTAAAGCGACATTACGACACCGAGCACAAAGCTAAATTTGACTGTCTTGAAGGAGAAATACGGAAAAGGAAAATTTCCACTTTGAAATCGTCATTACAAAATCAACAAAACATATTTAAGGTTGTGGCAGACAACAGCGAATCGAATGTTCGGGCCAGTTACAGGGTAGCAGAGATTCTTGCAAAAAGTGGACGTCCGTTTACCGATAGTGAATTAGTAAAAGAGTGTGTCTTAGCTATCGCAGAAGAAATATGCCCAGAGCAGAAAAAAATGTTTGAAAGTCTTAGTCTCTCTGCAAGAACTTGCACCCGACGTACTGAAGACTTGGGTGCTAATTTGTGTGAACAACTCAGGGATAAGGCGCAGTCTTTCGACTGCTTCTCTTTAGCGATGGATGAAAGTACGGACGTGTCGGATACAGCACAGTTACTCATATTTGTACGCGGCATTGACGAAAACTTTACTATTTACGAAGAGCTTGTGAAAATGTGCAGTTTGAAAGGTACAACTACGGGAGAAGATTTATTTCACCATGTGGAACAAGCTCTTTTCTTTATTCATTGCAATTAAGCTGGGAAAAGTTAACAAGTGTCACTACCGATGGAGGCAAGAACATGAGCGGTCAAAACAAAGGTGTTGTTGGGAGAATCATCAGCAAAGTGAAAGATTCTGGATCTACTGTGCCATTGATTTTTCACTGTATTGTCCATCAAGAGGCATTGTGCTCCAAAGTTATATCCTGGAAAGAAATAATGGATACTGTAACATCCACTGTTAATTTTATAAGAAGAAATGGGCTCACACACCGTCAGTTCCAAAAGTTTTTGGAAGATCTGGAAGCTGAACATGGTGACGTGGTTTACTACTGTGAAGTGAGGTGGCTCAGTCGAGGTGCCGTTTTGGAACGGTTTTTTGATTTGAGGAAAGAAATTGGCAACTTCATGGAGATGAAAGGAAAGCCAGTAGAAGAGCTTACTAACAAACAGTGGATTATCGATCTTGGTTTTTTGACTGATTTGACTAAGGAACTGAATCAGCTCAACAAACGCTTGCAGGGAAAAAATAAATTGATTTGCGATATGTATACAGATGTAAAGTCATTTGAAATGAAACTGAAACTGTTTATCAAGCATATTGATGAAAAAAAGCTTGACCATTTTCCTAATTGCAAGAAAGCCGTGGAAGAAGCTGGAGATAATTTTGTGTGGCAAAATATTACAATGAGAAACGTGTTAACACAACTACAAACTGAGTTTGTAAATCGATTCACCGACTTTAAAAAGAGCTCCCTTAACATGGAAATATTCCAAAACCCTTTTGCAATTGATATTAGTGAGATACCAAGCAATTTGCAAATGAACATAGTAGATTTGCAAAGTAATAGCACACTTAAAACGGCATTTAAGGAAAGCACTGACTTGATACAGTTCTACGGAGGTTTGAGTTCTGAAAACTTCAAAGAATTGAAAAAGTTTGCTCAGCAGATAATAACTATGTTTGGTAGTACATATTTGTGTGAGCAGACTTTTTCAATTCTCAACTACCGCAAAAATAAGAATTGTTCGCGGTTAACGGATGAACATTTAGACGCGATACTGCGCGTGTCTACTACTAAAATGAAAGCAGACGTTAAAAAACTTGCAAGTCAAATGCAGCCTCAAAAATCTCACTAGTTCTTACTTTTATGTTAGTATAGTAGTTCAATTAAAAAAGACATAATTGTATGAATATATATGCGTTTTATTTCAAATATTAAAAATACATGCCCGAACATATAAATATAAGTGCGGCCCGCACTGATACTCTGGCAACATATGTGGCCCGGCTATAGCATAAGGTTGCCGACCCCTGCGTTAAACTATCGTCCGTAAACCGACTTTACAGACAACCAATTTTTATTTTTTTTATTTTCATGTAGGTAAACTAGGTGGTCATCATTAAATATTGAATAAACATTGATGGTCTATCCAGACACCACCATTTAAGATACTTTTTAACACCAGGACAGAATAATCATTATTATAATCACGCAAATGTTTGTCCTGGGAGGGAATCGTACCGATAACCTACAGCGTAGAAGGCTACCGCTGAGCAAATGAGCTCAGAGGCCTGTATTTATTTAATAATAAACAGTTTTTTAAACATAAACCTATTAGCAAAGTATTCAATGTAACTAAGTACAAAGGTAACAAAACAATTGGTCTATTAGCACCTAGGCTTTTAACATTGACATTTAATTTACTATATGTAATAAATTATTTTTAAGCTTTTAGAAAATCAGATCCTACCTTAGCTTTTACTGAAACAGGTAGGTTGCACTGATATGAATACCAAGCCAGTTAACCCAAACGCGGCCATTATTGGCATATAATATGCATTATTATTCACTATCGAATATATATACCTGCTAAATGTTTGCTAGGCATCATCAAATTAAACTTATGTTTCTAATAAATATAATAGTGTTAAATACAATGGTGATAAAAGTAATTTTATCACCATTGTAATTAACACAGATTCTAACTTACCTGCTATTTATTTCATTTAAACAAATGGGAATGTACTTTGTGCATAATGAGTACCCAATGACTAATGACAGATCCCCCAATAAAAGTTTGAATAAAAGATTGTAAAAACAAAATTCTTATCTCCTCCAGCCGGCACACAATATGTAGGTAGTGTTCGGTGCAGTTTGTTTGCGAGAGAAACAAAAGAGTGTCGTTGAACTTTTGTAAGCTAGCAAAGATTTTGTTACATTGGTAGAAGGGTAGTAGGTAGGTTAGATACACAGGTAAGTAGGTACTTGCACCTTTTTGTAAACTCGCAGCAAAACAAGACGATCGTACCTTTTACAATCCTCAAATAGCCAGAACTGTGTAGACCTCTTTTTTTCTGTATGTTTTTAATCTCCGAGAAGATTGAATAAGTACCTTTCTAAGTAATACTTATCTACGTATTTACTCAAGATAACTATGAAACCATATCATGTCTAAGTATATTCTATGCAATGTATGTAATGAACAAATATAAACTGTAAACTGTACATACCTCTTATCTCAAGGAACGGTTTGAATTTCTCTATCTCTCTAACCCTCGACTCTTACGCTCCTCAGATACCAATCAACTCAAAATTCCTGTTCACTCCTCTACCTTCTATGGAAAGTCATTTACAGTGCAGGCTGTCCGCTTGTGGAACGCGTTGCCTGTAGATAACAGAAAGGCAAAGACTCTTCCCATCTTCAAAAACTTGGTCATGAAACATTATTTGTCGTGCTGTTATACGTAGTCATTTCTGTATTGTTGATTTTTATACTGTTTATCTTTATATGTATATATATTTTTATATATATATGTATATATATATATATATTTCTATTGAGTTCATATGTATGTATATATTTATATTAGTATTTGTTTGTCTTATACATATATGTAAGTATGTAATTATATAAATACACCACACCTAAATGCCCCTTCTCTGTCTATTTATAGTCCAGTCCATCCAACGGTTGCCTGGTAGAGATCGCTATTAGCGATAAGGCCGCTCATTGTATTGCCTTAAATAAGTTTAGTTTTTTTGTTACTGTAATATTCTGTGTGGTAGTCAATAAAGTGTTTTCTATCTATCTATCTATACCACCAAATTTTCATCAACGGTCATCCCGCTTCTGAACTATTAAAATCTAAACGATACAAACCGAAATAACACTCGTAGTAGATATAGATATTCCAATTCTTGTTTTAATTCAAATTAATGACAATCGTAAACACGTCCGTCTTCGTCGACTGCTGACGTCAGAATGGTGCCAACAAGTTATTGGGGTTTGGATGACAAAAGAAACACGTAATTAACGATTTGATATAACTGAATGTAATTAATCGTTATTATTTGTAGGAGAGGTGTGTGTGCTCTATGCCAGAGCTTTAACCGGACTACACAAAAGAAATAGGAACTATGCCTATTAAACCAGATCCTCTTGAGAACAATAAAGGACTATTTCAGTAAATACTTATACGTATAAAAGAGCAAACGCTAACTATATGTTAGAGTGAGATAGATTTATTTTGTTATATTCCAACACAAGTAAGTTCACATCACAATATATGTACTATTTTTATAGTAAATTAACATTACATTATTAACCTTACAACAATTTTGTTTACGAATATTTAATGGAACTAATATTCTAAATGCTAATACAAAGAACTAAAACCTATGTTAATTACTCAATTGTTTATCTTGGGAGGGGATTGAACCCTCAACCTACACCGCAGAAAGCCGAGCTACTACCAACTGAGCTGACAGGTCAGTCGTAGGTAGGTAGGTAAGTATTCCTAGTAAGAAATTACTATTTAATTCGCGGAAAAAACACGTTGAAAATACATCATGGTATTTCTGTGTGGTTTCGCCGAACTAACTAAGTCTTAGTTCATTTTAGTAACGATGCACCTAAATTGGTGTTGTATGAAACTGCGGAAAATCCAAGGAAAATCAGTACAATATAATTACGTTTTAAAAACTAAAAAGAAACCGACTTCATTGAATGAAATTTGAGCCTCTATTACATTTTTAGTGGAAAGTAGATGTATTTTGTAAATACAATATATTAAGGGTTTGCGATTAGGTCGTCTTATCGTCTTCTGAATCATCATCAATCAGGTTCTATCAAACTTATTCTAAAATATCTAATCAAACTGTAGTACCTAAGTATAATAAGGTAGATTATTTTTACCATGTGCCATAAAAGGTTGTGAATTTAAATTTAGCTATTTTACTTATTTTATAGATGAGAGATCTATTCCCTGTCTTACTGTCTTGAATATTTTTTTATTGTATTTTTTTTATTGTATTTTTTTATTAAGTAGATTAAAATAAAGGTACATACGTTTATATAAAATGAGGCTGATCTCAAATGTAACATAATAAGACTGTATTTTAGTTCGTTGTTGAAGTTATAGGTAACTCAATTTGTGTGTTATAGGTAACTCAGTTTTTGTATTATGAATCTTTTGATTTTTATTTAGTTTTCCAATAAAGGATTTAATTTTATTACTAACACAGTGACTTCTTATTTTCTGGGAATATTAAAATATATGGCATGTACCTTACTTAAAGTGGTCAGGTAATGAGGCGTTTTTTGACAGCTGTTTTTAAGTGAAAAGTTCTGTCAACAATGTCAATGAACAATGTCTCCATACTCATGTGACATTGCCCAAGTCCCCGAAATAATGTCGTAAGTGGTATTTACATAATAAAATAAAAAATATTTTACAAGCAATAACGTATTAAGTGGCACATCCAACATAAACGAAATGTCAAAGTCCAGGCACTAATGTTGGTTGTGCCACATCTGACCATATTCCGAAATTGTCGTTCAGATAATAATGTTGGATCTACCATATCCGACAAAATAGTTGCATGATTTAGTGGTTAACTATGTTGCATGTGCAGTTTCTTATATTTCCTATGCATTTAAGATTAATTTGCATATACTACTACGTCAGGTAAATAATATTTATTTGCCATACCAAATTTGGTTAAGGTACATTGACTATTGTTCACTTTATTTATATTTTAAACTTTGAACGGCTGTACCCTAAAGCATCGAATTTTCAGATACGGCTATGTTAATTGCTACAGTCGATATATACATACACATACCTAATGTCATTAAATAATGTTACGCTAATTTAAACTTTGGTGTAAACAAAATAAGATCGTTCGTGGTTTGACGACCTCTGTGGCGCAGTGAGCCAAGGACCGGCTAAGACGCAGATGGTTGCGGGTAGGTTTCCCGCCGCGAGACAAATGTATGTATGATCTGCAAGTATTTGTCTCGAGTATGGGTTATGTATAATAAGTAGGTATGTATTTATTTACACAAAAAAAGTGTAAATAAGTAGCACATTAGTCATGTCATCATAATGGTATAACACAAGTGCTGCTTACCTTGGGGCCAGATGATGCTATTTATTAATTATTGATTATTTATTTATTATTTAATAAATTTTAGCTAGATCGTCGGTCAAGATGACATAATCAACACCAATACCTAAATAAATTCGCAAATGGCCTACTAGTGCGTACTCACTAGACAGTAGGCCTAACTAGCGGTTCACGGCCATTACAGCCATAAGGTCATGTTTGTATGTTGGTATGGTGTCGTTGCCATGCGTATTAAAACGACAACAGATTTTGACTTGCCGTTGTGTGGAATCAGAGCAGTTCTTTTTTAATTTTGGCGCCCTTTCAACTTATCGCTCTTTCGTTCATTTCATTTAATTTAAGTTCACTCTAGTTTGAACCTTATTCCCATTATAATAGAAGAAACTTTTTGACCCATGAGTCATTCCTTTATGATTGGCAGTTCGATAACCAATCAGGAAAAGATAAAAAAATATCGAATCAGTGGCTAGCAAAGTCAGTGTTATGATGAGCTAAGATGATGTCATTTACGGATAATTTTATACCAGTATGTTTTACGGACTGCTGTGAAAATACCTGTAGAAATTGTGAAGTGAGCGACAATAATTTAAGGATTGTGATGTAAATAGTCAAATAATAAACTACAATCATATTCAACAAAAAGGTACTGTTTCACTTTTGTAAAATTTATTAAAATTAATGTAGGTTGTCGGTAGGTGGTTCAAACTTTGTATGAATCATGGTTATTCATGGTTTCGGTGATGAAGGACTTCATGAGTGCATGATGACATTTAATCAGTAATTTTGGGTCCCCAGTTTTCCGGTTAGTACAGCTAATACCACAATAGCATTTTTTTTGTCGATTAATAGACACTTCTCTACAGTAGTATGTAAGTACTTACACTACATACACTTTCAAGAATACTATCAGATAATTACTATTATCTATTCTACTTATCTTTGTTTGTAAGCGCGTATATGGTCTTAAAAAAAGTTTGTAAGTAGTATATCAGTCACTTGGTACCCATAACACAAGCTCTGTTAAATGATGTGAAATGTTCGGCATTATTTATTTATTTTCGAACACGAAAATGTCATTATACTTAAATGTGTGAATCAAATACATGGTACCAATTTACCTACTAAAGAAATATACCACCTATTGCTATACTATTGCACAATTATGTATTCGAGGAATGCGAATGTAGGTAGGTACCTAGTCTCCTTGCGAACCTACATTCTTACTAACGCTAGATATCACCTAGGTAGTCTAGGTACCTACTTATCTATCTACTAAGTAATTAGTTGTGGCCTGTGGCTAAAACAAACTACTCCTGGCTATGTAGAAGTACAAGGAACAAAAACTAGTATCGCTTAGATGACTAACCTACCTATACACAGTTGATTTGACAAAAAAAAAAATTCTATATTTTATTTTCAGGGTTTAAGAATGGCGCCGCTGGTATTAGAAGGAGATACACTAGGCCAGAAACATCAACATTACAACAAGTTGGTTCATGAAGCAGTCTTAAACAAACATGCAATAGAAACGTCACTGTCTGGAGATGACGATATTCAAAACCTGCTGAAAATCGACGTCGCCTGCAAAACCAGAAATGTTGAGTTCCTCCTACAAGTGCTGAAAAGCGAAGACTTGCTTTACGTATCAAGAGCTATCAAAAACTGCCAATGGCTCGTCACGGAGAAACAATATTCCTATATCGTGAATCCTGAATATTTACACACACATCTGTCTCCCGAGATGACCACAAGAGCGTTTAATAAGCTGATGCTAAGCATAAGACTCAATTTGAAAGATGAAGATCGTGCTGAAGGTTTCTACAAGTATATTGCAGAAAGAAACCGTAAAACTTCATTTAAATGGTTACAACACTGTTCAGTAAACTTCATTGAGAATGAAATAAAACAACATGGTGAAAATATTCCCGACCACATATTACGCAGACTCGTTGAAAGATCTTTGTCTATTTTTGTGACATTCTTGAAAACCACATTCTACAGTAGATATAGACTAATGATGGATACCATTTTTCTTGTCAGCATTGATACGGAAAAATATTTAGATGCAATAGAGAGTATTGATAATAACTATCTAGGTATCAAGTACAGTCCAAGAGCAACCACAACTTTAATGACAAGATGCCCAAATCGTATTTTAGATAAGTTTGAGTTTTACTTAGGTAAACTTCATTTACCTACATTCGCCAAACACTTGAAAGAGAAACACGATATCGAAACACTCCTGTTGAAACATGCAGAAAATGAAAAATTGAAATGGTTCTATACATATTCCAATCTGGAACACTTCATTAAACACATGTCTAAAGAGAGCAGATACGAGTTTGTTAAAAAGATCTTTATCGATAAAGAACGTTTGAAAAGTCAAGAAGATGTATCAGAAGATTGCGTACCTTATAGTTGTGATATGCCGATTGCACGATGTGGAATGAATTTCAAACTAAGTACCAATAACCAAAATACATACCAATGGTACAAATTTGCTCCATTTGACGTGGCATTCACGGATTTAAAGAAACTTATTCGAGCAGAGTCATCACCTACCGTCCGAAACATGATGCTTCAAGTACTGCTTACATGTGCCGGCCAGAATATGACACACATACGTACAGTGTTAAAATACTACCACCAGAAACACATCAACGAACCCTTCAAGTTCAAAATTCAGTTTGTGAATACTTTTGTATCAAAAAGAGATACTTATAAGTTTGATGATGAAACTTGGAGTTTGTTAAATCAAATATACCAAAGTATGGAAGTTTATATTGAGTCAGAAAACAGCACACAATCATGCATCAAGTCCATTATTGTACGTCATATTGTGCGAGGTGAAAAAGTACCAGACATAATCAACAAAAAATTCGTATTTGGTAGTTTGAAAGAATATCGACACAGAATTAAAAAACAGGAAGAAAAAGATGCAGTCTTCGCTTATTTATACGAAATCTTACTAGCAAAAAATCAAGCTCAAAAGATATCAATTCAATCAGAACTAGAAGATGCGATCCAACTTTGTACAAATCTTTTTAATCTTTTGAATGACTGGGAACAAGACTTACAAAATTATCCTTACGTTATTAAAAGAGTGAAAGACCTAATAAAAATCAAGCAAGAAAACTCGTGGGATACACCAATGAATTCGCTTTACGATGACATTGGCAACAAATCCTGGAAAAAATATATGTTCGAAGAATCGATTTCATTGAGCCCAAGCGAAGATGTGTGTGTGAATGCGTTGAAGCATGATCCTGGGCTGTTATTGCGACACAAAGTAGAGATTGAAGCTATGTTAAACAACGACGCTTTATCATTAACAGGCCTGCTAAGTAAAGTAAAAATCTACTGGCCAGATTCTCTAGCTGAGGATTGGAAAAAAATATACTTTAATCGCCTTGAACAACCTAGAGGATACAAAAGCACTGCAATCGGCCTCTGCACTCTTCTCAACCAAACACAATTAAACGATGTTGCGAAGAAATATGCTCCTTCAGAAAATAAGATTGATTGGAATGAAATCAATGAACACGTTCTCAATCTCCAGAAGCAAATAGCTAAGAACATGTCTAAGGCTAGACCTTTATTGCCTCTTGAAATTGTATTATGGTATGCCAGAGGAGACTATTTACAGTTTGTAGTGCCCACAATTAACTCCATTCTAAGTCAACTGAGTGCAAGCAAAACCCGAGTATATTTACCAAAACTGTTGGAAGCACCAGTTTCATTACAAAAGTTTGGTGTTCGCCTCGCTTTCGACAAACTCAATTCGATGGAACTAAAACCTATTTTCACTGAAATTTGGAATTCTACGAAAAACTCAACCATTCGGACAGTACTTTTCACGCAAACGCATGCTCTCTTAAGCAAAGAGCAAAATGCGGCTTTTATCAACGACATATGGGAACTAATGAGTATGTTCATCGATAATTTATCGTCCGAGGAAAACAGTCTGATATACAAGAAATTAGGTAAAGCACCGAATGCACCTGCGAGTATTCGACCTCAATTTTTTGCGAAAAGTTACACATTCTTGAAGTCTTTACCTGCGAAAGCGAACTGTGAATCAATCATACGTGATATGGAGTACAATACCCCTGATATTATGGAATCCTTAGATGATGACTTTGTCATGAATATCATGTTAAAAAATATAGATAAGAATTTTACGAAGTGCCATGACACGATGTATGAAAAAGTAAAAATGATTACATCATTCGTCTTAAGTTGCAAAGATGAAAACACAGCTGCTCAGCGGTATGAACTGTTTCTCGGTCCGCTACTAGACCGTAATTTGCCGTTGTGGAATGAAGCTCATGATGGAAAATACCATGTTAAGATCAATCTAAAGGAAATTCTCACTAAACTTTTTTACTACATTGATGTTTACAACATTAACAAGAAATTGCACATTCCTGTTGAAACTTTTCAAAAGATTCAATCAAAACTAGAAGAAGAATTATCACCACAAAAAGACTACGTGTTCCTCACATCTTGTAAAATGGCGGTAGAGTTTATAAAATTATTGGATAAACACAAAGACGCATTAAACAAGTTAAGCATAGAAGAGATGAATGAATCACAACATCATGAAAAACGTGAGAAATCGTACACAGAAATGCACACGGTTATAGCCCCGTATTTTGCAAAGTATTGCGTTCAAACGTTGAACGAAGACTTGAACCATTTCTATTCATCGATTTTCATTCTGTTTTCTCAGGGGTTGGATGATTTTTTGAATTTGTTTTTGTCATATACGATTTTACAAAAGACTGATAGCATGGAATACTTGAAATGGATATTGCAAAGTAGCAACAACAAAGAAATATATTTGGCAGTCTACTCTGTGTTGCCGCGATTTTTGGAAACTCTTTTTTCCGACAACGACATTACAAAAATGAACGAAATACGTAAAATACTGTTCGCGCATCCTTCGGAAGAATTGAAAATGCATTATTTTGAGCTATACAGGACGGCTGAAGCTGAAGATTGGATCGAAGGCAGCAAGTAGCCAAACCTTTAATATAACGTGTGTATGATATAACATACCATGTACAATCGTCTATCGTTTCCTTCTGTTAAAATAATAGGTGCCTACACATTTTAGCCACTTTGTATTTTTTAAGCAATTACATTAATTAGCTTCAGTACCTTCGCTTTATATTAATAATATCTACAATAAAAAAATGCTCTCTTTTATTTAAAAATAAAAATGTTATGTTGCATTATATTTCAGTTTAATTAACAAGTTACAACCCTGCATTTCATATTAAGTAGTATACCAACGAATTTGTAAGTAGGTGGTACTTCGTACATCATCAAACGAAATAAACTAGGTACAAAAATATCTTAGGTTGGTAGAAACGAAGTTTGAAAGTAAATTAGTTTAGTTGTAGATATTTTTATTCTTAATTTGATCTTACTCGCTCTTTCTCTCTCAATAATGATCTAGAAACTAAAAATTAGAGAGTTTTATGTAGGTACTTAACTCAACCATCACCAGTTGCTAACCAAGCGCTATTAGCGCTTTGCTTGAATGATTTACCGTTAATGACAAGTTTATGGTCTAGGTATCTATAATGTCTACGAACTCCTGATTGCATTCGTTCTTAACGTTTAAGATTCATTCATTTTATAGTCTATATTATAGACAAACTTGCTTTTATTGATTTTCCGGAGTGAGTATGTAGCTGGCCGATCTTCTTCTTCGTATCACTAGTTGTTTCGAACCGGTGTGGTGAAAGAATTTAAGCTTGCCGGTAAGTAATTTAAATGATTATTGGTTTATGAAACAAATGAAAACAGCGATTATAATAGGTACATTTATGAAACATTTCATGAATGTGTTTCATAAATGTACTATAATTGCAATGATTATGTAGCAGTCAGAACAGCGATACGTCTAAAAAGAGTGGGTGAGGTCATCGTGTTTTTATTTATGGGATTATGCATAGTATTTTATTTTTAGCTAGGGATATAAGACTTTAGTATCTATGTATGATTTCGCGAGCTTTGGCGGGACCTGTGTCAAATACTTTTATAGCTACTAGGTATAATAGACAGCTAAAAAATCACTGTGCTAACGAGTACGTACCTAGAGTTAGGTATGGGTTACATTCAGGTAACTGCTGTGGATCCCTAATTATATCCAGGCCTTTGACATTTCTATAATGATACAGAATGCCGGACATTTTACACAGCATCATCTTGAATCAAAGTAAGCAAAGCTTGTGTTAGTGTTATGGATAGGGTAGGTACCATATGATTGATATACTACTAAAATAGGCACTTTTTATTTTTTCTTTTTATAAATATATACATATTATATATACCTACATAGAAACACCAACACTCAATAATTGGATAAACACCGGTTTTACTCGCGTTTTATATTGTCGATGGAGGCAAAAACACTTTCAATTCATCTCGATCGACAAAATAGTACCGTGAATAAAAGCCTTGTTTATCAAAATGTACACGAAAGCTTTGAAAGTGCGATTTGTATATTTAGCAATTATGAGATTAAGGTAGGTAATTAGGTACATTTCTAATCTACATTATCCCTTAATCCAATCTTTAATTACTTACAGAAAAAATGGAGTTGGATTTGAAAAACGAAACACTAGGCGTGAAACATAAAAAATACAACCAACAGGTAAACGATGCTATTGCTGAAAGAAAGACACTGGGAGAAACAGAATTCAAGCCCGGAACACAAGACCTCGATAACTTGATGAAAATTGATATAGCGAGTAATAACAAAAATGTCAATTATATAATCAGTGTGCTTAAATGCAAAGATATGCTGTATGTATCTAGAGCGCTTAGTAAAAGCAAGTGGCTGATCGAAGATCAGTATGCGCACATCATCAACCCACAAAATCTTCGCGATCAGCTCTTTCCTCAAATGACAACTCAAGCTACCATCAAAATGATGAAATTCATAAGGCAAAATCTGAAAAACGAATTAAGAGTTGAGGAATTTCTCAAAATCGAAACTGACCCCAAAGTCGCTGCAAAATGGTTGTCCCGATGCTCAATAACTTTTATTGAGGAAAACATACAGACTTATAAAGCACACATGGAAAATCTTCAGTTGAAACGCCTTTTCGAAAAATCGGTGACAATATTCGATGCTGCTACGGCGAAGAATGATAATAATTGCCGGGATTTATTGAAATCAGCATCTTTCCTAATGAATACGCACTTGGAAAAATATTTAGATGTAGTAGAAAAAGTAAACATTTATGAACGACCAACGTTTAATGCTAAAGCTACAAACAAAATAATGAAACAATTCTCTGAAAGAGTGAAAAACAAGTTCGAAATATATTCAACGCTGATTAATATACCAACATTCGTGAAACATTTTAAAAGCGAAGATATTAAAGCCTTCTTGTATGAACAAGCCAATAAAGAGGATAGTAATTGCCAACTACCCCCAAGTTTCTATAAATATACCTCAATGAAAGAATTCGTTTTGAAAATGCCTAAAGAAGAACAATTTGATTTTGTTAAAGAACTTTTCATTGATAAAGCTGTGTTACTCCTTGATGAAAATACTTTAGCAAGGGGATCTGAAATGTTTGCTTCAAAGGCATTGTGCAAGGCAGTATCTTTCGTCACCGCCAGCTACGTCTGGTACGAATTTGCGCCTTTCGAAATAGCTTTTACTGAATTAAAAAAGTTAATTCACTCTGAAACAAATTTCCGTGATAAAAAGTTTATGCTGAAATTTCTCCTTATTTGTGCAACTAATGATATGAATCATCTGCAATCTGTGTTCTCTTACTACATTGCTCAACACGTGAAAGATGAAATTCAATACAAGAATTATTTTATAGGCGATGTTGTTGCCTATACTGACATTCACAAGTACGACGATCCTACTTGGATTTTACTGAACAAAATTCTCGTTATCATGGATGTTTACAAAGAAGGGACGAGCACACACCAGAATTGCTTAGAAACTGTGATTATTCACAATCTTCTTCAAAACGTGCCAATACCCGAGGAAATTGAGAAAAAGATTTCATTTTATACCCTGCATAGTTACCAAAAAAAGCTGAACAATGAAGATGGCAACAAAGTGTTTGAATATTTATATAATCATGCGAAGAAAACAATAGAGAGTACCGAAATGAACAGCCAAGAAGCATTTAACAATGCCAACAAATGGTTGAACTATTTAGTCAACTTACTGTTGGATTGGAATAAAACTTTGACCAACTACCCATTCATACTTGAAACAATCAAAGACTTTACAAAAATTAAAAAGGAAAATAACTGGAAGTCAGATCTTTCCCAGCTTTACAACAAAAACAAATCATGGCGGAAACATATGTTTGAAGAATCGATAATCTTGAATCCCACTGAAGATGTCTGCGTGAACGCGATAAAACATGATCCTACATTGTTGAGACGTTACAAAGACGAAGTTGAAACTATTTGCTGCAAGGGCGATGTCTCTCTTGAAAAGCTGCTGAACAAACTGAGGATCTATTGGCCAAACTCTCTAGCTGATGACTGGTCGAAATCTTACATTTCCCGACTCGATCAACTCGGTAATCACAAGTCTCTTATACGTGGACTCTGCGCTATTCTGCCGCAAAACGATTTAAACATCATTTTAAGGAAATATGCTCCACAACAAGCTAAAATAGATTGGAGTAAAACAGATGAACTTTCGCTAAGCTTGCAGAGGAATATTGCTCAGAACATGCACTTCGCACGTCCTCAGCCTTCGCCGGATGACATTCTACTGTACGCAAAGGGCGATTACTTGCAGTACGCCCTTCCATCTCTTCTCGCCATTAATTACAACTTGAGTCGCTTTGATAGCAAGGCGCACATCACAAAATTACTGGATGCACCCGTCTCGCTGCAGAAACATGGCCTTCGGCTTGCATTCTTCAAACTTGACCACAACGAAATCAAACTACAAATGTCTAACATCTGGAAAACTTCCAAAAACCGTAGCATCAGAACCGTAGTTTTTCAACTCACGTTTGAACTACTACGAAAAGAGACGGAGAGAGAAAACGACGATAAAGCACAGGAACTGTGGGAGTTATTGGAGGTGTTCATAGATAATTTGAGCTTCCAAGAAGATAATAAAATATACGAATTGCTACCGCGTGTCGACGATGTGCCCTTGTGTGTTAGGCCAATGTTCTTGGTAAAGAGCTACAAGTTTTTGAAAAATCTGATTCAAAATAATGACGAGGACCGCAATATGTACCAGTACCATGTAAACAGACTGGCGGAATACACAAGAAATATTATGGCGTCTATGCCTCCAGAATTCGTTGCGGATATCATTACAGACTTCACGAACAAAAAATACTTTTTGTTTGATAAAAATCAGAGTAATGTTAGATCGGACAGCGGGATGGTAACTGTGTTAAGTGCTTATTTGCTGTGTTCCAAAGAAGAAGACATTCAATTGCAGCGTTATGAAAAGTTGTTGACCCCTGTTTTGAAACGATCGTTGAGCATGTGGCATGAAAATCGTGAAGGGATTTATTACATGCGCAATAATACTCAACAGATTTTCAGATGCCTGTTGGCCGATCTCAAAAATTATGTGATCAAGGAAAATATGCCAATCCCAACTAAAATGTTTATGAAAATCCAAAATGAGCTACAAAACTTACCCGTATCTGAAAACTACTTGATGATAACGACATGGAAGTTGACTGTTAAATTGGCTGAACTGATCGAGAAATCAAACGTGAGAGGCGATTGGAACAATGTCTGTGCCGATATCTTCTCAGAATACGGAAAAATTTGCCTAGAGTGTTTGAAAGAAGATACAAATTCTTATTTCTCGTGCATTTACGTGTTGTACTCGAAAGCTTTGGAGGTAGTCGTAGGAGTATTCCCTTTAGGAATACAGTTGCAAATATTTGAATATATGCTCTCAGATATTAGTTTTATCCAAGCATATCTGGCGACATTGAAGGTTTTCCCGAAATATGGATGCGACGACGAGGCTAACGAGAAAAAGCGTCAACTGAAGAAGATGATACAAGATCATCCATCTGCGGAAGTAAAAATGCACTATTATAGCAACTTCAAAATCGAAGCCTAAAAAATCTCTGCAGTATATATTACGTTTTATATTATATGCTTCTGTAGTCTCTCTTCTTGTAACACCAACCCTAACTAAAGCCCTAATAATTAAGCCTAAACCTAAGCCTAAACGGACTGACCCTTTTAATAGAGGAAATGTACTAACGGATGTCTGCAAATTCACTAGTTATGTAGTTGTTTATTAAATGAATGTAAGTTTGAGCCAATTTGTAACCAAATTAACTAATATTTATAACCTAACTAGTAACGAAATACTAGTAGATTGTTTACGATCTATCTCAGTAGATACATTGTCCAGATCCATAATGGATCTAGTGAGATATTATTTTCTCTGTAGATCGGTTTCCCAATAATTTGGATCTGATGAGAGTTGTCATTGCTAAAAGATCTATTTTATTCCTAAGTATATTCTTCTGGCGCTTCGGCGGCCGCTGCTGCGGCACGCTCCCTTTGCTCGCTCGCCTTGCGCGTTGTTTTCTATACTCTAACATAATCTAATCAAGTATTGCAAACCAAAATTCTCATCAGATCCAAAACGATCGACAGAGAAAAAAATATTTCACTAGATCCATTATGGATCACAACAATGAATCTACTGAGATTGAACTATTTTTTATCAGTCTGATTTTTTTTATCAGACTATTTAACCTTATCTAGTCAGACATAGTTGATATTGTAGGTAGTAGTTTTGTGTGTAAGTTTGAGTAGGTATGTTATATAATATTTTAACCAATTACAATAAATTCCACGTAATTTCATTGAGTTTTATTTATCTTATTCATATTCCTACAGAACATTTTTCAGTGTTTTAGATTTTACACAGGCCTTCTGTAATGAGTAATATAATTACCATTCTCATGCGATGCGAATTGACATGAAAGCTTACGATACAATAGAAATGTATTCGTGCATAAGTTCCACTGCGGTCGACTAATCTAGGCAAACGTGGTGTTAGCCGCTAGATGCTTTCAAAGAACATTTCGATCCAAAGCAAATAATGAATTGACCACATCCTTTCAGAATTTGCTTAGATGATATTTTGGGATCAAATTAAACATATATATATTATTAACAGCTTGTTTATTGCCGGTTTACTTAAAACAAAATTATTCTAAACTTAGGTATCTACGTATCGTATTAATTAACTAGTGAGTTAACTCATACAAAACTTAACTTTATCTATTCAGTAAATTAATAAAAAAAACTGCGCTAAGCAGACGACTACCCACTGTAGTACCATTTATAGTAATATTTAGTAATATTTCACAGAACGGCTCGTGATATAGTGAGCTCCTGGAGTCCTCAGTTCTAACAAGTCCATTGTTATAATATTTACATTATTGAAAGATTAGTGACCATTTTAATGTACACGCTCAAAGTTCGTTACAAGTTTGACAATTAGTAAATACAGATTAAACAACAGGTCACGACCGTATACAGGTAGCTTGGTGGGAAGCTCGGCGTCTTGATTAACGGCTTTAACTATCCTTTTTAAAGTCGATCAATTCAATTCTAGACCTACGCCTTCCACTAAGGTATTGTGGAAGGCATAATTTCGACAATGTTAAATTCTATGCTTATCCTTTGCACGAAGGGGAAATCCGGTATTTGCAAATATGAACTTATCATGAAAGCAAACTGACATTCGGTAACATGACTGACATAATTTAATGTGGAATGGTTAAAGCCGTTTAACGTAGCCGCCTAGTTACCTATCTAGCTACCACGGTGTGGACGTGACTTGTAAAAAGTTCATGGAAAGCTTCGAATCAAATTTCAAGCAGTACTCAACGTTTTGAAGATCTACACGTACATATATTTAAATCTACTTTAATTAGAGATTTACAAGTTTTTCTTACTGATACATTAGAGTAGCTCTTAAGCAACCCGTTTTCATCTATTTTAAAGATCAGCAGATGTTTAAATGAGACATGCAGACATCTTTTAGAAAATATATTGAATACTGTGAACAAAAACAACAGTTTCATTTATAAAACTATCACGGTTTTGAACATAATTTTCACTAAAAACGGGATATACCATATACCATGAATATGGTATATGGTATGGTTTTAAGATATTTAAAATATTTACCAATTTTGTACCTGAGGCAATAATCGGGATGTAGAAAAACTCATATATCATGGTAAATATTCCGTTTTGGGTGAAAATTAGTTTCATTAAAGTTTTCAATTTATGATAGAAGGATGATGATAGGTACCAACTAGTAGTGTTCAAAGTTGCTACAAGGCAATAACATGCTTAATGCTATTTGCTTTCTTCCGTAAGCATGTTATTTTACGTGCTTTTTTCTAACATGCTTTTTTTTACGGCAAAACAGCATAGAAATATTACAATCACTGTTTACACTGAAAAACCACAAAGCAAAATAAGTAGGTAGGTATACCTACCTATTTATTACAGCATGCGACGACTGAGACTGACCGTGCTTTTTGCTTATGAATTATGTTATTGTTATCCATGCTTATGCTTTTGCGTTACGAGTTGCTATTATTGTTATTGCGACTTGCGACGGACAGATGATAGAGAGAGAGTGTTAGTTATGCTTTTGCTATTAGATAAGCATAAGCAAATAGCAACAACTGAGAGCCGCGATATCATTTGCTATTTGCTATTTGTACGGAAAGCACGGTGCTTTTTGTTGCTATAATGATATATTAACCACCACTTGTACCAACCATGAGGAATTGAAGACAGGTAATCAAATCCAGTGGTGTATAACATAATTTTCAAAGCATCTGCTTACTTTACTAATTTATCAATATCTATTAGTAATAGTACTAATTTATCTATATAACAAAACTTACCTTAATCCTAGGATACCAATTTATCTCTCAGCGCAGTCAGATTAATTTCTAAATCAAAGTAATATGTAACTAAAAATATACTACATTTTATATGTAGATATATAGTGCTTTATGAAAATAACTGTCAAAGCTTTAATATTACATATAATAATTACTACTCTAGGGTACTTATATGCCAATGGAAGAATATCAGTTAGAATATAAACTAAAGTTTCAATGTTGTTTCAATAGCTTCCAAATGTGATTAAACATTTTTACAAAAGAAATATTACTGTCTATTCCTAAATCAAGTGATTACATAGGTACCAACAGCATATCAACCATACAATTAACTATGGTTTTCATAATTAAAATGTTTTACGTTTGACCTACTACTTAATGACCTTTTCATCTGAGCGCCAGTGCTTCAGGGAACATGTATAAATCTAACAGTGTAGTATACATATTTTTTAATGACCGTTACATGTAATTTTGGTTCATAAAACTTACTTTAATACAGTACCCAACAAACTCAACATACAGGATGCCCCCACCAAATAGCTATTGTGCTAATTATACCAGAATTGCAGTTATTATATTATTATTAGGTAGACAATAGCCTTGGGCAGATCTGTGACGGAGAATCCAATGTAAAGTCATTTTCCTCTTATACAAAATGTACTCACTATGTCACCATGATGAAAATATAAATCTTATAGCTTGCCTGAAAATAAGAAAATTTTAAGTTAAAAAATGCTTTAACTAGATTGACTTTCCTTACAAAATAAAAGTAGTACCTACAATGGAATAGCATTACTTCTGAAGCAATATTAGGTTGTTAGAAGTTGGTGGCTAGAAAGCTCAATGATGTTTGTGACCATTCTAGCAGATACTACATCTAGCTTGTAGAAATTTGACTATGTCAATACTTTTCATTGATATTAAAGCTGAGAATTGATTGCATGGGAAGCCATAGAAAACATAATCAATAAACATGTCAAACCAAAAAACATGTGAATTTTTAAAGGTAAATGTAATATTTTTCACTTAAAAAATAATTATTCTAATCATTTCATAAATTAAGAAGTTATGCAGTAACAAAAATTATAATAATATAAAAAAAACAACCATTTGAAAACCGAGAACCTTATCCTTTTTTTGAAATTGGTTAAAAATGTTGGCTGATTGCGTAAACAACTTGATGTATAAAAAAAACTTACTTTGACACTTAATCCTCATTAGCTCCTTCATCAGGCGTAGGTGTATGCCAAGTAAGCCGCTCTTCATAAAACTGAATGACAACCTGAGGGCATTTTGTGTTGGCTTGCTTTGCTGGAACAAGGTCAGCCTCATCTGTGCCTTGCCATTTCATTAGGAACATAAGCTCACCACTGCTGTCTGTTGCACCTGGAATTTGAAAACATTTGTTTGAAAAATATCAATATTATAAATATACTATTTTATGGTACTAGCTTCTGAGCGCAGACCTGTGAGCCCTCTGGCAAAGGCCTTCATTAACATTTCCCATTCAGTTGTTCTTATACAAATTTGTCCTGCTGTTTGAAAGTGTATCTCACTGTCCCATCTCCAGAAAGATCTTTGTTTCATTTTACTACCATACAAGTCTAAAGTCTAAGGCTCAATTTGATTCATTCTGATGCAGAGTATTGTTGAATGAAAGCCCGTGTCTCAGTGCAAATGCCATTAATGACATACAATAATACTTTTGACTTCTGTCTAGGCAGAGAAAAGTTCTGGAACCCATCCTTTACATCTCATTTCATCATCATCTCAGCTCTTTTATGTATTTTATTTATTACAACAATAAAATAACTGCTTTATGATTTTTTGCATTACTTGTACTTGCTTCTTTAAAAATATAATGATTCTAGGTCAATAGTCTCTATAAGTTTGTTGATGGAAAACCGATGTGCAAAACGACAGAAAACAGAAGCACAAAGAGTCAGCACACGTCAAGCAGCAAGGCCTTCAAGCCTTGTATGTAAATGTATGTATGATGAAGTAGGCCATTTTCCATCAACCATGGATGAAGGACTTTGTAAGTTTTGATTTTTACTGCCAACCGCCAAGATAATACTACTTTCACAGACATCGATATTTTTGCATGCTCTAAATGGATGTTTAAAAAGAATATTCTCAATATTCTTACTACCAACTCTAATGTTCAATAATATTGTCTTCTTTACATTTCTTATACATTTTTGTTCCTCTTATGTTTACTTTCCTAATTCTATTACTGTACAACGATTCACGATACCTAATTACTTGAAATTAGTTTTATACATATAAGCCTCTATTGGCGTATTACCACAAAAATTCAATGCTGTTATACTGAATATGTGGATAATGCAGTAGGCATTATACTATATTATTTAAGTTACCTTTTATCTAAAATATTGTATATTGTCCCTAAATAAATAAAATAAAAAAATAAAAATATGGAGAGTAAATATTTAAGTTTATTTTTATTAAAAACTTCCGATTTTTTTTATATTACTTTCAACTTGATAGCTCCATGGATTCTTGAGTTAAATGGTCTTGACCTACAGGCGGACAGCAAAGAATATGTAAAACCGCCTGTATGTTCCCTAAAACTAGTTTTAAGCTCCTAAAACTAGGAGCCATAACTATACACTACACAGCAATAACTATCAGGCTTCGATAATATTCTCAGATGTCTTAATCACTCAAGCTAGGCTTAGGACCTTTTTGCAACTAAGCTAACGTTTATGTTATTACATTGTTTTTTATGTTTGTTTTATGCTCTTATTCCATGTTTTGTTATTTGTTTTTGTAGTTGCAAATAAACGTATTTAGATTTTTTGATTTGATAAGTAACAAAAGTCCTGAGATGTCATCCAAGCCTGGGCATTACTGTAGTGAGGGTATTTGTTTGTTTTATTTATGTAGTCTGATTGGTATTTCTACAACTGCTTACCAATTATTTTCTCTGGTTCTAGACCCCTGTCGAAGCCTGACGTTTTTCTCTCGTCCGTTTTAGTTTTTTTCGCGCCTTTCAAGTCTGGTGTCGCTGCGGAAGATTTGCGTTTCTTCGCATCTTTATCTGGTTTCACTGTTTTGCCCTCTGGAAAATAAAGAAGTTTGTTTATGTAAGTTACTAACTTTGGCTACAGAGAATAGGCTGCTGAAGGCTTACATTCCCAGATTATTAAAGCAGAGACAAAACTTTTTAACCTGCCCACAAAAACACAGAATATCGTAGGTGCAAAAGACTATATAAAATCTGGCTTTTGCAGTTTTACATACATTTAAGATAATTAAATGAAGTAATGCTACTAATACTTATAATGTGAAAGTTTGTAAGGATGTTTATTATATAACTAAATCACAGCGCAACAGATGAATTTGTATGAAACTTTGTATACATGCAGGTTCTCACATGGAATAGCATGTGATTTTGCTATTCCTACTAGTGTAAACTCTTTATAACGAAACTCAAGGGACTGAGCATTTTTTGTCGTTATAGAGAGTTATCGTTATATGGAGTGAACAAAAACACAACCAAATTAACAAGAATTTTAATATGTATGTCACATTCATATCAACATCCCGCGCCTCTCCGTTCATTTTACCGTACGTAATTTGGTGACGGCGCTTAAATTTTCCGAGCCAACCTTCAGATGCTTTAAAGTCAATTATGCCAAGTTGGTTGGCAAACTTTTCAGCCTTAGCTTTTACAATTGGCCCCGAGATGGGTACATTATTCTGGCGTTGATTGTTAAACCACGACAACATTGCCTGATCTAAGTCTTCGAATTTTGGCTTTCTTAATTTTTTAGAAGAGTTTCCTTCCAGCGCCGCCTGTAGAATTGTTTTTTGGTTTTTCCAAATGGTAGCAACAGTGGATTGACTTAGTTCAAAACGCCTTCCAACGTCACTTTTATTTTCTCCCTTTTCAATCGCACGTATCACACAAACTTTTTCGTCAACACTAATCGCTTTCCGTTTACTGACCATGTTAACAGTTTCAAAGTAGGTTTACGACTGATAATACGATAGCTACCCAGTATGCTTGGTCGAAGTCCATCACTTCCGAGAAAACAATGCGTCATACTGCACGTGTTCAAGGCAATTAAGGATAACAAAAGCTAGACTGACCTCGGATATTTCGGAGCTTCAAAGTCTTTTATTACCTGATAACATAACATAAACAATAATACCGATAATAAATATTTACTGTCTAAAAATATGAACACATTTCTTCGTAATAGAGAATCGCGTATCGCTATAAAGAGTGTTTCAATATGTGGGTTTTAACGCAAACCAACCAAGTTGGGCTCACTTCAACGTTATAGGGAGTTTATCGTTATAAAGGATAACGTTATAAAGAGTTTACACGTATTTAAAAAACTACCTACTATGCAAGTAAAACAGAAACACAAACACAAACAGAAGCTAATGAATTACAATAGAAACTCGATTAACGGCACTAATTGTTGTCGTTAGGCATTCGGATAATCGAATGTAGGTATAAGGAAAAGCGGGTTTTGTGCATATGTAGTAGGTACATACAGTGGTGGTCATATAATTAAGAACGCTGATATAAAGGGAAGATTTTTTCAAACTAAGACGCAAAATTGCATGCAATTTTTTTTATTTCTCTCGGTATAGTAAAACTTTTCCATAATACCACTGTATTCATTGATACACATGATTCGTAAAAATAAATAGACAAACTTTTTACACTTCTTCTAAACATAGTATTCCTATTTACTGGCTGGTCACGTAATTAAGAACGCTAAATAGTTTACGCCTTTATTCAAATTTAAATAGAGAACACTAAGTCGATTTGTTACTGTTTTTATAATTTTGGCGCCATTTAGTGCTGTAAAAGATTAAAAGTGATTGCTTCTTATGAAAAAACAATGGGAAAAAATAAAAGTTGTGATAAATCTACAAGGGAAGTAATAATAAAACATCGCCGGAAGAATTGGTCTTATAAAAAGATAGCCATCTGCAATGTTCAAAAACGATGGTTTTCCACGCTGTAAAGCATTTTGCTACGTATCAAACTACTTCGAATGTTCCACGTGTACCTAAACAGAGAAAAACAACTCCTCGAGATGACCGAAACATCGTTCGTATGGCAAAACAAAATCCTTTTAAAGGGTCCAATGAGCTGAGAAAAGAATATTTTGGTGAAAACAACTCTTCAGCAATCTCAGCACGCACTATTCGAAGACGTTTGGTAGAAGAAAAATTGCACGGTAGGATAGCAAGAAAGGTACCCATGTTGCAACTCTGCCACAGACAAGCCCGGCTTGCATTTGCGAGAAAGTATGAAAACTGGACTGTGCGATGCGACAGTGGAAAAATGTACTTTTTTCTGACGAAATGAAAATAAACAGAGTATGTTCTGATGGAAAACCATATGTACGACGTCCCCCGAATACAGCATTCGACCCTAAGTACACGAAAGTTACATTAAAGCACGGTGGTGGAAATGTGAAAATTTGGGGGTGCTTTTCTGGACATGGTGTTGGACCTGTAAAGTTGATAGAAGGTAACATGGATCAGTTCCAATACAAAAATATACTGGAAGAAACAATCTTACCTTATGCTGAAGACGTTCTACCGGTTATTTGGACATTCCAGCATGACAATGATCCAAAGCACACTGCACGCACCGTAAAGGAATTTCTTACAGCGCAATCAGTTTCTGTCTTAGACTGGCCAGCTAACAGCCTAGATCTAAACCCAATAGAGAATGTGGTTCGAAGTAAAGAAAAAGGTTTCAAATACACAGTATGGGAATTTAAGAGAGCTGTACGACGTTTTTTTAAGAAGAATGGAACTCTATTTCTCTTGCGAAATGATATTAGAGTCAATGCCTCGCCGGTGTAAAGCAGTAATTAAAAGCCGTGGATATGCTATTAACTATTAATTATAGTTAAAAATGTATTAAATTGATTTTTTAATTTTCTGCGCTACATATTAAGTGATTTTTTTAAATGTAAGTGTCATACAAAACAATTCCCGAGCATTTTAATAAATCGTTCTTAATTATTTGTCCAGCTTCAGTACTAATTGAATGTGTTACTTTGGTAAACAACATGTAATGTTGTGTTACTTTGTGTGTTACTTTACTAAACAACATGTAAAAAAAAATAGTTTGCGATTTTATTATTTATTCCTAAGCCACGTTGCTCTATTAATGTGGCTATTTTATAACATAACCAGTTCTCAGAAGGCACACATCTCTGTGTATGACACGCACGATTTAAATAAAAAACCTAACTTCAAATCGTTCTTAATTATATGACCACAACTGTATATTATGTGTTTATTAAAAACAACGAATATATATCAACAAAATTGAGTGTTTATTAAGAAATTATTCAATTTGTTCTTAAAATCACCTTTAAAAGAGTTTGCTGCATCTACATTAGCTGTAATTTTTTCACCTTGTAGGTATTTCCAATTCACGAATTACATGACGAGATTTAAATCTGTACAACCATCCGTTACTTGCCACAAACGATTCATCGCCACCTAATTTTTTATTTAACTGTAATGTTTTTTCGCAGAGCAAAGGACAACATATCGGATGCCCAGTTGATCGTTTTTGTAAAAACCAACAATACAGCGTCTTCTGAAAGTTCATTTTTCGGTTTCTTCATCTTTTTTAGATGTTTACTCCAGTCTTCACTATCTAATTTGAAGGTGTACAACGATACTGAATCAGTATTCTTCTTAATATCACTTATCGTGGATGTACCTACACCATACTTATCAGCTAACTTACGATCGGTTTCTCCTTTTTTTAATGAATCAATAATATTTATTTTGTCTTTAAGCGATAACACCATTCTCTTACGCTTTGACATTTTTAAATATGTAGACGTGACACGCACGTCAGAGCGGAGTAACAATTGCTATCTAACTAAAACAATAACGAAACGCGTGGGGCAGGGATCCAACGGGGCGCGGGCGGGGTAATGCCAGTTCCGACACATTCATGCCGTTCATTCCACTCGATACCACCGGTGGTGTCGTTTGGAATCACTATTCCGTTCGACACTACTCTAGTGTTGACTTGAGTAGCAAGCTACTTACGTAGTAACCACTAATAAGTACCTGTGATACCTGTGAGTCTGTGATATTTGATGTTATTATTTGATGAAATTAAGTATAGGCTTTTAACCATTGATTGCCTAACAAGTCTATAATTGTTGTCACGGACTTAAGCTGAATCCATGCTAATAGTGGTACTCGACTGCTTGGTTTGTGTAAAGATATTTTTCAGATGTCGTTTAGTTTGTGTTCCCACGGATATGAGAATGTCCGGTGTATTGCCGTCACATCACTAATAGTCGCTAGTGTCCAACGGAATAGTGATTCCAAACGACACCACTAGTGGTTTCGTTCTGGTGGTGTCAAGTGGAATGAACGGTTCATGCTTGCAAAAATTCGACTTGTAGGTATTTCATATATATGTAATTGGTCGCGGTTGGTAGTCCGGATAATGATAAATCCGTATAACTAAGGGCCGGATAATCGAGTTTCTACTGTATAAGTAAAATAAATTAAACATTGCCATATTACAAACCAGCTTCTTTTTTCTTCCTCGCCTCTTCAAAAGCTTGAATTAGGTCAGGACAGTCTAAATTCTCCTCTGGCTCCCAAGTGTTATCTTCATCGCTGTATCCCTTCCACTTCAAATAATATTCCACCTGGAAGTAGTCAACATTTTTTGATTACTCTGATGCTGGGTCATCACAGCTGTGTATTTTATTTTAAACTTATTTATTTAAATATATTTTTAAATGCAAAGTGGGACCATGTGCCATATATAAAAGTTGGACATGCCTCTGGACTTAGAAATCATTAAAGAACTAGAGATCTAACATGTCTGCCACACACGGATTACACTTTCAATACTTTTGTGAGTTTGACAAATTTGATGACAACAGGTTTAACTCAGTATTATTAGTATTAGTTTGTAGATGGAGGCACCAATACTGTTTCGATTTATCTAGAGAATCTAGCGTGACTGTGAACGTGAGCGGCAACAAGCAACAAAATGTACACGGTTTACAGATGTGAGTATAGTATTTTTTTTTACTTTTGTGATAAGAATTCATATTATTTTAATAGTTAACTTTTAATTTATTGCAGTCATAAAGACTTGTGTATTTAATTAAGTATAAAAATGTTGTTTATTGTTTATTGAGCACCCTAGCTAACAATAAGTACAAGTTAGAGATATACATAATTTCTTAACCTAAGGAAGTTACAAGGTACATAATGTGATACAACTGACACCTAAACTAAGATAATAAAAATCCTGTATGATAGGTATCAGCGCCCACCCTCAATATAGGTGCAATTAAGCTAGAGAAATTCTAGATAAGTTAACAAATAGCTTGTGCGGTAAGTACCTATTAATAATAAGCACTCAAATGTAGGTAAGTATGATGATATAAACAAATTAAAAAGAATAAAAATAAAACTGTTAAGTATGTCTGCGAGTGTGGATATGTGTGTGTGTGTGTATGTGTATGTGTGTAAGAGAAGTTTGTGTGTGTGTATGTGTGTAAGAGAAGTTTGTATGTTTGACATTTGTATGTCTGTATGAATGAATCTTTACAATTATATCCCAATGCGTGGTGAAAGCTTCGCATTAGGAAATGCGAAGCTTTCACCACGCATTGGGATATAATTGTAAAGATTCATTCATACAAACATATTTATATATTTATATATTTTTGCTATTGTATCCTTACAATTGCAAAAATATCTTCAGTAGTATCATAGTTTAATGATAACAGCCATGTTGTAAGTGTGCGTTTGCATGTTCGCTTGTTCAATGGTAAAATTAGCAGCTCCTTGTTAATTTTGTTGTAAAGCCAAGCTCCAAGAAACAATGGAAACCTTTGGGCAAATCGAGTGCGGCAACTAGTCAGCGGTAGGATCTGGTGGTTTCTCCTAGTGGCTAGACGTGTAGTATCTGCATCTTGGACCACAGAAGAATGCTGCTTCAGTATGGTATTTAAAATAAAGAGTTGGCGGACTGTCAGTACTTCACATTCTTTGTACAGATCAGTTGTACGATAGAGCTTTGGGCTTCTTTCTACACATATAAGATTAGTCTTACCTGCGCCCCCCCAACAGGTTAGACAGCAGGAGAGAACTGACTGGCATAGTGAAGTGTAAATTAATTTCATAATACGATTGCCTGCAGAATGACGTAATTGTTTACATATATATATAAGTTTCCTGATTCTATAAGATATATACTTAATATGACTCATAAAGTTTAAGTTGTTATCTATAATTATGACTAGATATTTAATCGTAGAAGCCGTGGATATTACAGAGCAATTGCAGTTCTGAGAAGAAACATAGTCACAGGTGTGCAATTAAGTTATATGTTTGGGATATCGGATAGGGAGGATTATAAATAGAAAAAGGTATATATTAAGTTTTAGCAGTGTTTAGTGAGAGGTAGTTAGAGGCAAGCCAATTGGTTACTATGTTGAAACCAGTTTGAGCATGTTTGTACACTTCAACCCAAGTTTTTCCAAAGAATGTCAAAGTCGTATCATCTGCGTACGATATTATTTTACAGTTCTCGATTTTTAATGATGCGAGGTCATTAATGTAAACTAGAAATAGCGTTGGGCCTGTGGGACGCCATGCGTAATAGGCACGTTATGGCTAGTTACATTATCAATTTTAAGTCTTTGAGTTCTTCCAGTCAAATAATCTCTAAAGAGATCCAGTTGAACGCCTCGGATGCCGAGGTTATTTAATTTCTGTATGAGGTTAGGGATAGAAACCGTGTCAAACGCTTTTGCGAGATCTAAGAATATCGAAAGACATTTGTTTTTGCAGTCAATTTTTCTAACAACGAAATTTATAAATTCACTTACAGCCGTCTCAGTTGATTTTCCATGGCGAAAACCGAATTGCCCATTAGAAAGAAGGTTGTTTTTTTCCAAATAACTAATAAGTCTGTAATTTATAATTTTTTTCAAAAACCTTAGAGAGTGAGTTTAATATTGAGATAGGACGATAGTTTGTGACATGGTCTCTAACCCCAGCCTTAAAAACAGGACGCACTATAGATCCCTTGAAAGACCTTGGAAAAACTCCCTTACTCAAGGAGAGATTTAGGATATAGATAAGTGGGGTCAGGATATGGGCTCTAATAACCTTAAGTACATCTGACGAAATGCCATCATCGCCAGGAGAACAATTACTTTTTAGGCCTATAATAAGTTTGTCAACTTCTCGCTCGTCGGTGGTTAAAAGTACAAATGAATTCAGAGGAGGACAATGCAAATATCATGGTTTAGTAGGGCTAGATCTGGAAGATTAATTTTACTTGCCAGCTTTTCACCAACTGTAGCACAAAAATTGTTTGCATTATTTAATGCAATTTCTGGAGTTGTTGCAGTTGATAACAGCTCATATGAGTATTCCTTTTTGGCGTTTCTATTTGTGATGGAGTTTATTGCTTTCCAAATTTTTTTATTGTCTCTGCCAGCTTGCAACAGTTGTTGATTGAGATCGTATTGTCGTTTTAACTTTTTAATTAAATTATTATATAAGTTGCGATATCTTTTATAAGTTATATAAGAATGTCATTATTAGGTGTTAGTTTCACTTTTTTATGCATTCTATCTCTGTTTCGTATGCATCTTACTAGTCCCAGTGTCATCCATGGCTTTAGTAATCTATATTTAGGAGCGATAGTCAAAAATTTAGAATTGGATATAATTACATTTTGGAGCCAAGAAACAAAAATATCTGTAGCAAGATTTGGATCGTCTAATTTGTAGATAAAAGAAAAGTCCTTTTTTTGACATGTATTTAGGATTCCATTATAGTCAATTTTAGTTGTGATTTTTTTTATTACATATTTTTGAGGGTTTAGTAATTCTATGCAACACAAAACAGCTCTATGGTCGGTTATGGGTAAAATAAATTAAGAGGTAATATGCGATAAACACCCTTGTATAGTTGTATGTTTTATTATAATGATTTTTAAAGATCGTTAGTGGTACAGTTGAGTATGTAATGTAAGTGGTAACTATCGCTATATTCTTCATCTTTTAATGTATACACAACTACGAATTGCACCATGTGCCATAGCACGCTTCAAATGGAAAGAATAGTATACATTGTGGCATAGCATTTCTAAAATGAATCGTATAAAACTGGATTGCAGTCTTATACTAGAGAACACTGCAATACTTCATTTATGATTGGCCTGTCAGCTCAGTAGTGGTTCTGCTTTCTGCTCTGTAGGTTGAGGGATAGATTCCATCCCAAGATAAACATGTGTGTGATGCACATAGGTGTAGTTTTGCATCTGGGTCTTATAAAGAATTAGAAGTATGTAAAATATATATGTAGGTATTCTATCAGTCAACTGTATTGGGATTATAGAACTTTTGACACTATTAGTTTCAATAAGCAATAGACAAAATTTCAATCATTAGTTTGATTCTAATTGAAACCAGTTTTGACAAGATGGATTACTATGATGTATGTTTGTTTTCTATCTCAGACCTCTCAGAATAATAACCAAAGTGAGGCCAAAAAGCATGCTTCTGTTTTCTGTCTCAGATTCACATTGTGCATGAAATAATGGTGTTATTTCAAGTGTGATTCTGATTCTGAAACGTGATTATATTCTTTATATATAAACGGTTTTTAGGTAATTTTGTACAACATTATCAAAAGCACTTGATCTAAAGCATGAGGATTTTTTAACAATGTTTATTGAAGAGACGTGGCATGTTCTAAGAACAAGGAGCACAATTTTGTGTATGTGTGTGCATTGCTGCAGGTATTTATTACACACACAGGAGCACAGTTTTGAGGCTTTGTTTTGGTTGATTGCGGCATTTTGTCTTCATATTTATTTGGTCTGAGGTTTCTATTCATATGACAGAATGTATGACATCAAGCTTCAACATCAACATCAATCAACCTTCCGTAATACCAATTCATCAATATTAACTGAAATCAATTAGTATCATAGTTTTGATAATAAGTATCAGAATTCTGTAATTGCCTGACTGGTCACCATAATACAAGCTATGCTTAGATTGTGAAGTGTATTGTCCACCAATATTTATTATTATAATTATCTTTGACTTTAGAATACAACAACGAGTCATTACCAATGCAAGCATTATTGCAACTAGGAATTATGATTGTAGTACTTCTCCAATTTTCAGTATTAGTGTTGCTAAATTCAGAGAGTATCTTATCAATCCCAAGTTTCAACATTCTGCACTGATGATTGTTTGTTGATTTTGAATTTGCCGCCGACTCCTAAGACAGGTCCTTCTAAGCTTCGTACCTTCGCGTTCCTCATACGGCGATCCAAAACCTTCTCAACCGAGAATTCCTCTTCTCCTTCAGGTTCACCGGGCTTCTTATCTGCCATCTGTTGTGAAACAAATACTCTTTCATTATATTGTTAGATTGTTATCCACTCCTAACCTCCAAGTTGATAGCTAGCACTCGAAGGTTTTAATTGATGAAAGCTTTAATATGATCTAAGTACTAGGGATTTGTCGTCAGTAACATCACAGTCAGCCTATTGGCTAGTAAGAGGATTTGATGAATGAAATGTGCTAGTATCAGGAAAATCCTCCCGCCATTTTGACAAAAATGCTACAATGAAATTACAATTTAACTCAAGATAAAGCGTAAATGGAAACTTTTAAACGTTATACACAATCGATCGCACTACACATTTTGCTATTTCCAATATATTTTAAGATAGCAATTTACCTTTTACTAACTTTTATCACAAAATAAAAAACCGGCGTCAAATTTTCCAAGCACAGCTCACGTCGCACGACCACAGACTCTTAATCTTAAAATCACATAACATAACATAACAAACAAAGAAAGACGCGCGACCGAGAGTGAACTACTGATTAATGAATAAATAAACAAATCTTAATACCCCGTTTACATTACGCTCATACTCAGGATACTCGCTGTGCTAAAAATAATTCCAAAATTCAAGTTCAAGTTTATTTAAAATTAAATGATTACTTCATTCTGCGCCAACATTACCGGCAGTGTGTGCCTTCACATCTTCACACATTTTTTGCTTTCAACCTCGGGCGATAGCGGACGTTCATTTCATTCTTTCTACAACGGACTTACTCACATATTTCAGCGTTTTATCCTTACATAGTATAAAATGAAGTCGCTTCCGTTGTCTGTTCGCTTAGATCTTTTAAACTAGGTACTCAACGGATTTTAATGCAGTTCTCAGCAATAGATAGAGGGATTCAAGAGGAAGGTTTATGTATGTTGAATGTATAATACATACATCTTATTACAGAAAAGCCGAAAAATTCAAATATTTGTAATGTGATGTCGTAACAAACATATTTTTGTGCGCTTAACCTTACGAGATAGATCAAATTAATGTAGGTACTACGGAATTGTATATCTTTAAAAGATCGATAAAAAAAATTGCGATGGTATTTATTTATCTCTTAACTCATTCACTGCCACTGACAGGCCTCGCGTGTTCAGGCTAATCTACGTCTCTACGCCAAGAACACGCCAGGCTTGTTTTGAATGTTTCGGTAATATTTCCTAAACTAGGCTAGATTTTTTGTTCAAATTTTTAATGAATCATTTTTAAGGGATAGGCTATGGCATATAATAAGGGGTTACCTAAAAAAAATTAGTTAGATTTTTTTACGAAAAATAGGTATTTTGTAGTGCCGAGAACACGCTAGGCGTGTTCACTTACTGAAGCTACCCTTAGGTTCCCAAACTTTTTTATTCTATTTAACGCTTCGCTACTTTCAAAGTTATAAGCTTGCGATATGTGATTTTTAACCAGTATTTGATGACAAAACGGAATGTCATAATTTATTGGACCGTTATTTTTACCGTATACTGTGTCATGTATGAAGTCGCTCATACAACTCCATACGCCATCAATGAAAAAAAACGTACCTATCCGATGAATATCTTTATATAATTATACATACACACGTACAGTAGAATTATCTCTCTATATATATATAAATCAATTGCTCTTCGTTTGTCTCGCTAAAACTCGAGAACGGCTTGAACGCTTTGAAGTAGTCTGCTTCATTCTTGTCATCCTTAATATCTTCAATTTCCAGTACAAATTTAACTTTTCCTGAAAAAAAATAAGAAATCAATTTATTTCATTTGAATATTTTTAATTTAATTCATACCTATGTAATTAGGTAAGGCCAATCAACCAACATTACGATAATACGCGATAAATAACGTAAACAAACTTTCCGCAGTTCAAAGCTTTTTATCGGTTTAATACATTTACTTACCATAAATCTCTTTTTCGCCATAATTCCAAGTACCAAAACTCATGACACTATTGTAAACACCTTTATCCTCGCGCAGCACAAGAAATACTAACCGGCAAACATAGTTAAAACAGAAAAAAAACCACCGTTTTAAAGAATTTACCTTTAGTCAGTGCCCTGGACACGCGCGGCGTGTTCACTATTTTTCCAAGTAGCAATGCCGCGAGCACGCCTAGCGTGTCCGCGGTTTTATTTGGCGGCATCTCGATAAACTTCAAGAAAATCGTGGTGGCAGGGAACGGGTTAGGGATAACCTACAGTAACCATTTTTATCTTTTACATATTACAAAAAAAATTATGTGTTATTTACCAAGCTATTTGATACATTACAGTAATTATTCCTTATCCAATTAAATACAGACGCAAGCAATCGTCATTGGGAGTTCACGGATGGTGTCTAGAATTGACTGGTCTAGTCTAGCCTTCCACAAATTATATTTGATGGAGTTCACATACAGCAGAGTGAGATGGTGAAAAATTTAGGTGTTCTTATGGACAGAAACCTGTCGTGGGAACCACAGCTAATTGAAGAGCCGTATAACTTTTGCCTCAGCTGGTTTTATGCGGAGGCTGCGCAACTTCCTTCCTTCCTTCCAACTGCCACTAAAATCAACACAGTCACTTCTTCTTCCAATACTTGACTATGCCGATGCCTCTTATTTAGACCTAACTGAACAGCAACTTGACAAGCTTGAGCGCTTTCAAAATCTCCCCATTCGATTTGTTTTTGGCTGACGCAAGTACGAACATGTCTTGGACTTCCGCAAAAAGCTAAAATGGTTGCCAACCCCCCTTCGTCAGAATACACACTTTCTAAATTTATTATATAATATCCTTTTCAATTCCATGACACCCTCCTATCTCCTATCTATCTACATTACATACGTTGCATATTTAATGTACTTAGATCAAAACTGCTCTTAACAGCATTTCATTAATATCAGGTAGCGGAGGCACAGCGGATGGTGGGCCATACGTTTCGTCCCGGTTGGCAGCGGTCGGCGGGTGCGGGGTGCACCATCCCTACTAATATTATAAATGCGAAAGTAACTCTGTCTGTCTGTCTGTTTGTTACGTTTTCACGCCTAAACCGCTAAACCGATTTTGATAAACCTTGGAGAAGGACATAGGCTACTTTTGATGTAGCGCGCGCGAAGCCACGGGCAGCAGCTAGTTATAAAATAAAATAAATAAATAGTTATTCTTGAACATTTTGTTCAAGAATAACTTGTTTTATTTCTAAAAAGACATTCCTTCCCATATTGGGAGATGGGAGATGGGAGATGTACCTAACTAATTCAGGATATAATGTTAATGTTGCTTATTACTAAGGTGAGATGTCAGATGTTACACATCATATGCTGTTTCTATGTGTAATATGTATGTATTTCCAAAAAAAATGTATATAAGTTGTATATCAGTCATGTGGTACCCATAACACAAGCTCTGCTTACTTTGGGGCCAGATAATGCTGTGTGAAATGTCCGGTATTATTTATATATTTATATGTGACTACTGTAAGGCTCACTCGTTTATTTTTCTTATTATTTGCCGAATTCGAATGTGCATTTCTTTCGCTGTGTCCGTGCGCATTGTTAATGTTTTTATTACCTGTTTTACATATTGTAGTTGTTCTTAGAAGTTATAGTTTTTACTTGTTGTTGTTGTTGTTTTTTTACGTTTTATTTATGAAAACTAGAATAATTTGTTAAGTGTGCAAAATTCAGCCACCGCCGGAAAAGAGCATAATGTAGACGCATACAGGTCACGCGAGAGAACTCGCAGCGAATCTTAGAAAAATTTGCTACATGGTAAACCGTAGGCGAAGCCGAGAATCGCTACTAGTAACATTTTGGTTAAACTTTAGTTTCACACGAATTATTGGAGGGTGAAAATGCTCAAATCTGGTAGGGTTTTGCTTCCTGATTACATATTTACCACTTTTAACTTGAGGAAATACTTAGTTTTCAAGACAAGGTAAAGAACCAATATGTCCTTATGCTCCTACCGTGACCTTGTATTATTCTTCTGGCGCTTCGGTGGCCGCCGCCACGGCACGCTCGCTTCGCTCGCTCGCCTTGCGCGTTGTTTTCTATACTCTAACATAACTTACCAAGTGATAAGTAACCAATTGAAGTGAAGATAAGCCAAACCAAAGTCGTCGAAAGAAGCCATATGTCAAAGACATCGGTTTTTTACGTGTGGCGCGATTTGGCGCGGTTACAGTGACACATGACAGGTTTTTTACGTTTCGTTCGTATCAATTTTTCACAACATGTTAAACCACAAACAACAAATACGACAAATTTGGTTATTATCTGTCAATTTTTACGTTTTGTTTCATGATTTATCAGATTTGAGGTTAGAAATGTTTTATTATTTTCTCGAAAACGTAATCACGAAGCAAAACCCTACCAGATTTGAGCATTTTCACCTTCCAATTCGTGTATCCAGAAACTAAAGTCAAGCCGTTTGTTTACAATAAATACTGACTTTTAATCTCAATGCTAAAAATGGATAGGTACCCCAAATCCGAAATAAGTTAACCTGCCTAAACCTAAAATTCATGATGAATGAAAGAATTAATCTTTGAATTAACATAATAGTCACATTAGTCAGCAACTGGCAGGCAGGCAGGAAAGCAGTAGTGTAGTGAACAATCAGACACACCCGACGCTAGCAAGCAAGCAATCTATAATACTATCGATTTTTAAGGCACATCACTATCTCAAATCAGACAGTAAGCAAGCAATGAAGCAAGACAAATAAAAAAAAAAATCTATCTAATTATTGTCTATGATTCAATTCGGGAAAGTTGTAAATAATTTTCTCATTATTTCGATCATTCTACTAATTTTATATGGCTTTGTTTTAACTCCAAAGTGTACCGATGGTTATAAAGTGAATACTAAAAGTGATGAAAATCTATAAATGGTGTGTGCTCAATGAAACAAAAAACCATCATTGCGCACGATACCCCAACGCCATTTTGAAGCGAAATTTGTATGTAAGTGCCAAGTATTTTGCAATATTTTTTATTGTGGCCCTAAATAAATGGGTGTGATTTATATTAAATGATAGAGAAGTATGCTACGTATTCCGGGAGTCCAGCCATTTTGACATCTCCCATCGACTGTGTTCGTGTCTCGATGGTCGCATTGAGTTATGTTGCGGACTTGGAGCTCCAGTAAGTAATTAGATTATTGATGCTAAGGAGAACTCTCAACTTCTTGGGATTGAGAAGGCTCTGTGTTTACGGGTATGGACCGTACCCATCGTCGAAGCCTTTGTCTGGTTTTCGAAAGTGTGTGAAAGATTTTGGCGTGGCCAGTCTTATCGGTCGTTTCCGACTTTTGCAGATAGCAAGTCGTGCGGAGGATGGCCCGGGCTCACGGGAGTGTTCTAATTAACTGACAGACGCTGCCGGCGCTCAGCTGGCACTAGAAGTATGTTTTAATTATTTTGTATCAAACACCTGGTTGACATTGATTTTCATATACCATGTAACAAAACATTTGCTGATCATTTATTATGATAGTCTTCCATTCATTCAATGAGATAATACTGAGATTTGCAGCTGTGATTTTAAATTGGTCATCTTTTGTCATTATTGCATTGAATAAAAAAAATTACATAGCTTGTTGTATATTTTATTCATTGGATTATAAATATTTTAGCTATCGACCAATCTGCTGGTTAACTGCTAATAATATTTTTGTTACATAAACACCTCATAACTATATATTTATTTTCCTTTATTGTTTTTTAAAGAGACATCCTGAAACCATAGTAATTAAAATAGAATTTTAATGGCAACATAGTTATTGTAGGTAGGTATTAAAAACTATGAACCAAATTTTAGCATGATGATGTTTGGAGCTTTACAATTTTGAATAAACAGTTTGTTTCCTTCCATGTTTCTATTCCAAATGCAACTGGCATGGTGTGTAACATTGTGCATTCTCTTCCAATGTTTTAAAAGCAAAAAAGGTAGTAGATAAGTTAGATATGCGCTTGAACTTTAATGCCTAACAAGGTTGAATTTAAATGAATGACATAGCAAGTTAGCACTGCTATAGCCGTTGTTACCTTCAAACCATCTTACTATCTTGACTGGTCTCTCAGTTCAGTTTGTATTTAGTTGTGGGTTCAAATCTCCACAAGAACAACCATTTGTGTGATGAATATAGTTGTTTGTTCTGCGTCTATAAGTTATAAAGTATTAGTATTCTTTCAGGCCGGTATTAGTATTCGTACTGGGCTATGTGGATTGTCCACTGATATTTATTGATATATTTAAAACCTATTATGAAGTAGTAAGTCTCAGGAGCTAAGCCAGGGGGGCTATGCTAGCAGGGTTAGTATTATTACAAAGAGGTTGATCCTACATCAGCATGGCGATTATGGAACTTGATAGAATCAATGTCTATCAAGTTTCGGTTAGCAATAGGCATTATTGCATGGATTGGTATTACGTATGTTCTGTTTCTATTCATATGAGAGCCATGTTACAATAAAAATAAATCTGCCGTAATACCAATTCATTTATTGTAACTGAAAGCTAGTAGCTTTGTTTTGATAGTATCAGAGCTCCATAATCGCCTGGCAGGAGGTAATCGCAAGACTAAAGCCCTTAAATTTTCAGTACATAGTTGTTACATTTAATATCCAAAAAATGTTTACCACTTCTTTTCATATAAGATATGGAGATAATGTTTTATTTTATTTATTTGACCATAGTTTCCGCTGATGTGACCACATCACAGTCTTTCTCTTTATTTGTTACATTTACAACATCAGTATAAACAGTTAAAGTTCATGTGGCTACAATTTCCAGCTCCAGTAGTTAAATTGATTTGATTTTGCAGTAAAAAATGCCACGTCCTGGCAGTCTCAAGGACCCGGACATAGCGGAGTTGTTTAGCCGCCATGATCCGGATAAGATATTTGAGGATCTGCGAGAGATTGGGCATGGGTCCTTCGGGGCTGTCTACTATGCCCGCTGCAATCTCACTAAGGAGATTGTGGCTATCAAGAAGATGTCCTATCTTGGGAAGCAAAGCGAGGAAAAATGGCAGGACATCTTGAAGGAAATCAAGTTAGTTTATTTAATACTGTAATTTGAATAATACTAAATATAATTAATTTGGTAGTCTCGTGGTAGTGTCCCTTCCTATCTGGGTTGTGTCGAATCCTGTTATGCACCTATGGATGTTTCTGCTCGAAAAGTGAGTTAAACATCGTGAGGATGCTGACATGACGTAGAACTTAAAAATTTTAAATATAACTAGTGCACGAAAAGAGCTCCTGCGGCGTTCTTTAATCCTTTCACCACTCAAAATAACTTCGAGTTTCGGTTCGAAATAACTAGTGACACGATAAGAAGAAGACTATGTTTTTTCTCTCTTCCTAATCTGTGTTGTGAAATAATATATATTTCAAAAAATATTTTTTTTACATGTTATTTATTTTCTGTATGAATTGAAAAAAAGATTAACAAATCTCATGTTAATATTTGATATTCCAACAATCTGCAAATTCAGAGTTGATTGAAACAAATATGAACGTGTTTATGAGACACAAAATTGGATTTGAATATTTGAAACATTTGCATTTGACAGGTACGATTTTTAACAAAGGGTTTGTGCTGTCACTGTTTTATTTGTTGGTTCATATATCAACACCCAGCATTATGTCCAGTAGGTAAATTGAGTTAACCCTCGAACACAGGTTAAATTATCCAGATTTTGTTAGAAACTGCTAAAATCCTGTATCAATTGAATAACATACGAAAGCAATCATAAAGCTACTTAGCTAGTGCAGTGTATTAGACAAGTTACAGGATTATGGAGAGTCCTATGCTGAGGAACTAAATCAAAATGTATATAAAATAGTCCAAATAGGTCAACTGTAAAACGACTTATTTTCCTTGAGTAATATAGTCAATTTTGTTTCAATCAACCTTTTCCTTCTTAGGTTTCTGAAACAGCTGGAACACCCAAACACCATAGAATACAAGGGCTGCTACAAACGCGAGCACACGGCATGGCTGGTTATGGAATACTGCGTTGGCTCCGCCTCAGACATAATAGAGGTAAGTTACCTGGAGACTTGGTGATACAATATGCAGCGTTTACGAAATAGGTTGAACACGACCCATTTTACGATTTTGTTCATATATTCTTACATTTTCGAGTTCATCTTTCAACCCCGGTAAAAAGTTATTGTTTCGTTTTCGTCATTTGCCCGTACCGTCCTTGTTTCTCCCATTGCGTATACTGTGAACATTACATGGTCTTACGTCCTTAAAAACCGACGTAACTGACGTTAGCAGGGCTTCTCGTGACGGGTTTTCGTATTCTGCTAATGAACAACGGCTTAACATTTCTGTATACATATTCTGCTTACGGAAATGTTCAGCGTTAGCTCATCTACCTCAAAATTCAGTAGACGAGGGTTTACTTTAAATAATGTCGCCAGCCCAAAAAACGATAAAATAAATTTTCTACATTATGCTGAGTTAGGGTCCATTTTGCGGCAACCGTTAATTATGTTAGTATTAACATAATCAACGGTTGCCGAAAAATGGACCCTAACTCAGCATATGTAGAAAATGTAAATGTATGTAGAAAATACAATAAACCTATACATTATGTAAAGGTTTATTGTATATTTGTCTATTGGAATGTGTTGTTGCAAATAAAACTTATTATTATTCTATTTTTAAGTTTATGAAGTCGCCAACGATTGATCGAATGTTTTCTTGGCCATAGAGATAACAGAATAAGTTTTTGGGTAATTATGAAAACGCAATCAGAGCTGATACGTGGAATAGAACGATAAGCATTATAAATATGGGATTAGGATTCTATGTGATATAACCACGCTCACTAGCAGTACCACCGTAGGGAGCGCTGTGCAATCGATGAAATATGTGCATTTGTTACGAGTTTTTTTCAACTATGCACATAATTTTACATTTGTCAAAGCGCATGTGACCACTCAAAGGGCTTCCGAAATCAGTTTGGATAAGAATGACTAGTGGTCAGGTTTCAAACCAATTCAACATCTATACTTCTATTATAAAGAGGAAAGATTTGATTGTTTGTTTGTTTGTATTGAATAGGCTCCGAAACTACTGGACCGGTTTGAAAAATTATTTTACCGTTGGAAAACTACACTATCCCCGAGTGACATAGGCTACTTTTTATACCGGGAAAATTGGTTTGTCCCGAGAAATATCTTCAACGCAAGCGAAGCTGCCCGCGGACAGCTAGTCTTAAATATAGCAAAATAAAAATCTTATTACGAGGCTTATTCAGCTAATCAGGCTGTTACTCATAATTAAGTAAAGTCTCAGTAGAGCGATGTAGAATATAAAAGGCAAGTAAATGTTGCAAATAAAGGCAAGTAATTTGTTTATGATTGATTTTGATCCAGATACAAAGACCTGTTTTACGTTTCGAACTTTCGCAAACTTTGTGACTGGTTATAAATCCGCATGTTAGCTGCACGAAACTGATATTTAAATGAATTCTATATGATTAGATCGTCTTGAAAGGATTATTAATCTCACAGATGTGAATTCCCCTAGGGCATACAATTGATGGTTGCAATAAACGTGCTTCTGTAATTTTTTCATTCTGTCCTTCTGTTAGGGGTTGAATTTCAGGGTTTTCTAGAGATAAATAAATTTTGCAGGACATACATAATACATCTAGCCCCAAACTAAGCATAGCTTGTATTATGATGACCAGAAGACTGATGTAATACTTATAAATTTTTAAATACATACTTATGATATTCTATAACACCAAGTCACAGAACAAACACCTATGTTCATCACACAAATGTTTCTCCTGATAGAGAATCGTACCCTCAACCTACAGCGTAGAAAGCAGAGCTACTACTAAGTGAACTGACAGACCAGTCTCATACTTCAAAGTATTTGTGACTTAGATTCAGATATAGTCCATTGAAAAGTTACATTTGGGTATGCATTTGTCAGAGGACGCAATTTTATTTTTTTAATGTGTAGGGGGGGTCAGTAGAAGCTTAAGTTCAAGTTTGTGGGGTCGGCACCCTTGTCCCCCGGCCGCCATCTTGGAAAAGGGGGTGCAAAGGGTTTTCGCGCTGTATCTCGTAAACTAGTTACCTTACAGAAAATTTAATCAAACATAAAATGTAGCAAATTAAATTTCCTACAATTTTATTTCTATTACTTTTTATCGTCAAGTGACCAACAAAAAAGTTATAAACAAAAATAAATGAAAATTTTGTTTGTTTGTTCTAGGTTTTACAGCGCTCCAAACTTAAACGGATTCTCGAATGCTCATAGGGATGCAATAAAAACTAAAAATTAGGCTTACTTTTCTATCTATATTTTTTTTATTCATACAATTTATTATGATCTTAACATTCCTATGCTATTATTGAACTATGTTTGACCCTTTTACCCACCACCTATGAGGTATAACATGGGCAAAGTCAAATTTATAAAAATTTTGCAGAAGCATCCAGAGTTAGCAAGTGGAACTAAATTATTTATGAGTGAGAAAGTCGAGTCATCGTTACTCAGTGTTGTTGGCGAACGTTTTTTCGTCTTTTTATATGGCGGAAATAAAGACGATACTCTAGACACTCTGCGATACAAACGATTTGCTAAGACAGTGACAAAAAATGCATTAAAAAATGCATTAAATTTTTATAAATTTGACTTTGCCCATGTTATACCTCATAGGTGGTGGGTAAAAGGGTCAAACATAGTTCAATAATAGCATAGGAATGTTAAGATCATAATAAATTGTATGAATAAAAAAAATATAGATAGAAAAGTAAGCCTAATTTTTAGTTTTTATTGCATCCCTATGAGCATTCGAGAATCCGTTTAAGTTTGGAGCGCTGTAAAACCTAGAACAAACAAACAAAATTTTCATTTATTTTTGTTTATAACTTTTTTGTTGGTCACTTGACGATAAAAAGTAATAGAAATAAAATTGTAGGAAATTTAATTTGCTACATTTTATGTTTGATTAAATTTTCTGTAAGGTAACTAGTTTACGAGATACAGCGCGAAAACCCTTTGCACCCCCTTTTCCAAGATGGCGGCCGGGGGACAAGGGTGCCGACCCCACAAACTTGAACTTAAGCTTCTACTGACCCCCCCTACACATTAAAAAAATAAAATTGCGTCCTCTGACAAATGCACACTAAGGCCTAAAAAATGTAACATTTTAATGGACTAATAGTGCGTATTTTGACAAAAAAGTATCGGTTACATTTGATTTTCTAATACGCGAAATATACTCCGACATAGTTATGATAATAATGTTTCCGCCACTATCGTGTTTATTTTATACCGCGTAGATATTAAAAATCAAAGAGCGTTACTGATTAAATACAATAAAAATTCTTCGAATTGATGACTGTACATCCGAAATCCTTAATCCTCGCTTAGTTTGTGACGTCATTGCTTCTTAGAAAACTGCACTGAACATGTACAATCGCGCGAGCTTTGAGTCATCTAAACAGTGAAATAATTTTTGTTTTGTTATTGTCATCGAATTGTATGTGGTTATGTAATATATTTTATGTAATAAAGCCAAGAGAGGCTCAAGTAAGGATTAAAATATAACTTCTTTCAATAAACTATATAATATACTATATATATAACTATATATATATTTCTCCCAAGGTCATTATAAGAACAATAAGTATTCCAGAAGAAACAGATCGATGTACCGCGACCTCGCGCTTCATATTCTTCTTCGCTCTTTATATTCTTGACGGGAAATTAGTAAGAGAGCTTTATGATATTTACAGTTTATTTTTTAAATATCCATACTGTAACCGTTGTATATGTTGTGGCTTGCTGACTGAATATTAGCACACATCCTTAGGGCTGAAATTTGGACCCTTCTGTTCAGGGTCTAAAGATGCACTTTGATGAGTTCACCAACCCCGTTTCGCTGTCAAGGTTTCGGGGAATTCCATTAGAATTATATCATTACGGTTGTACCACAAATCAATGTATTAATAAACTTCTAGATTCAATAATTATATGATAACAAGTAAAGTCAAAAGATACTTTATTCAATACTAGCTGTCCGCGCGCAGCTTCGCCTGCGTTGAAGATTTTTCCCGGGACAAATCAATTTTCCCGGGATAAAAAGTAGCCTATGTCACCCGGGGATAGTGTAGCTCTCCAACGGTAAAATATTTTTTCAAATCGGTCCAGTAGTTTCAGAGCCTTGAATAGGCTTAATTACAAACAAACAATCAATCAAATCTTTCCTCGTTATAATATTAGTATAGACAATCACAAGGATCACTTTGAAACGTCTTACATACTAGGTGAATTTAGGTGCCAATTCATCCTAACCCGAGAAGAACTGGCAAGAAACTCGTCCGAAACAGTTTGACAAAGTAAGGGATCATTCTCGCGATGTACTTTGTGTCGAATATCTCCATGCCATGTGAGCGTCTCAAGAGTAATTAATTCGGCTGGATGCCACCTCACGCGTTATATGCAAATTAATTTAGATTAATATAATAATACTGTCATATTATTTCCTGCTTTCGTTTTACGTAACATACCGTTCGGTTTAAAGCATCGATCTATACGTTGAAGACGTAAATAAATTATGACCTGATTAAATTATGATTTATAGATAAATAACTGTAGTTATAATAGATTTGCATTTTGTAATATATTATACCAAATAGCGTTTGTATAGCAAATAGCTGCTGCCCGCGGCTTCGCACGCATGGTACCTACATAAAAAATAGCCTATATCATTCTCCAAGGTCCCATCTATCTCTATAACAAAATTCATCGAAATCGGTTCTGCGGTTCAACAAACAGACAGTCAGACAGAGTTACTTTCACAATTATAATATTAGTAGGGATACCGAAACAAGGCTGCTACACAAAACTAAAAAATACATGCTCCAGACTAGTCTTCGGGCTCGGTATGCACCTCAGATCTCTTAATACCTAATTCTTTGGAGATGTCTTAGAGGGTAGGTCTTAAGGTTGTGGGTTCGAACCCGGCCTTGCACCAATGGTTTATTATCTAAAAATGAATATGCGCAATGCCAGTGCTCTGTAAAGGTGATCATATTTTTATTACTTACCAGGCTGATGCTGCTAAGTAATAAAAAATATGATTATATTATGTAACTCGTGGCATATTCATCAAAGCGCTTCCATGTTTTGGAGAAATTTTAAGTAATCTGACCCGGATTTTCAAAAGTTTTGGCTATGACGTCCTTTGGACGGTCTCTAATTCCGTCAGTAGATTTGACGTCATACAGAAAAAGAAAGAGCCTGAACTAAGAGCCCTCTTACTTGCCTATCTTAAATGACTTAAATGACTATTATTGATAGGAATGTATGGCCTCATGTTGCTCTGCCCTCAGTCTATTAACTGACAGATTTGAAATGTATAAACTACGGTAATCTTGTATTCGTTTTTCGAAGTTAAGCTTAATTAACGTGTTCATTGCTAAACGGCTGACCGTTGGCTGAACCAAACATTTTGATAAATACGGGTTTTACTCACGTGTTATTTTGTCGATGGAGGCACCGACACTGTTTCAATTCATCTAGAGAATCTTCATCAGGGTGAGTTTGTTCCGCGGTCCGTGAGTTGTCTCAATTGTCTCCATAGACAATATTATACGTTAGTAAAACCCATGTTTCTCAAAATGTAGAGATAGATCTTGGGATAGGTACAACGCGTGAGAAGTCGTGGCACAAGCTGTAGATAAAGATGATTACTAACCGTTCAGAATACGAATAGTATATTATCATCATCATTGACCTTAGTTCATCTGTTGAAGATGACTTAGGTGGCGTCAGTCAAGTTACAGAGCAGTTATTTGTAATTGAAAACTTTCGTTCATGGATCCACTCCAGCAAGCTGAAGTGGGTGAAGTTTTCTCTCCACGCCACTCTGCAGAAAGGGAAACTTGAATAGTATATGAATGGTATGAATAAGAAAGTAACATTAACATTGTCCGCAGGTCCACAAACGTCCACTGCGCGAAGAGGAAATAGCAGCGATATGCGAAGGTGTTGTCTCTGGTCTCTCCTACCTCCACAGCCTCGGCCGGATTCATCGAGACATCAAAGCCGGCAACATACTCCTCACGGAACAAGGCACGGTGAAGCTCGCTGACTTTGGCAGTGCCAGTATCAAATGCCCAGCCAACAGTTTCGTGGGAACGCCCTATTGGATGGCTCCGGAGGTTATATTGGCTATGGATGAGGGGCAGTATGATGGAAAGGTAATTGTTTTTCTTGGTAACTATATATTTTTTTAGCTCCTTTTTAGACTACTCTTCTTTAAAAGTTTTAATGTTACAGGATTCTAACTATATACTTTTATTATTATACATTTTCAATACATATTTATATTTAATCTCTTATTTACTAAATTCATACAATCAATATAGGTACAGTTGTGGTCATCTAATTAGGGACATTCAAGGTAGTGAAGAGAAAAACCTGGTTATGTATTTTTAAATATGAAACCCTATTGATTTCTCAACTACTATTATTTACATAATTTGGTCCGATTATCCTATAAAATGCGTAAAAAAGTAATTAAAAAAACTTATTCTTAAACTTAAGATTATCATCTCTGTCCTTATAGCACCATAAGTGGGGCCTATATTGCCTTCCATTTACCTCTATCAGCCGTTATCTCAGTTCTCACACCTTTTTTTTCATTATCTTCTCGCAAAGCCTGTCCGTTTTTTCTTCCTCTACATTTTTGTTCATACCCCTTATACATAACAATCTTCTAGTCACATGGCGTTCATCCCTTGATGATTAAATATAGAAGTATATAAGTATTCTATCAGTCATCTATTTCCCATAGCTCCCATTCAAGCTTTGCTTAGTTAAGGGCTTGATGGTGCTGTGTGATCTGTCCACCAATATTCAATTATATACTAGTGATTTCTCAGCAATTATTTATACTATACATTTTCATAAACACTTGTTTACTCACGTATGGTATTGTCAATGAAGACACCGATACTGTTTCCATTCATCTAGAGAATCTTCATCAGGGTAAGTTTGATCCGCGGTCCGATCGTTCCCGCTCGCGTTCGCGATTCGAACTAAATCATTGACAAAATAATATATGAGTAAAACCCGTGTCTATCAAATGTACAGCTTACGAAAGAAACTAGTCATATTGTAGATTAAATTAATATTAAATAAAAACTCAATAATTCACACGCTTTCAAATGAAATATTGTCGTTTATATTGTCGTTTTGTTTCAGGTGGATGTGTGGTCCTTAGGTATAACGTGTATCGAGCTTGCAGAACGCAAGCCACCTTACTTCAATATGAACGCTATGTCTGCGCTCTACCACATCGCACAGAACGAGTCCCCGCCGTTGCAAGTAAGCTTAGACAGATATCATATACATAGAATAGAAGAAATAAACTTTATTGCACACCACAAATACATTGGACTGCTACAAAATGTCTTATCAATAGATTGCTGCCAGACAACCCTTGCGATGGATAGAATTAATTATACCTGAATATGTGGTGCTGGTGGATTAAATAAAATCAATATTATTAATAAATAAATGAAAAATCTTTGAAATCTGATAATCTTCAGATTAAAAATGCCACTAATAAATTGTCAGACTGTCATTAGTACGAGGTTTCTAATAAGATTACGCATCGTATTACATAACCAAATAAACTGACTCTTAAAGAGCCAAGTTTTACTTCATTTGTAATTATTTGAAACCGCTACATGCTTTACAGGCGCCGGAGTGGACAGACACATTCCGTTACTTCGTCGAGGCATGTTTGCAAAAGAATCCGCAAGATCGACTTACCTCTACGAAGCTACTCTCACATCCCTTCATCACCAGGTGATATATTTTGCTATTTGTTTTAGACATTTATTATAAAACAATAATAACAAAAATGTACAGAATATAAAATGTAAACAAACGATCTATAGATAGCTCAGCTGATCCAGAGGGCAGCGTCTCCAAGACACTGGCGGCATTGCCACGTTGAATGGCAATGCTAATACGCTGGGTCAGATAGGCTCCAGTTCTTGGGTTATGCGATTCTTCTACCAGATGCCATGAAATAATTTATTTGTTTTAGAAGTAAATTATCAATAACTATAGCAGTAAGTATAAGAAAAGGCTCAAACACCATGCAAATGAATCGGCAAAGAACTTGTAAGATACACAAAAATTTAGAATGTATATAACATTATATGTATACATATAACAATGTATTGATATTGCAAATCCAAGAACGAAAAATCTAACACAGATCACAACCAAATGTATGATGCTCGTAGACAAAAGTGTCACTGGCCATCCATTCAGGTACTCTCATAGCGTTGCTTACCTTCGTTGATCTATTAGGAACACCTAAGTGGCGATGTCGCGTGTTTTCCAACTCATACGAACATAAAATTTACACAACAATTTAGTACGTTATAAAATGATAGTTATAAATCCCTGTTCAAGTATAGTGTGATTACAGAGCCCCTACAAAAACATGGCGCAATTGTTCTTGCCCTCCGTACCCAACCACCTTGAACTGAGGAGATCTAAGAGTCACCTCTGTTGGCAGTGGCTGTTGAAGTAGCCATTTTAAAACATCAAGTTTGACAGCTGCCTTTAATAGCAGCCAGCTTTTAGAACCAGAACAAAAAGCTCTCAGGCCTGCGATGGGCGAAAACTATTCCAATCTCCAAGTACCAAGTACCCAAGGAGTTCATGAGATCTTGGATCATGGCTTTAGATAGGGCAATCAATGTGGCTTCTTATTGACACAAACTAATATACTTATGAGCTTATTGATAATCACGAATTAATAAATTTGCCTACAGGCCTAGGTCTCCCAATGTCTTGGTGGATCTCATACAAAGGACGAAGGCTGCAGTGCGGGATTTAGATAACCTTAATTACAGGAAGATGAAGAAAATATTGATGGTTGATGGGGACAATGAAAGCGCTATTGGTGAGACAGCTTTTTTATTTCAACTTGGTTCATAATAAATGTGGTACAGTGGTATGACTAAACATCGTATCAAGTACTAGGTTTTACCCGTGAGTTTGCCCGCATGGTATGTAGAAAACATTACGATTTCAAGACTAAACTATATCAAGTTTCATTCAATCCGTACAGGCGTTCTAGTGTTATGAAGCCACAAATATTTTAATACTATAAATTAAGAAGTTGGTTTTTACGTTTATATGTTTGTGGCTAAAATCTTGCTGCAGTGACTGAAACTAGGGAGTGACGTTTCTGCGAGACTGCACTCGAGACTGCGAGACTCACAGGTCTAGGTATTCTCACGTTGCCCTACATAATCAAGAAGCAAGTTACGTGAGAACAGTCCTGAACTATTATGTACAGTGTGGACACAAGCATGTGTGCCACACCCGGAATCGACACAGACTTGGCTCTCTGCAGCGGACTCTTTCTTTTTCTTATTTTATTGCTTCTGCGACTTTGTTTGTCACAATTTTGCCAGTGTCCGTGTCATGCTAGTGTCTTAAAAAATACACCGGACTCTCACGGAATCATCGAATATGACCCATGTCATTGTATACAATAAGCTCTCAGACAATGCCACAGAGGCCCTCAATCAATAAAATTGCCATTTTTAAAAATAGGCTCAAACGCAGGCTTGTCGAGCAAACTTTTTATAGCTATGGTGAGATTTTAGATTATTTTTTACCTAAATTATAATTAACTAATCTGAATCATTTGACATTTACATTTTACACATTCATTTATTTTCTTTCAACTACGTAGTAATGTTATCATTAATCACTACAAAACCGATCACAAAGGACGTATTTTTTGCTTAGAACCGAAACAGTGCAGTAATGTTATGTGAAATCTCATTATTACACTGTTTTTGCTTTTTATTTAGATATAAATTTACCACAGAGGTTTAATATCTCCCATTAAATTTAATATAAATGTTTGCATTTGGTCAAAAAGATACTGGCTGAATAAAACCGACTTGGTGAAAAAAAAACAAAAAGCGCGCATTTTGTACCATTGTAAAACTTTGATTCTTCATATTTTTAGTTTGAGTAGGTATATTTTTAAGAATAATTAATGCACTCGTGTTAATTCAGTGCCGTCGCTTGCGCTCGGGCACCAACATGACACTCATGCATTAATAACTCACTTTGCGCTCGGTGCAACAATCTACTATTATTTTATACTTCGTGCCTTACATTCTTATACGTAGGTACTTAACCTATGTTTTTTTACTTAGAATGATAATATAACTATTCTGACTAATTATTATTATTCAAATGAAACTTGGTATAGATGTAGTCTGATATGGAATAGCATATAGGCTCCTTTTAAGTACCACGCTGCCAAAACAGAAGCTACTAAACTTAACTACACTATTTAAGCCTTTCACCGCAAACTAAATAAATAAAACCAAACAAACTTGCATGTATAATATTAGTTGACGATCTCTGTAGCGCAGTGGGCTTAGGTCCGGCTGAGACGCAGAAGGTTGCGGGTTCGATTCCTGCCGCGGGACAAATGTTTGTATGATCTGCAAGTATTTGGCTCGGGTCTGGGTGTTTGTATGTATAATATGTATGTATTTACAAAAAGTACAAAGTATATAAGTAGTAAGAATATCAGTCATGTGGTACATATAACACAACCTCTGCTTACTTTGGGGCCAGATGATGTTGTGTGAAATGTCCGGATTATTTATTTATGTATTAGTAGGAACGGGTGGAAAGAGGTGCATTCTCACTGCTAGTTAGAAGAATAAACCTGTGTAAAAGTAACATACCTTCTCCACACTTACATACTTTTACTTCTCCAGGTGACAGCGAAGAAGCAGCCGAGGAAAGGTCCGGTGGTGATAGCTCCAAGTCTAATTCCGCTACGTCAGAACACAGCGCGGCTGGTGCGTCGAGTCAAAGCTCTTCGTCGGGTAGTCTACGTAGGCGGCCACACCCTGTGAGTTACCCAGGCGTTACGTGTGTCCATACAGAAATAATTGATCTTTGAATCTATGAAGTTGCCGTTCTTAACGACGAACGGAAATTTATAGATAATAGATCTACATAGATAATGATCTGTTATTAATATTTCTTTGTAACAGTTAACCTAAAACCATCTCAATTCACCTAGTATGTAAGACGTTTCAAAGTGATCCTTGTGATTGTATTGAATAAAGTATCTTTTGACTTTTGACTTTATAAGATCCAAAAAACTATCTGACAAAAACAGCATGTTGTCATATTGGAGTCTAGTAGGTTACCTATTAAGTTGTTGCTATAAAGTACTGGTTCTATTAAGAATGGCAACGTCATAGTTAAGGATCTATTTGGGCTCCGAAGTCCTCAAATAACTCTTATAGTTTCGCCATGTCCGTCTGTCTGTTTGTCTGTCCGTCCGTCCGCTCCTAAACATAGCTCTTATTCGTAGACTATTAGTCGCATATCGCGATGCAATTTTGCAAATTTAAAAAAATAAACTTTTTACTGGTACTTCCCTGAAACCTGAACGCTGACTTGGACCTGAAATGTTTTCAAAATAGTAAGATATATGATGTTGAACCTGAAATGCTTTTAAAATAGTTGGATATATGATGAAATTACAAAGAAAAATTTTACGGCTAGTAAAGATTTCCTGAATTTTGAGTAACAGTCTGATTTGTAAACCTTTAAAAGGCGCACTATTTTTTGATTTTTTTTTGTTGTTTGTGTTGACTTGGTTTAGGACCTGACCACTGACTGACCATTGGTATCTTTACTGACTTCGAAAACCTTCACTGTGCATGGTCTGCCCTTACCAATTTATTATTTAGTTATATTAATCTGTTGTTGTGACGTCTTCCAATTTCCTATTTGTGACGTTTACTTTGTTCGTTCACAGATGAACGCAAATCATCATAATCAGCACCAACAACAACCTCAGTACCAGCACGTGAATCATCAACACTCCTCTCACGCTGTCAGGTAAAATAGACATCATTGACATAAGTCATCCTTTTGTGTATTGTAAGACGGCAAATGATCTTTTTTACGGCTAAAATGTGTCTGAATAATTATTGCCACTATTCAGTGGCTATCTGCTCATTAATTGAAGGAATAATTATGGCACAATAAATATAGCATGTATTTTTAATATTTTGCCTTCCTCTTAAAATCCTCTTCTTATCCTTAAGCTGACATCGTTTTTACTTTGCCACTAATAACTATGTTGAGAATAAACAATACTTGTTCAACATTTTTTAAAGTTAAGATTTCTTTTTAATCAAAAATTACAATTGAAGCGCCGTGAAATCTCGTCAAGGTCATTTGCTCAGGAAACCGCCTAATGGCAGGTTTATACGATGGTAGTGATGCGACAGTACAGCAAGTCAGTCCAGCACTCTCTTTTGACTCGGCTCGTATGGGCCACCAGTTTAGTCCAGTAAATATGCCCTCTGCTTATTACGTAAAAGTAGCAGTATCAACATCAATATGATTCTGAAAATAGAGTCGCAAGTTGTAAAAAAACTTTCATTATCCTATTTCTCACCTGCACTCGAGAATACAGATATTATAGCTAAGTAATAACAAAGGTGTACAAAAAATGTGATTTATAGCTGTAATTGCTTAAATCACGTCTATTGTTAGTTACTCACTACATGTTTTTTTTACCACATATGAATTCTAACCTCACCATCTAACACCAAACTAAGCATAGCTAAGGGAACCAGATTACTGATAGAATCGATTTGCATTTTTAAATACATACTTTACTCATGATACTTACTAAATAACATCCACAGAACAAACATCTATGTTCGTCACACAAATGTTTGTCTTGAATAAGGATCGTACTCACATTCTACAGCGCAAAAGGCAGAGTTACTGAGCTGATAGGCCAGTCAAATGTGAATGCATGTTTGGTAACAAAATATTCTAAAATCTAGTCAAATATGATTGTAAATAAATGTATTTATAATAACCAGAATGTAAAATTCGCGTTTAGATTAGTTTACTAGTAATTTGCATGTATTGCATGTGCTTCAATTTCTAATTAATAATTATCAGTGAGTCGATTTCTGTGATTATTATCAAACAACTAAGGCAAATGTTCGCGTGATTCTAATCCTAGATAATCCCAGTGTTGAGTTGAGATTATGTATGTCATTGTAGATTGTCTCTTCATCTTTTATAGACCGTAGCATAATATTATAGTTAATAGTCAGCTTGGCACCGCACATAAATAGCCATGTAAGGCGCTGCGCAAACGCAGACATTTTTTGTTGCCGACACATCCGGCACACGCACACAGGGAACCGTAGTTGCTGTGTCTTGTGGCGGTGATCGGACACAGTCGCCCGTTGCTACTACTTGCCACTGGTACAATTCGTTGCTTGTTTTCCGTCAGTACTATTGTAAGGATGTAAATTTGCTAATGTTGCTTGTGTCTTCAACTGTAGACTTTTAGTTTCTAGTTGCCGACACCGAACACTTTTTGATCGTCAGTGAGTATGTGTTAAGTGGGAGCAACTGGACACAAAAAATATTTACGTGTGCGCAGGGAGTGGATGATTTCATATTGGTTCTATAGAAATCAAATATTCATCGGTTGCTTGCATCTGACACAAGACACAAAAGTGTCCACGTTTGCGCCCTGCCTAACAGTCGTTTTTAACAGATGAACGAAGATAAGCAACATTGTGGTTAGTAACTAGACGAGTGTACACTGTGGCATTCATCTAAGCATTTCCGTGCTTTGGATTGCATGTTAAGCTGTCGGTTCCTTTCAAACGTTTTTAGAGCATGTAGTCTTTCCCCCCTCACTAAAGAAGTAGTAGCACAGAATATTTATTAGTACAAGTATAAAAGGTGGAATCCACGAAAACGTTTATATAAATAGCGCCTTGCTACGACGCAATAAAGTTCCATTCAGCTCGTACAAGCGCTTAGTCCCTCACATTTTAATTTACCTACATAATACCTTTCTTTCAATCGCGTAACTCTATCTCATCCGGCGCGGCACTTCGCCACGAGTTTGTCCAACATTTTGGGTGCGTCAATATACTTGTAACTTCTTCACTAAAGTAGTAGTTATAACTTTTATTAAACTATCATGGTTTTGAACATAGTTTTCACTCTAAACGAGATATTTTCCATGATGTATGAGTTTTTGTGCTTCCCGATGGTTATTCGCAGACAAAACGGTCTACGCTCTTTCTCTGGGTCTGGGAACCCTGTCGTGAGGATGTGACCGTGAAAGTGAGTGTCGTGTGTCGTAATCGTGAACGAGTTGTAAGTGACAGTGAAACCGGTAGTACGGGTAATGTTCGCAGTAAAAGACTGAGAAAGAGGGTAGACCGTTTTGTTTGCCAATAACATGCACCCACAAATACTTCAGTTTATTTCGTGATCATGGCGCATGCAACTGTGCCGAAATATCGGGAAGCAGAAAAACTTCTTCTCTTTCAGGAGATAATATCTTGCAGGAGGAGGGGCAAGTAGGGCAATCAAGTAGATGAGACATAGTTTGGAAGGGAGCACCACAGTCGCACTGTACACGTGACTTGTCTAGCATACCCCACTTACACAAAATCATATCTGCATCTACTCACTTGTGCTCGCAGTCTGTTGAGGGATTTCCAGATATAAGAAAAACTTAAATATCATAAATATCCCGTTTTGAATGAATATAATAAAGTAGTAATATTAGTAGTAGTAGTAGTAGTAGTAGTGTCGCACTGTAGTTGGCTTACGCACGTTGCACTAGGGCATTTTACCTTTCAGACGGCCCGCTGAATCCCGCAAGCGATGGCAATGGCTTTACTCATGTTGGTGTTTCGTACGCAGAGAAACCGAGAGCCCGATATCGACGCACGACGATTACGTGAATCGGGAAGCGGTGAGGGAGTATGCGAATCGCGACTCGCGATGTGACGACTATGGAGACGACTACGCGAATAGAGATGCGATACGGGAGGCGCGTGAGAGGGAACGAGACAGAGAACGGCAGGCGAACGAGTATAGGGAGTATGTTAACGCGCCGTCCACGTGGCAGCAGGATAGTGATGATAATAGGAATACGCAGCGGAGGCAAAATAGGGGTAAGTTATTTAAACGCCATTTTATTTAGACTAGTGGTCGCCCACTGGTCGAAATTCATTAATAATTAATGTATTCTTTATGCATAAAAGCAAAAAATATTATCATTCTGCACTCCTCTATATAAACTATAAGTAAGTGTGTGAAATTTCATACTCCTCCGTCCGCAATTTTCGTAAAAAGGGGTACAATGTTTTGTGCTCCAAGTATTAATAAATAGATGACTCGACTCGACTCTGCATCCCTAACAAAATCAGCAAGGATAATATAAAAAAGCGTGAAGACCAGACGAGTTTCTTGCCGAGATCTACTTGAACTAGGGTTCGGACGAACTGGCACCTAGATTCACCTTATGTAAGAAGACGATTTATAAAGGATCTTTTGATTTTATTGAATCAATAATATTTTAGCAGATCCTTTCTTATAAAAGCAGATTCTTTCAAATCGGTTATATATCGATTATATATATATATATATATATATATGTATATCGATAAATAACGGAGTTATGTGGTAAAAAAAATAACCTAAATAAATAAATAATCCCGGAAATTTCACACAAAATTATCTGGCCCCAAAGTAAGCAGAGCTTGTGTTATGGGTACCACATGACTGATATACTTACCTATATACTTTTTTTTTTTATAATTACATACATATTATACATAGAAACACGCAGACCCGAGACAAATACTTGCAGATCATACAAACATTTGTCCCGCGGCGGGAATCGAACCCGCAACCTTCTGCGTCTCAGCGGGACCTAAGCCAACTGCGCTACAGAGGTCGTCAAATTGAGAACCTCCTCCTTTTTTGAAGTCTGTTTAAAAACCGCGTTCGATTAATTTGTTTAAGTCTCTTCTATTTGTCTTGCGGCTAAGGCTAATGAGTTAGGAACTGGGCAAGACTACTCCATCTCGACATGTCTCAGGCCATTAAAGCTTCAAAGTATGTGCCATAGTTACTTGAAAAGCTTACAGGTAATTTAACATTTTCAGTCGGCAACAATGTATCGGCGGCGATGTCTCTGGTCTCTGAACACGGTGCGAATAATTTCGCCACGATACGGACCACGAGTATAGTCACCAAACAGCAGAAGGAGCATAATCAGGTAAATTTCGTTCATATTATCTTTGAGATCCGTTGTAATATTTTTTTTGTATTGCCGGTACAGCCGATGAAGAGAAGGCACTGGACATAGAATAAACAACTCTTAACCTGGTGTATGGTAAGCTGATAACACCACTCGTCGATAACTCTATTCATAGACGAAACTTTACAAATAACAATGTTTGGCTGATGTGTACTACTTGCCGAATCAACGATTTGCCACCACAGTTATAGACGAAAACCCATCAGTGGGGTTGTTCTACGTACTCGACTGGAATCAAACCGCAATTAGTATTTGACATGTTTTCGTATGCTGTTAATAAACAACAGCTTAGCTATCTTTTCGATGTCGCCAGCGATCGATTTAATGCTCTCTTTTGTTTGGCCATAGAGATATAGATTTTTGGGTGACTATCGAAACTCAACGTAGCCGAAACGTTGACGGAATAGAACGATAACCGTTGTAAATATAAGAAGAGACCTGAACGGAGTGATATATTATTGGTTTCGAAGTCTTCACTGTAAATAACTTTCTGCTCGTTAGCTGATATCAAAATGTAGGTCTTATAGGCTCCAAATATGTATGCCTTATCGAGCCCAGTATATTTACACATTTTAAGGTCCTCGCACAATCAACCGCAAATCAAATCAGATTTTTTTGATATCATTTTTGATGTACAATATCAAAAAATTCTGATTTGGTATTGACATCAGCTATTGAGCTGAACGTTGTTATTGGGAGATTATTTTTGTCCGTTTTGCAGAGTAAACATTGTGCTCTCATATTATTTTATTTTTAATTTTGGTGATTTTATTAAAACTTGTTGGTCGCCCCACTGGTCGAAATTCGATCAAAATTCATTTAAATTTTTCTTAAAAAAAAAAAAAAAAATCTGCACTATATAAACTACAAATGTGCGAAGTTTCATACTCCTCCGTCGGCGCAATTTTCGTAAAAGGGGTACAAAGTTTTTGCGTCACGTATTAATGTATAGATAAAGCTAGAGTTATTGACTCGGGTTTAAATAATTGAAATGAAAGTTTTCGAGCAAAAATAATCCGTATAATTATTTAATAAAGAGACACCAATTTTTATCAAATAACAAACGATCAACGACAAGATACGACTTTGTGACATACTGTAAACAATCTAAACTATCAAGAGAGACCTATAATTGGCTGTTTCTAGTATATTAATTAAGTTTACCCATAGTAAATTTTTGTAGCTGTTGGTCTTTTCAATAAAATAAAATAAACACATGACATCATATGGCAAAAGTCTCATCATATGACACATGCCACTTCTGATACTTTCAACCGGTCAAATATCACGCCTTTGCATTAGATACCTATTTTAGTAACGAAACTTTTAATAGTTTATACTGCGTTATGCTAAGGGATATTACAATTTCTGGGTTAAAACAACAATGCAACAAAAATGTGTTGTACAATTAATTACAAGTGTATTGAGATACAAAGCGGGCAGTCTGCCAGATCGTCACATCACCACCTTCTTATAAATAGCGGTACCGGTAATTACTGAACCAGATACATTTCTGTCTTCGGCACTTACACCGCTGTTATAGCTAAATTAATGAATACCGTGACCCTGATTCAATTGTTTTGTTTGACTTAAATTTTGTTTAATGCGAACGATCTTATTTTGTTTTAGGCAAAGTCTGAATTTGAGTAACAATTTTATGACACTCATTTCAAATTACTTTAGTAGTGGGTTCTTATCGCGTACCTCTGAATTGATTCTGATGATGTAAATCTTAAGAAAATGAATTCGATAACGAAAAAAAATAAAAAATTAAGGTGTTTCAAAACTGTTACTCTAATTTGGTCTTTGTTGTTACTGAAATAAGATCGTCCGTATTTTACGAAATTTTAAGTAGTTCTGTGAAATAACCAAATCACCACCAGTGTCTTGTAATGAAGTGACGTGACTATCAGCCCTTGGTGAGCGCGATCATTATGAATCTATATTCGGAAAATGGAGAATACAATGGTGATTATCTCTAATAATCTATGGATCGGTAAATTCGATAGATAGTGGCCGTTCTGTAGTTTCGCCAAACTAGCAAACATTTCCTAAAATAAGAAACACTTATTAGAGTAACCGTTTTAATTACTGTTAAAAAAAAAAAAAACTAAAAAAGTAAAATAAGTTAAAATTGACATTTGATTCCTTTATAGAATTGATTTTCCTAGTTTTTCTCCAGTTTTAATCAAGATCTCTATAAATGATGACTAAATTGTACTAAACACATCAGTTTAGTCATTTTAGTAAAGAAACCTGGGGCGAGACACGCCCTGAATCAGGGGCGTGTCTCGGTATCTTAGATCGAATGTTGTGTGAATAGTCGGTGATTGTACCTTTGCTGTTTGATTATGGTAGAACATGCGCGAACATAAACATAGGGCGATAGTATTGTCTCCTAAAATAAGCTACGGTTTGGTTAATTCAGCGCATTAGTACGCGGTTCCATGGTGTAACGGTTAGCACTCAGGACTCTGAATCCTGCGATCCGAGTTCAAATCTCGGTGGAACCTGTTCTTTTTGCGTTTTTCTTAGCCTGCAACTTAAACATGTTGGTATTAAAACTTGTGTCTGTGGGATCGTAGCTTTCAAACGGATGAACTGATTTTGTTTTAAGATTTCTTTAAGAAGCGACTTGTCGTTTAAGAATATCTTCTGCCATTTGAAGAACAGCACTTCAAATGGCTGAAGATTTTCTTGAACGACATTTCAATCGATAATCGACAGAGCCATTTGAAGTGATGTTCTTCAAATGGCTAAAGATTTTCTTGCACGACATTTCAATCGACAATGCCATTTGAAGTGATGTTCTTCAAATGGCCGAAGATTTTCTTGAAAATCTTGAAAAGCTCTTTTCTAGTTGATGAAAGGATGTGAGCAACTTTCACAAGTCTGATTGGTTTAAAATTTGATATCCTGTTACTTCAACGATATTGCAAGTTCACTTGACTTGATACTGTAGAACTTACAGCAGAAGTATTTTGTTTAGGCTCATTGTACTTAATCGTCTCAAGGTTATTATACATGTTCTATTTTTTGTTATAGATGCTTTTTAAATTTTAAACTTATTCATGTTTCTTTTCAGGAAATGCACGAACAAATGTCTGGTTACAAACGCATGCGGCGAGAGCACCAAGCTGCGCTTATGAAGTTGGAGGAACGTTGTAAGGCAGACGTGGACGCACACAAAGCACAACTCGACAGAGAGTACGACGCGTTACTCCAACAGTTGTCGAGGGATCTTGAACGATTACAGGTGAATATAATATTATTCTTAGTATCAGTGTGACAGTGAAAGAAAGCCTGGAAATACCGTGATCTTAGAAAACGTGAATCCGTAAAGTCTGTCCACTTTAGGAAATGAATAATGCTGGACAATGCATACGTTATCGTTCCGAAATATCGAAATCAGTTTGGCGAATGGACGCTGTCGCAGCGCAGCTTAGCACAGCAAAATATAAGCAATGCAATACTTCCCGAGCGCTGGATACCTCAGTCAACTCCCGACAAGCATACGAATAATACATGTACCTACATGAGTACGGAATAGACGCTGAGTGATTAACAACTACGTATTTCATTTATAAAAACAACATTTCCAAAGTTAGGTAACCTTCTAAATAGACTTTTACATTACATTACTTCCTCTATACAAAAGTGACATAGATATATATATACCCGTACATTATACCCGTACAGACGCCCAGAATCCTCGTATCTTACATCGACAAGCTATAAGTATCAATCACGCAATATTAGCTGTACCGATTTAAATTCAACTTAGTATAGATATAGATAGATCGATTTGAATTTAACTTAGTATAGAAAACATTGATACTAACAGCTTTCTGTTACTATTGATGAATTGGTATCACGGAAGGTTGATGTTGATTTTAACACATGCTGTCATATGAATAGAAACAGATAGAAGATCCATTAAATAATTCGTATCGCATAATCGAAACTGATAGACATTGATTGTACCAAGAGTTCCATAATCGCCATGCTGGAATAACATAGGCTACTTTTTATCTTTATAGTGTTAGTACTAACATAAGCTTTTCTATACTTCCAGACAAAGCACGCTCAAGAGTTAGAACGCAAGCAGAAACAGAATGCGGCAGCCGAGAAGAAACTAATCAAGGATATCACGGCGAGGCAGGAACAGGACCGAAAGGCGTTTGATACGCAACGCAAGCGCGAGTACAAGGCTAACAAGGAACGCTGGAAAAAGGAACTCAGTATGGATGACGCTACGCCGAAACGGCAAAGAGATGCGACGCTACAGTAAGTTAACGATTAGGGAAATAAATATATTACCTGATGGTAATATATTTATTTGAGGACAGCAAGAGTCCGTCTGCCTCCAAGTAGTGTAAGTAAGCATTACTGTGTTTACTTTCAATACTTTCGTGAGTTGTACTATACATTTTGATAACCACGGGCCTTACTCACGTATTATTTTGTCGATGGAGGCACCGACATTGGTTCGATTCATCTAGAGAATCTTCATCAGGGTGAGTTTGATCCACGGTCCGCGAGTTGCCGCTCGAGTTCACGGTTCGCACTGATTCGAGCGGCAACGAGCCGCTCGAATCGAGTTACTGTATTTAGGTTTCAAACATACTGGAGCAAGTGACATTACGGCGAACAGACAAAAGAACTTTTGGCTAGAGCCGGCAACATGCGTGTGATACCTACTGGTATTGCAAGCGTCATAGCATAGATTACTGTAATTGACTATATTGATTGATATTTAACTTATTCTTTAAGTTACTTAGTCCCTGAAGTATGTTTAATTACGCCCCACCACCAGAAAGAAGCAAAAAGAAGGGTTAAAATTTGTGTGTAAAAATTTGTATTATTATTATATAGTTTGTAGTAAACTATATAATAATATTGATAATATTATAAATTCGAATGTGTCTCTGTTTGTTTACACGTTTTCACGGCTATACGGTTTAACGGATTTTGATTAAAGGATAGATTGTATCTTGGGGACGGATATAAGTAACTTTTTATATATGCATGCGCGAAGCCTCGCGCAGCAGCTAGTAATAGATAAAAGTCTTTTAAAATTTCAAAAGACGTCTTCTTTCACAGGTCACAAAAAGACAACTTGAAGCAAGCAGAAGCGGCTGAGGAAGCGAGACTCGTGAGATCGCAGCGTGAATACCTCGAGTTGGAGCTGCGTCGGTTCCGACGACGTCGAATGCTCGCCGTGCATCATAAGGAGCAGGAGTTGCTTAGAGAGGTGTGTACTTTATTTATATAATTATAAGATTCAAATTACACTGACAGAAACTGCTCCCGAATAGATAATAATTACATATTGGTGAACAATGCACACAACACCATCTATCCTCAAACTTAGTGTAGCTTTGTTTTATGGTGACCAGAAGGGCGATTATGGAACTCTTGATAAAATCAATGTCTTATTAGTTTCGATTAGCAAGCGGCATCAATGTCTATCTATTTCGATTAGCAATAGGCATTATTTCAATCAATCATATACTATGTATTTAAATGCTTAGTACGCTAAACACGGTTCCTACCACAATCGTACTTTATAAATTGGTCGAGTTATAGTTTGACACAAACTAGAAACCGATAGAAATCGCAGCGATCCGTAATACTAATTCATCAATAGTAACTGAAAGCTATTAGTATAAATGTTTTGATAGTATCAAAGTTCCATAATCGCCCCACAGATGATGGCTGGAATACTTATTTATTTTAAATACATTTTTAAGTTACTTTATAATACAACTAACACCTGTGTTCATCACACAAATGTTTGTCCTGGGAGTGAATCGAACCCCCTACCTACAACACAGAAGCCAGAGCTACTACCAGCTGAACTGACAGAGCAGAAGGCACATTGACAATCTAAATGATTGTTCACTATCAATCTATATCACTAGGATCTAAATCACTAGGCTATGATGAATGTCTTAGTATTGGCATAGTCTGTCACGATTGGCTAAATAATAATACTGAACGTTATATGCGATTGCAGGAATTGAACAAGAGACAACTACAATTAGAACAAGCGCATGCGATGCTGTTGCGACATCACGAGAAGACACAGGAGTTGGAATATCGACAACAAAAAGGCGTGCATGCACTTAGGTGAGTTTGAACTTTGAAGAAAATTGCTGTCACAAGACCCTGTGAGACATATACCTAGATTATAGGAATCTGAAACTCATATATTGTCACTTATAGGTCCACTCTGGGAGTTAATAGATCGCCTAAAGATCTCGTCATGGCTTGACGTTTTTTTGACAGTTAAGCGGGCCCTTCGAAGCACGAAAGCGCTCAGATAATAATGCATCTGTATCTGCAGAGGCATTTTAACATACTGGCCACGCACAGCGCTGCTTCACTTTATAAATGTGTTAGAATCGACGTAATTGAGCTATGCCACAAGCTTTTCATAATAAAACTGAATAAACTGAACTGTTTCAGGGAAGAACAATTATCAAATCAGCATGCGACAGAGCTAGCTAACCAGAGAGAGTACATGCAACGGGCGGAACACGAGTTACGGAAGAAGCACGCGTTGCAACTCAAACAACAGCCGAAGAGCCTCAAGGTATTTATGAGACGAGGCCTTTGATCAAAGCTTTAGTACTGCTAAAATCTTGTTCAATCAAAATGTATAAGTGATACATTTTGTTTTTGCTTTAACTATTACAATGACTATGGCTAAAGAGACCTCCTAAATCTGCTTAGTCTTGAAGTGTATCTTATAATCACCTATTAGCTTATGTGGTGATAAAATCTGTTCCCATCTTTATTAATTGACAAGATGACAAGAACGACCATACATTTTTTACATTTCTAAATATCAGGTTATATGAAATACACCATGTGTTTCTGAGAACTTCTGACCTTGAGAGTTGCTTAGCCTTGTCATTATAATCAACAGCAGAAACTACGGCTTTACAGAATGTGAAAGGAATACATGGTCTTGCAATTAGAAGTCTCGCTACAGCTCCAGTTGGTAGTCGCTCTGCCTTCTGCACCGTAGGCTGTGGGTACGATTCCCAGCCTTGACAAACATTTGTATGATAGATGTTTGTTCTATAGATGGGTGTTATATGAGTAAAGTATCTTAATAAATCTTATGTATGTATTTAAAGGTATTATTATTTTTATTATATGTGTTATTCCTTAAGTCATCTGGCTTCCATATTACAAGCTCTGCTTAGATTGGGAGTAGATGGACCTGAGGCTGTGAGATCAAATGCCTCAATTATCATTCATCATAGCATCTTTTACATGGAGTTGATTTAAACGTTTTAATTTCAGCAAAAAGAAATGCAGATCCGCAAGCAATTCCGGGAGACATGCAAGATACAAACGCGCCAGTACAAGGAACTCAAAGCGCTAATATTGCAAACCACCGCTAAAGTGAGTTCCTACTTCCTAGGTTAAGCCACACTTCTTATCTATTACTTTGAATGCTTAATAGATAGGGAAGTGACCGTCGGGTCGTCGGGAAACAGTCACATATTACTTAGTTGAAGCTCACCCTGGTCAACATTTGATTAATACAATATGATGGCATTTCTTTGCTTTGGATGGCATGTTCGGTCATGGCTAAAATCATACTATGAGATAGACTCGGTGGCTAATCTAAAATTGCATGATTTGTTATGAAAATTAACAACTTTAATCCTTGGGCTTGGTATACTCATACATATCTTTATATCTCAAGTTACTTAAATTTTTAAGAATGTCCGAGGGGTTGTCAGAGGCATGTCCAAACTTCATATTTGGCAAATGTTAGAGACATTATTACATTATATTATTTCGCCCAGAAGTTTTATTAACAATTGCCGGCAAGCATACACCCCACCTAATAGTAAGTTGCCGTAACCTATGGATTCTTGCAAAACCAGAGTTATTATTATTTAACTCCCCAATCTTTGTTACAGGAACAACAAAAGGAAGTGATAAAGTCCCTAAAGGATGATAAGAGGCGCAAATTTGTATTACTCGGAGAGCAATACGACCAAAGCATCACCGAGATGCTGCAAAAACAGACCGTCAGGCTTGACGAGAGCCAAATGGTAATAGTTATTGTCATTTTTGAAGTGATAACTTCTTATGGGAGAGTAAACCGCTACGACGCCAGTCTGTCTGGCTTCCCTTTCTCTCATGCATACGGCAGCTGTAAGCAGGCTCCTCCTCTCGCACTCTAACCCACAGTGCTAGTTAGATTAGTTTAAGTTATCACTTCTGTCGGGCGTCTCGAGACGCACACTTTTTTTTTATGCAACGATTAACCTGAGGGTTCGATGAGTGGTTACCGTAACCTAAGACGCTCATGCCAGAAGGTATCACATGCACATTGTTTTCCCTTTCTGTAAGTTCTTTTGTCTGTTTGCCCAGAAAATGCTAATGCACGGTAATTTTTGAACACTACTGCTTAGAGGCTGTATATCTGGTACTGTTATGGTTCCCACCAAAACATATTTATGCTGTAGAGCCGCTTTGAGATTACTTATTATTAGCGCTATTTATACCGATTTCATACCGGTGAAACGTTAGCGTGTGCGTCTGCGTTGTGTTGCTAAAAATAATCTAACTAATATTATAAATCCGAAAGTAACTCCTCTGTCTGTTTGTTACGTTTTCACGCCTAAACCGCTGAACCAATTTTGATGAATTTTGGTATCGGGATAGATGGGACCTTGGAGAAGAACATATGCTACTTTTTATGTAGGTACCACGCGTGCGAAGCCGCGGGCAGCAGCTAGTATAAAATAAACATTGGTGGACAATCCACACAACACCATCCAGCACCAAACTAAGTATAGCTTGGAACTATAGGAACCAGTTCACTGATAGAATACTTATAAACGAAATACATTCTTATGATACTTTTTAACACCCAGCCCCAGAACAAAAATCTATGTTCATCACACAAATGTTTCTCCTTCACAGATGGAATGCCAGCAGTTGAAGATGCAGCTGGAACATGAACTGGATATGCTGACAGCCTACCAGAGCAAGAGTAAGATGCAAGCGGAGGCACAGAGGAACCGCGAAAGACGGGAGCTGGAAGAAAGAGTGGCCGTCAGACGCGCCCTGCTAGAACAAAAGGTAATTATTATAATTATAACAAAATTTATATTTCTCACACAAGGTTACTTAGCATAGGCAATAGGAGATAAGTAAAGATGCGTCAGTGAGATGAGCCGAGTGGACCTGTTTTGTCTAAGACAGGTGCTGCAAAAACCTGTAATACTCAACAGTGATTTACTCTATGAATGTACGATAATAATAATCTATATACATATATATAAAACAAAGTTAGTTACACCATTTATACCATGGTTCAAACTCACCCTGATTAAGATTATCTTGCTAGATTATAATGTTGATAAATTATATTGGTGATAATTATATCTAGCCCCAAACTAAGCATAACTTGTATTATGGTGGTGACCAGTATGGCGATTATAGAACTCTTGATACAATCAATTGTACAATCAAATGTTTATCAATTTCGATTCGAGTAATAGGCATTATTTTAATCAATAGTTTGAATATTACGTACGGTACGTGTCCATTCATACATGTATGATGAACACATGCTGTGTTACAATAAACATCAACCTTCCGTAATACCAATTCATCAACAGCAACAGAAAGCTGTTAGTATCAATGTTTTCATAGTATCAGAGTTACATAATCGCCCGGCAGATAATAGAATACTTATATACTTTTAGTTGAATCGAAACAGTTTTCATCAATGAAATAGTATGGGAATAAAACTCGTGTGTATCAAAATGTGTGGGTGTATCAAACACCTTATTTTACACCACAAATGCGTGTTGTAGTAAATGTTATCTGTCTATCTATATTTTGAATCGTCAGATGGAGTCTGAGTGCGCGCAATTTCTGGCGGAGAGGGCAGAACGTACGCGAATGCTTCACGAGAGGCACGAGAGAGAGCTCGATCACTTCGACAATGAGAGCGCTCGCCTCGGATTCAGGTAATATAGTGTGCAAACTGTTCAGAGGCAACAGACGCAAACAAAAACAAAACGTAGGGTGTGATACTGATAAGTCACGGGACTGAAGTGTGTATGCTGCTGTCATTTACATACAATCTGATCTTACAGCAAGGCGTTAGCGAGAAGGAAAACTAAGCTTGATGTATTTTTTAAGACCCCGGTGAGGGTAGCGCCATCGTCTATCCAAATGACTAGGAGCTCGTTGGAATTCTCTCAATATGGTTATAGACAATATTAATATCTGTTCGGCGATTTGTTTTTTTTTTGTTTATACTTTTAATCTATTTTGAAGCAAGCATTTCTTTGTTGAGTTTTGAATGGCACTGGAGTAATTGTAATGACAGGGCGAATAACCAAAAATTATAAGCAATGGTGTTAGGCGGAATAATAAATAGATAAATAAATAATCCCGGACATTTCACACAGCATCATCTGGCCCCAAAGAAAGCAGAGCTTGTGTCATGGGTACCACATGACTGATATACTACTTATATACTTTTTTTTTAGTAAATACATACTTATTATACATAGAAATACCCAGACCCTAGACAAATACTTGCAGACTATACAAACATTTTTGTCCCGCGGCGGGAATTGAACCCGCAACCTTCTGCGTCTCAGCCGGACCTTAGCCGACTGCGCCACAGAGGTCGTCAATGATGATGAGGATCTTCCCGTTGCTAGATAAAAATATTCCCAAAAATCTTGATGTTGTCTAAACAGTTTCTTTATTCCATTCCAGTGCTCTGGCGATTGCTGAAGGAAGCCGGGATGGTTACGGTGATGAGGAGCAATCCCTATCCGGGTCGATGCTCTCCCTCGCACATAGTAACTCCTCCGCGAGCTTTGCAGCCGGCTCGCTCTAACCACCGACACTATACGTTCCACGAGACGAGGTAATCATTCAACGTTGATCCGTACGTGCTACGGATAAGGTTTATTTTACATTGTTTAAATAGTGTTTCTTTGTCAATGTACAGACAAAGTGAAAAGCTTTTATCGGTATTGAAAGTATAATTTGTTTCAAAGATAATTGTCAGAATTAAAGCCAGTGTGATCAGTCGATATGATTTTACATATGTTGTAGGGTTTTCTTTTCATAGTCTTGATAACTTTGTAAGTATTTATTATAGTTTCGTCTCTTGGAGCAGATATTAACGAACGGGTCACACTTTCCAGTACAAAATACGTTTAAAATTAACCTTTCTTTCATTTATCATAGAATACAAAATCCCTGAAAGTTTGCCAAAACTGAAGAGAGAACTCTTAGATAATAGAATAGTATTGGCCTAAACTTATGTACATAACTGGTTGAATCCAAACCTACCTTGGGAAGTGCGAAAATTAACATAAAACATTGTAATTCCTTGGAAAACTAGACAACCATTTCAAGGCACAATATAGTATAGAATTGCAGTGTTTTGACGTAGCGTCATAATTGTTATCGCGTTATTGCGAATTATGTTAGTGCGTTTTGTATACGATTGTACACGCTTGTGGTTTTCTATGCTGCGATATTGAAGAACCTTATTGCTATTGTTTCACGAAACAATTTCCTTTGCAAGTACTTCTGTTTAAACTTATCGGGTATAGAGTACCGTAGTTCCTATTGCTTTATTCCGATATATCGCATTTCTAAGGTAGTTTCAAAGCTGCTGCCAAAATATTGCCAATGTTATGTTAGAACTAGTTGAGATTCATGTAGAACGTTTTGTATGCTTGCTTAGAATATTGCGCATCAATCCTGTAGGCTTAGAATGATACCTATAGACAACGATTTCTCCGTCGCGAGAAAATATATAAATGATATGTAATTTTGGGTAAAGACAGTCACTTTTATTGTTTTAATACTGTCAAGATAAGGATACTGATAATAGTTTATTCATAGTATCTTAGTAATAAACGCATTATCAACTTCAGTAATTGTGATATCGTAATGATAATATATATATATCTATATTGATTCACTGATATTTGAAATCGGTAATATAAATCGTGTTTTCATTTTCACGGCAGTTCAATTTCATAAAGAACGCGCTTTCTGTCTCTTTCTGCTGCGCATGTTGTGTGATTAGAAAGGGACGGCAACAACCGTACAAAAGGTAAAAAATGACCTACCTCATTTGATAATATTATATTGTACATTTTCACGTGAGAATTGAGAGTAATAGGTTTCAGAGTATAAATAAATGTATTTTATAACTATTTTGGCAGCGGCATCTTTCTCCCTTCTTTTTCACTGTGACTGTCTAGCCCTCCCGCGTAAAGGGAACATAATGACGGCCGAATTCAAAAACTAGTTTTAAATATCCTTTTTTTCAATTGCACGTTTTTTAAACAAGATAGGGAATGTAATATGGTTTTATACTAAGTCTAAATTAAATCATAGGAAAAGACGCAATTTTGATTTCCTACCTATGTTTATATAAAAGGAAAAGTTATTACAAAGCGGTGTCTATTCCTTTGAAACTGAATGTTGTGTTGTGTGGCCAAAACAGCAATATGAAAAAAAAATGTAGTTAATTTATTTTATGATTATAAATATTTGAGTTACGTCTTCCAAGTGAATATACGATGCAGTATTGAAGTGCTATGTGATTCGGGAGGGCATTTCCTATTTCTATATATTAAGTTTATTGCACTCCGTTTTTTAAGTGTTGCGGTTGAGTCGACGAGTTACTTTATAAGCACGTTAGATATGTTTTCAAACACTGTCTTATGTTCTATTGACAAAACTATTAAAGAACGTGTATGTATGAGAAATAATAATAATAAATAATGCCGGACATTTCACACAGCATCATCTGGCCCCAAAGTAAGCAGAGCTTGTGTTATGGGTACCAATGACTGATATACTACTTAAATACTTTTCTTTTTTGTAAATACATACATATTATACATAGAAACATAATGAGAACCTAAACTAAGCATTATAGATCCATCGTCCATTTTGTGTCTTGTCGACTCAACGGTCGCTTTGCCTCAATGTGTTTCTGGCATTCCCATACAAGTGTAAGTATAAAAAACAAATATGTTGTAAAATCATTATCACTTTATTCAAGTAGCCACCATCATTCATCATGAAAGCAATAATAGTAGTAGAATTCTGCTTTACAAACAACCAAAGAATATCCTAACCGATGATATTTCTTGCTAATTTATAACACTTCAAATTGTTAAGACCTTGTTATCCACCGATGTCATATTTACTGTACTGAAATGCCTTGTATGAGATTATTAGCTTTAAAGAGCTTTATGATGCCCGAGACATATTGTAGCACAATCTAATGTCACTCTAATCAAGTCTTTATAAGGCCTTTAGGTGAGAACGGGGCTATATGTGTGCCGTGAGAATGAAATGCTTTCTATTAGATATAAACTCACTTTGTGGTGGCATTCCGTCTCTTGTAAACTAAAAATAGACGTGAAACCTTTAACTTGAACGAATTCTGTGTAAAACTAAAACTGTGGACAGTTTTAGTAGGTTTATATTGTAAAGTATTTGCCATCCACGTCTCTTAATTATGTCTTTATGATCCGTCGATAGATACCATGTAAAAGTTGTTATTTATCGCACAAAATAAAAGCTATGACATGGTAACTAAATAAAGAATATAATAAATGCATCAAAAGTTCATAATAGCAGTAAATGTATGGTTTTTAAAGCGACGGAATGGCATCATGTAAACGAAACTTTAGTATTCCTGTTTCTACTCGTTGTATAAATACGTAGTATGTAATGTTTCCATAGCGAGTTTTAGCAAATTCTCCATCTTGATCTACTGTCATACAAGATTGAAAAAATACTATGTAAGACCGTTCGATGTTGGCGTCACATCGGTAAACTTAGTGTAAACTAGGTCGTTTACCCTCAAAGAGTACGCTTGAGGGACTGTGTTGACAATTTTAACCTACTTTTGATTTCTATAGAAATCGTTTACACGTCAAGAAATATTGTGCAATATGTCTTTTATCACATAAAATTCTAATGACTGGTTTTATCACTAAGATATATTTTTATGTCTAATGTTGGGTTTAGACCAAACGAACAAAGAGCTCTATGAGCGTAGATATTTCTTTCACGTTGTTGTCTCTGTTGCAATGAGCAGTCGCTCGTTTGTTCTCAACCCACCATGAAAACTAGAGTCTGGCCTTACTAACTCTACCATGCTATAAATGAGCAACCCCAAAAATATATGTATATGGTATACTTTTTTTTTAATTCGCAGAGTTAGCTTAGCCAGACTCAAATCAATCAGACTAACGAAAAAGTAACGCAGAACACGGTCCTTTATATTTGACAAAATGGCATTACTTGTCTAGAGTTAGATATTACGTCGAGTCGAGCCCCGCGCCCGCCTTCGCCCTCGTGATTGTTGAATTAAACTGTTGTTATACAAAAAGTTACAAACATTAGATAGTCAAAATTGTAATATTCATATCATTAGTTTTTACTTTAGGAACGATTTAGCATGTGATTGAATTATTGTTAGTTGAATTCTTTAGAGCGGACTGACTTCGTTTATTGGCCTATTGATTTTATAATGGTTTATCCTTTATACAAAATTGACGCTTATTTAATGTTTTAGGATTTAAAATGTAACACGCTTTATTTAACCAGAGTAATGATGCCAGGTGCTGAGGAAAGGGAACTGCGTAACCGACTGTCAGTTATGTTTTGTAAATATATAAAGTTATATATAATTATACATATGTATTAGCGAGCACACAATTGCCTTAATATCTGGAGGGGCGCGCGGAGCTCGGCTCGTTTTGTATATAAAGAACAATAATATAAAATTATAATTAGATAAACTATAATACATAGTTTATTAATTTTGTAAGGTGCGATGCAGTTTGTTTGTGTAAAATGAAAGTGAACGGTCTCTCCGCGCGAGAGCCTATGTGCTATTTTCTCTAATTTAGTGCCCAAATAAATACACATTGTATTTTCAAACTAAGCTTACCAGTCAATATATAGGTAAATACAATTTATAATTATTTAATTTAACTATTGTATTAGTCATAAATATCCAAATTTAGTTAATGCTATTATAAAAAAGTATTTTTTCGTTTTATAGATATTTTTTCTTCCTATCACATTGCTTGTAAGCAGAAACATCACACGGTGTTAGCGTCACGTGATCGTATTATTTGTCGTAGTGTTTACAGTCCGTGCGACATTTCAAGATAGATTTAAATTATTATAGAAGTGAACAATCTGTACGTAAATTATTGTAACACGGTGTCACTTGTTGTTTTTATAATATTCGCTTGGATTATATAGATTACGCTGGGAGACAGCGGGTGACACCGCGATCTAAGAATAAAGTAGCATCCACACTATCCTCTCCTGAATCGACCAAGTTAATGACAATAATCTCTAGACACGGCCTGACTGAAGTCGTCATCCTCTATGTAATACTCATCCACATGTTATAACATACTTCGCCGGGTTCTTTCGTTGCTCAAAGCTTACGTCATTAACTTCTTCTTCACTTCCTATAATGGCATCTAAATGTCAATTTTGGCAGTGTCAAGTGATTGTTTTTTTTTAATCGTCATAAAGTCGATCGTCATTTGTCTATTCTAAACGTCATCGCGAAATGACCGACTAGAATTTTCTTGGATACCTCGTTGTACAAATCACATCACGCTGTAGTCTTAGCTAATGACGTAGTCTTTGGCCATCTTAAGAACCAGGGATGTATACCATGATCTGAAGTGCAGCAGTTAATTAATAAAACATCATTATATTAAACTGCGCTTGTTTCAGCAATATGAGCCTTGTTATCGCTATCATAAATACTTTTTAGCGTATGAAAGCATTCGAGTGAGTGCGAGTGAGCTTTTATTAAGGGCTCATTGCTAAAGCATGTGTCAATATGTAAGTCAATGGTCTTGATTCCGTTTTTTTGCTGGACTAACTAAAATATTGTTAAATACGAACGATCTTATTCTGTTTGCAGGAAAGAGTGAATTAGAATAACATTTATAAATTCAAGCTCATTTTAGAAGCCATTTTCGGTGTTGATTAAACTGCGGAAAATCCTTGTTAAACCTGAGTAGGTTAGGAAAGGAATAAAATATCAATTTAACTTATTTTAAAACTGTAATTACAAATTGTTATTCATATTTAAACTTAGGCGCAAACAAAAAAAGATCGTATTATACGAAATTTGGTTAGTCCGACGAAAAAGGGAATCAGGGTCAATAGGTATAACTACCTCTCAAATTGTTAAAACCATGTCAGTATAAAACTACTTACTACATTCCAATGCTTTGTTAGATCGAGATAGTTTATAATCTTGAGATACAGGTTTAGCTGCTGCACCTCGCAACTAACATCTTAGAAAAATCGCCAACAAGCACTATGGAATTGAATTGTAAGGTATAACTTCGCTTGCGTGCTAGATGGTCGGTACTAATCGTTAGGCGCGTAGTGTTTCGATGCTCCTTAGCCTTACCTTACCCGTGTAGTCATTTTAATACTTCTAACACGAATTTTATCTATCTTATTAATCTAGCCACAGTCGCAACTACACGGGAAGGTACGAGTATAGTGCGTAGGCGCATCTTTTCCTCCCCAAATCCCCACCACTTAGCTGTCTAGAGTTAGGATAAATCGAACGTCACATACAGTCGCGATGGACAAATAATTATATCGATATAGAAGTACCAAACTTAGTTAAAAATCACATTATTATGTACATTTTATAAAATAATTTTGATATTTTACCATTGTATAGGCGTTTGTCACCGATAGTTAGGACGCGAGGGTGACGTCACGGGTGTCGCGCCGCGGACTCGTGCTTTTATGGTTTGATAGAGCGAGCCTCTGCGCACCGTTGTTTAATTTTATTTTTTTGTTATATTATATTTAAATAACACTGACTTGTAGTTTAATATTATTATCATTAATATTGTAATATAATCTTATTAATGAAAAAATCAAACTGAAAATAAATAAAATAGAAAGAAACTCATTTGTTTTGCTGTAAAACCCTATCCTACTGATCCGGTATTTACACACGTGACTATAGCCACACGGTGAAAATCGACTGTTTAAATGCAGTAAAACGTAGTGTAGGGCGCCCTGTAGCTAAGTGGGGCGATGATATTCGTAAGGCAGCGGGCAAGGATTGGAGGAGAGCTGAAGATCGAGCTAAATGGCGTGCCATGGGAGAGGCCTGTCCAGCAGTGGACTGACACGGGCTGATTAATGATGAAATGCAGTTGGCATTTACGGCTAGCGCGCAGGTGGAAATAGTGGGTTCTAAAGTAGAAAGTTAAATCCTCCGTTAGTATTTTTAACGTTAGACTACACTTTTCTTCGGTTAGTTGTAGGACAAGTAGGTAGGATACAATAGAAAATGCATGGCTGTTTAAAAACTACTTCATTTTCGAAAAACAAAATTAACGAACATAATTATATTTTTAACAACAATGTTTAATAAAAGGAAAAGCTTACAACTATATCAAAATTGATCTTACAAAATATTTTACATAAAGATTTCATTTAAATGCTATAACAATAAGGAATATAGCATAAGATTTGCTAAAGTAGAAAAAAATGAAATTTAGTAAAAACGTTCAGTGCGTTTTTAATAAAAGTTCTAAAAATTTGTGCATTAAGTAAGTAATGTATAACTTTAGAATAATTAGTTGTTTTTCTGATTGAGAACATAATCGTGCTTGTAGAAATCTATAAAAACACCATAATTCAGTTTATTACGCTTAGATAACTCTTAAAATCTTCCGTAAATCGAATGCAAATCTGGTTTCTAAATTGTTGGCTTTCCTATGTATAATTTACAAGTACCTAATCACTGATATTGTTATGTTACAGATAACAGCCGCCATGTTGGTATCTTTACTCTCGTTTTTCTGTTCGAGTGGGCGTTATTTGAAATGTTTTTAGGTAAGGTTGGTTACATGAGCTATGGCAAACTCTATTGATTTTCAGACACTCAAATGGCTAGTCTATTCGGTACCGACAACGAAGCGCTCAGACGTAACTGCAATCATCTATCAAAACTGACCTGCTATGAACTACTATATGAGCTATGTGAGCTGTTCAGTGGGGCGATTATGAAACTGTTATACTATCAAAACATTGATACTAATAGCTTTCAGTTACTATTGATGAATTGGTATTACGGATCGCTGCGATTTCTATCGGCTTCTATCGCTAGTTACAATGTGAAATTGGTGTCAAACTATAACTCGACTAATTCACAAAGTAAGGTTGTGGTAGGAACCGTGTTTAGCATACTAAGCATGTAAATACATCGTATATCGTATTGATTGAAATAATGCCTATTGCTAATCGAAATTGATAGACATTGATGCCGGTATCTAATCGAAACTGATAGACCAATGTCTATCAGTTTCGATTAGATATCGGTTGTATCAAGAGTTCCATAATCGCCCTACAGAGGGACGTATGAAAACGCGCCTAGAAATACTAGTTTATAAATTTTACATCATACATCTCCGCTTAGGTCGGTACCCGCCAAAGAGCAGGGATCAGACAGTGCACTTTAGAAAGATCATACTTTAGAGATACTTTTTGTAGCAATTTTTCCAAGAAAATCATGCTTGCTTTTACAATAATGCAAGTATTTTACACTATTCATTTTATACCGCATTTATCAGGCGAGAAATTCTTTAAAGTTAGCGATAAAGTCACCCATTTCATAGTGGAGTTAAGGGAATTACTATTATAAAGCGATTGCTTTTAATTGTAATAACATTATTCTGATTTCCCGTGAGAGTCAATAGCACGATATTGCTTGCTATTAGTATACTACAAGTGAAAGGACATTACTAATTACTATATTGTTGGATTAGTTTATTTGTTGAACCAAGTTATATCGAATATATCTAATTCCATTTACGATCCTTTTTTTAACAAGTGAACAAAGTAAAATCACAGGGAGAACAAAAACGAATAGGGAACTGTCTGATCCAGATAAATATGAAGAAAACAAGTTACTGAGTGGGCGAAAATTCGGTAGGCTCCAGAATGCGACAATGCATTTCTCTTATAAGCGGCACAGTGTATGCCACGCACTCATCCCAGCCGGGGTTACGCCATGTGCTCTCGCGGGTTTCACGGCGAGCCTGGAGGTTCTTGTAACCTGAAAAACACAATTGTGTGTTCACACTATCCCTCTTATCCTATAACATAATTAGCTGGCGTTAAAGTATGGTTATGGTTGAGTTATAGATAGTTTTAAATGGTCCTTAGATAGCTTTCACGTATTTTACTCTAAAATACTTACACCAAATGTGATGCACATTATAAAGTCGTCCGATCTGCGAGAAGTACCCGGCAAAGGCCTCGTTCTGGGCGCGTCGGTAAGTGAGTCCTCGGGCCCAATTGTTGCCCCATTCGATCATAGTACCGGGTTTCAAGCTGGAAGGGAAGCATGAATAAGTTTTTTGGTGGTAAATGTATCAAAGTCAAGTCAAGTCAAAAGATACTTTATTCAATACAATCACAAGGATCACTTTGAAACGTCTTACATACTAGGTGAATTTAGGTGCCAATTCGTCCTAACCCAAGCCCGCGAAGAATTGGCAAGAAACTCGTCTTGGTTCTAGCGCTTTTTATATGATCCATCTTATAACTACCTTAACTACGAAACACCAATACAAGAGAGTTTATACATTTCAAGTGTGTCGGTTAACTGTCTGATGGCAGAGCGATATGAGGCCATGCGTTCTTATCAATAATATAGTCATTAATTATATTATAATAAGCTTTCTTCAAAAGACTACCTTTTATTTTTTTGGATGAGCTTGTGTGCAATCTAGGACTGTTCTGTTTATAGCTGATCATTTGGTAGGTAGGCATATAAAGACTATTAAAGATAAGATATCTGATATCTACGTGTTTTTGTCAAACGAGTTACAACTTTGTAAAGCATTAGAGCACTCAGATGTTCAGCTTCCTTAGTCAGCAATGAGATACTGTGATAGTTTCTAAAGATCTCATTGCACATACAATACATACACGCGGCGTCAGCGAAGACCAGCGTTTTAAACTCTCCTAATAGCGTATACATCTGAAGATTTCCTAAAAACTTCATCAACATCGGTCAAGCCGTTTCGGAGTCTATCAAGAACATACACATACATCTACACATCGCCTTTTAAATAATAGGTTGGGGAAATAGTTTCTTCGCATTTTTTAAGAAAATTTAAAACATTTTTTAATATAGTTTATTTACATTTAACTAAAGTATGTAGGTACCATTTTGTTCGATAACTTTTTGCCATCTTGTAGGTAGGGACATGATCCCATTGCTATAGAAATTTTGGGACTTCTGATCAAAATACCGCGACAAGTGGTTTTGGCAGTCCTCTCGTGATGTTAACCTGACACTGCCTAAAGAATTCTGAAGAGACCGAAACAGGTGGAAATCTGAAGGTGCAAGGTCAGTATTATACGGCGGATGCATTAACACCTCCCAGCCAAACTCTCTTCATTTTTGCTGAGTGGCTAAAGATGTGTGAGGTCTAGCGTTATCATGATGAAAAACCACACCCCTTCTGTTGATTAATTCCGGCCGCTTTCTCTCAACTTCTTGCTTTAATCTCATCAGTTGTTCGCAGTAGAGTTCAGAATCGATGGTCCTGCCTGGTGGTAACAGCTCATAATGAATAATGCCCTGCCAATCCCACCACACACACAGCATCACCTTGTTGCGAGTTAACCCGGGTTTCGTCACAGTCTGTGAAGCCTGACCGGCCTTTGACCACTACTTTTTTCGCACGTTCTCGTCGTACGTGATCCACTTTTCATCACCAGTTATCAGCTTCTTCAAAAATGGTTCAGTTTCATTACGTCGTAATAAAGAATCACAAATGAGTACACGGTTCATAAGGTTTCTTTCAGTGAACTCGTGAAGTACCCAAATATCGAGCTTTTTTGTGTACCCAGTTTTTTTCAAATGCGCCAAAACAGTTTTTTGGTCAATTCCCAGTTCTTCAGCTACGTCGTAACTACTGATATACCGATCATGCTCTACTTTTTCAAAAATGGCATCCATTTTATCCGTAATAGGGCCACCAGAGCGACGTGCATCTTTGACATCAAAATTTCCGGATTGAAAACGCTTAAACCAAATTTGTGCTACTCTCACAGATACTGCACTAGGTCCATAAACATCGCAATTTTTTTCGAGGCTTGCGTTGCATTTTTACCTTTTTTGTAGTAAAATTTTAAAATGTATCGAATTTCTTCATTAGATTTACTCATCTTGACAGTACGAAAAACAAATAAAAATCACACATTTTCCTGATTTGAATTTAGAATTATGTTCTTTAAAATTTAAACTTTTAATGATACCAAAACCAGCCAGATACAAATAGTATAGCCAAAGAGATTTTATTACAAGTTCATACATACTATAATGCGAAAAGACTTTTTCCCCAACCTAATATATAAAAGATTACCTGTATGAGCGAATCTCGTAAATGTTGCTAGTATCGCGCGGTTCTCCATTCGGCCAGAAACTGAACGCGAGTAGGTATTGCAAATGGCGGGAACGCACTAGACCACCGCGCTCCTTCTCCAATGTACTATACTCCTGAAAAAATATGTTACTAAGTAAGTAAAACGATATTTTTTTTAGTAAATACCTGTGTGTAGAGATATTTGTAAATTATTGTAAGGTTGGAAAAATATTTTTATAAAATTGCTGTGTCTTTGCTTATAATTTTTTGTTGTATTAATGTTCCCAAGTAAACATTTCTATTCTAAACATAGTGCTTACAGTTTACAAACAACTTCCGTTTTCTTGATATCGAACGTGTTCTCTTGGGAATGTAAGACAGTCAATTCTAAACTTTTAATGTATGTAATGTAAAAATAAGAAAAAGTTTATAAACCAAATTAATTTTCAAACATGACATCATATTATTTTTACATTCACCAACTTTTAGTAAATCAACAGCTTTTTTAACAAAATATAACAAGCACGAGACAAAAAAACCAATTACGGTTTTTCACATTTAAAAACACAAAAGAAAAAATATTTTGCTCTACAGTATACAGCTATACAGTAGCAATACAGTTTAACAACTAACTAGTTATCATCAATTACCTACATTCTCTGCACATTTGTAAGCATTTTCCCTAAATAAACATGTCACATGAAGTCTTGAGTTATTTTGAGATTTATTTTGATTATGAGTATCTTGGTACCAAACAGCAAGATGCAGAAGTGGGAATTTAACCTTCACATTATTCACCAAGACAAACAACAGCCACATAAAATGTATTAATTACCTAAGACCAGCTAGGACTTACAGGGTTTTCTCTAAATAGTTTCTTAGCGATGTCAATCTTCTCGAAACCGCCGACGTAACGCCATAAGTGCAAAGCCTGGTCCATGTCTCCAACTGACACGGTCCATGATCCCACAAGCTCACAGCCAAGCTCTGATTTGCGAGATTCAACAAATTCTACTGAGGTCTTACTGTGGACAAAGATGGTAAGTAATATAGTCTATATACCTTGGCACCTTTATTATAATTTTTAGAATGAATGTAGCATCAATGTCCGTATTTACTATTTCACAGCATTTAATATCTGGCACGATTGATATTTTCCATGCAAACCAAAACTTTTATGTTGGTAGTTATTTAATTTCACAAAATCTGGTTCATTACTTTATGATGGTTAAAACACAAATATTCAGAGCCTATATTCATAACTCAATGTTTTAAAATTATGTGAATTAAATGGATTTTAGTATAACCATAATCCAGCCATAATCCATTGCAGTTGCTTATCAAATAATATAATAAGTAATGTTTCATGCCCTATGAAAGATATTACTTTGGTGTTATAATAAAGCTACTATAGTAATCAGGTTAATGATCACTAGAGCCCAAGGTTCTTCATATAATCTAATTGTAAACAGCCAATAGGTATGTAGGTAAAGACTATTTACAACAGGTGTTGCATAATAATATGCTTTAAGCCGACTCCTAAACGGCTTTCAGCATAAACATATACATACTAGTTTTTCAAGTATTTGTCCATGCAGTCGGGTCTGATGTTGTGCGTATGTAGTGCATATATAATTTCCTTGTCGCTAAGCATTCGGCTGTGAGACTCTTTTGTCGGCTCTATCTTTCGCACCAGTAACTTCGATATCCATCCATCGTCGGCGTTTAGGCGTGCATTTGTTGTAGCTAACAACCTGCAAAAGAACGCATAATACGTTCAAAATTTTAAGCCGAACGGCGGCGGACACAATACAAAACATTGCATTATTACCTCGAACTCTTCGATACTGATGAACCCAAATTTAACACTCTGTTAAGCGAATTCATGTTTGAACCTCAAACGCTAATAATAATTAACAACAATACTAATAAGTTAAGTGAATTGATCTTCTTTTGTTATCACTAATATTTGACAAAATCACTTTGAAGGTTATTTCGGACGAAAATAGAAATTCGTCTTTTCGTACATGTACCTAAAAGTACAGAAGCGACATCTCTTGCGAGTGACCTATACTTACTTGACACATAACAGCTGACACTAACAGATATGACAGTTATAGAGAGTTAGAGCGTTTTTTTGTGATTCTCGCGGTCGTGATAGTACTAACTTTTTGCAAAGATTTCAAAGATTTGCGAAAGATTTCACGGGCGTGATTCTGACACGTTATGTACCCAAGAAAATACTATTACTATGAAATGGAAAGCGGACCAGCAGACAGGGCCAATCAGTTAAAAAAAAATGAGTTTGACACTGACATTGAGTTAACACTTTCTATGTTTCTGCCTGTCTGATACTGACAAATTACAATCTACAACTACAATACAAAATTATTTTATTTTGTCATTTACAAAGCGAAGCTCGCGTGTGATCACATTTTTTTATATAATTGAAAAACTCAGCCACATTAAGTTTTTATAGGGCTGCTCTCTACTGGCTAGCAGTTCTCGTCATGGGTGAGTAAACATAAACAAAGCGAATGTTGTTTCGCAAAACTTGTTTAGTGGGCGGTGTTTGTCGGTGCGATCCAATAACTATGTTTTGTGCAGCTTCCAGCGAGGTGACGAAGCTGCAGCAGCATCTAACGCTGCTGAAGGAAGAGTATGGAAAGCTGCAAAGTCATTGCTCAGAGTTGGAACGGAAATATACTCTAGCTGCGGCTTCTGCCGGTGATCTTAGCGAGACCAGTTTTGTCGCGAGACTGCTCATGACTGTAGCACAACTGTACGGAAAAGAAACTTACTCAGACATTGCTATCAAGCTTCAGAACAAGTCTATGCCCGGACATAAGTTTGTGCTGAACGCACGGTCTGATGACTGGAGTGAAGAAGCCTTGAGGGATCTTGATGAATTAGGTATGTTTATTATAAGATTCTTATTAGATCTCTATTAATCTTCTTTGTTGATATATTTTTACACCTGCAGTTCCCTGAAAATTAGACATTTCTCATAGCTGACCAAAATGTATACATTATCTTTTACTATTTTGTTTGTCTAGCATATATTACATCTGATGATTTACTCCTAGTGACAACAAATTTGAAAATTATAGATTGGTCGACACTTCCTGATGATGTAGGCTCTGCTCTCCTGAAGTGGCTCTACACAGATGTTGTGGACCTCACTCGAGGTGACACTTTTGCCACAAAACTAATGAAATCAGCAGCCAGCTTCAAACTAAACGGACTGGTTGGGAAGTGTGAGCAGGCCCTGATTGCTACTGTTGGTGTGAGGTAAATAAATCAAACCTAGTCAGTATATTTCAAAATTTTAGTTGAACATCAAATTATAACTTTTAAAACTATCATGGTTTTGGACATAATTTTCACTCAAAACAGGATATTTACCATGATAGTTTTTCTGCTTCCCATTATTTCGGCACAGTTGCATGATCCATGATCACAAGATAAACTCCTCATCATCATTGAACATCAAATTAGTTCAATTATCCTTGTTTTAGAAAATAAATAGGTAGGTATAATTGTTAAACATCACATAATCATACACAATTATGTTAGTATTAAGATCTGCAGGGAATACCCACTATTATTAATTTAGTAACTGAAATGACTAATGAGTAAGATAGCTAGGCTGCATTTAAAACCACAATAATGCCAGTATCAAATTATCAATGGATCTACAGGGAATAACCCTTTATAGTAATGTAACTGAAATAACTGGGTTAGTGACTACTTAATGATTAAGAAAGTGGGGCATATAATATTATCCACTTAAGACCCAGCATATTTATTTTGTAATTGAATATTGTATGCAATATAGCCTAGCCTATATAGAAAAAAATTACTTTGTTCTAAAAATTTTCCAATTTTCGTTACCATGATGGTGTATGATTTATAAAAATTGGTGTAGAAAGTGATTGTCATGCCTCCATGTCATTGCCTCGCACAATACTCATTCGGCTATTGTAAGAGAAAAAATAGATGGCCAAAACACCATATAATTCCTATATTATTGTACTGTATATTGTTAAACAGTCCAAATAAAAACAGAAAACATGAACAAAGGCAAGCTTAATCCTGATAAGAGTTTTTTTATAGGTAAGTGATATAGGATGGGAGAATCTGATGTTTCTCACATCCTATATCACATTCAAAATACCATACATATTGATACATTATATGAACAAAATATAAACAAAAGTAGATATTTGATCATTTATATACACATTTTGATAAACATGGGTTTTACTTACATATTATTTTGTCGATAGAGGCACCAACACTGTTTCGATTCATCCAGAGAATCTTCATCAGGGTGAGTTGAGTGATCCGCTGCCCGCTCGTTGCCGCTCGCGTTCATGGTTCGCAGGGATCAAACTCACTCTGATGAAGATTCTCTAAATGAATCGGAACAATGTCGGTGCCATGGAGGCAAAATACGACAAAATAATACGTGAATAAAACCTGAGTTTATCAAAATGAGGTACAACTCACGAATTTTTAGGAAGGGATAAGGAGATATATAATTTATATAGAATAAGTTTTACAATAATATATGTATAAATATAAGATTTGTTATGTACTTTATTTGGATCCTAGAAAACACCTTGTGTGACACTGCAACTATTATACAGGCAAGGGCAAGGCAGTTAGTTATAGTATTTATTATTAAATACTAGCCATACAATTAGATATTAGTTTAGAATTGGTTCATTTATATTTTCAGAACCTGCGTTAAGTTCTACTCAGCAGCAGATGAGATTGGCGCGAGTGCTTTAAAGGAACACTGTTCAGGGCTGATATCAGCTCATTGGGATGATCTTACAGGTATCATATATAAATTACTTGCTTCTGTCCGCTTTGCATGTGTGATGTATGTAAATAGTAATTACGTTTTTTTTACTTGTATTTTTTTTACTTGTCGGTTTACGGACGATAGTTTAACGTGACAACGTCATAACAAAACAAAGAGATGCGGTGATCTGTTTTGTTATGCGCTCTCGCTCCGATCGTAACGTTACAATGAGCGTAACGGAACAGTCATCCTTTTACGTGCGTGCAGCCGGGGCGTTCATCGATTTATTAGACGTTGTCACGTCAAAAATACAACCATGTTGCGAACCTCCTCCTTTTTTTGAAGTCGGTTAAATATTTTTATTTTACGCTTTTTAGTACTTTATCATTCGAAATTCGTAAATACCACTGGAAAGTCACAGGAATGCAAAATACGAAATTTCGTTTACTTGGATGACATACTTTTTCCAGCTATTAAACCAACTACTGTATCGATATTGATGAAATTTTTATGGGACTAATCGGAAAGTATATCTTTTCAGATACAATTTTTTTTTTTTCAAATCAGTTAATAAATGACGGAGTTATGAGGTAACAAATATATTAAAAAAAACAAATTGAGAACCTTTTTTTGAAGTCTGTTAAAAAGTAGCGTATACGCTTTTCCAGGTCACCAACAACATCTATACCAAGTTTGAACCAGATCCGTTCAGTTGTGATGTTGTGATTGTGGCACAAACAAATATAAACACTCATACGACCTTTCGCATTTATAATAGTAGTAGAATTATTATGGTACTTGTATTTATACATTATTAGACTAGCTGTTGTTTGTATGCATAACTGTGTTATTGTATTTTATGGAATATGCTCTTCATGCCATTGGTACACTTTCCATAATGGTTTTCTAAAATTTTCTATGCCCTTTAAGTGTTGTTGACGTTGTAAAATAAATAAATATTATTGAAGTTGTGGAAGAATGGAGCAACATAAACTGGCTTGTAAAGTCTGGCCAATCTATCACAGAAATTGAATAAATGGGCAACCTACAAAAATTTGTCTATGGTATCCTGTTACCTCAGTCATGTTGGTTCGAATGACAGATCAAATGGACTTGATTGGTTCCGCAATAGTTTTGGTATATATAGATTTTCATTTTTTTTCCTATAGCCATACTATTTGCATAAAGCATACATAAAAGGTAGTCTTTTGAAGAAAGCTTATTATAATATAGATGACTATATTATTGATAAGAATGCATGGCTTCATGTGGCTCTGCCGTCAGACAGTTAACCGACACACTTGAAACGTATAAACTCTCTTGTATAAGTATTTCGTAGTTAAGGTAGTTATAAGATGGATCATATAAAAAAGCGCTAGAACCAAGACGAGTTTCTTGCCAATTCTTCTCGGGCTTGGGTTAGGATGAATTGGCACCTAAATTCACCTAGTATGTAAGACGTTTCAAAGTGATCCTTGTGATTGTATTGAATAAATAATCTTTTGACTTTGAATTGACCTTGGGATTTCGTTTATTTTGCATAGCTGAGCATGAGCGAGATCTCGCTAAGGTTAGCATGTGGTGCAAGCCAACTGATGAAAATACAGCTAAATACCACGATAGTCGAAATCTTTGCAACAAGTTCTGTAGATACGCGCAAGGCCTATACATTCATGACTCTGTAGGCAATAGTGATCCATCCAAAATATGGAGATTTCTATGAACATTAGGAATTGGCAGATCTAAACAAAAAATCTCCTAATTTAGATTTAAATCATCTCAATCAGCATTAATCAAATTCCTCTCCTATTTAAAGCGTTATGTTTAGAAGAAACGTCATTCTTCTAAACATAAAACTTTGAACTATATTTCATCCCTGCTAATTTCAGACATTCCCTCTTTTTAATTTCTATAAATTTGTTATTTTAGGAAGAGCATAGCAGCTATCATATCAGGCGCATATTATGTAGGTAGTGATAGCATTAGCCGAAATATGATTGTTCCCATCCTTGACGATATTACGTTTGTGTTTAAGAAGCTTAGATTATTCCTTTACCCAAAAAATCCAATCCATCAGCCTTTTCCGAATATTGACCTATATCTATCCTCTCTTTCCTTTCAAAAGATCCTCAATGTCTTATCCATTGACAACTAAGTATTTTTGTTTCTAATTACTCTTTACTTAACTGAACAATCTGGCTTCCGTCCAGGCCACAGGTATCTTACGGCATTTATTAGAATTACCGATGACATTCTGATAGACAGTGGAAAGGTCACACTATTTACACTCCTCGACTTCAGCACAATCTTTGTTGTAATGTTGATTTTGATCTTTTTTTGGGTATGCTTAGTTTTCTTAACATATCTCCGTCGGGAACTGACTGGTTTCGTAGCTACTTATTCGGTCGCCAACAGCGCATTCGTGCTGAGGACACATTATCTTCATGGTGTAACCTCACTGCTGGTGTCCCACTAGGCGGCGTCCTCTCTCCTGTTCTCTTAACTATTTTTTCCATAACGCAAATTCTTTCATCTTCCTACCACTCGTATGTAGATGATCTTCAAATATATTGCCATATATTGATAATGTCAACGGAGCCTTTAGACTGCTAAAGTGTGATCTAGGCCGAGTTTGTGAATAGAGTAAGTATTACGGATTTACTATCAATCCTAGCAAAACTCAGGCCATCATGATTAGTAGTTGTAGGCAAATTGCTAAACTTAACTATAATCTTCGCTCACCTATAATATTTAATGGTACACGTATTTTGATTTATCAGTCGCTGAAAAATTTGGGTATTGTAAGGGACACTAAGTTGACATTGATTAATAAATTAATGAAATTAATTCATTTGCCGTGATAGCCGTGGATTAATGAAATTAGTCAGAAAGTGTTCGCATCATCTGTGTCTTTACGAAGACTTAATTTTCTGCCAACCGCTACCAAGGTTTTACTTGCACAATCCCTGATCCATCCAATATTAGATTATGCAGATATCTTGCATAATATAATATTGGATATCTTGATCTTTCCGTAGTCCAGATTAACAAACTTCAAAACCTCAGTCTTCAAAACCTCTGCATTCGGTTTATATTTGGCTTGCGCAAATACGACCATGTTCCAGAATTTCGCATAAAGCTCAAGTGGCTCCCCATTCCCATTCCCAGATTGCTCATATCCTGTCTTTGATATACAACGTCCTTTTTCTGTCTTCCTCTCTCCATTATTTAAATGAACGTTTTATTTTACTGCACCAGGCAAACGATCGTGATCTGCGTTCGTCTGACACTCTCCAATTCCTTACTCCTGTTCATAGTTCATCTATGTATAGTGTATAGTGAATCCTTCACTGTTCAAACTTATGGAACTCCTTACCTGTATATATTCGCTCATCTATATATATAGGTACATATATTTAAAGTCAAAGTCCATACCTTTATCTGTCTTTATCTGGAAACTGGTAGGTAGCTTTTATCACTGTAGAAAGTTGTTTGTTGGTACGTATGTTATCGTTCTGTGTTATTTTTGTTTTGTAGGTATTATTATAGGCATTAATATTTTTATTATTATTATATATTGTACTAGCTGTTGCCCGCGACTTCGTCCGCATTTCGTCCGCCGTCCGCAAGGAACTGTAGCTTAAATCCTTCCCCAGGATGCAATTTATCTCCTTGCCAAATTTTATTAATGAGTTTCAAACCAATCACACCTACCATTAAAATTAAAATTAAAACCATTAAATTTTTCAATACATAAAAAAAAATTCTACACAAAAGCAGGTTCCCTTGACTCGTCATTACACGTCTTCTATTATTTTTAATTTTAAAATGTGAATCCGTTATTGACTGTATGTGTAAAATCTTTATGTTGTTTAATAATGAGAGTAGTGAATTTTGTGAAATAAATAAATGATTTTTAATATAAATATTATTACACGGACAATTGGAATAATTGTTCGGCAACTATCATAGATGAATCTGAAGCAACTATTATAAATAGCTTCATATCCGATGGTATACGTCTACATGTTGTTATTGTCGTAAACTCTTTAGCGTAACTATATAGAGCATAATTTAGCGAGATTCGTGACGTCATAGTTGACAAGTTTGTCCAGGATTGACCTATTTTAATTGCCCGTGTAAGTGTAACTTTATGATGCTTTAGATGCTTTACTCATAATCTCATTGTATTTTTCACTTGTAATTAGGTAACAAGCATGTTATGATTGTTAACAAACGCCGCTAGCGTGAAGTTAAAAACTATTCCAAGTTTAATAAAATTAAACCCTTAATAAACTACCTACTAAAGAGCGTTTTAATACTTTCAACTACAACTTGTGGTAAAACTCTCCATAATTAACTAACCAGGGATAAACTTAAACTATTTCAACACCAAATTCCAAGTCGAATCTTTAGACCTTTTCACATTCACTCTGCCGTGTTTCACTATATGTATATCACTACATATAATTTATGATTGGACTTCAATAGGCCTGGCATTGTAGTTGCGTTAATTGACGACCTCTTTGGCGCATTGGGCCAAGGCCCATCTGTGACGTGGGTTGCAGGTATGATTCGGGATTGGGTGTTTCTATGTATAATATATAAATATTTACAAAAAATAACATTATCAGTGGTATACCTTAAAAAAAACAGTAAAAAGGTATATCAGTGATAAAACAAGCTCTGCTTACTTTAAGGCTAAAAGACGCTGTGTGTAATAGTTCATAAATGAATGTTCAGTAATGAAACTTTACAATAATATAGCTTATACATCAGAATAACACATGTAGTGTCAAGTAAGTAGGAAAAAAATCTGCCATCTGCGAGCTATTCTGGCGTGCGCTGCAAAAACCGTTAGAATTACACGAAGTACTAACCCTGCGCAGACGAAGTCGCGGGCACCAGCTAGTGCAAAATAATTGTATTTCAACACATGTCCATTGATTTTGCATTTTTATTATTCATATCAAGTTTCAAGCAAATAGCACGTGTTAAAAAATTCATACATTCGTTTTCACCCCTTTTCACCTTCTTTGGGGTTGAATTTCAATAAATCCCGCCTTAGTGGATAGTTTTGTTATAAAAGAAAGCTACCTTCTAAATTTCAGCTTTCTAGCTTCAGCGGTTTCGGCTCGGCGATGATGAATCAGTCAATCAGTTTAAGCTCTTTTAGATTTTAGGTAATTTTTGGTACACAGCCGTTTTGTTTTTTAGACAAAAATCTCTCGTACTACAAGGACCCTTTGAAACGTCTGACATAATAGATCAATGAATTTAAGTGTAATTTCCTCCTAAAAAAGTTCGTGAAGAACTGACAAGAAACTCGTCTTAGTCCTAGCGCATTTTGCGTATGACCCGTATTACATATTTAATTAAAAAGGGTTGACTTCGTTTTACAATATTATTTGCATAAACAAGGTGGTCTTAAGAGTGTAGATGATTTTATATAACAAAATGGACTACCTGAATTAACTTAAACTACTGACATTATTTATTATTTATATATAATTAATAGGTATATTATTATTGTAGTATTTTCGTCCGCTTCTAGAATATCAAATACATTTTTTAAGACACTATTATAGCGTGATAGATTGAAATATATCCAAACTACCTCATCTATAATTAGTGGCTCTGTGAGCTGTAGACTTAGCGAACATTTTTCGAAATGACTGAAATATTTTTACGTTTTCAATCTCCGCCATTTTGAAAAATTTCCTAAAATTAGAGGAGAACATCCGGACAGACATACGAAAGCATTTTCGCCTATGCTGAAACGGAGACATTCTCTTGCGCCTCGCGCTTGCTCGGTCAATAAAAGTGTGTTTTTTATGAACAGGGGAAGATTTCGCCCACATGTCGTCTGCTCTACTCTACAGAATGCTGAAGAGCAAAACCACTCAGCCGTTACACGGAGCCGTGCGGTTACTAAGAGAGGATGTCGTATTTCTATGCCTCGTTGAAAACCACGCAAACGTGAGTACCTAGCTTATACCTGACTAACCTGTCAGCTCTGCCTTCTGCGCTGTAGATTGAGGGTTCGATTCCTCCCAGGATAAACATTTGTGTGATAAACATGTGTTTGTTCTGTCGGGGTGTTAGAAAGTATCTTATGTAGGTACGTTTTTAAAAATATACAAGTATTCTATCATCTGGTTACCATAGTACTAGCTATGCTTAGTTTGGGGCTAGATGGTGTTGTGCGCATTGTCCACCAATATAAGATAAAGTCGTGTTAGTTACACCACTTATAACTCAAGAACCGCTGGACCGATTTGTATGAAACTTAAAATTAACATAGTTAGTAACTTGGATTACGATATTTTTTATCCCGGAAAAACAACGCCCCGTTCCTGTTGAACGGGGCGGGCGAAGCCGCGGATGGCCGCTAGCGCCATCTATCAATATTTGTCCGTTGTTAATCTCTGTAATTATTACAATAATTTGAATAGCTCTCTTATTTTAAATAGCAATATTAGTACTTTAATATTTTTTGTGAAGTTGTAACCGACCAACGAAGTGGGCACGGGTCAGCTAGTTTATAATAAAAATAACGTAACTCGCGATAACTAGCAATAGGCGTAAATTGCGCTATCACTGCTGTCAAACACACTTTGTACACTATATTTGCTATAAGAGTATTTTCGTCTGTGGGTGTGCGAAAAGCGAATAGGCAACGATTTGAGACTTGACAGATATTGCTGTCGTATCGCTATCGCTTACACAAAAAGGGTAGTGTTCGCATAGCTAACTTAACACATCAACGAAGTTAAGAAACTCTTTAAAAGAGTTTCTTAACTCTGAGCACTTCTGTGCTTCGGAGGGCATGATAAGCTGTTGGTCCTGACTTTTCACGAGTTTTAGGCCATGACGCTAGTCTCCGCGCCGTCAAATACATGATATTCCGTTTATGGTGTTCACTAAGTATTACATTAACATATAAAATTTGCAACCGAACCGACACCGCATGTAAAATTTCTTAATACGATCTTTAAATTGCCTAAGCTAAAGTCCAAATTAGAGTAACATTTTTAAATGACAGTTTGAAAATAAGTTAAAATCGTCAATTTGTTCCTTTATTGAATTGATTTGCCTAAGATGAGTCTGCAATTTTAATCTAATTTCTTTATTTGTTCACTAAAATTAGCTAAAAAACGTCAATCACATGTCAATTTAGTAAATTTAGGAATAGTCAAATAAAAATGTTATTCTAATTCAGACTTTGATGCAAACAAAATAAGATCGTATGTGTTTAACAAAGTTTTAATCCGGAAAACTGTAGAATCATGTCCAATAATGATACACTCACGTTCACACTGCTCTGTTACACTGGAATGATGATGTGGATATAATTTTACTGACCTTCATATTATTCAAATAACAGTGGATAGGTTTAGGTTATGTAAAATCTTAGTGTCGACCTCTGTGGCGCAGTGGGCCAAGGCCCGGCTGAGACGCAGAAGGTCGCGGGTTCAATTCCTGCCGCTAGACAAATGCTTGTATGATCTGCATGTGTTTGTCTCGAGTCTGGGTGTTTTTCTATGTATAATGTATGTATTTACAAAAAAGTTATATAAGTAGTATATCAGTCATGTGGTACCCATAACACAAGCTCTGCTTACTTTGGGCCTGCATGACGCTGTGTGAAATGTACGGCATTATTATTAATACTTACCTAGATGACCGAGCTTTGCTCGGTATAAAACACGGATCAAATACGTTATCTAAAAATGAAACCTAGCTAGATCCATTTATCGCCCCCGAAACCCCCTGCATACAAAAATCATGCAAATCGTTGGAGCGGTTTTCGAGATTCAGATTATGTATATACATACGAGTATATACAAGAATTGCTCGTTATTTTAGTTAGAAGGTATTAGATCATTATTATTATTAACTTATTAAAACTATTTAAGATTGTTAGTACTCTACGAAGTTTTAGTTTTAGTCCGGGGAAACAACAGAAACAACAAATCAATATTAATTTTTTTAAACTTACGCGATCAGAACATATTATTATAAATACTTACGGGTATTTATCGCGTTTATTTACCTATTTTTCCCGACGTTTCGACAGGTTTACACTCTGTCGTGGTCACGGGATGACTCTCACGGGATGACTCATCATCCCGTGACCACGACAGAGTGTAAACCTGTCGAAACGTCGGGAAAAATAGGTAAATAAACGCGATAAATACCCGTTAGTATTTATAATAATATTCACCATATTGGTTCGAAATAAATAACACGATAAGAAGATTCGATAATATTTTATTGTGATGCTAAGCGTCTTAAAAAATAACACATTAATCTAAGTACTTAATAATATACAATAATATATAATAAATGTGAAACAGTTGAGCTATCTAAAGGACCGTTTAAAACGTTCTATAGATAGCTCATCCAGATCTTAGTACTTAAGCTCCTGCAACCGAACCAACACCGCAAGTACTGACTCGTCTTTCCTGCGGGTCCTGTCGGTAAGGTCGAGAGGTTAGATATGAATGCTTACTTAAATAATAAAATATATTTCACAAATCTAGCGCGCTACAGAATAACTATTTCTACTTTTGACTAGTAGAATGCCAAGCATCTTTGGATACAAAGTACAAATACAAAGTGTTATAAGTTTAACGTGTACCTGTATATGTGTGTCTGTCTGTGGCATCCTAGCTCCCAAACGGATGAACCGATGAAAACGGATGAATATTCATTTAGTTATTGAACTCAAATACTGAGATTTAGCAAAGCGAAAACATTTAAAAAAAAAATCGAGTAATTTATTACTTTTTAACCGACTTCATCAAAAAGGAGGAGGTTCTCAATTCGTCGCAAACCTTTTTTCTCGAAAACGACTGAACCGATTTGGAAAATTATTTTTTTGTTTGAAAGGGTATACTTCATAGGTGGTATTTAAATTTAAATTAAATTTTATCAAAATCGGTCGAGCTGAAAAATCAACGAAAATCTAAAAATGTTATACATCGATGATGTTTTCGTGTACTTCGATACCTCGCTGTCTCATTGGAGCGGTGCGTTTATTTGGCCTACTCATCTACTTTCCACTAAAAATATATTATAGGCTCAAATTCAATTCAATGAAGTCGGTTTTCTTTTTAGTTTTTAAACGTAATTATTATTTAAACTCTTCACTAAAGTTATACCGTTTTCACTGTACAGTTCATACAAGGTACGCTTACTCTTATGAATGCCTGCTGTTGCCCACTCGCAGAATGTTGATGTTAATTTTATGTGTTAAGCCCCGAATTAAACAGAAAGGTGTTTAAGTTTAATGTATGTACCTGTGTTTGTGTGTCTTGTCTGTGTCTTCGTAGCTCCCAAACGGATGAACTGATTTTGATTTAGTTATTGACTTGATCGAGAGTGCTCTTAGCTTCGATTTAAGAGATCTGTTCAGCCATTTGAAGATCATCAGCTCTTTTATAGTTGAATAGTTGTTGCCCGCGGCTTCGTACGCGTTGTACTTACATAAAAAGTACTTATGATACTTTATAACCCACACACAGAACAAATACCTATGTTCATCACAATGTCCCAGGATAACTTGAGAAGGAATCGAACCATCAACCTACAGCGCAGAAGGCAGAGCTACTACCAACTGAGCTAACAAACCAGTCAATTAACAATTAATGATTATAATGCTAGTATCTACTTAGCAAACAAAGTCGCGAAACAAAATATACCAAAGAGTTCGTGTTTTAAACGAAAATTACGACTCAGTACTAAAAGTTACATTCTTAGCGCTATCTCAGGACTAGCAATCTTATAGTACTCACAAAGATTAAGAATACATTGGCCGTTACCAACATAGCATTATTAATTAATATACCGTTCGCCGTGGGTGCATTGCTTCTTACTGTTTCATCTGCATTACACATGTCCCCTCTACAAAAGCAATGTACAGTTTTCGTGACCTTTTCCACGTCGCCGGGGCTCTCCATGCAGCCTTCGTCGTAAACTTCATTAATTTTTTTTACCTGTCTCCAATGTCCGTTTAGGTGCTCTTGGTAACCATTCATGGTTTGCTTGGCGCATCCTCTTTCGTAAATTTTTGCTGGAACAAATTAAATAAATCAAAAAAATATACATACTCACGATTGAAATCCTTGGGCTTGAAAGACTCTTCCAGAGATCTCTAGTTACTTAAATCTTTAATGTTTCTAAAACCACCCTTTTAGTACGGGATTCGGCTGCAAGATTGCTACGTCGTTATATTTTCTTAAAATTTTATTATTTCTGATATTTAATTACTTTTTAATATTACCTATACAATTAAAATAAATAAATATTGATGTACCTACTGTTATGTTATAATTTGTATGAATAATAATTTGTGTTGTTTGTTTTTATAAGATAGAGGTTATATCTATATTCGTAAAGCCGTCGTCACATCATTGGGTCACAAACAAACATTCAAATACTTAAACATTCGTTTTTATAACTACCTTCTGCCCGCAGCTTGGCACGCTTGGTACCCATCTAAAACGTAGCGTATATCCTATTCTATATCTTACTGGCTATATCTGTTCAAACTTTCATTAAAATATGATGTGTAATATTACGTAGCCATAAACTAATATCCAAATATCTACACAATCTTTATAACTAATTTACATATTATAATTATTAAGATATTATGTTATCGTAGAACCCAGTAAATCCTACTAATATCATAAATGTGAATGTTAGTTTGTTTGTTACGCTTTCACGCGAGAACTACTTAACCGATCATCATGAAACTTTGTACACATATACTTGGAGGTATTAGAAGTAACATAGAATACTTTTTATGAAAAAAAAGGTTGCACTCCGGGAGTGCCGACAGAAGTGAAAACTTATTTTGGCGCGTTAGACATTTTTTAGATGGGTACTAGGGTTATTGGGTTATTGGGTTATGAATTATTTATGAATTTGATTTTATTAGTTATTAGAAACTTTAAAATACATTTAATATTATTTTATGTTTTTATTCAGAGTGTAGATAATATATCAAAGAACCTAACTCAGTAAACTTCTCCATACAAAAGTAGACTGTAAACATGTGAATTAAGGTTTATAAACAAATGGGGCGAGTGCGGCAGCCCTGTGTCTCGGTAACGTTGTCGCGAGTCCAGAGGTTTTACCTCATCTATAAATATGCGTACCGCGCTAAAAGAAGTTTTCGCTTCAGAAAGATATTTATATGGCAAAACAACGTTTGCCGGGTCAGCTAGTAATAAATAAATAATGCCGGACATTTCACATAGCATCATCTAGCCCGAAAGTAAGCGGAACTTGATTTTAATGTTTTTTTGAAATACATATTATACATAGAAACACCCAGACCCGAGACAAATACTTGCAGATCATACAAACATTTGTCCCGCGGCAAAAATCGAACCCGCAACCTTTTGCGGCTGTGGCGGGTCTTGACCCACTGCGCCACAGAGGTAGTCAATAAAATTGCATGTTCTTGCCCATACTCCATCACTTTCCAACGCACCATGCATACCATGATTAACACAATTAATTGTACATATTAGTACAATATGAACAATAATGCATCACCTGCTCAGCTGCGTTAAATGTTAATTGATCGAAATCGCCGTAACCGAAAAAATGATTCACAATACTTATTATCGTTTATAGCGTACTAGCTGTTGCCCCGGCTTCGCGCGCGTGGTACCTTCGTAAAAAGTAGCCTATGTCCTTTTCCAAGGTCCCATCTATATCTATACCAAAATTCATTAAAATCGGTTCAGCGGTTTAAGCGTGAAAACGTAACAAATAAACAGACAGAGTTACTTTCGCATTTATAATATTAGTAGGGATTAATTATAGTGAATCATTTAGAATAAAAAAAACACGCTAGTAGCATCCATCAATTAAGTTATGTATCAGGTAGGAAACGGTCCGTTCTGTATATCCTTACTAATATTATAAACGCGAAAGTTTGTATGTATGTTTGTTACTCTTTCACTCAAAAACTACTCAATGGATTTTAATGAAACTCTACAATAATATAGCTTATACATCAGAATAACACAGCCTATAATTTATAAAGATAATGGCCTCAATTCTGTTGGCACCAACTTAACTAATTCTAGCTAAAATTAGGTTTAGACTGTCAAATGAAACTTTGGTATTCTGCTGTTACCAACTTATCCTAATTTAATTTTATCTAATTTAATTGGGCGTTCCTTATTTGGTTGTATGGTACCAACCAAATAGGTTTTACAAATGCTATAGCTAACTAAAATATATTTTAGACAATTCCTAATTTTAGAAATAACCAACCGAATTGCCACCATTGTGTGAATTGTCCAAAATATAACGAGAAGTGTCAAGAAATTAGAAAAATAAAAAAATGCTATCTGCAAGCTATTCTGGCGTGCGCTGCAAAAACCATTAGAATTACACGAAATAATAATCCCGCGCAGACGAAGTCGCGGGCAACAGCTAGTCTATTATAAATTTCTATTAGTTTCATTCCGCAACAGGGGATTTGGTAGGGATTTTGATCCGTACCTAATATTTTTAGGGGATTTTGGGATTTTAAAACGTCTTGGGGATTCTTCAACGTTCTGCGTCTCAGGCGAACTTATCGTATTGAAATAGAAAATGATAATGATAATATCGTATTAAATAGAAAATTAAAGCTGTTCGTATCAATGATTTTTTCGTAACTGAATTATATAATTGCAGCACTCTTTTCATCAAAATTTAAACTAATAAAATCGTTCCCGAGGCTATAGTATGCCTAACTATAGCTAAGTCTCAATAACCATTTTTTCTTTAAATTATATAGTCATTCTAAACACGAGTAGGATTGCAAACATAAGTATATAAATAAACTAAGTGATGCTACTAACACATGAATTGTGTTTAATGGGTAAGGGAAGTAAAATGTACGTAACAGAATAAAATTAATACATAATAAATTAATAATATTGCTTTATTAATGTGATTAAGGTCGGGCTTTCCACAGTTTCTGTTTCCTCGTATGTCCATAATGCAAATAATATTATTGTGTCCTTAAGGAAAGCTACTTCTAGCTGACCTTAAGTCTATACTGTGTTTAATAACAACGTGAAGACCAAATAAATAATAAATATTCCTGGACATTTCACACAGCATTATTTGGCCCCAAAGTAAGCAGAGCTTGTGTCATGGGTACCACTGATATACTACTTATATACTTTTTTTTTACTGATATACTAGTTACATACTACGACTGATATACTACTTATATACTTTTTTTTTAGTAAATACATACCTATTATTATACATAGAAACACCCAGACCCGAGACAAATACTTGTAGATCGTACAAACATTTGTCCCGCGGCGGGAATCGAATCCGTAACTTTCTGCGTCTCAGCCGGACCTTAGCCGACTGCGCCACAGAGGTCGTCATCATTACTTAGTCAAGATCGACAGCCTTATGATGCGTTCCGTAGCACGGAAGCGTCATTGTACAAGTGAATGTCAGCTATCCAATCAAAATTCAAGGCAGTAATTATTATAATTATTAGTTCAGAGCAATGTTGGGGTTACCTAAATTCTGTAGTGCTTCGGGCAAGTTTACCGATGCTCATGTGCAGGATTTTCATGCAATCATGAGAAAAAAAAATGGTTCTATCAAAAACAGAATACTAGGTAGTCCCAATACGATTCTTGAGGCTCTTGCAGGCAGGTGGGACAGTGTCCTGCAAAGTGTTTGGGTGTCAGCCCTGATTAACCCTTTTGCTCGGCAAATATATTATATTAATTAAGGTGGTATTTAGGTTAGTTGGAATAGTTTTTGACATCAAATTTAATTTATATTACTATGTTATTGATCAATTATTTTATTTTTACTTTTATTTTGATTGTATGTGCAATGTATCTTAGTTATCTGAATAAATAAATATTATTATTATATTATTATTGAATTTAAAAATTGGTGGACCATTTCACACAGCCACTTATAAAATAATCGTACTGTGAAAACTAGTTGACTTATATAATCATTAATTCTTGAAGCTATCTAAGTAAGATAGCTTCTCAGACAGAATTAATAATGTTCTTCTGATAAAAGTCAAAGTCAAAAGATTTTTTATTCTATACAATCACAAGGATCACCTTGAAACGTCTTACATACTAGTTGAATTTAGTTGCTAATTCGTCCTAACCTAACCTAACCCAAGCCCGAGAAGAACTGGCAAAAGAAACTCGTCCTGGTCTTAGCGCTTTTTACATGATCCATCTTATAACTACCTTAACTACGAAAAACGAATACAAGATTGTTTAAACATTTCAAATGTGTCGGTCTGAGAGCAGTAAACAAAGTTTGCATCCTAAACAAAGTATGTTTAGGATATGCGATCACACCCAACCCTACAAAGTGGAAAATGGAGTTCCCAACAACTGGGCTGTTACGCCAGTCAGGTGCTTTAAATTACACGCTTTTACACCGATAATATTTAATTTGAATAGAAATAAAGTGCGAAGATATAATACGAGGTAAACGAAAATATAATCTAATATTCATTGACTAATAAACGTGTTATGACCATATTAAGTGCGTATATTTCGATGACTATATGCCGTTGACCTGATTGCCCTTACTTGATGTGGAGTGGTTTCTTGATGGTTATTGCGCCTTTTGTAAAAACATACACTAATAGCAGTGAAATGTTTTGGTTAGTAACATTTAATAAAGTTGGTATCTGACGACCTTTGCGACGCAGTGGCCCAAAGCCCGACTGAGACGCTAAAAAAATGTTTGTATGATCTGTAAGTATTTGTCTCGCGTCTGGGTGTTTCTGTGTATAATAATGTACGTTATTACAAAATAAAGAGTATATAACTAATAGACACTCCTATCAATCATGTGGCACCCATTACATAAACTCTGCTTACTTTGGGGCCAGATGATGTTGAGTGAAATGTCCGGTATTATTATTAGATGAATACTTTACACTAAGTTCTTCTAAGCCTCTTCTTCTTATCTATATCACTAGTTATTTCGAACCAGTGTGTTGAAAGATACGCCTCAGACGCTCCTTTCATGCACTTGGCACATCTCTTTGAACTTGTTAGGTTCTACGACATGCCGGTTTCCTCACGAGGTTTTCACCTTTACCTTTGTGATTGAGCCTCAAGAAATTAAAACATACAAACAGCACACACATTTACACATCTATAATAACAGTGGTCGCCCACTGGTCGAAATTTGACCATAATTAATTAATAATTAATGTATTTTTAATGCATAATAAAAAAAAAAATTAGCCTTCTGCATATCCTTCTCTATAAAAACTATAAGTGTGCGAAATTTCATACTCCTCCGTCCGCACAATTTTCGTAAAAAGGGGTACAAAGTTTTTGCTTCGCGTATTAATATAGTAATAATATAAAAGGCTATGTGTTTAAGTATGTTCCCTTTAGACTCCGAAACAGCTGGACCGATTTAGATGAATTTTTTAGGAAATCTTCAGATTGCGTAGCGGGGTGATCCTGTGAAGTTTGGTAGCGATCGGATCAACAGAACTTTTTTTTTTGCATCAATGACAGTTCTCCTATCGATCTGCTATTGTTTTCATAACCCTCATTATGTTGACAAGTAGGTACGTCGTATATTTTAATTAAATTTTTATATTATTTAATACTAGCAGTCCGCGCGCAGCTTCGCCTGCGTTAAAGATTTTTCCCGGGACAACCCAGTTTTCCCGGGATAAAAAGTAGCCTATGTCACCCGAGGATAGTGTAGCTTTCCAACGGTAAAATAATTTAACAAATCAAAAACTAAAACAAAAAAAAAAACTTCATTATATTATTAGTGTAGATTAATTATTTAAAAAAAAGTCTTTGTGTCTGTCAGTTTAGTTTGTTACCTTATCACGGCTAAACGGCTGAACGGATCTTGATTAAATTTGGTATGAATATATGTAGATAGTATCTTAAGAACGGAGATAGGCTACTTTTTATGTATGTGTGTACAATGCGTGCGAAGCCGCGGGCAGAAGCTAGTTTATAATAATAAAGTTGGACAGTAGGTTAACTTGGTTGAATTTGTTTGTATTTACTAAAAACGATTTAATCAAATACAATGCAAAAGTTATTTGAGGTCAATGCCTTGCTCATTGATCGGTAACAAGTCTAACATTCTTACAAACAGATTTCGTACACTCGTGCTAAAAATAACTTTGCACATGTGTCAAATATTATTCAACTTGAGCATAAAGTGAAGCTATACAATTCATAGATTTAGCCACACTTCCACTTCACCATATCCACTGTTATTTTTGATAACTTCAAGAAATTCTAGCATAATTGTAGAATAAATACAAATACGATGTTCATGACCTGACCTAAGGAGTGACCTAATTATTTTTTTCCTATAAAATCCATATGTAATAGATTCTGTGTCTGGTGGGTGAGAACGATTCAAAGTTACGAATTTTTGTAAAGATCTCACCTCTAATTAACAAGCATAGCAAACTGGTGTTTCTTCTATTTATTATGTCACTAGTGGCTTAGTCTCTCAGTCTCAGTGTCCTTTCGTGCACTTGGGACATATCTTCGAACTTGTTTGTGCTAAATAAGTAAATAAATAAAGATAGGAATACTATCTTTATTTATTTACTAGCTGTTTTCCGTGGCTTTGCCCACGTAGATAAAAAGTAGCAAGATAATAATTGAACGAATGAATGTTTCTTAAAAATTACAAAGCGTTATCGCGGTTTTCGCGGTTTGACCATGATCTCAGTATTTTTTTTAAAAGTCTTTCTTAGCGAGCACCTACGGCCCTAGAGGAAGCTGCATACCAAATTTAATTCCAATACGTTCGGTGGCTTCTGAGATTTCGTGATGAATGAGTGGTATTTGACAAATATATAGTAGATTAACGCACACACACATTATTATTGACAAAAACGATAATTTTCTGATATGCATGACAATTACTGTGCGACATCATAATGGACTCTATGATGAACAATACTAAACATAAAGATTAAAAAAAAAAAAAAAAACTAAACTGAATCATAGTATGGGAATTGGGGTTGAGCCAAGGTGTCTCATTCAATATATTATTTTTAAAGGTACGCAGATTGTCGTCGAAAACATTTTTTTTTATTAATGTCTTTGTATTCATTACTGTTCGCGTTGAAGGCACTTGTTCGTTCTCGATTGAGGTGTGTCAATATTTTGAAGATTCATCGGCGTGGAAAATTAAAATATACATTCTACTAACAGCTCATTGCAATTTTAACGGTATTAAGTAAAAGTTCAGATCTAAGAATTTACGTTGATCGCGAAAAGAAATATTTTTTAATACAACTAGTCCTTTGTATATACTTATACAATGTATTGCAGCAGTGATGAAGCAGCAGGCAAAATTGATGAATACCTAGATGTTTTGTTCAGTGTCTGGTGTTGTAAAAAAAAAAAAGTATTTGTATACCAGTCATCTGGTTCCCATGGTACAATACAAACTTAGTTTAAGACTAGATGATGCCGCATGAACTATCCACCTATATATAATAAATAGAGTCAATCTTATATAGTATTTACTCACGACTCGGTCCACCAATTCTATACTTACTTCCGAACTGTGAAGTAGTTATTCTCATGTAGCACATAGAAGAGCTTTCACAATCTGTGAGGTATTGTGGGCTGTAGTCAAAGTGCTCGCAAAGCGGCTCTGTATACGTCTCTGACATCGCTTCGCATTTGTAGCATCGAAGACCTGATGAAACTGAAATTAAGAACATTACGGTTAAGCATGAACAAATTGACGACTTCTGTGGATCTGTATATCAATGGATTTAGTTCACTTACAGTTCACTAAAATTAATTAACAGACTTGGATTTGTTCAATGGATAAGAGCGGAATAGTTCGCAAATTATATTTGTTTCATTTCAGGTTTTTGCAATATTATGGTACCTATACTGTGTTTTCCATAAACTATTAGACAGTAATCCTAGTGTGGTATCAGAACATATTTTTAATTGAGACGGCAACTTAAATTAGCAATATAAGCCGTTGAAAACAATTAAAACAATATGGTTCATGGTTTTATTACATCTTTCCGCAGTACAGTGACTATAATCGTCACGAGTTCTTATTCTAAAAAGTAGAATAAGAACTCCTGGTTAACTTGCTTCACGTAATGCTTCTTCTATTCAATACCTCGTACAGCCAGCACTGAACCTTACTAAAAGACAATAGCTTATCAATTTGCTTAGCTTATTATAGCTTATTGCCTTGTGATCACCTTCGAATAGGATATTACCTTCAGAACGCCTACTAAAATACGTGACAAAACTATGTGCCTAAATGTCAATACTGAATTCGAAGCCCACATTAAATTAATTCAAGTTTATCTTAGTTGTATGGTCAGATATTTTTACTACCTATTGTAATATTGTAATAGTGGTATACTTGGTAACATATTCCTATAGCACGTTGTTGCCTGATAAGTCATACTGTCTATCTCATGACAATGACTTAGGTAACGTGGGGTTAAGGTATGGTCTGTCTTTATTGTTCTATATCAATGATAGCGATGGCAACAGTTTTTAACCCCACTTCAGCTTCTTCTTTTTTTTTATCGTGTCACTAGCTTTTTAGAACAAGTGTGGTGAAAGGATTAAAGCGCGCCTCAGAGGCTCCTAATATGTGGTCATGAGTTAGACCCCTTGTATTTGAAATTATCCTTGATGTTAAATGAAAACAGCTCTATTTACTGTAGTCATATGTATGTATATTGAATTATCGTTCCAAACACCCAGATAAAATGTGAGTTGATAAGGCTTTTAGAGGTCATGCAGTTGAAATTGAAACATATGTTTTCATAATCATTAAATTTTATTAACAGCTGATAACAATTATTAACCCAGAATTATTTTTTCACTTTCAAAACTTTCGTGAGTTTTTATGATGAGAAGCACGGGCTCTTTGTTTACGTATTATTTTTTCGATGGAGGCACCTACACTATTTCTATTCATCTAGAGAATCTTCATCAGGGTGAGTTTGCTCCGCGGTTCGGACTCACGCTCTCACGCTCTCGTTAATTCGCACTCAGTGTCAGTGTCATAGTGTGGATGGAGCTACAAAATAATACGTGAGTAAAAGCCTGTGTTTCTCAAAACCCTTACCTTGATGACTTTACATTACTTCATAAGAAAAAAAAGTCTTGTTTAAAGGTTTTCTCATGGAAATCTTTCTATACCCAAATGTATTTTTTACTGCAGAACTCCTCAATTTGAACCAAAGTAAATGTACAAAAATTGCATTTCTGTTCGTTTTTTGTTGTGGGTAAAAATGTTAGGACATTTTTACGTTATTCGGTTCTTAAGCTTTGATAAATTAGTTTTGTAATAAAACATGTGGATATGCCACCAGATATCCTTGACCGCCCATACCAAAAAGTTAATACCACAGACGACTCAGGGCAAAAAATACCACTAAGGAAACTCACACTTGTACTTATATTGAAAAATATATAATGGAAAATACGATGTTTAAACAAACCGGCTTCTAAGGAAGGAAAATATTATGCAAACAAATACTTGATTTAAAAACAGTACGAGAATACTTACTCTTCCAAAACATCAAGAATACCAGTAAGAACTCAATCAAATCCATTTTCATGACCGAAAACACGCGAAACTTTGCATTTATCCAATCCACAAAACTTTATAGCTGACTATTATTGCGAATTTCATTACACAAAATCCACAACCACGTCTCGTAACATATTATATTAAATTCCGAGACGCACGTGCTCGTCGACGCCTAGCATACAACTGAAATTGGCACCTCTTACTTTACATGAATCACAGGAAGGAAGCCCAGTGGCAAAACGGGACATAGCCAAATGGAGAATAAGGCTCTTGTAACTATAACAACGCTGATTCACCCGATCGAAGCTAGCGCCGGCGCGAGACTAACAATTTTGGCGGTTCAACTCGCGGGCTACTGACGAATCTGACGATCGGACTGTTTAGATGACTTTCCAACATCGATGTGTGTCTAAGATTATAAAATAAACTTTCGATCTTTTTATTTGATACTACCTGACCCGATAAACGTTGTTTTACCATATAAATGTCTTTAGTAATTTTTTTTTCAAAGTATCCTTTATATGTATAACTTCTAATACCTCCAAGAATTTGTGTACAAAGTTTCATGATGATCGGTTAAGTAGTTTTTGCGTGAAAGCGTAACAAACAAACTTACACTCACTTTTATAATATTATTATTAGGATTTTTTTAGTGTAACTAGTTCTTGTTACTATTCTGGTTCGAAATAATGGATCAAAGTGCGCATCAGAACTCCTTTTCGTTTGTTCGTGCAATTGGCAAGTGTTTTTGAACTTTTTTAAGTTCTAAGTGTCCTTACAATGTTTTACTTCAGCGTTATCAAGTGCTAGTATAGCGTATTTACATTTTTCGAAAGAATAATACATTGATACACGACAGTACTCGAACCCACGAACTTATGTAGAGTCACTAACACTAGTCACCAGTAGTTTCGATTGCAGGCCCTAGATCATTCAAAAGTATTTAAGCAAATACGAACGCAAAAAATACTGAATTTTGTTCATTTCGGAATTTTTGACGTCTGGACGTTTTGATAGTGGTCACATTTAACTGCTTTGTTTTCGGTTTCTTTTTAAAACTCCCGTGCTTAAGGAAGGACAACTTTTTATTAAAATTCGTAGAAAATGTGTTTGATGCTTTTATGCTCTCACTTCGACGTTCTTTCGAAAGCGGAAACCACTTAGCGATGTTAAACTGATTATTTTATTTCATAACATACCTTCTGTTTTATATCGGAGTAATTATTTATTTTGTTGAATTACTTCACTTGGCATTTATCTTTGTCTCAGTATTGTTATAAGCTGAGTGGATGCTGAGTGGACATTTCACTCAGCATCATCTGGCCTCAAAGTAAGTAGAGGTTGTGTTATGGGTACCACATGACTCATACACTTTTTTTTAAGTACATATATAGAAACACCTAGATCCGAGACAAATACTTGCTGCTCATACAAAAAATTGTCTCGCGGCGGGAATCGAACCCGCAACCATCTGCGTCTCAACCGGACCTTGGCGCACTGCGCCACAGAGGTCGTCTGAAATGGCGGGTTTGTCATGTCTTCTCACTCTTGCTTTCATATTGTGTGATTAACTAACAAAACCAGTGTGGGATTGAAAGCACCTTAATTAAACCGCCATTTATAATAAGTTACTTTATTGAAACAGCTTATAGCACTAGTAAGACTCTAATATTTTTTATATTAAGAACTCCGTGGGTTCTAAAAATATTAAAAACAACGCTACAAAGTATAATTAACAGAATTGCCCAGTTGATTCATTTTGTTTCCAATGGTTGTTGTGAAATTCCATGTTATCGTTGCTGTGACATCCTTTTGCTAATGTGATAAAAATACAGTTCGCACTCAATTATGGCATAATTTTACAAAAAAATCTTTTGACTCATTGAAAGTTAAAGTTAGTAAAGGTAGTTCAATGAGTCAAAAGGATTAGAATTACTCATTGATATCTTTTGGGTCATTCGGGGTGGTATCTATATTTTAATACGTGAAGCAATAACTTTGTACCCCTTTTTACGAAAATTTCGCGGACGGAGGAGTTTGAAATTTCGCACACTTATGCTAATATATTTTTAAAATTATGCATAAAAAATAAATTTACTATTAATTAATTAATTATGGTCGAATTTCGACCAGTGGGCGACCACTAGTATTGTTAAATGAAAGTCGACCAGGCCACTGACGAGGTTGGGCTATCGATCCTATTTTACGAGAAGAATAAAGATGAGTCACCAGTCACCACACAAAGGCATTATACAATTGTAAATGCTACACCCACATCTTTAATACTAGAATACTAGTCTAGACTCTAGAGGAACACCATCACGATTTTTAGTTGGATCTATCTGGCATTTTCATTGCCTGCTGAAAAGTTATTCCTGCGTTACTATAGTTAATATTGTTTTAGCAGTCAAGTCAAAAGATACTTTATTCAATACAATCACAAGGATCACTTTGAAACGTCTTACATAGTAGGTGAATTTAGGTGCCAATTCCTCTTTACCCAAGCTCTAGAAGTTAACCGGTATTTATCGCAATGGATATTGCGGCATCCGATGACCAAGTGAGGGTAATTTCGAAAACTCTGCAGTCACTGGTGCCTAAGCATCCAGTTAGTCCGCGACCACAGTTATTGCAACATAACCGAAACGTTGGTAATAAATTAAAAGGTATTTCGCTATAAATACCTGTTAACTACTATAACAAGAGGAATTCTGATCGCGAATGTTAACAAAAAAACGTGTCGCCCGTCTCGAAACGTCCGACAGAAGTGATAACTTAAACTAATCTAACTAGCGCTGTGGGTTAGATTGAGAGAGGAGCCTGCCTAGGCAGGCGCGCTTACGTAACGCGTTACGTAACGAAGCGGTTTACCCTTCCATAAGAAGTTATCACTTCAAAATACTATAGTTAAAGTTAATAATTAAATTGATCATAATTAATGTGAATGCCTTACTATGAATTTGTAGCAATTGAAAACCTATTGCTATTCAAATAGCAAAAGGATATCATTATTGTTGCTATGTCGTTGGGTTATGAACGATTTTCCGGTGTGTATGAGGATCTCGATCAACGTGCGTATTATCTAGTGGTGCGTGCGATACGTTTTGATGAGAAGATACTCAGAAAAAAAATAAGTAATAAGAAAACTAAAATTAGACATGGCATAAATTGCGGTCGGTTCAGTATATTTAGGTATCTCAGTACTAAAATAGCCTCATTCTATTTAAATTTATCGTCTGTAATTAACAATATAAACTTGTTGCAAGTATCGGTATTGCATGTTGAGAAATTATAATAATAATAAGAATTTGACCTTACATTCCAATAGTCGCCTTCAGACTCGATCAAAATTTTCTGGTAACTTAAAACAAATGACGTCTGTTCTTGAACTTAAGGAAAGCACTTCGTCGTGTCTGCTTACACATACTATACAAATAAAAGATTCACTGATAATCAACACGTTCAGTTAAATATTTAAGTTAACCTCACCAACATCCTGCTGGGTACGTGAAGGAAACGGCTTCTGTGTAATAAAATCTAATGAGCTTACGTGTATTCTTATAATACTCTCGATACCACATACTTACCTAATTCAAAAGAAATCCCTGTTTTTGCACGAGCTTCTGGATAAATACAAGTACTTATCTACATCGCGTCTCATCCGGCCTTCTTGAATATATAACTGGAAGTGTCTGGAGTTATGTCTGCTCTCGATCGGCGCCAATGACGTCACCAAGTGTCGGTCGGCACCTTTCGTCTCTCATAACATGCTCATAACGTAATTGATTGAACAAATGAAGTAAAGAGGTTGGCTTACCGCAGTTATTAGTTCTTTACGAACTTCACGAGTTTGACACTGGTACTTTAAATGTTATGTTAGAAATAACTAGTGACACGATAAGAAGATGAAGAAAAATGTTATATTGGCGACTAAGACCAGAAAATCTGTTTTAATTCAGAATACAGATTGTCAATATAATACAGTATGGTGTACTTCAAAAGGGGAGTTAATAGGTTTCTCAAAGGACAGCAACGCGCATGTGATGCTCCTGGTGTTGCAGGCGTCCATAGGCTTCGGTGATCGCTTATCATCAGGCGGGCCGTAAGCTTGTTTGCCACAATTGTGGTATAAAAACACATTTGAAGCAAAAAACGTATGGGTGTTCTGTGCGTAGAGTAAAGACTTTAACAAATTGGAGAGCCAATTAGTTGTATATGACTGCTCTAGCAAATTATATAACCAATTTAGCTAAAAGGTGAGCTAGCCAGTGACGTTCTGGAAATGTAAATTAATTGAAAATACACAAACGAAAATTGGCCATTAGCCTTTATTGATTTTTGCGAGGAGTGTCGCATGCCGTGTCCTACATCTATTTACTTGGATACCTGTCAGTTTGTCTAGTCGCGGGCATAAAACTTTTAATTACTAAAGGTTTTAGAGTCTAGACGCCACACTAAGTTCCCAAAAATACTTTTATTACTTCTATTGTTTCCACAAATGTCCAACAATGTGGCATGACACAGATGTGAAGATAATCTGTGTTTATTTGGATCCAAGACTGCATTGTTACGCAATTATGTATAGTCTGTATGGCACCAATATTTATAGTAATATACCAAAAAGTCACCAGAAACTTAAATGCTAACGAATTTAAAAAACTATTAATTAAAAAGTGCTTGTATAATATTAACGTATTAATAAATGTTTTTTTTTTATTTCCTATATAATTGTATTATTTAATTTTATTGCGTGACATTGTCCTAATATTTAGGTTTGTTATTTGATTTTGTGTTTACACTTCAGCACGCCATTCTCTCAATTTGCACACCGAAATCGGTAAAACATGTTGTGACATAACCTTAACATAATAATTATACACATGTTTATGCAAATAAATAATCATTATCGTTATCCTTATCTGTGATGAAAGTCAGGCTAGGGTTCTGAGACGAAACTAAGCATTAGCTACGTAAGCTTGAGCGTCCGTCGTCGCTAAATTCAAAGTATATTACCAAGTTTATGGTGGTTTACCAAGGTTTAATTTAAAAATATCAATCACACATTGCTGGCAATTCCGTTGTTTCGCCGGACTAGCTAAAATTTTCTAAAATATGGACAACCTTATTTTGCTACCTATAAAGTTCAAATTAGAGTACTCATTTTTAATCACAGTTCTAAAATAAGTTAAATTTTGTTTTGTTTTATTGCTATAATTTTGATTTCAATTAATTCTTTTATTGAAAATAATGTATAGAGGTGTTGATAAAAACTGCGGAAAATAGCCGTAGTTTTAATCAACACCTCCTTACATGATGATTTAATTGAGCTGAAACACGTCAGTTATACGTTAATTTAGTAAGTGTCACTAAAAAATGTTATTCTAATTCAGACTTTAATGCAAACAAAATAAGATCGTTTTTGTTTTAGAAAATGTTAGTTACTCTAGCGAAACAACTGAATTGAGGCCATTATACTTCAAATAAAATTTAAGAAGTACACAAATCACAATCAGTTTCTAAGACTAGTTCATATAAAATATATTGTAGTTTAACAGAGTTTAACACTGTTGATCTATTGTATGAAATTTGTTGTAATAGTTTCCAGTTTATGGTAACTATTTTCGGCCTTATTTATAAACTGCTGTTAACTTGAACACCGCCTAAACACTACTTAAAATTCGCTCTGTCAATATTTTTGATAAACACTGGCCTTATAGACCAGGGTCGATCTTTTTATTATCTACAACTTTGCCATTTGACATTTTTCCATAGGACTTGTAGTTTTGCCGGAAATCGAGATAAACCGTTTTTACCCTTAAAAACTTCCCCTTCCCCTTCCCGACCTCAGATCGCCCGTAAATTATTTTTCCTTCCATTTTTATAAAATTCTCCTTCTTTTCATCCTACTATTTTTTTTTCACTTTTTATTATTTTTAAAGGTTTCTACGTATTATTATAATACGTGAGTTAAGGTCAGTGTTTATCAAAATGTATATAGTACAACACACGAATGTTTTGAAAGTGAAACTATCAATATTTGTCACTATCAAACGTAATGGTACCTAAACACATTTGATTTTAAACAGTAATTATCTTGGGACAGACGTTGAGAGACGTTTATAAATAAGGCCATTTATTACCAAGCATTTCTTGGTTCATAACAGTTATCTCTGTTGCACAATTCAAATATAACAGGGATAGCCATTACGCTCTGGCAAACACGAAAATAAATACTCAAGCTAATAATTGAGTCCAGCAAAGCTGATACCCAGCAGATAAAGATACATGAAATACATCGATAAATTCTTAATACGCATGATAGGTACTTATTTTAGTAATTTTCAATCATATCACAATATTATTGCAAAGGTTCACTACCTTCAAGTATGTCTAATGCAGCCTGATCTACTTCAGAGATGACCCCTTTTTTAACCGACTTCAAAAAAGGAGGAGGTTCCCAATTCGTCGGTTTTTTTTTTATTATGTATGTTCTCCGATTACTCAGAGACGCCTGAACCGATTTGGAAAACTTTTTTGTTTCCAATTTGTTTTATACTTCCCAGGTGTTCCCATTTAAATTTTTATCGAAATTGGTCAACCGGTTATATAAAATCAGCAAAAATAAAAAATTGTATAAGTCATCTATGACATTTTCGTTTACTCCAAAACCTGGCTGTCTCATTCGAGCAGTGCGTTTAGTTGGCCTACCTATTTTATATATTCGGTTATAAAATAGGTTAATGAAGTCGGTTGTCTTTTTAGTTTTTAAAACGTAATTATAGTGTTTGTAGGAATTGTAGATTACCTATAAGTGGAATAAGAAGTGACTGCGATTTGTAGATCACACTGCATTGGACCTTTATATTTAACTAGCTGCTACATACAAGCGGGTTCGCACACTTGATACATACATAAACAATTAACTTGTCGCGGGACACGCGTTTGGAACGAAGTCCCTTTCGTATGCAGGGTTGGTATATATATATACCATGCATACGAAAGGGACTTCGTTCCAAACGCGTGTCCCGCGACAAGTTAATTGTTTATGTATGTATCAAGTGTATATATATATATATATATATATATATATATATATATATATATATATATATATATATATAATACTATAATATATATATATATATATATTTATATGTGGGAGACTAGTTATCGGTCTCCTTCATTATCTCATTCTCTTACGGTTTTTCGTAACGTAACGCGATACATTTTTTCTCGGCTAGGTCCCCTCGCCAACCTGCGATAAGGAAATTCGTCCCAAACAATAGCCTATATACTATTCCAGGTCCGTACAAATATATCTGTACATAGTTTCATCGGAATCCGCCCAGCCGTTGCTGTGTAATTAAGTCGCAAACCAACATCCAAACAAACACAAACTTTAGCCTATAAAATATGAGTAGGATGTTCAATGTAAAATAACATAATGTATATTATAAATTATTCTACAATAATTTATGTTCGGTATGCTACCTTAGGCTATTGATGTATTTCATAAGGTTGAATACTACTATCACCCCCATGATATCGGTGTAGCTTTCGTGGGAGGTCTTTGGCGATGAGTTGCACAAATCGCTGCGACAGTAGCAGTATCTGAAAAAAAAATTTGTCTATTGTAAAATATGTTTTATAAATTAAACTCTTGTAACATAGTTTCTGGGAGTCAGATGCACAACATGCAAGATACATGTTTACGGTATATTTTATGAACACACACTTATAATAACTTATTGGCTAATGTGTTTTAATTTTTCTTCTTTTCTTCCTATAATGGCATCTGTCTTGCGACAATTATGCCAGTGTCAAGTGATTGTTTGATAATAAAGCCTTAGTCGATGGTCATTCCATCGACTATTATCAAACAATCACTTTTCTATTCACTAGTCAACTTTAAACGTCATCGCGGAATGGCCGTCTAGAATTTTCTCGGGATTCCTCGTCGTTTAAACCACATTGCACCATAATACACTTATAATGCAATAGGCATGACGACAGTATCATTAAATGGTCGATTTAATGTTTTAAGGGGAAACTTAATATCAAAAAAATGCAAACCACTGGTTTAGTTTTATTAAAAACATTGTGATTATTAAGATTTTAAATAAAATAAAACATTATAATACAGCAATGGGCCATTTTGACTGAAACACCAATCACAGCGCATGACGTCACCCATATGTAAACTTCGTTGTCAATACTGTCATTTACTGTGTTTTGTTGTTGTGAATAGGCATTTGGATTGATTTTAAATTCTTTTACTTGTGTTTTATCGACTCCACTCTACTCTAACGATGGAACCACGCTTTATTAAGGCAAATAGCTCAAATTTGCCCAGGATTTATATTAATATTAGGCGATTTCCTCGCAACAAATAAATAATTTTGCTCGTCTGAGTTATAAACGTGAAAACATCTTTGTAAGTAAATTTTGTATTTACCTATCTTTACCCTAGATACAACCAACTTAGACATAATCAAACTCGTTTTGAACTCAGGCGAGTTTTTTTATTTTACTTTCATAGGTTATTAACCGACTTCAAAAAAGGAGGAGGTTCTCAATTCGTTTTTATTTTTTTATGTATGTTCACCGATTACTCAAAGACGCCTAAACCGATTTGAAAAATGATTTTTTGGTTCAAAGGGTTATACTTCCCAGGTTTTTGAAATATCAACAAAAATCTAAAAATTGTATACATCGATGATATTTTCATTGCGTGCAGTGCAGAGCAGTGCGTTTAGTTGGCCTACCCATATTATATAGATATAAACAAAATAGTTACATCTACTTTCCACTAAACATTTCAAAATAAAATAATTTTAAGGTCTCACGTTGTATCCAATGAAGTCGGGTTTCTTTTAAGTTTTTAAAACATTGGTACAATAAACTTGTCATTGTTTATTTTTGAGGTTAGCTCACAGCTTGTAAGTTGCTATATTAGAGTAAATATCAATTTAATACCCGATAAAACGAGTAATTTTCTGTAACTAAACAGAACCTACTAGTACTAGTACTATTTTTCCTCATAGTAAACACCTAAAATCTGATAATCACCAAGTCAATGTGTAGGTATGTATTTATGCAATGTATTTCAGTATTCATTCGTGTACAAACACTTTGTTGGGTAATCTTATTAATGTGTTTTTACACTGCGGTACTGCACATCACTTATAAACTTTGAAATTAATTTTTATCACACGAATTAATTTAATATTTTGTTTATTTTCTTCGCTACGCATAGACACAATGACATGTTTGCATAAGCGTGACGTCAGAGCCGACGCCATGACACCTACGAGCTGTTTTCGCGCCCTATTGAAAAATTGTTAGGAAAATGGCTTTAAACTTCGTTAAACTATAGCTTATTACCGAAATAAATATTTTTTTCATTAATAGTAAATGTGTTTCCACATTACGGAAGAGGATTTCAAAATCTTTCGTCCCGCCTATATGTTGTCTATACTTGTCCTATGTAGTCACAATTTATTCATTAAAATTTCGCTAAGATTACTGGATAAAACATGCATGAAAACGAGAAAAAAAATATTAATTAACAGTAACATAGCAATTCTATTGCTATGTTACTTCGGGTTGGTCCACGTTCGTAACTAAGATTTTATAGTTGCCGCTTCCGCGGCACGCTCGCTTTGCTCGTTCGCCTCGCGGTATTTTCTATACTCTAACATAACCTAACTAAGTGGTTTTGATCTGATTTAACTTTTTCTCCTGACTCTACTCTTTCCCGGTCACTGTCCAGTTCCCCTGTCCAATGTACCAGGAGACCATACATGACTAGGAGGTTCTCGTTATAAAAATGCAATAAAAAAACTTGTGTTCTCGTTATCAAAATGGAAAAACAGTCTTGTTTAATATAACTGGTTATTAAAAGTGAAAAAAAATCCTGATATATACGAGGGCGGGTCAATAAGTCCGTGACTTTTTGAATTTCTGACCTCTTTACTGAAAAAGCAACACTACTCCTGTCAACAGGCATCTGTCAGTTGACTCCTGTCAAAATTTGAACTTGCTGTGTCAGTTAGTTTGTGTTTGACAGCTATCTTTATCAGACTACCCACTAATTTGAGGAAAAAATGGAAAAAAGTGAATTTCGTGTGCTTATTAAGCATTATTTTTTGCGAAAAAAAACCATTACCGAGACCAAGGCTAAGCTTGATAAATACTATGGGGACTCTGCACCATCGATTTCAATGGTAAAAAAGTGGTTTACTGAATTTCGTTGTGGCCGTACAAGCACTGAAGATGCCGAACGTCCTGGACGCCCAGTTGAGGTCTCTTCACCCGAAACAATCGAAAAAATTCACGATATGGTGTTGGCCGACCGAAGATTGAAAGTGCAAGAGATTGTGGAAGCCGTAGGGATCTCGCATGGCTCAAAAATTTCAATTTTGAATGATCACTTGGGCATGAGAAAGCTTTCCGCAAGATGGGTGCCGCGTTTGCTCACAGTCGACCACAAACGCAATCGTGTAACAACTTCACTGGAAGGTTTGGCGTTGTTTAATCGCAATATGGAGGAGTTTTTGCGCCGTTTTGTAACCGTGGACGAAACATGGATCCATCACAACACACCAGAGACCAAACAACAGTCAAAACAGTGGGTTTCTAAGGGTGAATCGGCGCCAAAGAAGGCCAAGGTGGGTTTGTCAGCCAATAAAGTTATGGCGACTGTTTTTTGGGATGCATGCGGGATAATCCACATTGACTACCTTCAAAAGGGAAGAACAATCAATGGGGAATATTATGCCAACTTATTGGACCGATTCAATGACGATTTGAAAAAAACCCGACCTCATTTGTCCAAGAAAAAAGTTCTTTTCCACCAAGACAATGCAAGGGTGCACACATGTGCAGTTGCCATGGCAAAAATCCAGGAATTGGGCTATGAATTGCTCCCTCATCCGCCCTATTCTCCAGATTTGGCTCCGAGTGACTACTTCTTGTTCCCAAACCTGAAGAAATGGCTTGGTGGAAAAAGATTTGACTCCAATGATGAAGTCATCTCGCAAACAAAGGCCTATTTTGAGGACCTCGACAAATCCTATTTTTTGGAAGGGATAAAAAAATTGGAGAAGCGTTGGACAAAGTGTATAGAGCTCAAGGGAGACTACGTTGAAAAATAAAATTATTTATTTATCAAAAAATCTGTGTTTTATTCCAAAAGTCACGGACTTATTGACCCGCCCTCGTAACTAGTTATGAAATCTTAGTTACGAACGTGGACCAAACTGTTACTTCATGAAATGACAAACGAAAAATCTTGTTTAATTCTTTTGCCATCTTTATTCAATGACATTAGAATGATAAAGACAAAACATACGTCACGATAGCTAAATATGTGAGTGTACGATTAAGGGATATCCTGCAGTTGATGTGTATTCTCAGGTCTCAATTAAAATAGTATTTTTTCTACCTAGTCTTCGTGCTCTTGTATTATTATATTTTGTTTAAAACAATAAAGGTACTTGAAATTCACCTGTTCTCTGTGACCCTTTCGCCCTTATTGTCGCCGCTGAAGCAACCCTCTTTGTATGGTTCCAATATTTCCGTTTTCGGAAACCACCGTCCATTTTTGTAATCCTGGTACTCTAGCTTCTGTGACGCGCAATCACGAAGCTCGCCCTTTATTCTCACTGGAAAATACGATGAAAGAAAATTAGGAAAATAATTACGTTTTCAAAACTAAAAAGAAATCCGACTTAGTTGAATGAAATTTGAGCATAGAAATACAACCAAATTTAGAAAATCCTCCTTCTCCATTTTTTAACGTCGTTTGAAATGTTTTTATTTTACGCGGAATTCGTAAGTGGGAAATCGCAGGAGCGGAAAATACCGAAATTTCGTTTACTTGGAAGACATTTTTTTTCAGCTATTTTGATTTAAAAATCAAACTACTGAATCGATTTTAATGAATTTTCTATAGAACCAATCGGAAAGCAAGTATATCCTTTCACATGAAAAAATATTTTTTCAAGTCTGTTCATAAACGACGGGAGTAATGAGGTAACAAAAAACAACCGAATTGAGAACCTCCTCCTTTTTCTAAAGTCGGTTAAAAACACGCTTTCCTTGCATAAAGTATATGCATCCAGATATCTCACTTATTTAAATTCAGATTCAGATTCCTTGCGTTAGGCTTTTCTTTATTATGCTTGTTGTCATAACAACATAATTACACGATTAATTTATTTATACCTTCTATTGGGTGATTCCTGTAAAAATAGCTGTAATTTTTACAGGAATCACCCAATACAACAGTGTGGTCATTATTGCGTAAATGACCCCGAAGACTATCTTTATAGCGACTAAGGTAAAATAATATAGGACGGATGGTGGCTTTTCCATCCGAGGACAGACGGCAATATGCTCTAAATGAGACATTAGTGTATTCAATATGATAAGTTACTGTTTTCTTTGTGCAAGTTTTACAGAGCATTTGCGTTTTATGCGCTTCCTGTTCAGCTTTGAGTGAAACAGTTTTAAGTTAATGTATGCGGAATAAATTAGTTCCTTCCTAGAATAGTTCGTTATGGTACCAAACCAACCGGTATCTATCCAGTTCGTGCTCCTAGTCTTTCGTAACGTGTGGTTTTAGAACAGGATGATTATGTAGTTAAGTTTTGTTGATAAACTTGTTCAAGCAACTTGTTTATTTCTAAATCGACTTCGTTTAGTTTTTACTTTTTTTTTAAACGAGAAAAGGGGCAAATGTTTGAGGGTGACATTGCAAGTCGAGTTCATTGCTTTGAACCCGACGCCTAATGCGTATCGTTTTTAGTGTTCCGAAGGCCAACAAGGAACCAATCTAGTTGAGCCATATCCGTCTGTATGTCTGTTCGCCTTTACTTCGCAGACTAGTTTTAACGTAATTAAAATTTTCACGGTAGTACGTATTAGTGACCGTATTAGTGATTTTCACTATAAAACAAAGTTATGGTATGAAATCTTTGACAAAATTATATTGGAGTACTTAACTCCCGTTCATATAATGTAGGGTTGTTTTATTTTTTACTTTACTATCACATCACGTAGCATATCGCTGTATCTTTTAAAGATATTAGGTGGTTTCTTGAATTATTTTTCGATAAAGATATTCATTTAATAAATATTGAGCTTTGAAGTCCTCATTTTTGAAAGAACTTTTACCGGTTCATGTTTTTAAAATGTATCATGCTCAAATTATTAGGAAAAATATCACAACTAGTAAGGCTCTGCCAGATTAAGAGTAAAAGCCTGTAGACCTTAAAAAAACGAGCTTTATACTAAATTATTTTATATTTTAAACGAGTTTTGTGATCTAACAAGAAGTAATTTATATTAAGATACTAGCTGCTGCCCGTGGCTTCGCACGCGTGGTACCTGCATAAAAAGTAGCCTATGTCCTTCTCCAAGGTTCCATCTATCTCTATACCAAAAGTCATCAAAATCGGTTCAGCGGTTTAGGCGTGAAAATTCAACAAACAGACAGACAGACAGAGTTGCTTTCGGTATTATAATATTAGTTAGATTATAATTAAGTTTTATCATTTTTAAGTACATTATAAAGCTTAATATAAAGCTCATTACCTCCATTCTGAATATCGAGGTGGAAGTCTTGCTTCATGCACATAGTGGAGTACGGACAGTCGACTATGAACTTCTCGGAGTGGTCGAAGTGCACGCAAAGCCTCTTCGTGGTATTGTAGTAGTGACCCGGTGGAGGGTTGATTAGACACTGGTAACACCGAAGTGATGACACTTCTGAAACAGGAAAGAGGAAAATAATATGTTATGATGTTATTACACATGCCAAGTAGTCTTGCAGCGACGGTACCAGAGCACGCTGAATTAGCATTTTTGAAGTGATAATTTCTTATGGGAGGGTAAACCGCTTCGTTACGTAATGCGTTACGGCGCCAGTCTGTCTGGCTTCCCTTTCTTTCCCTTGACGCACACGTTTTTTTTTAAGGAAGATATTTGCATGGATTATGATGACCACATGATAAACAAAGATCCCATGAATTTGTACGTTACCTAAATACTCATTATGCTACAATTACTATAATAATAATGACAATAAATAATAATAATTATAATAACAGCATCATCTGGCTCTAAAGCAAACTTACCTTGTGTTATGGGTACAACATGACTGATAAACTACTTATATTATATTTTTGTAAATATACACATACTTATCACACATTACCTGTTACCCGCGACTTCGAACGCGTATGCTTAGAACCTTTATTTTTACTTTTGTAAGGATGCACAGAACGCATTCAAAATCATCCCTGAAGGGGGTAAAATAAAAGAACATCTCATTATGTAAAAGCGTTGGAACACGTACTTCTTTATTTCTTACCTAAAACCTTAATATTAATTTTTAGATCCCTATCTTAAAAAAATATGGGTTACCAAAACAAACTTTCATCACCTATTTTACCCCCTTCAAGGTTGTTTTATGAGACAAAAAGTAGCCTATGTTCTTCCCCCAAATGCAATACATCTTCTTACGGTTGAACGGATCGTTCAGCCGTTTAGCCGTGAAAACGTAACAAACAGACAGACAGAGACACTTTCGCATTTATAATATTAGTATGGATAACAACAATTTTGTATTAGTAGCAGTAGTAGTTACTCCTTAGGGATTGAATTATAGTCAGTTATAGTTATAGAATAATAGTCTCTCAAAATTTCAAGTCTCTGTCAGTAAGGACTTGGATTCTTAATTACCTTGATTTACCTTATACCTTGTACCGGTAGTTTTAAAGATCAAGGTAAAATGTACCTAAACGGTTCAGGTACACAGTACTGACTGATTTAATCAGCTATATTAACCGAATTAATTACCATTTGTAAGTGCATTATTGTTGTTTATAAGCGTATTAAATTAAGCACAGTTTTATGTATCGTAACCTGCTAGCAACTATCTACATAATACTGATCTAATTCAGGTCGTTGACATCGCAACACGTATATGTTTAGCATTAAAGGCCTGTAGATTATTGTACTACATTCCTTTATAATCTCTCGTGACTTGTATTCGCTTATTCATAGGTTTTTGTTGTTGATTATACATATACCTATAGTCGAAAGTATGACTCATTAGGTACTCAGTTTATCAACTCCTACGCTTGCATTACGCATCCCGGTGAATGATCTTTCTTGTTCTGTCAAACATAGTTCGTTTTCATGTTTTTGAGCAACTTATAAAAAGGTTTTTAGAAAAAATAAACCGACACTTGACCAACTCCAAAAAAGGAGGAGGTTCTCAATTCGGTTGTGTTTTGGTTTCATTTTGTTTTTATGTTTGTTAACTCATAGCTCCGTCATTTATGAACCGATTTGTAAAAACATTTTTTACATTTACTTTACTATTGGTCCCATAGAATTCCATTAAAATCGGTTCGGTAGTTTGATTTTTAAATCAAAAAAGCTTGAAAAAATATCTCATCTAAGAATATCGAAAAATGATAAAGCATGTACTAAAAGGCGTAAAATTAAAACTTTTTTAACAGTCTTAAAATAATGAGGAGGTTCTCAATTCGGTTGTATTCTTTTATAATCAATGAAGTTGGTTTTCTTTTTAGTTTTTAAAACGTAATTATTTGTTCATAGATCTTGCTGCAGGTTTTTAGTATTATATTCTTTGGAATATCGTTTCTGCCGCTTGCCCTAATGTTAGGTAGGTATGTTAATGTATTACATTAATATGCATTTTAAAAACTGACTGTCTACACTTGGTATTTTTTGTAGGCTAGTGTAGCCCAGATCTCACGATTGACAAATGTAGTTTAGTTACAACTTACACCTTAAGACAAGATTAGAAGGCATTATTTTAAAAATAAAATGATATCGAGCAAAACCATCTAGATTCTGAATAGTCTCACGCAATTAAAGATAGATTTGCAAATTATAAAATGTTCCTGTCCCGTATATTATTATTTTTATTATGCGACAGATGTTTTGCAATACCACCTGATTATTATTCCGACATACAGGATGAATACAGTGAATTCTTGGATAATATTTCCGAAGCTCGCAGCAATAATAACACCAAAAATATGGATATCAGCAATGAAACTATTAAATACAGTGAAATACGGCATCCTGACTCTGAAGATGACTATGAAAATCTGAATGATGATGTCTTTGAAGTATATGTTGCTGAACGAAAATCGTATAAAAAGCATTCAACTAAAATAACCAAGGCCTGGGTTAGTACAGAAACAACAGTAAAAATCGAAAGAACTGGATCTAATAGTAGTATCGATCACGTAAAAATATTAAGATCGCAATCTAATTCAAATAGTATATATTCTTCCACACCAAGAAGTGCTGTATTCGATAATTATGACTATATTTATGACGGAGACTACTCTAAATATACGGCTGTACACCTCAGGGAAGAGTCAGGCCGTGTCGAGGAAAACGGCACTATAAACACAAATCCAAACGAAGATCAAGTAGTGATTAGTAGTTTAGCTGGTAACGAAAATCTTCAACAGTTTGATAACAAGACCCTGAAATATCTAGCTGAGTTTTTCAATCTAGAACCTGCAGCAGGGGTTTTAAATTACATAGAACCCACTGAAGACAGCGTCATTAAAGAAAAAATCTGGTACGTCCCCGAAAAATATCCTTGTTGGGAATTGCCTATCATTTATGGAGAACTAGGGCGAAAGAAGAACTTATCAGAGATATTTCTCGTTTACTTCAGTAGACTCAAGAACGTAATAGACGATAATCCACCAAATGCTCCAATTCCTAGAAAATATTTTATTGCTGATCCAGCTAAACTAGTCAACAAATGGTGTTCAGTTCCACCTTGTTTCGGTGATCATACTTTGTGTATTTTCTCGCACAGAACTAATTCCAAAATATGCGATAAGGAATATACAGTGTACACTCCAACCACGAATCAGCAGATGGCGTTAGTAAATACACTAAATTCGATGCGGAATAGTATCGCAAGAGGCACAGCAGATGAATATTCTCATTTACCTTCTGCTGCTAATATGAAGCAGATTATATATGACTATGATTTGGAAGAGATGGCTAATGCTTGGCTGCGACAATGTTTACCCGGTGTTGCTCCGTGTTCCTCATTAGACAATGAGTATATTATACAATTGCAATGCACCAAATACGCCGAATTGTGTTGTGTCGATTCGCACAGAGATCCTTCAATAAGCTGGTAATATAATAACGATATTTCTTGGTAAATTTGTTCATTTTTACAGTTTTCTAATAAATATGATTGATGTTTTTAGCATACCGGAATATGAGTGTTTTATACTGCCTGTAATTGGCTGCATCCATGCCTGGTTTTTGAGTGCTGGGAAAACACTTAGTGACACTGATGTGGAGTGTGGTCACACCGCTCCTGACACTTTTAATACGGTGCAGTTACTTTGGGCAGAAACGAATAAGGTTGGCTGTGCTTTCGGCGTAAGATCAAATGGCGACGTAAGAGTTGTCTGCAATTTTATGCCAGGAGCACCTTTTAATATTGAGACCAATTATTACTGTGGTGTTATTGCACATCAAGATATAACTAAAACTTACTCGATTAGTGATATTGACGATATAACAGATTTAAATTTCCTGGCCTCGCAAGGAATTTTTCTAAGAGAATGGAATAACCAAGAAGATACATATGATAATACATCATTTGAAAATAATGACCGAGACAATAATATGGAAAAGCTTCTCAGATCATCTGACTTGGATAGATTAAACAAAATATATAAAGCTGGATGGGTAAGAGATAAATTGCGTGACTACTCCAATGGAACCAAAGGAATGATTGCACGAATGGTCACCAAATATACTTTTATTGAAAACGATATGTCTAGATGTGATACAGACCAACCAATTTATGTAATTGGTAAACCGGGTTCGATGTGTGTTGAGAGGGGTAAAAGATTTGACGCTCTATGCTATGAATATGGTGATTCTATTTCTGGATACAGGCTTGTTGCAATTTTAGCTCCTATCGCTTTGTTCTCTCTTATTCTTTACGATTTATTTAGCGGTGTGATGAGACAAACAAACTTTTGAATCACATGAACACTAATCTATGTACTTTACATTCAGTTTAGACATTAATGTCTACATGCTTTTTGCGTGTTCAAACTGTAGATTTGCTGCAAATTAAGCTTGTCCATTGTATACTCGTATTTGAACTAGTGGTTTGCACAGTGTGGGTTGACCTTGAACGTTTGCGTCACTGTTTATGACTAATCGAACAAGACATGCCTCAAATTTTTAAGAAAATTCAAAACATTTTTTAATATAGTTTATTTGCATTTAACTAAAGTGTGTAGGTACCATTTTGTTCGATAACTTTTGCCATCTTGTAGGTAGGGACATGATCCCATTGCTATAGAAATTTTGGGACTTCTGATCAAAATACCGCGACAAGTGGTTTTGGCAGTCCTCTCGTGATGTTAACCTGACACCTGAATTTTGAAGAGACCGAAACAGATGGAAATCTGAAGGTGCAAGGTCAGGACTATACGGCGGATGCATTAACACCTCCCAGCCAAACTCTCTTAATTTTTGCTGAGTGGCTAAAGATGTGTGAGGTCTAGCGTTATCATGATGAAAAACCACACCCCTTCTGTTGATTAATTCCGGCCGCTTTCTCTCAACTTCTTGCTTTAATCTCATCAGTTGTTCGCAGTAGAGTTCAGAATCGATGGTCCTGCCTGGTGGTAACAGCTCATAATGAATAATGCCTTCATCACTTTTCATCACCAGTTATCTGCTTCTTCAAAAATGGTTCGGTTTCATTACGTCGTAATAACGAATCACAAATGAGTACACGGTTAATTAGGTTTCTTTCAGTGAGCTCGTGAGGTACCCAACTATCGAGCTTTTTTGTGTACCCAGTTTTTTTCAAATGCGCCAAAACTGTTTTGTGGTCAATTCCCAGTTCTTCAGCTACGTCGTAACTACTGATATGCCGATCTTGCTACACTTTTTCAAAAATGGCATCCATTTTATCCGTAATAGGGCGACCAAAGCGACGTGCATCTTTGACATCAAAATTTCCGGATTGAAAACGCTTAAACCAAATTTGTGCTACTCTCACAGACACTGCACTAGGTCCATAAACATCGCAATTTTTTTCGAGGCTTGCGTTGCATTTTTACCTTTTTTGTAGTAAAATTTTAAAATGTATCGAATTTCTTCATTAGATTCCCTCATCTTGACAGTACGAAAAACAAATAAAAATCACACATATGCCTAATTTGAATTTGGAATTATGTTCTTTAAAATTTAAACTTTTAATGATACCAAAACCAGCCAGATACAAATAGTATAGCCAAAGAGATTTTATTACAAGTTCATACATACTATAATGCGAAAAGACTTTTTCTCCAACCTAATATATCCGTACAATGGGGGCAATTCGGTTGGTTAATTTCCAAAATTAGGAATTGTCTAAAATATATTTAGTTAGTCATAGCATTTGTAACCCATTCCCATACCCATACCCATTCGGTTGGTACCATCTAACTAAATTAGGAACGCTTAATTAAGTTAGATACAATTAAATTAAGATAAGTTGGTAGCAGCAGAATACTAAAGTTTCATTTGACAGTTCAAAACCTAATTTTAGCTAAAATTAGTTAGGTTGGTGCCAACAGAATTGAGGCCAATGTATGTATGGTTAGTATATTTTAGAAGTGCATTCTAGTAGACTGTATTCATAGAATAGTTTATTGGTGGGAAACCATTTAACGTTTCATTCATCACTATTTATTTCAAGTAAAAAGTAAAAATTTATTTATTCGTATCTAGATAGGGATAGGTACAGTGTTACTTATACAGATGGAGCAATAAACAATAGTACCTATCTACAATAGAAACTACCCTCCTTGCTCTTTAGATTCCAAAATGTCTGCGTTTAAAAGGTAATACGCGATAAATTTACGTTTACTACTAAAACAATATATTTAATTCACTTGACAGTGCTGTGTAGAGTTGCTTGATCTGCGCAATAATATTGAATTTTCTAGTGACTATAATATATAGTCACTTTTGTCACTTCTTACTTTTATGTTAGGTAAGTAAACTAGACACCAATACTATACAATATTTAATAAAAATAAAATGAACTATTTAAAGAGTTGGTTTTCAATAGACTCAGGTATCTAACATGACACATATAACATGCCTAATATTGAATTACTACACGTTATATGTGTCATGTTTGATACCCGATTCTGCTTGTTCAATAATTAGTGTTACGATAATGTATTCTTTTGTTTCCTCGAAGCACGCCAAACGTTGCACGGAGCCCGGAATGAATTTCAAAGTTATCTACGTAAAAACATTTACCTGTATTACAGGTTACGTATAATATACATAGACATCTCTTTTAATATGTAGATATTTATATATGAATGCTGCTAAACTGACAGCATAACTACAATGCCACTACAATGTTGAACAAGGTTATAAATAGCGTAGAACAGCAGTGCAATAAAGGTCATAATAACATGATTGAAAGTTTCAGAACATACTGGTAGGGCGATTATGGAACTCTTGATACAATCAATCATATCAATTTCGATTAGCAATAGGCATTATTTTAATCAATCATATACGATGTATTGAAATGCTTAGTACGCTAAACACGGTTCCTACCACAATCGTACTTTGTAAATTGGTCGAGTTATAGTTTGACACCAACTTCACATTGTAACTAGCGATAGAAGCCGATAGAAATCGCAGCGATCCGTAATACCAAATCATCAATAGTAACTAAAAGCTATTATTATCAATGTTTTGATAGTATCAAAGTTCCATAATCGCCCCACTATACTACCTCGGTTAGCTGTTGGTGGCCAACCATATAAATACCAACTAAGCTAAAATGTAAGCTAACGTAATAAACCAACCATACCTTATAATTGGCATACGATGTATGATATACGATTGTTAACGACTTTTACCAACCTGTTGCTATCAAGGACAATATGGTTAGCACCACGACTAGAAGGCATTGTTCCATGGCTCAACTTTGGTCCTTTGATATTGCTTGTTTCACATTCATTGGTTTTATCTTCTTTCTCGAACCTAAAAATCAAATGGCGTAATTTACTATAGGTACGCATTACTCAATACATTCTTTGTTACAGATGGTATGTAGGTATCAAGTCATATAGACGTTTTAGGATACGGCTGTTGGCTACAAGAAGTAAAATAAATTACACGGACAGTCTAAGTAAAAAAGTGTATCTCGCTATTACTCATCAGTATGAGTATCTTCATATGTATTTCTCTCTAGTTTTTTTTTAAAACTTCTATTCCCAAACTAAGCATAGCTTGTATTATGGTGACCTGATGACTGATAGAATACTTTGATATTTTTAAATACATGCTTATGATACTTTATAACACCCAGACACAGAATTAACACCCAAGTTTGTCACACAAATGTTTATCCTGGGAGGGAAGGCCTAAAGGCCCATTCATCCATGTTTTAATTGCAGAGGAGGATACTCGTTGCGTGTAGGTTGAATGTCGTCCGTATTAGGTGAAGGATGACGCTACAACATGCGCTTTTAAGTCAGTCAGCGATGTATGTTTGAATTTTATGATTATTAATCATTTGGCAAACCAGTGACTGGTTGCGTAAAATATCAGGTTTGGTATTTTCATATCACATCTATGGGTATAGTTAAATGATCAGGTCAGGGTCAGCGTACTATGAACTGGTTACGGACCAGATCATTACCTGCCTAGAGTGTTCAAAAGATTAAAACTAGTGGTAGTCATAGGAACAAAGCACCTTGCAAAGTACATTCGTACGACATCTTTTAAATATACAAATTGTATGATCAACAAGAAACGTCTTTGTGTATCAGACTGCAAACACCTGGTAGACTCACAGCTGTTTATGTTTTATACCTATAAATGTTCTGTCTTATTAAATATTGCAGACTTAAGGCCTACCGTATACACTAGCTCATATTTTTATATCATTTTCTTTCGTGTCTTTTATCATCATCATACAGTAATTGTTTTGCGTATGTGGGGTCTGAAAACCAGCTCTGATTCCCACGAATGTGTGGAGTGCGAATATGACTGATTTCTGATTCTGACTGATTGTGTGAGACCGGACCTGTTTGGCCCACACGTAACAGAAGGGACTATTTAGCATAAAACTACCAATTTATAAACTGCTGTTTTAAATTTTTCTGTTTGACCTTATCTATGATGATATTTTTGTTGAGTCGTGTATTTTGTGTTTATTGTCTGTCAATTCTTATGTGTTGTTTATATCTGTTGCCATCATTATTTGGCTTTTGAACGATAAGGGCAGACCATAAAGTGCGACGCTAACTAGTTATATCATTATAGGATAGATAATTTGTAGCCATAAATTTACTATACGAATATAATATAATTCACTGCATTGATGACGTCATGCTTGACTTAGTCACACTATACTTAGTAACTTAGTAGCATATCTTCATTGGGATCCAATTATAGAACACGATTATGATATACGTGAGTGTTGATATGTACATTTGCAATTTAAATTTCTTTATTATTTACTTGATAATTAAATAAACAATTGTATTCTGCAATCTGCAAACCCAACTCTCATGTTTTTCTCACAATTACTTTGCATATTATATTATTTAATTGCAATAATTGACCAGAAAATCTTCTTATTAGGAAACTACGAGTTACTTACCTAATTTAGAGAATCTAATTCTCACCACGTATTGTAATACGGTTCCGTCATACCAAAAGAACCGTATAAATTCAACAATGTGTGCTTAAACCCCAAAATGAAGCACTAGATTTAAAATAAATTTTATCAAATGTATATAGATAGTGCTGTAACACGTGGTAACAAAACGAGTTTAGTGTTATTGCGTTGTTTCGCCCCGGTCATGTTTTCAAGGTCCTGACTGACTTCGCCTTTCTCTGTTCTCGAGTAAACCTCAGAATTATGATTACAGGGAAAATAGTATAAAAAACGATCGACATATTTATTATAATTATTTTATTTCGGTCTGGAGGCTAAAATAATAACATTTTGAAAGTAAAAATGTGTCTAGAATGCTAATTTTTGTCTGGATATATTTTTCAAAATATATTTATGTTTACAGACGACCTCTGTGGCACAGTTGGCTAAGACCCGGCTGAGACGCAGAAGGTTGCGGGTTCGATTCCCGCCGCGGGACAAATGTTTGTACGATCTGCAAGTATTTGTCTCGGGTCTGGGTGTTTCTATGTATAATATGTATGTATTTACAAAAAAAAAAGTATTTAAGTAATATATCAGTCATGTGGTACCCATAACACAAGCTCTGCTTACTTTGGGGCCAGATGATGTTGTGTGAAATGTCCGGGATTATTTATTTATTTATTTAGGTGCGAATTATCAACTCACTTTACAAAATTTAGGATTTCGATAAAGCAAGTTATAGTAATGACAAAGATGGTAAAAACATAATGGTAGAGAAGAGAGCCATACAGAGAGTGTTCGATCTGTCAAATTCACCCAAACTGTTCGAATGAAACTGTCAATCCAAAATTCCATGAGAAATTCATAATATTAAGAATATTCAAATATTACTCTCACTATACAATAACTTATTTCGCCTACGACTTAAAAATTGCAAAACACCTCGTTGCGTACGGGGCGGAGTCAGTGGTCAACCATGAAATGCACTTTGAAAACACGAAGCGCAACCTTATGTTAATGTCTCAACTTTTTATTTAAGAACAGGTCCATAACAAAGCAAACTCGAAACAAATACACAGCACCTATATACACACGTAAGCGGATGAATGACTAAATCAAGCCAGACGAGTCGAAATAAAGCTCACAACTTTTGTCAGGCCTGTATAGATATCCGCACAACACCCAGCACCTTGAGGATGTGAGGTAGTCAGAGACATGTCTTAACTTTTTACATGTGTCATTGTTGTGCCGAAATACGTCAATCCCAGCTTGTGTTCGCTGATAGAGAATACTCTAGGCATCAATAAGGCTTCCTTTTGAAACAATCCAAATTTAATGTGTGCAATAAAACATTTAAATAAATAAATAAATTGTTGCAATAGAAAACCAGTATTACGCTACGCCTCACAGGAGATCAGCTGTTAGCCATTCGGCCTGAACTTGACCTGCGCTTACGAACAGCCGCCAGCGCCTCTTTCTAAATCCAATGCGGTTTCTTAATCCGTATTGAAATTGAAACTGATATACGTTGCATAGGCCTGTCTACCTCCTAAATAAGTAAATAGTATATATTATGTAAACATAATTATATATTACTGGTGGTTATTCTGTTGTTTAGTTGAACTATAGTTAGCTAAAATTTCGTATAATACGTAGGATCAAATACGTATTCATGTGGTAACAAATTAGAGTAACCGTTTAATTGACAGTTTTATTAAACACCAAATTACATGGTATCTAAAATAAACTATAACTCAGTTTTTTGTTACTCCAATTCAGACTTTGGTGCAAATAAAATAAGATCGTTTGTATTATACGATATTTTAATTATTTAAGTGAAACAACAGAATCATTGTCAATGTCTAAAGTTTTAAAAGTTGCATTGCACTTTATGGTTCCCTTTCTAAAACACTAAGCAAAGCTTATCGAGCTACTCTTTACGAGTCTCTACTCGTAAATTTTGAATGTTACTGGAATTTTGCCTTAACGTTTTTAAGTAGGTACCTACCTTACCTACTATGTGGAAACTTCATAGGTCTTGGATATGTTTATGCTTATTGAGATACCTCGGATTCCGAAAGTAGGTAGCAAGATATATTTCTGTTTAAAAGAATAAGTTTAATACTCTTATAAGATTAGGTAGTAAGCGATGGCGAAAAGCATTAAAATACTCCCAAGTATGTTAATTTATTTGGAATTTCTTCACAAGCAAGTTAAAGAACGCAACGCAATATAACTTTATAACACATTATGTTTTTAAAAATTCGCAGAGTCATGTACGTACTTGGTACGTGTACGGTTTTGCAACTTTCAAAATCGTCCTTGTGCTCACAAAAAGGAAGGTTTTTAACTTAGTGGAATATTTGCAAAAGCCTCTGCTAATTATTTTTCTTACTGTGTCACTAGTTATTTTGAACGAGTGTAAGTGCGCATCAAAGACTTCTTACGTGCATTACCTTCAAATATCTTGCTATTCAGTATAAAGTTTTATTACATCGTTTCACGCATCTTGAAGATGTTGAAATAAGAATTTGATAAGGTTCCTCAACATAAACATGAGCCATGTTTTACAAACTTCTATTAAACCTCACAATATCAAGGTTGTTATATCATTCGCGTCTGTAACATAATATCTAATTATTTTCTTGCGTAATTACAAGCGTAGGCCAAAGCCGAAATTAAATAGATTACAATCTGTGGTAATTTTATCACAATAAACTTGCTACAGATATAATTAAAATTGACCTAACGCATGTCGGGTTCTGAAATCAGTTAGTATAATAAATCAATAAATACTGGTGGACTCAAGCTAAAGTTACACATAATTATGTAAATTGATTTATCACCCGAAATATAAACATAAATTCTAATGGTTAGTAGAGCCGGTTTTGTGAAACCAATACATACAATCAAATAACGCATAACAATATTAATTACTTAATAGTTCTTTTGCATTAATAATATGTTTACTTACTACGATACATTACAAATGTATGTGTAGCGCTTAGTATATTGTTTTTCGTAAAAGAAAACGATGGTGTTCATTAGTGTAAACATTCAAAGACAAAGATAGAATATTAAGAGAGTTCAATTAAGACGGTGATATTTACATCCCCTTGCCTAGTACAGGTCATCGTTGATAGACCCTGCTTATTGATAGTTTCGTTTACGATTGATCACATTACTGGGTTTCTATTTATGCAAACACCCGTTAGTAAGAACCGTCAGTAAATTTTTCTACGAGTAAATGGTTCGTTTTGTGTTTCATAGATAAATCTGTTGAACGCAATTAACAAAAAATAAATATTGGTCTAAAGTCTGCTTTCTCAACGCTGATGGTATGATAGTTAGTACGTATTTTGATAAAATTTATTAAAATTGATATAATATATATGAAAATTAACTTACACATTGACAACGCAAAGCCTTGACTTATGCTCCAAAACAATTAAGTTATCACCATAAATAATGAACTATTTAGTCACACCATAACTTTCATTACACCTCATTATTATCGTGAGCAAACACGTGTGTCGATTTTGGATTCGGAGGCACGTACATGCGTCACGTTGCGTAGTTCAGAGCTGACTGGCTTCAATGCCAAGATTGTTTCACCGGTTTCTTGCAAAGTCTTGTGTCATGTAAAGCGCGACGACCACTGACCTAAGCTATGCTAGCTTCGCATGGTGTATGAAGAATTTTCACAGCTCCGCTTGATCTTAGTTAAATTTCAAGTTCGTTCTTATTTTCTTTTGCAGTGGATCTCAGGGTTTACAAGCAAGTTAGGGCGCGCACGGTACGCGAATGCCTGTATTGTCACGAATAACGCAATACTAAAGCAGGATAGTCTAAACTAAAACGATCATAGACCAAATCGGAGAAGATCACGCAATAGGTGATTTTAGAGTTTGAGAAAACCATAGTTGTGAAATTGAATAGTCGAAAATTTACATGGAGTACTAAAAAGGTTACTGTTGTAGTTGCCTTGCTGCAAAACTGTTTTACAAAATATTGAGACTACGTATGTAACTTCATACAGATTTTGCTGTTTTTTTCTATATTAACATTTAAATATCTAATTTAATTCAACAATTCATATTTTTTGGTGTGTATTGGTCATTTAGTTCCCATAGTATAAAACTTGCTTAGTTTGGGCTATATGGTGCTGTGAGAATTGTTCTCGTCCAATATTATTTTATTTTATTTTGTATTTAATCGAGTACATACCTAGTTTATAATGACTAAGCTATACTACTAAACATACCAAGTAATTAAGATAACCTCTACTCATCAATGCAATCTCTAAATGAGTTCATTGCCTCTCGATATCTTAAACAAACCCGTTTTTGATAACTCAATTTGAAACTGTCAAGACAAAAGATACACAGTAAAGTAAATCACTTTACTGTGTATATTTTGTCTTGAAGCCAGTTTACATCGCAATAGAATATGTGACGAAACCAGCTAATTTCTGGGCGTTTAAAATTATGAGGGCATAATTAGCAGTTCTGGCTAATGGAGCATGAGACTCGTATCTCCCTTCGATAATATATCATTTTATAGTTGTTAGGTATAGTGTGTAGGTATGCGTCACTTTGAATCTCATCATTAGGTAGTTATGGCAATCGCTATGTTCCGCTCCGTGCTCCCTATGATCACTGTCAGTGGCAATGGCAAGTGCACGACAATCAAACAATTGACGATGCACAAATATTACCTCACTAAGGTCACTGTTCAGCAGCCCACTGACTGCCCCTTCAGTCATTGTTGAGCTCAACTGATTCTATTAGATATATGTTTTAATTAAGTGGTCAGCATTATCGATGGTTATAATGACCGTTGAAGGTCTTTGCGCTCTTCTTCTTACCGTGTCACCAGTTATTTAGAATCTGTGTGTGAAAAGATTACAGTGCGCCTCAGAGGTTTTCATACACTTGACACATGTCTTCGAACTTTTTAGGCTCTACGACATGCCTATTTCCTCACTGTGCTTTCCTACATTTGAGAATACTGATATGCTTAGCGTAAATACATTTCGAACAAACAAATCCTTTGTTCGGATCAAAGTGGACATCATCTGAGGTAACAAGAAAACTCGAAATAGAATTAAACTTGAGTTTTTGTTCTATAGATTTACGAATAGAATGTTCCATTTGTTCAAAATATGCAAAAGAGTTGACCCAATACTTGTATGGAAAGGTTACTTCACGCTCATTAAAGTTGTTCAGAATGTTATGACGTGTGCTCTATGGGTGCGACAATAGATTACAAACACCTTCCTCTCACTTAGCTCCGGTAACCCTGAAACTCCTGGTGCTAAAGGTACGCTTCAACGGTCAATTTTTTGAACAAAAATTGATCTGCGACTAGTATTGTTCAATCTGGAGCAACTAGTTTTCCATCAAGTATTTGGTCTAGTGGTATTTAGTGGACTTCCGTTCCTAAGGTCGTGGATTCGAATCCAGTCGTTCACTAATAGATTTTTCTTTTTAGAAAATATCGTGAGGAAACCGGCATGTCGTAGAGCCTAAAAAGTTTGAATACATGTGTCAAGTACACGAAAGGAGCCTCTGAGACGCACTTTAATCCTTGCAACACACTGGTTCAGAGTAACAAGTGCACTATAAGAAGAAGTTCATTTTCTTTTCGCTAGATATGATGTAGCATTATTTCTATACTTACAACTTGCTACTTGTTGCCATTGCTTGATGTTGTCGTGACGTCATAATTGGAGTGTATTGACCAGGCTTGAGCAATTTGTATTGCCTGTGTAAGCATACCTTAAGGTCCTATTACAAAATACCCTCCTGAAAGATTAGGTATATTGAAGCACGGCGACAACTTGCTCGGGGTCACGAGTTTCAGTTTCCTTGAACAAGAACGTCAAAGATGGGCATTTAATTAAGAAAACACGATCGTAATATTCATGGCTTTTTTTAGTTATATTAGCGTTAGTACGCATTTCTGCCTTTCGCGAGTCCCGCGCGACTCAACCATCACAAAACGATCGCGCTGAGATTCTTCAATTGATATAAATGAACGTGTGAATCGAAGTCCGTACAGGGTTTTTGCTGTCTTGTATCATGATTGACGTTATTTCTTTTCTAAGGTTTTTATAAGGTATTATTTTAAAGCCTTTAAAATAATAGTAAGTACCTGCAAGTATGTAATGTATTACGTTATTTTTCGAGCGATAGTAACCAGTAATGTAGATGAGATCATCTTATTAGCAATACCTACATTGATAGATATAAGAGTATGGTCCTAGAAATCATTTTGATGACGTCATACTCAAAGTTTTTTACCTTGAGAGTTCGTTTACAATTTCCTGGTGATTGTAGGATTGTCGTATTTCAAGGGTCATTTTGCGTAGTAGATGACAAAGACGTTTATTTTATTGTTTAGCAGTTCATAGGTGTTTATCGCATATAACCTTTTAAAATATTCCATAGGTTCTGGGTGTTACAAAACGTCGAGAATAATTATGAGGTAGGTAGTACGCGATAAATACTGATAAATAATTTGAAAAATACTATGTTTCTACCTTATGTTATAGTAGACGGAGACCTTTCAGATGAAGATGACCTTTTAATACATTCCCGACGTTTCGCTTGTGACGGACACAGCACTTCTATGTTCCGTAAACGCTAAAGCACCACACCTACCTATGCCAACATAATTTCACAGACGCTATATGAAGTTCAATGTTACATTCTTCACACTGGAATGAGTGCTTCAAGTCAATGACGCTTTAATCGCGAATGGTTCCAGTCAATAAGTTCCCGCCGCGTTCTTTTGTAAACACCTCATTTACAATACGCTAATTGCATGACATTGACATGGATTCAACTACTTCTAAGCCTACTCATATGCGTTATGGTCGATGTATTGTGTTTTTGTTTTTTTTGCAACCTGCATTGTCTTCTCCTTCCCCTTTTCTCAGCTGTTCGCTAATAAAGTTCCTATTTATGAACCTTTATGAGTTAGGTGATTGACCTTTTCACGCTTTTGCGGTTTTCTGTCGTTCGTTATACCTAATCAAAAAAAGATGCACAGCTTGCGGTAGATACCTACTCGACATAAGTATAACTCGAATCTATTTCAGACTAGTCAATCGTAATCTGCCTATTTTGCTGGGTTATACAATTTTACTTATTCCTACTAATATTATTTATTTGATGAGCTAGTATCAGCTAGTAGGGAAAATGGCCCTGATGCATGTTGTACGGCACCAACAGTAACTATAAACTTGACAAATGATGACTCGGAGGGAGTTACAGCATGCATCAGAAATACTGTAAGCAAAAATAAACATAAAAAATATGTAAAAGTAAACAAACTCATAACAAAAACTAAAAGAAAATTAAAAAATCTAAAATGTATACCAAATATAATAGCCAGTAAGAGAAAAGTTATTGAAATGTCAAACCACTTAAAAATGTACACTTTGCAGCTAGAATATAATAAGACTAAGTATGAATCTGACATGCAGCAGCTTCAGTGTGAACTTGCCAGCGTTGAGGAGTGCTTGAGATCCATAACTAACCGTTATGAGAAGTCTCAGGAGGCGATACGGGAGTACTCAATGACTGTGAATGAATTACTCAAAGTCTCAAACAATGATCAAGTCCGCTTTGATTCATCTGTGACTAACCCCACCTGTGATAGTCAGTGTTCTGAGAATCCTAGGCCAGTGTGTGCTTCTGTATCATCATCCCAAGCGTGTTCGAACTCACACAAAAATGAAAATTTGGAAAAAACCATAATGTTCTGTGATGAAATTGGAAAAAATATGGGCCAATTATTATTAAACACTAGCATGGGACATACAGTAATAAATAATTGCTTACCAAACTGTGACCTGCATGACATAATGCAATTAATAACGAAGTATAATTTTAAGCACAACTCTAATTTAGTAATTTGGCTTGGAAATAGGGGTAATGTAAACAAAGCTGAATTAATAAAATATTTTGAAACACTTTGTTCATTGCAAGTAAACAAAATTGTAATGTTTACATTCCCCTACAGCGACAGCTTGCCACAAGCAGAAAATGACCATAGATATAAATTAAATCAGGTTTTGCATACAATGTCATGCAATAATAATAATGTAATCCATATGATTGACACTAACAACATTGTTAGTAAAAAATATTATTTGACAAAAGGTAGATACTACCTTCCTAATTATTACAAACGACAGGTAGCTGTTTCGCTATCTTATTATTTTAGTATTACAGCCAAAAATTTGGCTACACACAATGCTTCTATTGAGCATAATCATGACATTCCAAATCAGACTCTGGAATTTTTTCCTAGTAATTTAAATTAGATAAAAAGACAATAGAGGATGTCTCTAGCACTGACAATTCAAATAATATATTTTATAAAAATAATCAATCAAACAAAAACGCTAAAAACTGTAAAATAAATACTGTAAATAAGTTTAAGTTTACTAACTTGGTGCATCAAAATATTCAAGGAATTTGTAACAAAGAATTAGAACTAGACTTGTACATGAACTCAAACAATATTGACATAATCTGCTTAACAGAACATTGGCTGAAAAGTCATGAGCTCATGTTCAACTTCAAGAATCACCAAGTTGGTAGTTCTTTCTGCAGAGTACATTCTATAAGAGGCGGGTCATTAATATTAATAAATAAACAAATAAAATTCAAAGAACGTAAAGACATTGTCGCCCACTCTGTAGAAAGACACATTGAGATAGCCTGCATAGAGTTGGAGCGGTTCCTTGTTATAAGCACTTATAGCCCACCAACCGCCTCATTTGATTTGATATTTTTGAGAAAATTATGGAGGACATTTTGCATAAGTCTATTACAAAATCAAATAAAGAAATTGTTGTATGCGGTGATTTTAATATAAATTTGCTTGAGAAATATTCATTGAGTATCAGAATAACTAGTTTATTTAATTCATTTGGTCTTGAACCTATATTTATGGAGCCAACTAGAATAACTGCCACTTCGGCCAAATGCATAGATAATATCTTTACCAATATAAACATAATAAGCAAAAATATAATCAGTAATATTCACTCTGACCATCTCGGTCAACTAGTTCAAATAGAAACTAAAATGAACAATAAAGATGTACAAAAAAAAATTACTTATGTACCAGTTACCACTGATCGTTTAGAGAAAGTAAGATTGAACCTGGATACCAACTTGCCTTTTTTATTGTATAATGATGATAATCCAAATGATTTATACAATACATTTTTCACTGAATTTAATAATGTATTCAGTTCCATTTTCACATCTAAAACTATTGTGGTCTCTGGCAGTTCAACATTTTGTGAGTAGGCAACAGCAGGTATTCATAAGAGTAGGCGTACCTTGTATGAATTGTACAGTGAAAAACGGTATAACTTTAGTGAAGAGTTTAAAGAAAAAGTAAAAAATTACTCAAGAATCTTTAAGAATGTTTGTCGCTTTGCTAAATCTCAGTATTTAAGCTCAAAAATTAGAAACAGTCAAGATAAAATAAAAGCAGCTTGGAAAATAATTAATAGTGAGACCGGAAAATCCAAAACTCATAATAGTGTAATAAATTTAAATATTAACAATAATATAATTAAGCAAGATATAGATGTAGCAAAGGCATTTGAAACTTTTTTTACTGATATTCCAGTCTCCACTACAAAGTCTTTAAACTCTTCTCATGTAATAGCAGTATCATTGTTAAAAGATAGTTTACCTGAATGTGTCACACAATTTTACTTTGAACATGTGGACAAAAACGATATTATCAAGGCATTCAAAATGATTAATGTAAAAAAGACCACTGATCTCTGGGGCATTTCTGTCAGTGTTATAAAACCACTAATTGACATTATTGCACCAGATCTAGCTTTCATATTTAATCAATGTATTGACAGTGGAGTATTTCCTGATTTGATGAAACATAGCAAGATCATACCTCTATTCAAATCAGGTAGTCATTCCGATCCTAGTAACTTTAGGCCTATATCAGTACTTCCTACATTTAGTAAAATATTTGAAAAACTTATTCTAAACCAATTACAACGGCATTTTAATACCAACAATTTACTAGACAGTAAACAATTCGGATTTACAAAGGGACGCTCAACGACTGATGCCGGTGTTGAGTTAATATCACATATTTTTGATATCTGGGAGGAATCACGCGATGCCTTAGGTATTTTTTATGATCTGTCGAAAGCTTTTGATTGCGTTCACCATGAAACTCTAATCAGCAAACTACACCACTATGGTGTTAAGGGAGTTTCACTTAAGCTTCTCACATCCTACTTAACTGACCGAACACAACGAGTAGATGTAAATGGAAAGCGTTCTCCGGGGTCAATGGTAAAAATGGGTGTACCACAAGGATCAATACTCGGGCCATTCTTGTTTTTAATTTATATAAATGATCTACCTAAACTTGTAAAGGATGATCACGAGATTGTACTGTTTGCTGATGACACGTCACTTTTATTTAAATTAAAGCGACGACTTACTAATCTTGACGATGTAAACAATGCAATCTCTAAAGTTGTAACATGGTTTAATGTAAACAACTTATTACTTAACGAGAAAAAAACGAAATGCATTCGTTTTATACTGCCCAACGTAAAACAGGTGAAAGCTAATGTAAAAATTAATAACGAAAAGATAGATCTCGTCGACACCACAGTGTCCTAGGCATTACTTTAGATAATAAGCTGCAATGGGGCCCGCACATAGATAAATTGTCGAAGAGACTCAGCTCTGCCGCATACGCTGTCAAAAAGATCCGTCATTTTACCGACGTAGATACCGCTAGACTCGTTTACTTCAGCTACTTTCATAGCATTATGTCTTATGGCATTTTGTTGTGGGGGAGTGCTGCTGATATTAACACCATATTTGTGTTGCAGAAGAGGGCTGTTCGTGCAATTTATAACATGGGCCCCAGAGAATCACTTAGAGATAAGTTTAAAGAAATTAATATTATGACAGTGCCTTGTCAGTATATATACGAAAATTTAATGTATGTGCACAAAAATGTTCATTTATTCAAAAAAAATTGCGATAATCATAGTATTAACACTAGAAATAAAGATAAACTCGCTGTTCCCACTGTTAGGCTCGCTAAAGTTAATAAGTCTTTTATAGGGCAATGTGTACGCTTCTATAACAAGGTCCCAAGCGACGTGTTAGATTTGTCGATTGGCAAATTTAAAAACGTAATTAAACATAAACTGTCTATTAAAGCATATTATAAAATATCTGATTATTTAGAAGACAAAAAAGCTTGGGATGAATCTGCTCCAACTCGACTCGGCATCCGTAACAAAATTGTCAAGGATCATACAAAAAAGTGTTAAGACCAGACAAGTTTCTTGCCGGATTCTTCTTGAACTGGGGTTAGGAGGAACCGGCACCTAGATTCACTAGCATGTGAGAAGACGATTCAAAGTGGTCCTTGTGATTGTAATGAATAAAGTTATTTTGAATTTTGAATTTTGAATTTTGAATTATGAACGCGCAAGGTGTGGATTTTTGTGTTTGTATTTCAATCTCGCTGCCACGGCTGAACGGATTTGAATAAAACCAAAAATAGCATAAAGGCAACTTTTTACGAACGTAATTACTACGCGTGCGAAGCCGTGAGCAGAAGCCAATAGATTTTGTTAACCGATGCTATTAATCGCAATAAAAAAATTGCTTTTGCATGCAATTTTTGGAGTGCATGCAAAAAATTTTACTCAAAGACACGCTCGACTTTAATCCTGCATTCAATCACGAAGCCATATTTTCATTATTATAGTTGACTCATCATTGGCATCTCAAAATCTGGCAAGCTCTATAATATGACATAATGTATTGTGTAATGTGAAAGTGATCTATTGTAATTCTTTGTAGCGCTGACGTTGCGTGTGTGATGCGAATCTGAAGCGTGCACTGCAACTGTATTAATTTAGACAGTAAACATGTGCCAACTGATTTATAGACGGGACATCGGAAATGACGACTTGGTGTTATTACGAAGTCATTATAAAGTTGGTGTAATATTGCTAGCGTTGGTAACAAAAGTTGTTGATGAAGCAAACGTTTGGCTTTTCTTATGAAGCCGTAAATTTTACCAATGGGTTTAACGAATATAAATTTGAAAACGAATGGTTTTTACCATTCGTTATTATTGTTGTTTTACTCATGTACTGTCATAATTATGGATTTTCTTTGAGATTATTGGTGATCTTGAAGTAATAGCTCCGCCTTCCGACCCTAAGGTCATAGGCTCGAATCTGGTCGTGCATCATTGGATTTTCTGTAAGAAAAATGTATGTTCGTTATACCAGTACTCCTAAACAGTGAAGGAAAATATTGTTAGGAAACCAAAATGTAGATAAAAAAAAGTAGTTTAATGTCAGTGCTAAGTGCAAAAAAGGTTGGTTGGCACTGGTTCGAAAGAACTAGTGACTCGACAAGAAGAAGATCAATTTTCTTCTACGTCTAAGTAACAAAATGTCTAAGTAGTTTTCATTTAGTAGTAGATCCAGCATTAAAATATACTCACTATCCTATAATAATCTTATTAATTAGCGTAGCGCTTAAGTATACTCTGTCCATGTCATTCTAATGTCGAAGAATAGAGATGGCGACAAATTTAAACAACACATCAGCTAGTGTGTGTTTATAAGATAGACCCTGAGAATCAAACATACCTTCAGACTTAGACCTTAGACGTTTTACTGGAAACTGAGGCAAATTCTGTCTCCATTTGAGCTCTACCTGGCGACTGTAAGTTGCAGTTCATGACTCTTTATGTACGCTACCGCTTTAGCGGTAATTTAAGTGCTAATGCCTTTCGATCGCACAGCTCGTGCAATTATACATTATCGGTCCGTTTAACACGGTTTCGATTATGCTAACAACGACTTGCTACAATTATTGACTGCTGTTATGTTACATTACATTGGAAAACATACGCTACATTGGCTTCAAAATAACTCTGAGCTCCAGAAGTAACATTTAAACCGTAATCCCTTCATTGCGACGTGGTTGAAACTTATGCCGCGTTTCTATAAATGCAAACATCCGTCAGTAAAATCCGGCAGTTAATTTTTGTATGAGAAACGGAACTGTCCGTTCTGATTTTCATAGGGTAAATCAACTGACTGATCATAGCATATAGGATAATAGGAATCTGGCAAAGTAACACCTAGTTAGGAATTGCATTTAGTTCAAGGTGGTGCTGATGAATATAAACTCATCACCTTGTAAATCGATCCTAGGTGTGTATAAATTCTATATTCCATTGTGTGATTAAAGTTGCTTCACCAGGAAACCATTGGACAATTCAAGTGTCTCCAGTCGAATTTGAGTCAATATTTGACGCTAGCTGTATTTGGTATGTTTTGGTATTTTACAAGACAAAACGATGAGTTGAGGCATTGTGAGACAAAACGACATCAGACAGTTAAAGTCAAATAATATTTGATATAGTCTAGAAATTAACACAAAGAAAGATAATAATAATGCCGGACATTTCACACAGCAACATCTGGCCCCAAAGTATGCAGAGCTTGTGTTATAGGTACCACATGCCTGATATACTACTTATATACTATTTTTTTGTATATGAAAAGAAACATCCAGACCCGAGACAAATACTTGCAGGTCATACAAATATTTGTCTCGCGACGGGAATCGAACCCGCAACCTTCTGCGTCTCAGCCGGACCTTAGCCCATTACGCCACAGAGGTCGTCGTAAGAGATAAGGAGATCAGAGATAAAAGTAACAAAAATACTTACTGACTAAGTAGTCATTACAACATAAGTATGTGGCAGTCTTCTATCGTAACATAACCTTTCGAGTGGATTGTCTACAGCTGAACACAACCACAGTCATCTTTACTTATTAGTTCTGTTCTCTTGTTGCAGCTCACAGACATCGTAAACGCGATGTCCTCACGAGGCGAGCTTCCTCTAGAGCTGGCTCTAAGAGGACGCAGCTTATCCATAGCGACAACGCTACTCCAGCACTGCGCTGATGCGGACGCAAGAGGACCACGTGGCAGGACTCTGCTCCATCGAGCCGTCGATTCAAGAGACGCCTTCTCTGCGAAGTACTTGATCGATAATGGTGCTGATCCAAATCTGACTACGAAGTATGTTACTTTTATCATACTACAGGGCTCAGTAGAAGCATTTGCAATATCGCTTGTTATACTAGAAGAATCACTTACCCATTGATGATCACTTTATTCCTGTCTTATTCATCTAGTCATTTCATTATATTCAATATTATTACTAATTCTTTATTCCAGATTTACATCAACGTATATTCTAATGTATGTTAAATAAATAATGCATGCAGTGACCTGGTCCACTTTCGATTTTTAAGGGCCCCTAGTACTCATTGCACTAAGCGTAAGTACGCATAAGAATTACTGCGGTAAATGAAAGTAACCCACGGAATATTATGTAATACATTACATTATTCTACATGTAATAAGGATTTGACAAGTTGAGTTCTAAAATAATCAAAGGCTTCCGTCATACCACAGAACCCTATATCCTACTAATATTATGAATCTTTTCGCTTCATAATAGTCGTTTAGATGGTTAAGAGGCTGTTATAATCGGCTTCACACTGGTAAGATGCCTTTTTTAAGGTTCAGAAATCCAGAAGGAACCCTTATAGTCCGCTTTGTCTGTCTGAATCAATCGGTGCTCACGATGTTTTCCATAAACGTTTTCAGGTTATTGTAAATGTTTATTATTCGTTGTGTCTGCAGAGAGGATGGAGATACAGCTCTACACCTGATAGCGACGCTGACGGCCAGCTCTTGTGATGAAGAAACGATGGAGCAGATGGCGGAAATCGCCGAAGTCATGATACAAAAGGGTGCTGAAATCAATCGACAGAATAGAAAGGGATTGTATGTTTCACTCATTTTTAACCCTCAGTTGTCACACTAAGTTATACATAAATAATTCCGGACATTTCATACAGCATCATCTGGCCTTTAAGTAAACAGAGCTTGTCATATGCTTGTCACTACTTTTATACAATTTTTGAAATACATACATATTATACCTAGAAAGAACCAGACCCGAGACAAATACATGCAGATCATACAAACATTTGTCTCAAACAATCGAACGAACCCGCAACCTTCTGTGTCTCAACCTTGGCCCACTGCGCCACAGAAAAGTTTGCCGGCATATCGTATCTTTTTGTATACTTATGTGTAAATAATAAATAAATAAGTCATAATCTTCCTGCCCTTTTCCCACATTATGTGGGGTCGGCACAACATGTGTTCTTCTTCCACTCTCCTCTATGAGCCGTCATCTCAACACTCACTCCTTTCTTACTCATGTCATCCTTCAAACAATCCATCCATCTTTTCTTTGGCCTACCTCTACTCGTAAATCCATCAACATTCATACCAAGCACTCTCCTAGTTACATGCCATTCTTCCCTTCTCATTAAATGCCCATACCATGCTAGCCTGTTGCTCCTCATCTTTTTATTCACTGGCGCCATTTTCACACTTCCTCTTATGTACTCATTCCTTACTCTGTCCATTCGCGTCACTCCACACATCCATCTCAGCATTCGCATCTCAGCCACGTGCACCTTTTGTTCATCCGTCCCTTTTGTTGCCCAACACTCAGATCCATACAATACAACAGGTCTTACGATCGTTTATATATTTTCCCCTTAAGCTTAAGGGGCATACGTGGATCGCAAATTGTTCCTGAGACTTGTCGCCATTTCATCCATCCCGCATATATTCGACTTCTTACATCCTTCTCTATCTCACCATCATTCTGTACTACTGAACCGAGGTACCGAAAATTGGAACAGACTGGTAGGTGTACACCATCTAACGCAATAATAATAAATGCATAATAATCCCCGGACATTTTACACAGCATCATCTGGCCCCAAAGTAAGCAGAGCTTGTGTTATGGGTACCACAAAGACTGATATTATAATTATGTATATACTTTTTTTTGTAAATACATACATTTACTACATAGAAACACCCAGACCCGAGACAAATACTTGCAGATCATACAAACTTTTGTTCCACGGCGGGAACCGAACCCGCAACCTTCTGCGTCTGAGTCGAGTCTTGACCTACTGCGCCACAGAGGTCGTCATGTATGTCTGTTTCTCGCATAGTTTTCATAACTACAAAACAGAGTTCTAATTACGAAGCGGTTTCTATAGTATGCTATGTAGACATTGGCTCAGATAAAATATATTATATTTTGAGGTCAAAACGTTGCATCTTATAGGAGGTCAGACTCCAGACCCAGAGTCTAGCTGAAGCTGACCTGCAATAGACGAGGGTTTTTCAACTTTTATAAAACTATCCTTGACTGGACTTACAGCTCAGTTGGTAGCAACTCTGCCTTCTGGTCTATTGGTTGTGGGTTTGATCCCCATTCTAACAGTAGTTTGAAGAACTTAGATGTTTGTTCTTTGTCTTGTTGTTATAAAGTATCACAATTATGTATTTACAGGTATATAAGTATTCTATCAGGCATCTGGCTACCATATTATTAATTTTACTTAGTTTGAGGCTAGATGGTTCTGTGGGAACTCTTCTTTGTTACGTATAATCATTGACTGGCCTGTCAGCTCAATTGGTAATAGCTCCGTCTTCTGCGCTGTAGGCTGAGTATTCTATTATCTCTCAGGATAAACATTTGTGTGATGAACATAGTGTCTGTCCTGCGTCTGGGTGTTATAGAATATCACAAGTTTTAAAAATATATAAGTATTTTATCAGTCATCTGGTTCCTATAGTCCAAGGTTTAATTACAATGGGGTTAGATGGTGTCTGTAGTATATAACGATTACAAACATGTAATCGTTATATACTACTGTCCTAGTATAACGATTACAAACATTAGAGTCCATGTTCTCGCTTAACTTAAGTATACCTTACAGTGCGACTAATACGTCTTTCATTTGTTTATTCAGTAACAAATTATTTAACATTTCGTATTTGAATGTAATGAATTAATTACTATTAATTGTATTAATTGTATTAACACAAAATATTAAATTAGGAATTACTATTAAAAAGGGTAAATAAATCAACAAAGTTACACAATAACATAAAATAATAATAATACTAATAATTGTTACTCAAAACGGGATATTTACCAAGATATGTGAGTTTTTCTGCTTCCCGATATTTCGGCACAGTTGAATAATAAAATAAATAAAATATAATAATTAACAATTTTTGATGTGAAGCCCTATATTATGTAATAAATTCGTCAACAGTGTAGAAACATTTATCCAACAGATTTTTTTTTATTTTTTTTAGTTTTTACAATAGAACCGGTTTTTTTTAAACATGAGTTTCATAGGTAAAGTACTATTATTATTATTTTTATTTCCAGCACACCTCTCCACCAAGCAGTGATATCACGAAACCAGCGAATATTCGATCTCCTCCTCAAACAGCCGACGCTAGACACAAACCTTCGCACTATCACCGACGAACATCCACCCTTATACTACGCGCTTGTAGACGATAGACGAGCCTCTATCTCATCCAGTGAGACCTTAGTTCTTGCTGTGAACGGATCGAACCCTTTCGATGCTCCTGTTACGAATAAAAACGCGTTTACTGAAGACCCAGTGGAAGGGAAGACTGATAGTGTTGTGGAAAGAGGCTTCGCAGCTAAATTGCTGGAGAAAGGATGTGTGCCTAATCCATTGTATTCAGGATCGGGGGATAGCTTACTGCATATATTGGCGCAAGGCTGGTTTGAGGTGAGTCTTTAGAACCTATTGGTAGCATCGACAAATTACGCCACAATTGTGCTTACTTATAAACGTCTCTCAACTTTTGTCAAAAGTTAAACACTGTTTAAAATAGTGCCGTCCCTTTTTAACCGACTTCAAAAAAGGAGGAGGTTCTCACTTCGTCGGTTTTTTTGTATGTTCACCGATTACCCAAAGACGCCTAAACCGATTTGGAAAATTCTTTTTTGTTTCCAAAGGGTTTACTTCACAGGTGGTCGGTCACATTAAAATTTTATCGAAATCGGACGAGCAGTTTTTAAAAAATCTATAAAAATCGTATACATCGAACGATATTTTTTATATCCTCATTGGAGTCGGTTTTCTTTATAGTTTTTAAAACGTAATTATTGTAAGATAGTGATAGGGTAGGTAGGAAAGTAAGATCTTAAGCAGTGTCTGCAGTTAATAAGTAAGGCTGAACGTGTCGACAAAGTGTGACGTATGAGAAGGGGGCGACGAGTCGTAAGCTTCGTGACGTCACATGTTTCAATATAAAATATGATAACTATTTAAACTCTAATGAAAATCTTAAATTAATAACGGCCTTGAATCTGCGTAAAATACGCACGATCTTCTTTATTTTTGCACTGAAGTCTGACAGAACAATTAACATAGTAACATTTAAAACATTATTACAAATCTTAGATCGACTAAATGTATTTGACATGTTTTAAAGTTGAATAAAGATTCAATACAAAAGTCAATTGAATAAAGGAACACAATGACCGATTTAACTTATTTTAAAACTGCGATTTAATAATTACATATTAAAAACTAAAAAGAAAATAAAAAATTTCATCATTGAATTCATTGAATATAACAAATATCATCGGTGTATATTTTTTTTGATTTTCGTTGATTTTTTAAAAACCGCTCGACTGATTTTAATAAAATTTAAATAGGACCACCTGGGAAGTATAACATATGTATTATACTTCCCATTAAAGTATAACGTACCATCTGAAACATAAATATAATTTTCCAAATCGGTTCAAGCGTCTCCTTCTTCTTTTTTGAACTCTGTTAAAAAATATACTTTAATTTGGAATCTTTTAAATGTAAAATAAGATTGTTAGTTTTTACTAAATTTTAGCTAGTCTCTTCAAATAACAAAACCACTACCGGTGCCTAAATTTGAAATGTCAAAATATGTGACGTCACTCCATAGGAATCACACATATATGAGAGTATGTGACAAGAACAAAGAAGAGCTCCAAAATTCTTGAAATTCGTGTGGCTTAATTTATGAATCCTCTACTCATGAACAATGTTCGAAGTATTCTATCTTGTGCCGTTCGAATTGAAGGACTACCCAGTCACAATTAATTGGCTGTTACGTAAACTCGTAACGTAACTCGTTACGTAAACTTCTGTTTTTAACGACTTCTGTGGCTCAGTGGGCTAAGGTCCGACTGAGACGCAGAAGGTTGCGGGTTTAATTCCCGCCGTGGGACTAATGTTTGTATGATCTTCAAGTATTTGTCTCGGGTCTTGGTGTTTCTATGTATGATATGTATGTATTTACAAAAAAAATAACAGTATATAAATAGTATAGAATAAGAATAGAATAGAATAAATATGTATTTGGTACATATACACACAAGGAAATTGAAAATACAGCAGTATATTAGTCATGTGGTACCCATAACACAAGCTCTGCACTTACTCTCTCTCTGCTCTGCTATTACTTTTGGGGCCAGGTGATGCTGTATGAAATGTCCGCCATTATTTATTTATTTATTTTCACGAAATCACTCCCACAAATTGCAGGAAAGTAAGAGGAAACATGTTACACATCAAAAAATAATGTGGTACCCATAACACAAGCTCTGCTTACTTTGGGAGCAGATGATGCTGTGTGAAATGTCCGGCATTATGTATTTAAAGTTTTTTTTTCTTATATTCCAGGATTCCGCGGTATTTCTGGCCTCGCATCTATCTGGCGAGTTGAATCATACGAACGAGGCGGGTTTGACTGCTTTACACGCAGCCTGTGCCAACGGTCTGGCGAACCTGACGACTGCTTTACTAGAACACGGGGCTAAACCCAACCTGCAGACTTCTTATGGTGAACAAGAAGACACTGTTTATAGGTCAGTTTCCTCACATCAGCCTGTGTCCACATTCCGAAGTCCTACAAGAAACTCATAATAAATAAATAAATACTGGTCTATCAGCTCAGTTAGTAGTGGCTCTGCCTTCTGCCCTGTATTTGTGTGACTAACATAGATGTTTGTTCTGTGTCTGGGTGTTATAAAGTAACTTATGTATGTATTTCAAAATATATACATAAATATTCTAGTCACCATAGGTCAAGTTTTCAATCATCTTCGTTTTAGACAAACCCCTCTACACATTGCGATAGTAAATAACTACGAAGGCGCTGTCTTAGCGATTATCGAGCATAAGAAACTGGTCGAGAAAGGAGACATGCCAGCTACAGATAAAAGCAACGTCAATCTGACGCCGAACCTGAATTTGAAGAATAGTGAAGGGGATACGCCTGTCAGTTTGGCACTATCTGAAGGTATGCTTTTGTACACTAGTTTGAACGCCCGCGACTTCATCCGCGCGCTTGTGCTTGTCTTTACTTAAATGTAATAGTTAGACATAGCCTCGCCGACTTTATTGTGGCAATGATGTGTACTATAAATATGTAGTACATTATTTTATAAATCTTAAATTGTTTTCGCAGCGCACGCCAAATTATTACTAGATAGACAAAGACAAAATTTTGATTACATTATTACTTGGATTACATTATTTAAATTTATGTTGGAATCGCCAAAATAAAACAAAAAATTACGTGTCGCGGGACACGCATTTGAAACGAAGTCCATTTCGTATGCAGGGTTGGCATATTTAACCATTAATGTGCCAGGCTCTCATTCTCTCTACCCACCCCTCTCTTTAATTTTGAATATTGATGCAATTAATAAATATATATGTGGGAGACTAGTTCTCGGTCTCCTTCATTCGCTCACGGTTTGCCGTTAGGTGAAGAAATTTTTAAAATCAGTTAAGTCGTTTTTAAGTTTATCCATTACAAAGAAACATACAAAAAATATTTTTTTGCTGCGGATTATTTCAGGTCACAAAAACTTAGTGGCGCCATTAATAGAAGGCGGCGCGGATCCGAACATCAGAAACGGGAAAGGTTTCACGCTTCTACACCAAGCTATAGTTGAGGAGGATTCACGGACAGCTATTTATCTACTCGACCATGGAGCTGATATGAACTCTTTGTAAGTTTTTGCATTTAATATCACACTAACTAGTCGTTTACTAGCTTCTGAGTAGATAAAATAAAAAGGTATTAAAAAGTAAGTATAAAAAAGTACTCTATATGTTGTAAGCTTAAGTGGAGTTGGGCTGGTCATGTCTGTCGCATGCCTGATGAGCTGTGGGCCAAAATCACCACTCAGTGGACCGCCCTGAGCCCTGAGACAGCGAGATGGCGCCGTGGTAGACCCAAAAAGAGATGGCGAGATGATCTCGACACCTTTGATAGAGCTTGGGTCCAAACAGCTCAAAACCGAGATGACTTGAGAGATCAAGGGGAGGCCTTTGCCCAGTAGTGGGACACAATGGGCTAATCGTTATCGTAGTCGTAATATGTTATACAAGCTTAGAGTCGCGCAACGTGCTATGAAGAGAGCTATGTTGGGTGTTTCACTACATGATAAAATCCACAACGAGGAAATCCGTAAAAGAACCAAAGTCACCGACATAGCACTCAAGATTTGCAAGTTGAAGTAGCAATGGGCATGCCATATAGCTCGCAGAACTGATAACCGTTGGGGAATAAAAGTTCTCGAATTCGTTTTCCTGTCTCGAACCAAGGACAAGAAAACTAAGCGTAGGACGACCCCCCACCTGATAGACTGATGACATTTTAAAGATCGCGAGAATTCGGTGGATGGAGAGGGCTCAAAATCGTTCTTCCTGGAAATCTATTAGGGAGGCCTATGTTTAGCAGTGGACTTTAAGAGCTAATATGATAATATGATCATGTTATTCCAGGTCCAAGTATATCCCATCTTCTAATCAAATAATTATCTGTTTGTGTAGTCTGCCCTTATCATTCTACTGGCATAGAATTAGTATGTCAAGTTTTAAACAACACATCGGCTAATGTATTGTTCAAATCTATTGCTATCTCTTTTAATTTACATTAGACTGACAAGGACAAGGACAAACAAGGATACTTGAACGCCACGATGGTATATGTGATTATAAGACAGGGTAGATCTATATCAAGGTTAATTCAAATCGGTTGTGCATATACGGCGTGATTTAGATAGATTAATACTTTATTGTACACAAGGAGAACACAGAACGGCCTTATCGCTAATAGCCATCACTTCTAGGTAACCTTTGGATGGACAGGATAAACAAAAACAAAACGACGGCGCTTTACAAAAAGTTACATGATTTATAAATACAAAAATATGCAAATTATGATGCCTACATACATACAGGCGTAGATGGGTTGGGTTCTCATAGCCTGGATTGTAAAACGTCTATCTGAGCAAAATGTCTGGGTTGAAAAAAGTATTTGTATACACAACGTCTTGATTGTAAAACGACTGAACTTAATTTTAAAATGTCTAAGTAGGCAAAACGTCGTAGATGCAAAAAGACATGTTTGTAGATGACCTAAGTTGCAAAATGACTACATATTTGCAAAACGTCTAGGTAAGCAAAATGGCGTGGTTGTGATTATGACCATGTACTTTTTTCAGAAAGTACTTTGTTTAAGACAAGTACCTACTTTTGAAAATTTAAAAGAACCAAGATAAAACTATTATTATTTAAGTAAAATTATTATGATATTTTAAAATAAAAGATAAGATTAGGAAAAGATATTTTTATTAAATGAAAACTAAACAGATGCGTACCTACTTACTCAGTCTACAAATATTCTAATATAAGCACTATTTTAGTTTCTATATATATTTTTTAAATCAGATATTTTTTTCAAGAAAACTAATATTGTGCTTCTTCCTTCAATCAGTTTTTCTAATTCTGATCTGATATTTTTGTCAAATGTTTCATCCTTTTTTGTTCTATAGCCATGAGTAAACAATTGATTTCTCATATTTATTTCTTGAAACCTGTTATCTCTTTTGATGTTGTATAGAAACTGAATTAAAGTGGGCTTATGTGGCATTAAGTCGCCTGTTCCAGGCTTCCGAAGTATTATTTGTACGTTTCATGCCATTGTCTTGAACACGAAATAGTAGATAGAAGGCGAGATTTTTTTCATCCACTGCCGCTCAGAGTATGTTACAAATTGATTCATTTTTGTACATGTAGGACCATATTGTTTCACAGCCAACCAAGCATCGTTTATGTAATCTGCCGGTAAATACGGAAATTTTGAAGTCATTTTCGCTACTTCTTTACCTCTATTTGTATCAGTCAGTTTAAGCTCATTTGCGTGCTTCCAAATAGCCCGATTGTAATGATAGTAGCAACCAGTCAATGAAGCGCTTGGAAATGACTTTTTAAAGGCACTAATTATAGCTAACTCATAGTCACATTTAAATTGTAATATTTTTACGCCGAGAATGTCTCTAATTATTGTAAAAAGTACACAATAACTCTCTTCCCGTTTGTTTGGGAGTAAGCAGTATAAAACAGGTACCGCGTTTGTTGTATCATCACTGCTGTTAATATCCAGATGAACAGTAAATAGTTGGAAAAAAGGTTTTGGCACCCGTTTAAAAGTGCCATTCCCAAAAAAATATGGTTTTCACAAGCATACTTTTTCATGGTTTTCACACAAAATTTACTACTGAAAACTAATATTTTATCATCTATACCATACTCTGCTACAAAAAAGTTCTCTGATATAATTGGCGGTATTTTCACATCTTTACAATGCAAAAATTCCTGTTTTTCAATCTGCAAAAACTTTCTTCTGGCTCGAAATAAAGTGAACTTCACAGATTCATATGGTGGTGGTTGAAGCAAATGGTATTTCATTTGACAATCAACAATACTTTTCTCGTAATTAACCTTGATTGATTTCATATTCTCACAAACCATTTTTTTAACATACTCCAATAGAATGTAGATATCATATTTAACGCAATCCTTTCTGCATGCATGTAAGCGTTCTCTTATTATTTCCGTTTTCATCTTATTCAAATTATCGATGCACTACACAGTCCACGTTTACAGCATCGCCAAAGGGTGGTTCCACTAGCATTATTTGTTGCTAAATTGTAACGGTAACCGTTACTGATAAGTGCTGGTTTGCCTTTGTGACTTTCAAGAAATAAAAAACCACTGTTGCTTGCCACGGCCATCATGAATGCAGATGAATGAATAAGATATGAAATACAATAAATTGTCATGAAATCATTTGACAAATAGCATTGTCATTTTATGATCGTGTTATAAATTGCCCACATAAACTCCTTGATCCGAGTTTCAAACAGAGTGCAGTCTTTGTATAATTACCTAACCATTTTCAACCAGGACTTTTTACAAAGAAGCCTATTTTCAACCAAGACGTTTTTCCTACCTAGGCCATAAGCAACAAGAACCATTTGCCACCAAGGCTTTTTACAACCATGGCATTTTAAAAATAAGACATTTGCCACCTAGACGTTGTGTATACATAGACTTTTTTCCACCCAGACATTTTGCTCACACAGACGTTTTACAATCCAGACTATGTGAACCCAACCCACATAGATTTATTGACAAACAAACAAACATAACATAACATCCAAAGATATACACAAACTTGCGCATTTATAATATCAGTAGGATTTTCATTGTCTAGCTTTAGACGCGGACCTCGATTGTGATTCGGGGATCACGTTAAACGGGACTGATTCGGCTATAAAAAGTAGTTTTCGGAATGTTCTGTTTATATCCAACCTGCTACGCCATACTAAAATTTGAATCATATAAAGGCTGCGCCTTATACGTTTGCCTTATACTTTGACTTCAGACCTAAGAGTTGTGCACTAGATTCTGTGCTAACATGAACAAAAGCGATGGTGCTTGCAGGTTCCGGGTTTGGTCACGTACGGAATACTAACTACTGAGCAAAGCATGGGCATGTGCCAAATATTTGGTCGTGCCTCTCAATATCTCCTTTAGACATCTTTGAATATCTAAGCAACCATAGATCTGAAGAAGTGTCTACCGAGCTTGGGGATTACAGTCGTGAGCATGTTTTTGAAGTGTAACTTTAATCTCGCTTTCCGTGGGTGTGATTTCGTGAAAAGGGACGGAAGTGTGTAACAGAAAGCCGGGGAAGCGCGCGCTATTTAATTTGACTAATGAGCGAGCGCGGTGGTAGAGTTGGCCGTCAGATGGTACTAAACTATTTTCCGAGGATGATACTGTCAGCCGACAGTGTGTGACGAGTGAAAGAAAGGGAAATAGATAAGAAGAATGCATCTGCTGTGTACGTAACTTACAGTATTGTATATATAGTGTGCTGTTATATAAACAATTCAGAATATAATATTAATTTTGCTTGTTGTATCATGTGATACAAATCATAAGCGACTACTGTAAGGCTCGCTTGTTTTTTATTTACAGAACGGAAGCCGGTGAAACTCCTCTCCAACTAGCGATTCATTGTCGTCTTGGATTAGTAGTAGAAGCACTCTGCGTTAGAGGAGTGGATATGAGCAAGTTAGACGCCAATGGAGTGCCGCCATTGTGGGCTGCTCTCGACTCTGGGCAAGAGGAAGTGGCTAGCGTAAGTTGTAAATTATGTATATGAGTGTAAAGTTCATATTTTTACAGTTTAGACGTTAGTAGAATAACCGAAAGGTCAAAGAAGTTGCTTTCGTATTTTGTACTTTATGTCCACGGGTTGTTATTTCTACAAAATGTATAGGTCTCGTCGTTGGAATACCGTAAGTTCTATAAAGTTGACTGCGTAATTTTTATAGTTCATAGAAGACGTCGTGTCAAAATGAAGGAAGTTGCTAGCGCAAGTTTATTCTTATTTTCTTAATGTACAATTGTACACAATGGTTTGAAAATGGCGGATGATATTACAAAACGTAAGCCAATGAAGTTTTAACTTTATTTTCGTCCGCGTAATGTTTATTTTACTTTACAGATTCTTGTGAGAAACGGCGCTGATGCAGACTGCTGGGGGCCAGGTCCAGATGGATGCTTGCAAACTTTACTACACAAGTAAGATAGTACTTATCGATGTAATTCTATTTTTATTCCGTTTTTTTTTAATCTCCAACTGCTGGGCAAAGGTCTCTCCCTCTTCCTTCCACATATCTCGATCGTATAAAATTGTGTAGGTTTTATTCGTTACCAGAATTGGTTATTGGAAGTTATGGGGAAGTAGCAGTGATAGTGATTTTTTACCCCTGACGCAAACAAGTGATAAAAGTTTAACGTTATATCTGTGTGTCTGTCTATGGCATCGAAGCTCCCGAACAGATGAACTGATTTTGGTTTAGTATGTATTGTTTAAAAGGTGACTTGATCGAGAGTGTTAGATAAGGTTCAAGAAAATCTGTTCAGCCATTTGAAAATCACCAGCTCTTATAACTTTTGAAACTATCATGGTTTTGAAGATAATTTTCACTCAAAACGGGATATATACGAGTTTTTCTGCTTCCCGATATTTCGGCACAGTTGCATGCGCCATGATCACCCTGATGCCATGATGATTGTTTATTAAATATACCGTTTTGAGTGAAAATGATCATCAGCTCTTATCTAGTTGAGGAAGGGATGTAAGCAACTTCTTCATGTCTGATTGATTTTAAACTTGGTATCCTGTTACTTTAATAATATTGTATGGAACAAAGATACTGTGTATGCGCTTTTGGGACTGGTCTCACGAGAAAGTCTCTGTCTTTCTGTCTTTCTGTCTTTCTGTCTGTCTGTCTGTCTGCAAGCTTTTGCAGAACAGCTATACGGATCTTCTGGATATAGGCTACTGTTTATGTAGTAACCGGACATGCGAAGCCGCGTGCAGCTAGTATGTTATATTTAGCCATGTGTAGGGAGTTTTTATACTTAGTGACGCCATATTGTTTTACACTATTATATTGCAGGGCTATTGATGAAAATAAAGAGGCTTTAGCGACGTTCCTAATTCGGTCGGGTTGCGATGTGGAATCCCCTAGAAAGCTAGGAGACAATGGAGAAGGAGCTGGCGTAGTTTCAGACGCGCACACGCCATTACATTTGTGTTGTACTTGGGGACTTACTGAAGTTATACAGGTATTATTGAGGATAAATCTATATATATAAAACAAAGTCGTGTTAGTTACTTCTTCTCGAGAACGGCTGGACCATTTTTGCATGATATGTTCGATTTGTACTATGGGAGGGAATCGAATCCTCAACCTACAACGCACAAAGCAAAGCTACTACCAACTGAGCTGACACGCCAGTCAGAAATGATAAAACGTATTCAATCTTAAACCATCACAATAAAGCTGCGATTACACTGCAAGCCGGTTTCAACTGACACCATTGGTCTATCTTATACTTATCACTAACCTACTCATAGTTTTGTTTAAACTGTTTAGATATGTTGCTATCTTTATTAATTAACACTACAATGACAAGGACAGAGCATACTTAAACGACACGCGACATGTAAACATTTGATTATATAAGATAGTGTATAACTCCATACAATATTTTCAGACTCTTCTAGAACACGGCGCGAATATAAACTCCAAGGATGCAGAAGGCAAGACTCCGCTTCACATAGCGATTGAGAACCAACATGCGGCGATCATCTCTCTCCTTCTCTCGCAGCCGGGAATAGACTTGTCAGCGAGAGACAACAAGGGTGTGTCGCCTTTCGCTGCAGCGCTTACTGCGAGGAACAATAAGGCTGCTCAGGCTATATTGGAGAAAAATCCTTCAGCTGCTGAACAGGTAAAAGACATACACAAAAATACTAATATTGTAAACAGACGTATACATAATACATAGTAATAATAATAATGCCGGATATTTCAAAAAGCATCATCTGGCAAAGTAAGCAGAGCTTGTGTTATGGGTACCACATGACTGATATATTACTTATATGTCTCGGAGACACCCAGACTCGAGACTAATATTGTCACAGCTAAGCGACTTAACGATTTTTTATGTAATTGGGAAAGCAGATATACGATACGACCTGTTTACCGCGGTGGGCCAAGGTCCCTCTCAGACAGAGAATGTTGTGGGTTCGATTCCCGCGCGGGACAAATGTTTATATGATCTGCAAGTATTGTCTCGAGTCTGGGTATTCCCGTGTATAATATGTGTATTGTTGGGGCTTCTTGTAGTGAATATGCAGCTTGATCTTATATAAATGTATTTATTGTAGTTCTTCAGAGTTAAATATGTGATTAAGGTATAAAAGATGAGATTACGATGTCGTCGGTCGCCGCGGCCATTAAGAGAGTGTGAGAACGGAGCCGAAAACGCAGTGCGCGCCGTTCGTGTCACAGCGGCGCCACTAGCGCCGCCACTAGTCATGGGACTGGTTTTCTAGTGTTGCCAAGACCGATTATCGACCGATACTTTAGTCGATGTCGCGCTGCGACATGCTGCCCGCCGTTGAAGTATCGTCTTCAACTTGATCCATGGGCAGGACGCAGATTTTTGTGAAGTCTCTTTTGATGATTCCAGTGGCAGTTTGAATTTCAGCCACTCTGCTGATATTGTCTTTCTTTCCTGGGTAGACCTTTGTTATTCTGCCCAACAGCCATTTCATTGGAGGCAGCTGTTTGTCTTTGATGACCACAAGGCAGCCTGGCGTGATGTGGCCCTGAGACTGTTTCCATTTTGTTCTAATTTGAAGTTCGCTGACATATTCCTGCTGCCACCTTGTCCAGAAGTGTTGGCGGAGCTGCTGGATTCTCTGGAACCGGTTAAGTCTTGTGGTTTTCATGTCTGTGTAGTCTGACTCTGGGAGCGCCACCAAGCTTCTTCCGATAAGAAAATGTCCAGGGGTAAGGGGCAGGAAGTCATTGGGATTGGTGCTGAGGGGTGTCAAGGGTCTAGAGTTAAGTAGTGCTTCGATAAGTGTAAGTGTGGTGGATAATTCCTCAAAAGTTAAATGTGCCAAGCCTAGAACGCGACGCAAATGATGCTTGACAGACTTGACACCGGCCTCGTGTAGCCCACCCAAGTGAGGGCTTTGAGGAGGCATGAAATGGAACCTTATCGATTCGGATGTAAAGGCATCCGTGATTGCAGTAGAATTGGATTTGATTAGATTTTTGATCTCATTGTGAGCTCCTACAAAGTTTGAACCATTATCGCAAAATAGATCCGAAGGTTTTCCTCTACGCGAGATAAGTCTTTTGAGAGCCGCAATGAAATTGCCTGTGGTCATATCACCCACCAGCTCAACGTGGATAGCCTTAGTTGTAAAGCAAACAAAGATGCAGATGTAAGCCTTGATTAATCGGCAACCACGCCCTTTCCGGTCTGCCATCATGATAGGCCCGGCATAGTCTACACCGGCGAGTTCGAACGGAAAGGCTGGGTGTACGCGCTCTTTTGGTAAGTTGCCCATGATTGGAGTTACGGTGTTTCCGCGGTAACGACTGCAAAGCAAGCATCGGCGATTTACTAGTCGCGCCAAGTCCCGACCTCCAATTGGCCAATATGTTTCTCTCAATGAATACAGTAAGTGTTGAGGACCTGCGTGCATGAGAGTTTTGTGTTGTTGTTCGAACAATAATTTTGTGAAAGTGTGTTCTTTGCTAATTATGATTGGGTGTACCTTGTCATAATTGTAATTAGACTGAGGCAGGCGGCCACCTACTCTTAGTAAATTGTCCTTGCTCGATATGAATGGATTCAAAGACAGCAACCGAGACTTTTTTGAAAGTGGCTTGCCCGATTGTATGTCTATATACTCTGTGGGAAATGATTCCCTTTGTGAGAGCAATGCTAATGTGTTTCTAGAACCTATCAGCTCTTGTGTTGTGAGCGGTCCAGTATTTTTATCTGGCCCCCTGATGTTGTGAATGAATCTGAGCATGTAAGCAAAAACTCTTTGCATTCTCTTAAAGTTTGAGAACCTGTGAAATGGAAATGTTTCCAATCTGTTAGTTGTTCCTACCAAGCATACAGCTTTTATTTCTGGTAATGTGTTATCATCATTGTTCTGTATTTTGTTCATTAAGTTAGGCCAGTGTTCCTCTGATTGCTTTAGAAATTGTGGACCGTTCCACCACAGACTGTTCTGTACTAAAGCAGAGGCAATTGAGCCACGTGATATTACGTCTGCAGGATTTTCCTGGGAGGGAACGTGCCTCCAAACATGGCTACTACAAGTGGACTGTATTTCTGCTATTCTGTTCCTTACAAATGTGTGTAGCCTGTTTGGCTGCATGCCTAACCAACCCAAGACGATGGATGAATCTGTCCAAAGAAAGCAGTGATCGAAACTGACTCTCATTGATTGTGTGATTTTGACTAATAACTGTGTACCTAGTAGCGCCGCACAAAGCTCCATGCGTGGAATTGTGATTGTTTTCAAGGGCGCTACCCTACCTTTAGCGCATAGTAAGTGTACTGCTGTGCTGTTCTCATTGTTTGATCTGATGTATGCACAGGCTCCGTAAGCACTTTCAGATGCGTCTGTAAAGATATGTAATTGTACATTATTTTGATCATGAGTGAGTACCTGCCTAGGCACCTGTACATCGTTTAAACTAGACAAGGTCCTGACAAATGCCACCCATGTATCCCTGATATCATCTGGTACCTGCTGGTCCCAGGAAAGCTTGTGAAGCCAGAGCCTTTGGAGTGTGATCTTGGCTTCCAAGACTGCTGGTGCTACTAGACCCAGTGGGTCAAAAATTTGTGATATTACTGATAGTATATTTCTTTTTGTTACACAAGTGTCTGAATTAATTTTTGTACTGAAACAAATAGTGTCTAAGCTATTGTTCCATGTGAGCCCTAGTACCTTTGTTCTGTGGCTAGGGGGTAAACTTAAATTGCTTTGATTATCATTTGTCTCGGCTTGAATTGCTTCAATAACCTGCTTGTTGTTGCATCTCCACTTCCGTAGTGGAAAGCAGCCTTTGTTCAGAGTTTTTGTTAGATTTGTGTATAGGTCAATGGCCTCCCTAACTGTGTTTACACTGCTTATTTGATCGTCTACATAGAAATCCTTGGCAATAACTTCCTGCAATATGGGATCGCTACACTCAAGAGAAAGTTGCTTCAGACAGCGTATTGAGATGAATGCTGAGGCTGCACTGCCATATGTGACGGTGTTCAGTTCGTAGGCCTTTAATGGAAGATGTGGGTGATCCCTCCACAAGATCTGCTGCAGCTTTCTTTGAGTAGGGTTTACTAGTACTTGCCTATACATTTTCTCAATATCTGATGTGATAGCTATGTTAAACTGCCTAAATCTTAGCAAAATAGACAATATGTCATCTTGTATGGTCGGGCCTACCTGTTGGAGGTCATTGAATAAATAACCAGTGGTTGATTTTGCTGAACAGTCAAATACTACCCTTAATTTCGTTGTAGTACTATCTAGTTTAATTACTGCATGATGAGGTGCATAGTATGAACCTTGTTTGTCATGATGAGCCTCGCTCATGTGTTCTAATTGAATATATTCATGGATGAATTTGGTGTATGATACCTTCAGTTCAGGGTTAGTTTTGAATTTTCGCTCTAGTGACAGAAACCTCTGTTTGGCTAGTGTGTATGTGTCACCTAATAAGCTTGAAGACAGCTTCAATGGGATGTTGACTACAAATCTGCCATTGGCTAGTCTTTTAGTGTTCTTAACAAAGTCATTTTCACATGCTAATTCATCGGTTGAGTATGGAGATGTATTGTTATTAATTGATTCTATTTTCCAGAATTTTTCTAATTGGTCTTGAACTGATAATTGTTCTTGATTGACTGTACCTTTCTGGGTGACGCCACAGAATAGGTCACAGCTTGAGTGAGTTCCTCCTAAGACCCAACCAAAAACTGTCTCAAATAAGGTTATGTTACCTACCGGCAACTCTATTTTGTTTGGTTGTAATAGATGCCAGAAAATGCCATTCCCTATAAGCAGGTTGATGTAGGAACAGTGATTGAATTCTGAGTCAGCTAACCTTATACCCTTTGGTATGCCTAAGCTGTTCCTATCTATGCTGCTCTGAGGCCATGGACCGGTTATGTCCTTGATGACCAAACAAATTAACTCGATAACTTTATGTTGCACATTTTGTTCGCTGTTGTCCCAACACTATTGAGACAGGTGAGGGGACTGACCACATCATTTGTTGGTATGTTATGTTTTTTACAAAAATATTCAGTTACTAAATTGACTGAACTGCCAGAGTCTAGTACAGCACGTACAGGAACAGGCCTATGATGGTCTGTATTATGAACCTGAGCTACTACCGTCGATAGAAGACCCTGCGGCAATGACTTGCACAATAGCACAGCACTGGCATTTTGATCACTAGTTATTTCATGCTCCGTTGAATTTTGTTCTGAGTTAGTGTGCAGTAGTGTATTGTGCTTTTTGTTGCAATGTTTGCATGAGCCATATTTGCATTTGTTTGTTGGATGGCCTTTGTAAAAGCAATTTGCACAAATACCTAATGATTTTACCTTGCTTTCCTTGTCTTTAAGAGACATGTCCAGGAAGGTTTTACAATTGTATAATGCATGTGATTCACCCTTGCAAACAAGACAACTCTTTTTGTTTGTGTTCTGTGTGAGTAATGTTCTTGAACGCTCTGAGCGTTCACATTTTGTGCTTCTATGCTCTAATGTTTCTAACATGTCTGCTCTTGTTCTAATGAATTTAATCAAATCATCAAACTTGCTTGTTTGACGATCAGGATTCATGCTCTTGTATTTCTCCCATTCATGAATTGTTTCTGTGTCTAGATTGTTGCACAGAATATGTATGAGTAGTGTATCCCAATACTGAACGGGTTCTTGAAGTAGTTCAAGTGACTTGAGATTTTTTATGAATGTGTCGACTAAACGCCTCAACTGAAATGCACTATCTTTGTGTACGGGGAATACGTTGAACAGTGACTTAATGTGGTTGCCTACTAAAAGTCTTTTATTGTTGTACCGCTCACATACCAAATCCCATGCCACTTGGTAGTTTTGTGCTGAGAATTCAATTGATTTGATGACAAGTGCCGCACTACCCTCTAGGTATGACCTCAAGTAATAAAACTTAGTTATGTCCGTAATGTTTGAGTTATTGTGTATCATTGAATCGTACATGTCCCGAAACTCCAACCATAGGCTATATGTACCATCGAATTTGTTTAATTTAATTTCAGGCAATTTTACACCTACCCTTGCTTGCCTTACCTCTTGCTCTTGATAGTGATCAATGGCTGGCTCACTCTTACCAGATGGCTTGGTCTCACTGGTCACCTTTGCAGAGGTAAACCTTTGGATTATGGCCTTTGCCCGGGCCATAGAGCTGTAGTATTTGCTCTCAAAATGTTCCCTTATTGTGCATTGCTCGGTACTAGTAGGGTCATCCAAGCCCATCTCAACCTGGAATTGCACATCATTGAATTCTGTTAATAATGGTTCCAACTTGGACTGGCGGATCTCAACTTCAAGAATGATATCAGAAGTTAGCTCTTGGTCTGTGGGAATGCAATTGAGAAATGAAATAAAGTTTGTTAAACGGGCTTTGATTGCTCCCCGACGATGGACTAATACTTTCATTTCCTTTTCAGACATTTTTGATCACTCTATGTAAAATATTGATGCTGAAATACTTTGTAACTAGTTTAGCTTGGGAGCATTTATATACTTGTTGGACTTACTTGGGTTTTAATGCCTACTGTAAGGCTGAAATAAATTACAGATATGAATAGTAATTTTGTAAACCAATGATAGGTTTTTTGAACTGATGTATTTCAATTCAAAATGCTCGAAGTAGTTGCCACGGATGATGTGACGAACCCACGTTTCTATGGACGAAATGCGTGGATATGCTAGTAGCAAAGCCACGTGGCTATTTCTATGCAAACTCAGTGGAAAATTATTTAATTTGTGCACCATGCGATGCGAGACTGTAGCTATGTCTATGTACTTCACTATGCAATCCCGTCACTGCGCGCAAAATAAAATGTTTGATAGCAAACTGAAAAACCATGCTAAGTGTGCAAATGAAAAAATAGCTCAAAGCCTTGTGAATGGCTTGAAAATAGCGCGATGCTTGGCGTGCATTTAACCTGGAGTGTGTGTATGAAAGCACTTTGCAGGTATAATTGAAATGTTAGGTATTTTGTTATGTGTAGGAGTGGGTGTAAAGCAGAGGAATAGGACTTAGCTGAATTCTTTGTAAGCGTTGTGGCGTGGCGTTCCCAATATGGCGGTTTGCCTTTTGTTAGGTATTTCGATGTTGAAAATCCAGACAATATCCAATTGATGCTCCTCGCTCAGGATCCCTGTTTGCTCCTTGTTCGGTGGTTGAATGACTCTCCGGCTCTGACGATGTTCGATTTTACCGTAATTTATCTTCTTGATTGGAAATATCAATTTGCCGTGATGGGCAAGGTGGCGTCCTTTTGATAGACAACGTTCTAATCGTAGCTGATCCGTATTTTGAAGGCTCGTAGGACCAATGTTGGGGCTTCTTGTAGTGAATATGCAGCTTGATCTTATATAAATGTATTTATTGTAGTTCTTCAGAGTTAAATATGTGATTAAGGTATAAAAGATGAGATTACGATGTCGTCGGTCGCCGCGGCCATTAAGAGAGTGTGAGAACAGAGCCGAAAACGCAGTGCGCGCCGTTCGTGTCACAGCGGCGCCACTAGCGCCGCCACTAGTCATGGGACTGGTTTTCTAGTGTTGCCAAGACCGATTATCGACCGATACTTTAGTCGATGTCGCGCTGCGACAGTATTCCCGTGTATAATATGTGTATAATATTTACAAAACAAAAAAGTATGTAGGACCTATATCAGTTGTGTGATACCCATAACACAAGCTTTGCTTACTTTGGGGCCAGATTATGGTGTGTGAAATATCCGGCATTATTTATTTATTGTATCTGAGAGACAATGTAACCGCGGTTAAAAGCCAGTAACTACATAATATCCTTCACAGGTTGACAAAAAAGGTCGAAACTTCCTACACGTTGCGATCCAGAAATGCGATATGGAGAGTGTCATGTTCCTACTATCAGTTGAGGTGGATGTCAACTCACGTGTTCAAGATGCATCACTAGCGCCGCCATTGCACCTGGCGGCACTAGCTGGGAACGAAGTGCTTCTTAGGAGTCTACTGTTGGCCGGAGCTCGGCCTAACGATAGAGATGCACATAAGTAAGTTGGTTTCAGCATTAACGTCACTGGCCGCACAGCTCAGTTGGTAGAAGCTCTGCCTTCTCCACTGTAGTTTGTGGGTTCGATTCCTCCCTAGGACAAACATTTGTGTGGAACATTGTTTATTCTACGTTATAAGAATCATAAGGTTCGCACAAGCTATGCTTAGTTTAGGGCTATATGGTTTGTATGGTTTGTTTTATGGTTTGTCTACCATTATTTATCTCTATTTATTTAATTTCAAATTTCGGATATCAGAATATGATCTTTTCATTCTGTACTTACATTTTTTCATGGGTATATCAGTATCAGTATATCAGTCATGTACTCGTAGTACTTATTATTATACTCTTTGTTAGTGCATACACATTATACATAAAACACTCAGACCCGCGACAAATACTTGCAGATCTTACAAACATTTGATAATAAAATAAAAATTAAATTGTCGAAGAGTTTCAGATTCTCTGAATAAGAACGCCAAAGATCTACGTTTCAGTATCAGATACATTTACTGGACAATAAAAAAAAATCACTTATATTTGTATGTATGCTGTATGCAGGATCCAGATATTCCTAATTTTAAGAAACACCTGTCTTTGAACACCTGAATTCACAAACAATAAATGATTATGACGTTAAAACTTTCGTGAGTTGTACTATACATTTTGAAAAACACGGGTGTCGAAACAGTGCCGGTGCCTCCATTGACAAAATGATACGTGAGTAAAACCCGTGTTTTTCAAAATGTTTAATAAAAAAAAATGAACGTGGAATGAAATAATGAACGCATGACACGCGTTTGGAACGAAGTCCCTTTCTTACGCATGGTTTGTATAATTAATCATAATTAATCACGTTGACCAACCCTTCTCTTTAATTTTGATTATTGATGCAATAAGTAACTATATTCATTCATAAATTGATTTGCTATATATAGGTACCTAATGCTTTGAATATCTATGAAGATCCGAATCAAGTTGTTTTAATAAAGAGTTGTGAACATGTTATGTAATTTATAAAAGAGGTAAAACATATGTTGTTCACGTAAGTTTCGAGAATCGGCCCACCTCGGCATAACATACCTACTAGTTCCGGGGCACCTTGTATATAGTGGGAGACTAGTTATCGGTCTCCTTTTCTCACGGTTTTTCGTAACGCGTTACATTATTTCTCGGCTAGGTCCCTTGCCAATCCGCGATGAGGAATATAGTTTCAAAAGTGATTTCGAATGTGTTCGCAGACGAACAGCATTGCACGTGGCAGCCCAAGCCGGGCACGCGTGTATTATACAAGCGTTAGTGAGCGGCGGAGCTGAATACAGCGCCGTGGACGCGGCCGGGGATAACGCACTGCACGTCTGTGCACGGGACGGCCACGCGGCCGCCGCTCGGGCTCTCTTAGCCGACACTGATGTAGACGCAGCCGCTACCAACCTTAAGGGTAACTTACTATCAGGTCTTTGTGTCTCACTGCTAGGGAAAACCTCCCCTGGATCTCACCAGTCATTAGGTTTTGAGCCAGTTGGACCAAAGCTCTGTAAATGTGTCATAATAAAGCATTGCAAGTGTCCGCTCGAGGCGGCCACTCGGCAGCTCTAGTGCTCTCTTAGCTGACACTGATGTGGACGCAGCCGCTACCAACCTTAAGGGTTAGTTACCTCTTATCTATGAAGAAATCACAGTTTAGCTCAAAAATATATAACAGCACGCTCAGAAAAAAAAACAAACAAAAACTGGTGAAAAAAAACATCAGGAAAAACATCAGGGTGAGTTTGATGAGGATTATCTGGATGATTCGAAACAGTGTCATTCATCGACAAAATAAAACATGAGTAAACCCCGTGTTTATTTAAATGTATAGGTCGTACAACTCACTCACAAGAGTTGTGAAAGCGAAATTGAGATAATTTCTTTATAATAATCTCATTTTGATCTATTCCTTATCTTCTTATAGGTCGTAACCCGTTGCACGAGCTCTGTTGGTGCAAGAAGGATAATGCGGCCACTATATGCGAAATGTTCATAGAGTTCATGCCGGATTACAACATCAATAAGACTGATCTCCATGTAAGTTAAAATACCGCGACAAAGAGAACAATTCTTTGAGGATATCGTTAAAAGCTACTAAGGAACGAAATATAATATATTTCGTTAATATATATCGTTAAAAGCTACTAAGGAACGAAATATAATATATTTAGTTCCTTAGTAGCGTTTAACGATATCCTTAAAGAAAAACTACATTTACATATTATGTCGACTGGTGCTATTTTTTGGTGTCTCTTAAAGCTTTCGAGTACTTTGACTCGTCGAAGCTATTTATATGTGGCTTCGACGATTAATGATATTGTTGGTCTAGGGACTATCTTACAGATGTATTTATCTAACATACGTCATCTGCTAAAGTAGTAGTAATTTGCGACTAGAATTCTAGACAAATACCTCAAGCATTCCTTAACGCTAACGCTTTTGCGAAAATATCAAATTGAATGGAAATGGCAGATGCAGCCACGCTGCAGTTACGTGGCTTATCAGAAGCTAGTGTATTATCCAAACAATTTGATCTTTCCGCAACTTTGAGTTCCATAAAAAACGCGGATTTTGTCAAGACCCCTATATGTAGTACTAATAAGGTCATCTATTGTACCTACAGGGCAACACGCCACTACTGCTTGCATATATGAACGGACAGGGAGCTATGTGTCGAGTTCTGGTTAAAGCGGGCGCATGCCTCGCACAGGAGAACAAAGATGGCGTCTCTATATTCAACTATCAGGTAACTACTAATGTTTAAGTACAGATGAAAAAAACGAATTAAAAAAAAAGATTCCTTCAGAGCAAAATTTGTGTGATGCACATAGATAATTCTGTATGTATATACAAAAAAAAGGTATATCAGTATCAGTATATCAGTAATGTGGTATATAAAAAGCTCTGCTTACTTATCAGATGATGGTGTGTGAAATGCCCGGCATAATTTATTTATAAATTATCATATAAATACATTTTGATAAAACACGGGCTTTACTCACGTATTATTTTGTCGATGGAGGCACCGACACTGTTTCGATTCATCTAGAGAATCTTCATCAGGGTGAGTTTGATCCGCGGTCCATGAGTTGCCGCTCGAGTTCGCGGTTCGCACTGAAATGAATGTTTCATAATAATTAATGTTTTGAAAGTGAAATATCATATAAATGTTTTTGGGAGTATATAAGTATGCCATCAGTCATCTGATTTCTATGGTGTATATGGTTACTTCTGGAATAGATGATGCTGTATGAAGTTTTTACTATAATTTAATTTTTTAAACAAACCCTTTGCCTAGGGAGTCCTAGTGTGTATTGTAATAATAATAATGCCGGATATTTCACACAACATCATCTGACTCCAAAGTAAGCAGAGCTTGTGTTATGGGTATGGGTACGACATGACTGATATACTACTACATACCTGTTTTTGTAAATACATACGTATTATACATATTATGGTCATAATAGACGCTATTTTGGTATCCACAGCGTATCCATCGATACATTTTTGGTTCAGAGGAAACCGGCAAATCATCAGAATCATTTAGGGTTTTTTTTAAAAAGGATCTTACTAGTTACGCTCATACTTAACACAATATATAATATGTATGTACACGCAGATACATAACATGCTCTGTCTTTTCACATTTAATTCTATTTTCTTGTTTGTGTTCTTGAGTAATAATGAATGGCCTTACTTATAAACGTCTCTCAACTTCTGTCAAAAGTTAATTACTGTTTAAAATAGTTAGGTCGAATCTTCGTTTGTCATTTCATGAAGTAACATAGCTCTGCTCATTTAATATTTTTTACTCGTTTTATTGCATGTTTTATTCAGTAATCTTAGCGGAATTTTAACGAATAAATTGTGACTACATAGGACGGGTATGGAAAATTGAATTGAGGCTTTTGTCCACTATCCCGTATCTTACCATGACCGTACCGAGCTACCATAGGAACGTGTCAGGCACAAAAAAATATTATTTGTATTGAAAAGTATGAGACCATACCCACTAGACCGTCTCGTAACCGACCAGCACCGTCGCGTGCCATGCACAGAGCGTCAATAATTGTCGACGAGCATATGTCATCGGTACGGATAAGTTACGCGCACGCCGCGCGATGTTGCCAGACCGCTGCCCGCAGGCACCTAAACGGTGAGCTTACGGGGTGTATGCGGGGAGTATGACCGTTGTAGACGTGTTTTTTTCGCTTTCCTCTTCCTCTTCATCCAAAATGATTGCCAGTTATTTGCAATCATTGCCAGTTGTCCAAAAGATGAATTTCTTATAGCCATACCTATTTCAATATTTACAAAACTACACCACAAGACGTCTACGGAACGCTAATAGTTGTTCAGAAATGAACCGGTACCTGAACGTTATTGAACCGATTCCTGCCGGTTTTGATGCGTGTTGCTTACGGGCACCATCCAGATGTGGTGAAATGTGATTTGAACGACGAGTAATCCCAAGAAAATTCTAGACGGCCATTCCGCGATGACGTTTAGAATTGACAATTGACCATCGACTAAGACTTTATTACCAAAAAAATTTACTATAAACAAAGAAGAAATAGTGACGTCCCTTTTTGCTAAATAGTGATAGGGCAAGTCTTATGCAGTGTTTAGGCAGTGTTAGTTTATTCGTAAGTCCGTAAGTGTTTATGTCTAATTAGAGATATTTTTTTAGGTGGCTACAAAACAACTGCTGCATAGATTGCTAGACGCGTTACCGGCGGAGGCGCCGTGGGCCGAGAGCGATCTCTGCCAAGAGTGTGGCACCAAGTTTACTCTCACTATGAGGAAACACCACTGGTAATGTATTTACCATCTTATTCAATCATCATTGGCCTTAGTTCATCTATTGAAGATGATTTAGATGGCGCCAGTCAAGTTAGAGAGTAGTTATTTGTAATTGAAAACTTTCGTTTATGGATCCACTCCAGCAAGCTGAGGTGGGTGAAGTGAAGTTTTATCTCCACTCTGCCACTGTGCCTGGGATTCTGTTTAATACCGCAAACCTTCCCAGGTACCCACATTAACCTCCTACCTTGCCGACAGGACCCGCAGGAAAGACTTATTCAATAGTCAATAGCTAAACAAGTGTTATTAAATACAATCATAAGGACCACTTTGAATCGTCTCACATGCTAGGTTTATTTAGGCATCGAATCCTTCTGAACCAAATTCAAAAATCAAGCAAGAAACTCTGAGCTCTTTCATTCAATTTGAATCTGAGTACATGCCAGGTGAATTTAGATGCTGACTGATCCTTCCTCAGCAAAGTTCGATAAAAAACAGGCAAGAAACTAGTTTTGGTTCTAGCGTTTTTTGTTTGTTTCTTCTACTTCTTCTTCATATTCACTTTCGTTCTTCCTAGGGCATGGTAAATTGTAGTGGCTTGGCAACAATCGTTAAGCCATAACAGGCAGAATTCTGGGTCTCAGAATCAGAATCATCGCGTATGGACTTGTACAAAATAACGAATTCCCCAATGTTTTATCCTACATTAGATAAAACACGGCCCAAGAATTCCATGTCACAGAATTAACCTAAACACGATACATCTGCTGCAAGTTTGTGAGGAGTTGACTATCCTGTAGCATCATGTCAAGGTTACCATGTTACATGAAGTAACAGGATACCGAATTTAAAATCGATCAGATCTGAGGAAATTGCTCACGTCTCTTCATGAACTAGAAAAGAGCTGATGATCATCTAATAACTGAAGAAATATTTTTGAATCATAACTAAGAATACGCTCGATAAAGTCACCTTTCAAACAAAAAAAAACAAATCAAAATCGGTTTGTTCCTTTGGGAGCTACGATGCGTTAGACTCTATGGCATAGACAGACATACTCACCTCCACACATGTTTAACTTCTATTAATTCCCGGAAACAGAGGGGTGTTATAACAGAGATTTATCTTGTGTTTTCTTCCAGTCGCCACTGCGGTCGGATGCTTTGCAACAAATGTTCCAGCCAAGACGTGCCTATACTAAAATTTGGCATGACCAAACCTCAAAGGGTTTGCGAAATATGCTTCAACGTGTTACAAGTCGGTGCGAGTTAGTAAGTCAGAGTCCGTGTTCAGCCACTGTGATATTTACGATGATAACATGAAACGTGGATATATCGACATTACTTTGTGGGTAGATAATACCACTACAAGCCAGAACAGAGATCTTCAAGCGGCCTTATACAAGAGTTCGTCACGGACTCGTGTGAATAAACTTTTATAATGCATACTGGTTATTGTGTTTTAGCCTTTTAGGACACATCCGCCAGATTCCACATTCGTCAGATCATTTATTTCTTCTGCCTTCGTCAGATTTTTTCAACCTCTGACGAAACTATATTATTCATGATTCCTCATTCGACAGATTTCGAGTTTGTATCGAAACCAGTTGGTTAGGTTGTGTTAGAGTATAGGAAACAACGCGCAAGGCGAGCGAGCAAAGCGAGCGTGCGGCAGCGGCCGCCAAAGCGCCAGAAGAATATAGTTCGTCAGTCTAAATACATAACTCTGGTGAAGTGTCTTCATACGTTTTCCTTATTAGTCATAGACCATACTGAAAAAATAAAATATTATAGTGTCCTAAATCGTTTTAGTAACCATGGTTCATAAGGCACTTATACATGTTACGAAATACTGGCGCAAGTTTAGATTTGCGCCTTACAAATTTAATTGACTCCTTTATCTTAGAACCAATTTTCGGAATAACTTTGTACTACACATGAACTCACGCTCTCATCATAACACACATACTCCCATGTAGATTCCTGTGTCTCAGATTGTCATCAGATTCTCATGAGACTGGGCTAAAGTACGCAATATCTCACAAGTATTGAAACTTATTCAATCGCAATATTCCTCCAACAAACGTTACTGTATACACGTTACTGTTATTAGTATTTCGTAACGAGTGTAGCTATTGTAACAGCTTATACACGAAAGCTTAGACACAAAACGGTTTAGGCATAATTTCAGCATACTCTCTTAGTTAATTTAACTGTTTAATATTTTAATGGATTTCAATTATTGAGTTTTCTACCAAGCCCCAGGGACACGAAACAATAACATGACCGATAATGACGACCTCTGTGGCGCAGTGAGCCAAAACCCGTCTGAGACCTGAGACGCAAAAGGTTGCGGGTTCGATTCCTGCCGCGGGAAATCTGCAAGTATTTGTCTTAAGGTCCGGCTGAGACGCAGAAGGTTGCGGGTTCGATTCCCACCGCGGGACAAATGTTTGTATTATCTGCAAGTATTTGTCTCGGGTCGGGTGTTTCTATGTATAATATGTATTTAAAAATAATATACAAGTTCTGTGTCAGTCATGTGGTACCCATACTTACTTTGGGGCCAATAATTATTTAATGAGTTTGGTTGTTTTAAAATAATAGTGATTCAGACATGGGACGTACAATACATATTAATATTCGTTTTTTCTTATGCCTGGTTTAATTAACAGACTGTTTAACTAAAATATGTATGTTGAAATTAGGCCTTAATCTTGGCCTATGTTGAAATTAGGCCTAAATCTAAGTGGAAACAGCGATTAAGGACGCGTTTATGTCTACCGTATTTGAGCAGACTGATAGTAAGAAATGTTTTTTATACAATGCTGCTTGGCCAACAAAAATGTTTTTCGTCGGCGTCAGTTGTCCCAAATGCAATATAGCATTTCCTCTTTGGTCATACTAAAATGTGTGACATGCGACTTATGTGAACTCAGCTTAAAATAATTGTTATGCCCAGTTATGTAATTAAAGTCACAATCAACGAAGTCAACGGTTATATTAGGTATGAAATTAGGCATAAAAAGCATTTGTTTTCGTCTTTGTTTGCAATTCTTTGCATTATATCGCTCTTCAATTTTTAAGGTTTATCGGGCAAACGTGAAATTAGTCGCAAGACGGCTTTGATGAAAACAAATCGGCAAGACTGTATCGATTTTTGAAGCACCTGACTTAATAGAATGATGCGAGGCAAGCGAGAACGAGGTATTATTGTCTCACTCGCTCTTTAGCTTTCGTACGTATTGCGTGTCCACTGTCTCTTTCTAACGATACCCATCCTGCTTTTACTATCAACTTGGGGCGATTATGGAACTTCGATACTATCAAAACATTGATAATAATAATAATAATAGCTTTTAGTTACTATTGATGATTTGGTATTACGGATCGCTGCGATTTCTATCGGCTTCTATCGCTAGTTACAATGTGAAGTTGGTGTCAAACTATAACTCGCCCAATTTATAAAGTACGATTGTGGTAGGAACCGTGTTTAGCGTACTAAGCATTTAAATACATCGTATATCGTATAAGATTGATTGAAATAATGCCTATTGCTAATCGAAATTGATAGACATTGATGCCGATTGCTAATCGAAACTAATAGACATTGATTGTATCAAGAGTGCCATAATCGCCCTACTGATTGTCCTTCGAGTATGTTATGTACGTAGGTACATAAGAATTATATTTGATTTATTTAATTATATAAGTCTAGTTTTAGGAACATTTTGTATGTATTAAATAACGTTCTACAAAATTGATATTTTTTATTTTATAGTTACCTACATTTAGATGTGTATGCAATGTATAGCTACTTATTTCTTGAGGCTAGATTTTGGTCTCCTTTTAATTATAGTATTGTTTCTAACAATATTTTAAATGTTCACAATATTATGTTGCCTGAAAGGTATGACATTTCTAGTTATTACTTTATAGTGGATTTATTATAAGGTTAGATTACAGTGAAATAGTTATGCCTAAAAATGTATTATGTATGTCAACTCTTAATCTATGAAGGCCTGTCCAATAGAGTAATTGGCTACCTGTTCGTAATAATATGCTAAAGTAGGTATTTACTTCCTTAATTTTTAGTAGATCGTCTATGGCCCTAATTCTGTAATTTCACCAGACTAGATAAAATTTCCTAAAACACGAACGACCTTATTTTGCTTAGACCAAAGTCCAAATTAGAGTAGGTACTGACTTTTAAATGTCAGTACTAAAATAAGTTAAAATTCTCATTTGATCAAATAGATTTGATTTTCCTAGAATTTTTCGCGATTTTAATCAACATCGCTATAAATTACTAAAACACGTCGATTACACGTAAATTTTGTAAACTGATGAAGTGTTACTCTAATGAAGACTTTGGCTTATGCAAAATAAGGTCTAGATGAATTTTGTAATGTTAGTCTGGCGAAACTATAGTCAGGACCAATATATACGTATTTTTGTTTTTATATTTCAGCAGTTACGTAAAGGTAAAAGACGTTTCCAAAGTTAGTGAAAGGTTTTATTTACAGACATATAATTTAATAATATATTATATTTGGATGTGCCTCTGACTACCCTTGAGACATCATCAAAGAACTAAGTAATTAGATATCTGTGTATACCGAGCCCGCTGATTGCAGATGTGAGCATGTTTTTTTATACATATATAAAAAACGTGTGCGTCTCGGGACGCCAGACAGAAGTAACTTTAAATAGCTTTAACTAATCTAACTAGCGCTGTGGGTTAGAGTGAGAGAGGAGGAGCCTGCCTACCGCTGCCGTATACGTGAGAGAAAGGTAAGCCAGACAGACTGGCACCGTAACGCCTTACGTAACGAAGCAGTTAACCCTCCCATAAGAAGTTATCACTTCCATATACCTAATCGTATTGCAAGTGTTTATTATGTATCGCTTTATATATTATATTGGCATTTATTATTTTGACACATTCCAAAAGATTGTGAAATTTACGATAATTTGTTATTAATGCACAGAAATATTTTGTGAAATTTAGCATTCTACAATTTGTTATTATTGACTTTGTGCCATTCACTCACTTGTGATGTTTCGGAGCTTAGTTTTGTTTTAATAATTTATGTGGTTATGTATATTATGTATTTCATTCAAAACCTTTATATTTGCTACAATAAAAAATTGTAATCCATATTTTTTTTTTCATTCAGTACTAACATTTACTCAGTAGAAGCAGCAAACTTTATCTTATGCCACTTAGTATTTAAAAACAACTCAAACCATCCCCACGTTATCCTTCAGAGTTGTTCGAGGAAAGTGGCGATAATGTCGTCTCATGCCCGGATTCTTTAATTAAAAGCAAAAAATTCCTAAAATACGAACGACCTTAATTTACTAGCACTAAAGTCCAATTTAGAGTAAGTAATAGTTGATTACAGCTGAAAATGCAGGCAAAATCAATTTAATATAGGAATTAAATTACAATTTTAACTTACTTTAGTACCTAATAAAACCTAATTGGTGGCAATTCGGTTGGTTCTTAGGGTTCAATATCATTTAGTGTTACTCTAATTGGAACTTTGTGCAAACACTAGAAGGTCGTTCGTATACTATATACTATATTCGTAATAATATACGTATAAGTATATTATTACGAAAAGTGGCGTGCTATGGGAGAGGCCTATGTCCAGCAGTGGACTGACACGGGCTGATGATGATATTTTTACGAATTAAATAAAACATATTTTTCATTGAAAGTTTGGTTAGTTTGGCAAAACTACAGAATCGGGGTCAAATTTGCGATTTTGAGATTATAATATAGGGATTCTTAAATTTAATAATCCCATAAATTTCGATATTTTTAACCAACTTCAAAAACAGGAGGAGGTTCTCAATTCGGTTGTATTTTTTTATGTTTGTTACCTCATACCTCCGTAATTTATGAACCGATCTGAAAAATTCTTCAATATTCATTCAATGAAGTCCGTTTTCTTTATTTAATTAAAACGTAGTTATAAATTTTATGAAGTATAATAAAATAGCACTTACAAATTAATCCATTCATTTTTTTTACTTCATATTTGATACAGTAATATTAGCAGAATCTTTGCGAATACTAAGCACAAGTGTAGACAACTGATTTATAAGTGTATTATGTGTCAATGTGATTTGTAGGACAATCAATTGACAGATGCCAGAAGGAAAGAAGAAAATTATTTCTATAGGGATTCTGGCAGTAAAGGCGCTGCGCAAACGAAGACTCTTTTTGTTGCCGACACGGCACACAATCACAGGGAACCGTAGTTGCTGTGTCCTGTAGCGGTGATCGGACAGTCGCCAGTTGCTACTACTGGCCACTGGTACATTTCGTTGCTTGTACAATTACAATTCTATTCTGCATTTTAGTACAAATTATAAGAAAATTTGTTAATGTTGCTTTTGTCTACAATTGACGACTTTTAGTTTCCAGTTACCGATACCAAATATTTTTTGAATGTCAATGTGTATGGGTTAAGTGGGACCAACTGGACACAAAAAATGTTTACGTATGCGTGGATGGATGATGTCATATTTGTTCTATAGAAATCAAATATTCATCGGTATCTTGTATCTGACACAAGTGTCCACGTTTGCGCGCTGCCTTAGCTAGCTTGAAACACAGCTCAAATAACTAACAGGCTAGGCACAATAATAATTAATATTGATGGACAATTGACTCAGCAACACCTAGTCCCGTAAGGAAACCAGCTAACTGAAAAAATACTTTGTAAATACATAATCTATGACTGTTGAATAATGATTTATCTGATTTCAAGGTAATATTATCTTAGATAAGAGATCATTAAGGAATAATTAAGTTTGTCATGCAAATACTCGTTAAATAAAAAACATTTTATAACTGATTATTTATTTACAAATAAACATTAACTCACTCGCTCAACATAAATTATCTAAAATCTACCTTCTACCCCAGAAAATTGCAACAGTTTAAAGAAAACTATAAGTGGGCAGAATATTAAATTACTTTAACCTCTTGAACAGGTCCTTGGTTACGCATTTATCCAAGACATGGAGGTAGTCAATGAGTTCCTCCTCACAAGTCTCGGTGGTGTTAGAACGGGAGTTGACTCGGTTGTTGCATTCCTGGTACTTAGACCAGTGGTTTTGTGCATCAGATTTTGTGGCACATTCCTCCTGTAATGTAATGATATAAAGTTTGAAAAAAACCAACCAAAATAGGAATATCAATCAAGAATTAAAAATGGTACTAGATACAGATGGTTATCTAATTCTATATACAAAACTAGTATTTATTCTAACTCTATTTTTTTCTACATTACAAAATAGTAATTATGATTGAGAGCAAAATAACGTAAATAAACAAAAATAACAGTTGTATAACCTTTAAATATTTCCATTATTGTCTTGTTTCAAACAACTCATATATCACACAAAGTCATAGATAGCTGGACTTCTCATGAGAATACAAGGAGACAAAAATGTCAGTGGACACCTAAATAAATTAAATCACTAAATTATGACTTTTATGACTAAAATAACAGTAGCTGTGAAAGTAGGAACAAGTTTTAGGTAAGTGAAGAAAAACCTAGTTCTGAAACTTAACCTCCTCCAATATTATCAGGGTTATGGAAACTGAATGGAAAAGAAAGAGTCATAATATGATAAAAATCCTTAGTAGACGTTCGGTGAAGCCTTACCCTTAGCTGGGTCTGAGGGTCGACCAGGTCTTCCTCAGCTTCTTCTTCAGCCTTGACCACGGGGAACAACACTTTTTCAGACATAGTGCCTAGAAACAAACAACCACTGGTAGTCAGAAACTTAATTAGGTGCGTGAAGAACTGGTTTTAAAGTCTCAAACTTAAGAAAACCCTCAATATTTCCCAAATTACCGAATTCGATGATGCAACGACCACAGAGCTACAGACAGCAAAGATTAATGATACCATACCAACTCAGAAAATTCTACAGAAATCATGGGGAGTTGGGTGGGGTGGGACGTAGTTTTTCCCTAAACATGTAAATAATTATTTTTATTTTATTTTATTTTAAATTACAATTACATTGTCTTAACAGTACGGACACCAAAACGACAACGGAATCACATAGCACATAAATACTGTGTAGCAGCATCTGAGAACTTCGCCAAACTAGAGCTAAATATATCAATATCATCAGATTCACATAGGCAATTAGCCTAAGCTTCAATGCAACTTGGTTACCACAGAAAGGAGAATAGGTTAGAAATATCAACCTCCGTCATAATAACATAATAAATATTTATTGGTGGACAATGCACATAACACGATTTATCCCATAACTAAGTACAGCTTGCCAGCAATCAGACGACTGGTAGAATACTTATATATTTTTAAATACATATTTATGATACTTCATAACAACCCGACAAAGGTCTAAAACCTAATATAGGTTTTAGTCATCACACAAATATTTGTCCTGGGAGCGAATCGAACCCTTAACCTACAGCGCAAAAAGCATCGTCACGAACTGCGCTGACAGGCCTGGCATGTAATGTAGTGTATACGCAGAAGCTTAGGCACACTATTGCATGTTTGTATATACTATTACACTTTTATATTATACCAGCTGGTGCTGGTGCAAAATTCATATTAAAATTATAGCAAGGAATCGTAATATTTTGGACAATTCACACAATATCTTTAAAAATTATAGCCTACTAGCTGACCCAGCAAACGTTGTTTTGCCATATAAATATCTAAAATATTAAAAAAAAAATTTAAAAGTATCCTATGTTACTTCTAATACCTCCAAGAATATGTGTACATAGTTTCATGATGATCGGTTAAGTAGTTTTCGTGAAACCTTAACAAACAAACATACATTCACATTTTTAATATTATATTAGGAATTAGGATGTGTTATTCTGATGTATAAGCTATATTATTGTAAAGTTTCATAAAAATCCTATCAGTAGTTTTTGCGTGAAAGACTAACAAACATACATACAAACTTTCGCGTTTATAATATTAGTATAGAATAGAATAGATTAAATTACAATTACATTGTCTTGACAGTAAGGGATACCAAAACGACAATGGAATCACAATATGAAAAAAGAATCGGGCTATAAGCTTCACAGGTCACACCATGAATTGTGTGTATGCTGTGCAAAGTGAGTAATAAACGTACGATACATACGAATAAATGTTATCAATAGTAACTAGTTATCTAGTTAGCTAAAAGATTTCCTAACATAAAAAAGTTGAATAACGTTTTTTAAACATGTTTTTCGATTAGGTAGGTACAACTTAGGCACATTAGCATTATTCGCTAAAATAGCACATTACATCTGAAGTAAGAAGATGGATAGTATTTAGAAGAACACTTTAGATAATTTATCATTATTACATAGTATAAAACAAAGTCGCTTCCCGCTGTCTGTCTGTCCCTAAGTATGCTTAGATCTTCAAAACTACGCAACGGATTTTGATGCGGGTTTTTTTAATAGATAGATTGATTCAAGAGGAAGGTTTATATGTATAATACATACATAATATAGTAGCGAACACTGATAATTTTAGAGGTTAGCGTATATGGGTTCAACGTATTAGAACTACTGAGCTACAGCAACGCGTGGCCGGGTCAATAAAAATAATACTTGAGAATTGACGACCTCTGTGGCGCAGTGGGCTAAGGCCCGGCTGAGACGCAGAAGGTTGCGGGTTCGATTCCCGCCGCGGGACAAATGTTTGTACGATCTGCAAGTATTTGCCTCGGGTCTGGGTGTTTCTATGTATAATATGTATGTATTTAAAAAAAAAGTATATATGTAGTATATCAGTCATTTGGTACCCATAACACAAGCTCTGCTTACTTTGGGGCCAGATGATGCTGCGTGAAATGTTCGGGATTATTTATTTATTATTTATTTATTAATTATGCGAACAGTATTAAAAAGGTCAACAATTATAAAAAACGTAAATTGTACCTCATTAGGTATGTGCAGGGCTAGCTGGCTCGGTGAAATTTCTAATGAATATCACCATAGCGTAATCGCCAGCTTATATATATTTTTAACAGTTATTTGTAAGAAGTTATCGGTAATCAACATTTTCATAGTTTTTCTTAAATATTCTTTTAAAGAAGATTAGGATTATATACCTACCAAGTAATATTTGCAAAATGGCATTTCAAGTTTTATATACAGTGCGATCGCACATAATATCGTGCTAATATGAGCATACGAGTACACTCTAAATTGTGGCACGCCTGTCTTACTCACTTGCTCACTATTCCAATAATATTTTCCTGTTATATGCTCGGTACATGCCGTAAAATTATTATACAATAAATAATTAAAGAAATCAAAATTACGTTTGCAAATGCAAATGAAAATGTACAAATGTTGTAGTTTTCATTTTATTAACTGGCATACTTTGCTGATCTGAAAGCCAAAACCCAAAAAAGGTTAGACAACCTAACGGCGTTGTAGATGCCCATGAAGTGTTGGATTTATTAAGTCTAATAGTTTAACAGCTGTCAAATCAAATCTCGGTACTTCATTATAAACATTTTGAGTAAAGTCAACAGAACGCTTTATTTTAATAATGTTATTTTAAAATTAAATAATAAATATGTATCGTACATAATGTAAATAAACAAAGTTAAATTATAATGCGTGTGTGTTAAACAGCGTTTCTTACAGCGTAAGTGACTTTATTTATGTAGAATTTCAGCTTTCAACTTGCTGTCACCATGGAGAGAGCTTGCTGTAGGAATTTATTTTATAATTCGATATTTCAGTGTTAATTTAGTGAAAGTCGTACACAAAATATGTTCGTAACAACATTAAATAGTATACTTACTCATACGAGATGAAATTTCATCATTTTCCGGATTGTCGAAGTTCTCCAAATTGTTAATTTATATCTCTTATTGTTATTCTATTATTTCAGGTTCGTTTTTGCTACAATTTGCTATAATACCATTCTTTGATTGCTGTTCTTTCAGGTTCTAGCAAAATCCTATAGCCTTGCTATACAAAATATTAAAGTAACATTGAAAATGCCAAAAAGTAGAGGTTATGTTGTAGAATACATTTTATATATTTTTCTTTGCAGAATGAATGGAGGAATGGAGCTTAAACCGCCAGGGCACATTGTGCTGCCTCAAAAGGCGAAAAACTACAAATTGCTTATGGACCCTTTTTTGATAAAAGGAGCAACTTCACTGAAAAGATATGATGGAGTAGTCCCCGGTGATACAGCATATCCTCCTGTGCAATGCAGGGATCCACGATCACAGCTGTCCAGGAAATGGAATAATAAGTCAGAACCAGCTGATCTGCGCATTCCTAGGTAATAACAATTAACCTGTTAACGAAAAACTAGACACATCTTCAAAACAAAATATATAATATTAATTTGAACCATTGCATTTAAAATTATAGAGTTGCTGTAGCATTAAATACTTCATGATTGTTTTTACATAAACAATTTCAATCATTGCGTAAGATACCCCTAGGAGTAATAGGATTTCTAACATTGAGCTAAATGCAAACATTGCATTGATTTCATACTACACCTTATATTATCCAGTCCATATAATCGCCAATATTCAGTTTGTTGTTTAAGAAAGTTGAATGACCAAAATTTTATATAATTGTTATAATATCATTAAAATCTTGCATCTAATCAAGGATTTTCTCTTTGTTTTTATTATATTTTTCTAAACAGTAGTGCCAACATAACATTGATTTGACATATACTTCCTATGGCGGGAGATTTGAAATTGTGTGTCTTTCAGGTTCAAAATTGATGACAAATATGTGGGAACCCCTCCACAGCTGGAAATAACTATTGGGAACTTGAATGATAATATTGATAAAGCATTTTTGGCTGATATGATGAATAAAATTGGTCCCTTTGATGAATTAACTATCTACTACCACCCACAAACAAACAGGCACTTAGGATTTTCTAGAATATTGTTTCAAGAGGTGAAATCTGCTAAACTGTGCATAGAAAAATACAATGGAAAGTCTGTTATGGGCAAAGTAAGTTGGTTTGTTTTTTTTTAAATTACTAATTGGTTTGAAAATTGAGAGTAAATCAAAAGAAGCAATAATGTTAGGATCAAATAGCCTGTCAAATACTATTGCCTTTGCTTACATACCTGGTAAACAGGATCAACTTTATATTGGTATGTAATGTGTGGTACCCTCTCAAAATTCATAAGGGTTTGATATATATATATCTACCATACCAAATGTATGTGCGTTTTGCCACCACCACCAACCAACACCAAATAAACACCCTAGAACCAAAACGTTTGAACAGTGTGTTATCAGTTAGATTTTGCTTTGTGCAAAAAAAATTATATGTAATACCAGCTATTATACAAAGTGTGGGCATGTTCCAAATATCATATATGGACATACATACTTAAAGATATAATTTGAGTATGTATGTCCATTTATAATATTTGGATTCTGCATGGCGATTATGATACAAGATACAATCAATGTCTATCAGTTGGTCATTTTGATTAGCAATAGGCATTATTTAATTGATTGGTGTTATGTAAATTTGGTTTCTATCCCAGTTTCTATTCATATGATAGCATGTCTTGCAATCAAAATCTATAAAACCAATTCGTCAATAGTAATTGAAAGCTGAAAGTATCAATGTTTTTATAGTATCAGAATTACATAATCGCCCAGCTGAACAGATTTTCAGTCATAAGCATATTACATTTTCTATTCATTTGCCATACTAATGGGTAATATGTTACCCATAATGTTGTCTACCAACCTTTCAGCAGTCATGTGACACAGGCTAATGTCATTTCCATACAATATGATCCTTCTGCCAATAGAATGATGATACCATAGAATCTTATCTGGACCTCCAGGCGATGTAATTTTTTTTCTATTTTAGGTGCTGGATGTGTTCCATGACTCTTTTAGCATGAAATGCCAGGAAATGTATGAAAGCAAGACGGGTGACAAGAAATCTGGATTATTCCCTTTGCACCCGAAACCCGCACTCGAGAATGAAATTGTGAAGCCTCCTAAAGTTGAACCACCTATTATTAAAAAGCCTGAAGAAATCAAGTTGTCTGATAAGGTATGCTGTTGATAATAAAAGTTGTAACCAGCTTTTTTAGTATATACTAGGTACTTTGTTGAATTAGGTCCAGTAGACAATTATGATGGTTTTTCACTCTTAAAATTTGGTTATTTAATCTACATTTTGAAAACTCTAACGAAACTTGAGGAACAGAGCATTTTTTTTGTTATCGAGAGTTTCCGTTATGTAGAGAGATACGATAATAGGAGAGGTGGCTACTGTGTTACTAACTGGAGCCAACATTCGTATAGTATAGACAATACAATACGGGGCAGCCATCAACGTCAGGTGTTTTCTTTTCTTAAAAAAATAGTCAAAGCCTTTTGTAAACAGTAATGCTAATAATTATTATTATAATGTCTAAATATTTTTATATGTATGAACGTATTTTTGATAATAGACCATGGCTGTTGTGCTGTATAGAGTGGTAAATAATGTATTGGTGTTAAGGTAAACCAACCAAATTGAACTATTAAAATTTATACCTATGTTATGAAAAGTTTTACGTTATATCGAAAGGCGTTTTAGTTTACATTTTATTTTTTTGTTGATGAAGGCACCAAACCTTTTGGGATCTTAGTGATTGTATCAAATAAAAATAAAACAAAAATAAAAAATGTATTCAATAATTCAATAAAATACAATAAATAAATAGTAGTTTTTCTTGTGAGTAAATATTTTTTTCTAAATTTGGGAATATGTATTAAAATGTATCTAAAATCAAGTTAACGTATATTTTCTAAAAGCATATTTTTAATAGTTCTGTGCCAAGTTGTTTGTTGTACGTCTGCGTGTTTTAAAATTATAATCATTTCTTATGTATGTATTTAAATATATTTAAGTATTCTATCAGCCATCTGGTCATCATAATACAAAGCTTTGTTTGGGGATAGATATATTTAATTTATTTCAATATTTATATTTATGTACATCTAATATAGAAAACAGTTTTAAGTTTGAGTATAGTACGAACTTTGTATATTTTATTTGATTCTGTTTCAAAGACAAACTCTAATATAAGTAAATTGATTACATTTTCAGGAACAACCATATACTGCCCGGTATAAAGACGGCGAGCACAGTGATAGTAACAACAGATGGTCGGATGAAGAGAGAGAGCACAGACACAGGCATCGAAGCAGAAGCGAGCGAGAGCGAGACAAGGATAGAGACAGAGAGAGAGAGAGAGACGGCAGGTAACAATACAGTGTTGTTTTTAATAATGGCTTCAAATAGAGATAGTATAATCAACGGTTTTGAAAACAGTGATGGATGTAGTGGCTATCTCATGGTCACAGAATTTGCTGTGTCGTTTGAATGGGTGTATCCCACTATTTCCATTAAGTATTTCTATTGATAGAAATACTGGGGCTGATTCTCCCACTATTTCCATTGCTGGCGGCGGCGTCAAAAAAACATTGCATCACTTCTTATGCTTGCACATTTACAGTTACAGTTGACCGCTCAAAGAAAAATACAATTTTCACCTGTCTAGTCAACCGAACCATGGAAAATAATTACTATATTCTTCTGGCGCTTCGGCGGCCACTACCGCGAAAATAGCGAAACCGCGAAACGCTCGCATTGAAAATAATGGAAATAATGGATTATAGTTTGGAAAAAACGCTAGTCCCACTTTTTCTATTTTGTATTTCCATGGAAATAGTGGGATACATCCGTTTGAATATGGTATTGTTAATGAATAATGATAGCCACAGATTTTAATACTATACTTCGCTAATTATGTGATTACGAGATGACTTGGTGGACAATGCACACAACATCATCTGGCCTCAATTTAAGCATAGCTTGTATTATGGTGACCAGGAGGTCTGATAGAATACTTATATTTTTTTAAATACATACTTTTGATACCAGAAACAGAACAAAGAAGTGTATGAAGAGTGTCATTACATTTGTGTATGAACATAAGTGTTGTTTTTGTGTCTGCGTGTTATATAAGTATTCTATCAGACATCTGGTCACCATAATACAAGCTAAGCTTAGTTTAGAACTAAAAAAACTAACCAAAACATCTTATTATTTATATGTCGCAGTAGCTCATCAATTATTCATTATTTTTGCAAAGCATAAAGCCGTTTTGAATTTGTGATACATCTTAAACGGCCTTATGCTTGTTCTATGTATTTCTATTGAACGATGTACCTTATTCATAAATAACTAACCAACTTTTATTATCATGCAAGCTGCAAAAAAAAACATAAAAGGAAATGCAGACGAAAGTAAGTGTCACTCTCCTACATATTGAATGGTGTTTAAAGTACTGTCTTCCCTTGTTATTCTTATATGAATGAATAAAGATTGAAACAGATTTTAACGCTACATTAGCAAAGCATTCGCTAATATATTCATTAATAATAACACATTTTTCTATTAACCCTCAACACTAACAAAAACACAGATCCTCACGTTAAACTTATAACATCCCTTGTGTTTAATGTTTGTATGTGTGTCTCTATGGCATCATATATCTTCCAAACGGTTAACTGGAAAGGTGACTTGATCGAGAGCTATGATTCAAAATCTGTTCAGCCATTTGAAGAGGATGAAGACAGCTGATGAAGAGATGTGTGCGACTTTCACAGGTCTGATCGATTCGAAATTTGGTGTCCTGTTACTTCAATGATAATCCAAAAACATGGTCATCTTAACCTGATTCTGCAGCATCACCTGGAACCTGCAAGGTACACAACTCCTCACCAACTTACAGCAGAGATATCGATTTTGAGCTCATTGAAATGATCTCAATTAATAGGTTATAGATAGACGTTTCTTTAGTGTCAGTGGTTTTTGAAATTAATAATTTTTAATTGTAATTCTAAGACACAGAGACAGAGAGCGATATTCGCGTACGACGAGCGAGACCAGTGAAGAGACGCGAGCTTTGACGGCGCCTGCATCTTTCGCGACGTCACATCCGCCGGAAATTCCGTATACACCAGCCGGACCAGTGCCGTATGACCCCTACTATCAACCGGGGTATGTCAAGTTTATTATCACATGTTATCCATACTACAGAATAATTATTAATTTGTACAGATAGTACAGAAGTATAACTCTTGCTGCGACGCAACAAAGTGCAATTCAGCTCGCACAAGCGTTTAGTGCCTAACATTATTTTTCAACATACTTGCTCATAAAGTGGCTCTATGGTCACCGCAATTAGGTCATCTGGTCACCATAATTCAGGCTATGCTTAGTTTGGGGCTAGATGGTGTTGTGTGCATTGTCCACCAATATTTATCTCGTTTATTTATATTACAGTTATGGGTACGGTTATACCCCTGGCACAACCCCGGGCAGCAGTAGTGGGATGTGGTGGGGAGACTGGAGACATCCCCACCACTCTTCGCATCATTCACATGTACGTTACATTTAGTACTTTATCAACTGAATACGGTATATATAAACTCATAAAAATGTGGCATCGTTTGAATGATTGAATGTTAACTACAGATAGAAAAAAAGAGTCAATACTGAGCGAGTTAAACTAAAATATTCGGTGAAATACATTACGCGATTAGATTAGATTAGATTATTAATAGATTACTACCCTCACTTGGTCTCAACCAAGTGAGGGCAGTTTTGAAAAACTGCCTTTGCTATTCGGCCGCAACTCTCTAAGCGTCCAGTCAGCCTGCGACCACGGTTATTGCAACGTAACTAAAACGTCTGTAAGAAATGAAAAGTAATACGCGATAATACCCGTTAACTACCAGAACAATATGAATTCTAATCGCAGTAAGTATAAAAATAAACTATTATGAATATATAATTGTATACGGTCTTCGTTTTTTATCGTTTTCTAAACATCCGTGAGTTGTACTATACATTTTGATGAACACGGGTTTTACTCACATATTATTAACGTATGACCCTGATGGAGATTCTCTAGATGAATCGTAACAGTGTCGGTGCCTTCATCGATAGAATAATATATTCGTAAAATCCGTTTTTATCAAGAAGTGACATTAGTTATTTCAAACCATTGAACGGATTAAAGTGCATTTCAGTGGCTTTACATCTACTGTAATAAAATATTGATCATCCAAATGACGCTATATTTATGTGAGTTGAGCTGTAATTTAAAATGCTATTTTAAATATTCATTTTTCATTGTTATTAAACTTTGTTACGATTTTGCACTTTGGGTGTGGTTTTTCATACTAACAGGGATTCATTCATTGAAGTCAAGTCATTCATTCATTCCAATCATAAAGTCATTCATTCATTCATTTCCAATCATGAAGACAGTGCGTTTACATGTTCGCACTATGACGCTGAAACTATTATAGGGCCAGTTTTTTTTAACCTTACTGTAAGAGTAATTGTTTAGAAGAGTTTTAAACTGGCTATTACAGTTATGATAAAATGATTATTTGAAAAAAAAACATTATATCTGCATTTACTGAATAACAGTTCAATTAAATACTTAATTGATTTATTGACAGAAATGTACATTAATATAAATACATGTGAAACAGTTGAGCAATCTAATGATCGTTTAAATCGATCTATATATAGCTCAACTGATCTAATTCACTGCCAGGCTGCGTTCCCAAAATATATATTATAGGTACATTTTATTCGCTCAGTCAGGTTAAAAAAAAACCCGTATCATTAATTTGTTTGGTCTTATGTTGCCAACCCCTAAAGTACTCCTACACTAGTAAAGGATAAAATAACTTATACAAGTCTCATGTGTTCCTTTTTCGCTGTATCATTTGTATTGTAAATAATCTCTAATTCATAATTTTGTTTGTCACTCATAATACATAACCTATTAGAAATACGAGGAGTCAAGTCGTCCGTCCGACCGACAATCAGACAGGCACGAGAGACATAGCGCTGTCTCCACCACTGCGCCTAAGAAAGAGGAGATCAGAAAGGAACCCTCGCCTGAAGTTATCGAAAAGGAGAAGGAAAAGGTCTGATGTACACTTGTACACTTGTACGCTTGTAGGAATGGTATTAAAATTGTAGATGGCGCTAATCGTGATTTGGGAGTATTTAGCATGAATTGAAATATCTTCGCATGTCTCTTGCTCATGAGCTAGGAAGAGAAGTATATATTTAATAAAGACATATAACTTGGCAGTTTTATATACATAATATCCTTTTTGTACTTGTAATCGATTTATTGAAGCGTTTAAAATTTGTCGGAATATTCGATTTGTAAAAAATAAAACATTATTTACAGATATATGTACAAAAACTGCTGTGCTATTCTATGAGCGTTAAAAACTATCTTAAGATAGTTCAACTTATCTAGATCGTTTGTAACCGTTGCATTTTTATAAGTGGCGTTGTAAATTATTGTATTAGACGGCTTATCAAGATAAGTTGCACTGCACGCTCTCACTGTTTGTTTTAATCATCTCACATTTACGTGTTTTTAACATCAATAAAGCTATTATATACACCTAAGGTGTAAGCCAGGCAGAAGAGATGAGATAAGTAAGACAAAGAGGCAAGACGCCCTTTTAAAGAACTTTCATATATAATGTATAAGCGTCGCGTAGCAAAACATACTGAGTCCCGTGCTCCGTCTCTTCTAAGTAGTTTAAAAAACATTGTTTTATATCACATTTCTTCTGTTTGACTTGCGCTTAATATTTTAAAGTAGCCGGTAAGTTTATTTATTATTATTATTTACTAAGTATTTTTTGAGAAACTGCATCACTACTATACATTGCAAACCTCAGTACGATTATTAATTGTAATTTTGATCGTTGTGTAACACAGGAACCGCCGCCTGAGGTGAAGGTTGTTGAACCTGAGCCCCAACCCCCAGAGGAAGTGGACGAGACCAATGACCCCGAGGCCAAGCCACCACCGCCAACTGATGACCCTAAAAATTTTGATCTCGATACTAGGTACTACATTGTAATAAGATACAATAAATAATGCCGGACATTTCACACAGCATCATCTGGCCCTAAAGTAAGCAGAGCTTGTTTTATGGGTACCACATGATTGATATACTACTTATATACTACTATACTACGTTTTTTTGTAATGAAATTAAATATGCTCACAACTCAGTTCCCCAGATCACTGAAAATGTACATAAATATATATTATACAGTGTCTATAGGTTTTAGGGATTCTACACTCCAATAGGAAACTGCTTGTACAAATAATACACTAAAAAATGTATAAATTCAAATTAAACCCCTGACCCCTGGAAAAATACGGCTATAACCTTTTAAGTCAGTTACCATTGGTGGAAAATACGGCTATAACCTTTCAAGTCAGTTACCATTGGTGGAAAATACGGCTATAACCTTTCAAGTCAGTTACCATTGGTGGAAAATCCACACAACACCATCTAGCTCCAAACTAAGCATAGCTTGTATTATGATGACCAGATGACTGATATAATACCTATATATTTTTAAATACATATGATACTTTATAACACCCAGAAACCAATAATCGTCTCAGTGACTAGGTGTATTTTTCTGTCAGGGTGTCAGGTCTTTTTTAAATTTACATTTGTACTTGGATGTTTTGATGTACATAGATACACACAAGTGTATTATCCAAATAAATAAATAATGCCGGACATTTCACACGGCATCATCTGGCCCCAAAGTATGCAGAGTTTGTGTTAAGCGTACCACATGACTGATATACTACTTACATACTTATTTTATGTAAACACATAGATTTTTTACATAGAAACACCCAGACCCGAGACAAATACTTGCAGATCATACAATACTCCTTCTGGATCTCGGCCGTAGGTATAGGATATAGGTTTTGTAATATACTCATGTGCTTGTTTACATTATGTAGATAAATATTAGAATTTATGCAAATATACTCACTAGTAATTAAAGTAACTTTATTTATTTACTCAGAAACTAGTTAATTAATAATTATGTTTTAAAAACTAAAAAGAAAACCAACTTCATGTTTATAAAAAATATCATCGAATTTTTAGGGTTATTGTTGATTTTCAAAAATCGCTCCATAGATTTCGATAAAATTTGAATCTCATCCTGGAAGTTACGCCCTTTGAAACAAAAAAATAAATTTTCCAAATCGGTTCAGGCGTCTTTTAGTAATCGGTGAATATACATTAAAAAAAAAGTTTCCAATGAATTGAGAACTTCTTCCTTTTTTGAATTTGGTTGATAAATGTTGATAACAGGAAGTATTGAAATGTTATAGAATAGCATTGCTGCTGAAAGGCGGGACGGGGGCCGGGGGCATGGCGCCTCCGTTCCTCGCGTTCGGCTCGTCTCCCGGCGACGACGACGACAAGCTGCCCGCTAAAATACCCGATCTGGACGCACAGGGACCGCCTAGTGATGATGAAGGTATATTACATTGCTCGGAACTTCAAAAAAACTAAAACTGCCTAAAATTGTAAAGCTTAAAAATAGTCTTGTGAAGAACGCGTGTTATTTCATTACGATAGAGCATAAGCTCTGATTAAGGGAGGACAAACAGACGAACATACCGAAACTATAAGGATTCCTTGTGGACTTCGGAACCCTAAAAAGGATGTCTCTATTTTTAACAGTGATTTACTATGGACAGAAGTTGAGAGACGTTTCTAAGTAGGAAGGGCAATGTTAAGCTTACCTAGTTACCTTGAAATTTAATATATTTTCCAATCATACAAGCGCTAGTACTAAGACGAGATTCTTGCCAATTTATCTCAAACTTAGGATAGGAGGAATTGGCACTTAAATTCACCTTGTGATTGTATTATGCATTTTACGCTTGTTTATCGGTAGTTTCGGGTAGTGAAGACCTGGAGAGTGTGATGTCGGTGGCAACTCGGAAGGACTTTGATCCAGAGCCGCTGTCGCAAACGCCGTCGCCCTATCTGTCGAGAGAGTGCTATCTCGAATGTATTAAGATCACCATTGAAAAGGTTCGTTTTAAACGTAGATACTAAATAACTGAGATTTTAACCACTTCGTCACAGGCGGGAATTAAAAATAAATCTCAGGACTGTAGTCACTTGTCTTGGTAGACGCTTCAGATGTGCATTGCGATTATGGAACTCTTGATACGATCAATGTCTATCAGTTTCGAGTAGCAATAAACATTATATATGGATTGGTAATACGTATGTTCGGTTTCTATCTCAGTTTTGTTCCGATGTTGAACAGCAAACTTCCTTAATACCAATTCATCAATAGTAACTGAAAGCTGTTACTATTAATGTTTTGATAGTAAATAACTGTCAGTGTTTTGATATTATATGACTATCAATGTTTTGATATTATATTACTATCAATGTTTTGATATTATATGACTATCAAATCATCATTAACCACAGCCCAAAGGCAGATGATACAAAAGCCGTGTGGCCAGTTAAATATAGTAGTTTGCATTGTTTCCAGCGAGTGAAAGAGATAGAAAGAGAAGAGCATCGTAAACGTTTGATGGCGCTAGACAAGATCGGCAGCGATATATCCTCATCAGAAGACGAGCTGTTAACGGGAGAGGAACCGCGGAAATCTCCGGCTGCGCCTGTCCAAGATGACAACTTGGATGATGATCAGGTATATAACCTCTTTCTTTAAAGAAAATGAGGTTATGGTCCTATTTTTTTTTATTATAGATAAACCTATGTTTGTCCACGATATCGTGTGATGGTAAGCGACGATGCGGCTGACGATGATGGTGCACGCAAGTCTAGAAGACACCTCTTTACTCTTGACTTGAAGAGATTGTGGTTTTCAGGAAAGACAGACGGTAAAAGTATTTCAATCCTTGGCTGTACGCATTATAAATGTGGAAGCAAAGCGATTTGTTCGCAAGGGTGGTAAACTGACAAGTTTTCTCGATCTTGTGATCAACTTTCCGTTGGCGTCCACGCTTGCGTATATATCAAATTTCATGGATTATGACACTAGCTTGTGGTATGTCACGTGACTGAAGCGTGGTTTCCGCTGTCATTTTCGTACAATTTGATCTCTCTGCAAATGCGTTATCGTTAAGTATAGTCCGACAAGAAAGAGTAGAAATTAATTATTAAGGAACTAAAATTTACTATAAACTGGCAACTCTTTATGAAAGGCCAGTGTGGCCGCTGTAGTGAATTTGTCGCCAGATTCAACTTTTCTTTGCAAAATTATATTATGCACGTATTTTTTTTGATAAAGTATCGTCATGCTTTGATACATACCAACTTTTGCTTATATATAAAAATCATGCTTAATTAAAAGAATCAAGCATTCAAAAGGTTTTGTTGACATAATAATATACATATTGCAACCACCTAATGATAAAAAATTATATTGGTATTTATATAGGTAGGTATGATGTGATTTATGTATGTAGATTTATTTTCATTACAATAAAATATAAAGAATAAAAAAACAGACGTAAAAATAATATCTTGAAATCTTATATAAATTTGTGTTGGACTAACCAGAAGAATTTTCCGCTAGTGGAAACACTGCACTGTTTTATAGTGCAATCCTTTATTTTTGATACGTTACTTATCTGGAAGCGATGCTGTGAACATGTGAAAAAATCGTAAAATAATATTATGAGCGAGGTCGAACCATGTACCAAAACATTGAGCAGCTGGTAATAACAACACGGTGATGAAAGCTCTAGTGAGGAATCTGAGAGTGAAAATGAAAATGATGGTATGGCAGAAACATCTAATTATGTTCTACCACAACATTCTGAAGAAGAATCGATGTCGGGTATCTTTCAGTCATTACAGTAATTTATGTATGATTAAGTATTCTATTAGTATTCAACAAAATTGACTATTATTGTGTTTTTCCCCTCTGAGTATACAAAATATTCTCGCTTTCTTTCTAGGTAGGTACCAAGAAACATAGTGGGTTTGATTATTATTCAGGACAAACCTTTATGTGATGAGCATAAATGTTTGGTGTAAAATTAGATAAAATAAGAACTGCAATATGTTATATGTATATTAAAAAATATCAAATATAAAAACGTTCTGTCGCAGTATATGGTGATACCATGTATACAATAGTGGCGCCCTCATTTATTTTCTACTCTTTCTTGTCGGACTGTACGAGTATAACTTAGCTTGAGGTATTTGTCTCCTTAGGCGGGCCGCACACCAGACATACACTTGTATTGCGATAAATGTGGCGCCACATTTAAAACGCGACACATTTAAAGCCCCATATATCTGTAGGCAAGCACGCACACCAGGGACACATTTGTAGCGGGTGCAGTTTGTAGCGAGATGTTTGCCGTGCTATACGAATTCAAGATCGAACCCGATCGTTTTTGTGGCGCGCTGGTTTGCAAAAATGAAAGACAATATTGAATTTTAAATTGAGTTGAAAAAGCCAGAGAAAATTTATTGCAGAGTTTTTAAAAAACCATATAATTGTTTTGAGACATTCGAGGACACTAATGAAACGTTTCTTCGTGGAACCTTAACTCTTAAATTGTGAAATTAACGTAAATTGTAGTAGCTATCTTGAATAAACGGGTGAACCCAATAACGTCATATTTTTATTAATTGCCACAAGAAATCCGTGTCGTCAGATGATGATGTCGACATTTTCGAGTATACGCTACAACTGTGCGTCCGATGTGCGTGTACGCGACCGATAATACTCCGAGCAAAAATTTAGTCTGCATATTGTGGGGATCGCAACATTAACGATGTTGCGTGCATGTAGCGTGTTACTTCGGTGCCCGGAACACCTAATAACTTTAACAGTCTATCAAAAAATTAACAGACTAGAATAAGTAACGACTATTGTGAAATTAGGTCTAAAAATCGTTAAGTATCAATATGTAAAGTGTGTGTTTTGAATATAGATGTCGTTGTCATCGCTCTCGTCGACGGAAGCTAAGATAGAGGAGCAAGTGCCGGCGGAAGCGTTTTTCTACCCGCCCGCTTCCGCGCCCGTCTCCGCTCCTGCACCAACCTCACACCCGCATTACTACCAGCACATGTGGCCTCCTACTGGTAAATCCTACTATCCTACTGATATTATAAATCTCATAAATCTGAATCAGTTAAATAATCGCAAATTATGTATAGCAAATTCCTAGTGGCGCCATCTAGTGTGGATGAAAATTATGTTTTTTTTGTTTGTGGCTCAGTCACGCCTTAACGGCTAAACGGAATTGGATTATACTTTGTATAGATGAAGGATCTATCCTATAATACACACACACACACACACATACACACTAGCTAAAGAGTTGTTTAAATCTGTGGCCATCTCTATTCATTGGTACTAGAATGACAAGGACAGAGCATACTTAAACGCCACGCTAATAGAGATAGTTTGTACCCTGGAATAGCATATATGCTACTTTTTATGTAGGTACCACTCGAATGCTTTACATTTGGCTTCCAGAAAAGCTATGGTTAAAAAAGTTATTAGGTTCTTTTCGAAATTGCATTTTTGTATGGACTTATCTGAAATAAACAAATTATTATTATTATTATTGGGCTGTGTATTGATTGTAAAGTAATGATTTATATTTTAAAAAATACGATTGAGATAAATAAAAAAAAAACGATCTGCTAAGGGCGTGACACCTCATAACTGAATTACAGTTGCATTTAATTGTACAATTGTACATCTTGGTAAACGAATCTCGGTAAAATTTGGTAAGGAGATAAATGAAGGGTAAACATTTGTGTGATGAGCATTGGTGTTTGTTCTGGGTCTGGATGTTCTAATCTATGCTAATATTATTAACAGGAAACAATTGTTTGTAACATTGTTTGTAATCTATAAACTCAAAAACTACTAAATCAATTTCACTTTCAAAACTTTCCAGAATTGTATTATACATTTTGATAACACGGGTTTTACTCACGTATTATTATGTCGATGGAGGCGCCGACACTGTTTCGTCATAATACGTGAGTGTTTAAATTAATTAAACAGGTGTTTATGAAAATGTATAGGTACTTAACCGATTTTAAAATTTTTCACATATATGGAAAGCTTTATTATTCTGGAGTAACATGAGCTAAATTGTTGTTTATAAAGATACTAGCGACCCGACCCGGCTTCGCACGGGTGCAATGCTGATACTAAATATACTACAGAATGTCTAATGTGATTCGAAACCTCCAAAATTATCAGTGTTTCTCTACTATATTATGCATGTATTATACAAATAAACGTTCCTCTTGAATCACTCTATCTATTAAAAAAACCGCATCAAAATCCGTTGCGTAGTTTTAAAGATCTAAGCATAAATAGGGACAGACAGACATCGGGAAGCGACTTTGTTTTATACTATGTAGTGATTGTAATGTATAAAATAAATAAAAAGCGAAATAAAATTTGCGGGGACAGCTAGTATATCACAAGTACGTATTTAAAAATATATAAGTATTCTATCAGTCAGCTGTTCACCATACAAGAAATGCTAAGCATTCTTCTTTGGGGCTAGGTGGTGTTGTGTGCATTGTCCACCAATATTTACTTATTATTATAAACGTACCGCGCGTGTGAAGCCGCGGTCAGCAGCCTCTTCTTTTCCTTATCATGTCACTGGTAATTTTGAACCAGTGTGGCGATGGGACTAAAATGTTTACATATATCTTGGAACTTCTAGTATATAACATAGACTAATAGATTTAGGCGAAAGATAGATTTTTAATATTATTTATTTTAAATACCCAAGCCGGCAAACAAGCGAACGGCTCACACGTTGGTAAGTATACACCGTTAGATGTCCATAAGATTAAATTAACTAATTAATTCGACGTCCTCTGTGGCACAGTGGCCTAAGGCCCGGCTGAGACGCAAAAGGTTGCGGGTTCGAATCCCGCCGGACAAATGTTTGTATGATCTGCAAGTATTTGTCTCGGGTCTGGGGGTTTTTTGTATGATATGTATGTGTTTACAAAAAAGTAGTCTATCAGTCATTTGGTACCCATAACACAGGCTCTACTTACTTTGGGGCCAGATGATGTTGTGTGAAATGTCCGGTATTATTTATTTTATTTATCTTTTTTTATCGACATAAAAGTGACAAAGACAGACCATACTTAACTCCACATTAGTTATTTTTGTGATGAGACAAACCGTAAATATAAATAGATAAATGCTTTCAGCCTACCCCCCACCTGGTTACGGCGGACCGGAACTAGCGATGGCGTATCCTAGTGGTTTCTCGCAAGAGGGGTCGCAATTACTGCCCCATCACTACCTTTCGTACCCTCAGCATACCGCGCCCCAGGAGGTACGAAACTCAACCTTATTGCTTAGAGTTAGGGTATATTATAATGTTACCCACAGCAACGACAGACGTACGTGGGATATTAAACCTTGAGGCTTATGCCCTAAGCCTTGAAATGTAATGCTAGTTTTAATGTGATGTATCGAGCTGATTTCTCGCAAGCGAGGTCGCAATTTCTACCACATCACTACCTTTTGTACCCTGAGCAAACTGCGCCCCGGAAGGTATTAAACTCAAACTTATAGCTTAGAGTATAGGACATATTATAATGAAACACACAACACCGGTAAACGTACGTAAGAAACTAAACCTTATGGTTTAGATTTTAAGCTTTGGAATAGAGCATAATGCAGATATCAAGGATAACGCAAGCGGGGCTTCAATTACTAACTAGTCATTTTATTGTACCTTCAGCAAAAAGAAGATATACGAAACTCAACCGTATGGCTTTAATTTTAGGGTTTAATATTATGACGTTACACACACTAACGGCAGACCGTACGTGAGAAATTCAACCTTATGACTTAGGGCGTATGTTATAATGTTGGTTACACGATATCGGATTCGCCGTTATTACGTCTACACTTAGCTTGATCCCTCTTAAAACCGCTCTCCAAAAGATAGATGGGAAACTCAACATTGTTACCTAGTATTTAGAGTATAATGTTAGAGTAGAGTGTAATGTGTTGTATCCAATTCATTTCCATGCAAAGTCCTCTGTGATTATCTCATTACCACACTTTGTATCCTTAGTAAATAACGCCTCTGGAGTTGCGTGGGAAATTCAACTTTGAGGGTCAGAGCTTAAGGTTTATTTTGTTGGTTTAACAATTCCATCCTTCCTTCATCGCATGAGCTAACTCTGTGACTGGACTTGTGTAATAGTAAATATAAATGTGGAAAATTGAACTTTACCGTCAAACATTTAGAGTTGATTCTATACAATGATCACAGGAGCTGGACAACCCCTACTTCCCGACAATAAACAGCGTCATCGAGCGAGTAACGGCTGAACTAAAAATGATACTCAAGAAAGACTTCAATAAGAAGATGATTGAAAGCACCGCGTTCAAGAACTATGAAGTATGGTGGGACGAACAAAGTCGGAAGACTGTTAAACCTAAGGAGGACGCCAGCCAACCTTTGCAGGTATTTATATATTACTAGCCTCCGCCCGCGGTTTCGCACGTGTGGTACCTACATAAATAGTAGCCTATATACCCTTCCAGGTAACAGACTACATTATGTAATCTGTGACATTTGTAACAGTTCACCTGTTCATACAAACATTTAAACATCAACACCCACATCCAGATGGCGCCACAGGAAACGCTAGAACGTTCTATCGATGCGTTTTAGAATTTGCTACAAAGGTTTTGCTATTTTACCTAATTCATATCGTTCTGCTATCTGCTACAAATATAAAATTCAATTGCCGGACGTTAGTCTCGCAAAAATTCAAAAATGCTAGTAGCGACAGCAACAGCAACGTGACAGTAATATCTGCAAAAAATGTCACATATCGCCAAAAAACTATTATTACGGAAGCCAGCCGTTGCCTTTTGCTCACCTGTTGCTCACCTCAACGGGTGAACATCCACTAATAGAGGAGATGTTAGCGTACAAAATGTTTATTTAACAGCAGTGATCGCGCAATTTACGGTGATTTGTAGCGAACTACGTAAAAAGGAGGCTAGCTAAAATTTCGTAAAATACGAACGATCTTATTTTGCGCATTACAAAGTCCAGTTTTAAATGACAAATTTAAAATAATTATAATTATATTCTGTGTGCTATTCAGGAAAGGCTTACGTTTAATACTGAATGTTTTTCTTTTAAACTGAAATTAACTAAAACACGTCAGTTTAGTAAATTGATAATTGGTCATTTAAAAATGTATAACTCTAATTCAGACTTTAAGTGTAAACAAAATAAGATCGTTCGTATTTTACAATTTAGTTAGTCCAACGAAATAACAGAATCAAGATCATTATGAATTTTAGACTGTTTAAAATTTCCAACAGGATATTTCAAACAAGAAAGAAGAGACAGTGGACTCTATAAAGACAATAATGGAATCCCGCGATACTCCTCTTGAACTAGGCGGGTACGAGACAGGTATAGGCCTAGGCCTTCGGGCAGCCATTCCCAAGATGCCAAGCTTTAGGAAGAAAAGGAAGATTCCCTCGCCCGTTGTTATGGATGAGGATTCTTCTAGAAGGTTAAGCGACCAGGTAATAGTTTAGACCTTATTGCTATTATTTAAGATGCATATTCGTTAAGCTACTTTAGCTTAAGAGCAGCGTTTACGAGCATTGAAGAAATTGAAGACTCTGATCCGTTGTTATGGATGAAGACTCATCTCGAAGGCTCAGCGACCAGGTAAGACTGTATACCTATTGTCTATGGTTCATATTCGTTAAGTTACTCTAGCTAAAGGCTTTACTGGTATTCAAAGATGTCCGACACGGAAAGACTTCAAACCTTATTCCTATTTTGTAAGATGCATATTCGTAAAAGTTACATTTACATCTTGTATTCAAAGATGTTCGACCAAGCAAGACTTTAGATCTTTTTTCTATTGTATAAGATACATATCCGTAAAGCAATTCTATTCTATTCTATTAAGATTCGTTTAGGCCTGATATTCAAAGCCTAGATAAACGTATGAATCGTACGGTCGTTTTATTTGATGTAAATTCTTCTAGACGGCTAAGCGATCAGATAAAACATAACTTAAGACTTTATTACAGGTGTCGAAAGCACAAAGTAGTGTATATGTAAAAAATAAAATACAGATTTTATTGCCACTATTATGAAGTACGTATGAAGTTACATAAAGTATGAAGAAAGCTCAAGCAATAACTTAGACCTTATATCGTCGCCCTTAGGTGCAAAATAGCATAATTGAGTATCTAATTTGAAAACTCCTTGCTTTTTTTCTGCTTACTGTACTGCTATGTAAATGTACCTTCAGATATGCGACTGTATTCCTGTAGCATAAAGTATACAATGGCAAAGCTAGCCTCTGAAACTAGTTGTGTTTGCAGGAAGAAATGGTGCAGAATTCCGACGAAGAGAAAGAAGTGCCGACTAGTCCTAGGAACAGGACGACTGGCTCCTATCTGTCTAGGAGTAGACGTCGGCAGTCTAGTAGCTCGTCTAGGTATGTTTTGTTAGATAGTACAACGCCTGCTACTTCGTATATACTTAATCCTATCGTACTGATAGGAAATATGTAATATCAGACCAATCGAATATTATAAGTGTCAATGTGTGGATGTTTGTTATTTAAGCACGCAAAAATGCATTATAGATTTGCATCTGCATAAGCTTCTTGTTAAATATGTAGCAGTTCGTTATTTTATGCTATTTCTGTTGTTTCGCCGGACTACCAAAATTTTTCTAAAATATTGACGACCTTATTGCGCTAAAATTAAAGTTCAAATTAGAGTGCCCATTTTAAATCACAGTTCTAAAATAAGTTCAAATTATTTTTGGTTTTATGGCTATAATTTGTATTCCAATTAATTCCTTTATTGTAAATAATGTATAGAGGTGTTGATAAAAAGCCAATTTGCGTCTATTTCTATAAATAATAAATGTGTATTGTTATTTCAGATCATCCTCATCATCGTCATCGAGTCGTTCATCATCATCATCAGCGGAGTCTGAGAGGAAAGTGCCGGTCGCTCCGCGGATATACTCTGACTCAGACGACGAAGGCACGGAACTCGACGAATCTGAGGTAATAATAATATAAAGTTTATTTTCTCTCAGAAAATGGTGTACAACAGTTAATGCTACAATAATTGTAAGGACTTGTCCTATCACCTGTTTTACGAGAGACTGGTGACTGAGATAGGTTTTGTAATAAAACCTGTAGTACAGGTCACCAGAGCCCAGAGCACCAGAGATTATATTAGCATACCTACTATTACAAAATAATGAGGTAATCTAGTACTTTTTTTTATCGTGTAGTTATTGAGGCTCAGAAGAACTATGTATATATAATGATTGGCCTGACAGCTCAGTTGGTTGTAGCTCTGCCTTGTGCGGAGGTTTAGGGTTCGGTCCCCTTTCAGGGCAAACATTTGTGTGAAGAACACAGGTGTTTGTTCTGTGTCTGGGTGTTGTTTAGTACCATCTATATGTATTAAAAAATTTATAAGTATTCTATCAGTCATCTGGTCACCATAATACAAGCTATGCTTAGTTTGGGGTTAGATGGTGTTGTGCAATGTCCACTAGTGAGAACTGGATTGCACTTTGTTGCGTTGTAGTAAGAGTCGCTATTTAAGTATATAAATGTTTTCGTTGAGTTCGCCTTTTGAATGAATGAATAAAAACACTTTATTACACCTTAAAACTAGCATATAAACAATTTGACAACCTAGAATAACTAAAAACAAATGTACAAATGGGTCTTATCGCTAAGGGAGCGATTTCTTCCAGACCACCTTTGGGTGGAGAGGAGCCTAACTTGAATGGAAGATTGGTCGGGGTGCACTATATTATGAGCTATGATTTAAATATTTTGTATTCAATAAACGCAATAAACTTACACAAACATTTTGTACTTGTATTAATAATTATTCTGTAGTTCTTTGCTTTGTTTTAGTGATGAATAAAACTGCAGGAACTAGGAATAAACAAAATGTTTTTCTTTTTCTTTCAGTTCAAAGTTGTGACTAACAAGGATAGACTGGTTGCGAACAAGGAAAGGTTAAGGCGGGTGTATTCTTCTTCTTCGGACAGCGAAGAGGAACATAGCAGGAGAGGTAACTTTGAATATATGTTGAAGAACTATTGAAATAAGGTCTAAATTTGCGTTCTAATATTCAGTTGCTAAAATTTAAAGAAGATAAAGCAATGGATTGGAAACTTGACTCTAACAAAATCTTTAGACATTTTATATAACAGTACGAAACACTAGCTTCTTACATACCAATATGAAATACAACAGAAACATAAATATCTATAAATTGAATAACAATATTTTGAATTTTAATTAATGACCAAAATACTTGTACAGAAAAGACTCCAATTCCGGATGTGGAAGCGTCCGCGTCAGATGGCGAGACGCGACTGTCGGATGTCGAGACTCGACTGTCGGACGCACAGGCGCGGCTCGGCTCGCCTGTGCTGTCGCCTGCGCCGCCTGTAATTGCTGACAAGGAGCCCGACAAGATCCTAGACCGACTGTACTCAGATTCCGAGGAGGAGAGAGAATACCAGGTAAGGGATATCTCTAGCCTGATTATTCGTATCTTGCGTTCGTTCATAATTATAGAAATAAATATTCAAAAAAACAAATAAGTGACCGGCATAAGACGAGAAGCGACTGCCAGACGGTAAGACCTGACTGACAGATAGTGAGATGAGACCGTCAAACATAAATAAATAAATAATCCCGGACATTTGTCCGGCACACAGGCACACAGCATTATATGGCTCCAAAGTAAGCAGAGCTTGTGTTATAGGTACCACATGTCTGATATACTACTTATATACGTTTTTTTTGATTGACAGTACTTACATATTATTCATAGAAACACCCAGACCCGAGATAAATACTTGCAGATCATACAAACATTTGTCCCATGGACAAACATGAACGCATGGTTTGGCTCGTTCGCATTATTGACTGCTTTCAGTAACTCTTCTCTAGCTACTTCCAATATATCGTAACTCTAAAGTAAGTGCCCTTCTTAGCCACCTTAGTGAGGCAGCGTTCTTTCGAATGTATTCAAAACGGATACGGATTTTTACGAATCATCTCACCTTAATTTGCAATAATACTTTGGTTGAACAAAAACATTGACCTTACAAAAAACCTTCTAATCGTGTCACTAGTTATTTTGAACTAGTGTGGTGAATGGATTAAAGTGCGCTGTAAATATGCGTCAAGATAATTTGATCAGGGAGTCGCTTGAATGTTTAAGAAATATTATTAACTCAACGATTATTTTTTAGACTGCTACATTATTGCAATAACCATTCGTTCTTTTATAGGCAAAAAGAAGAAGGAACACAGAATACATGGAACAGATCGAACGAGAATTCCTGGAGGAGCAGAGGAAAATGCAAGTCGACACGCCGCCGCAGCCTGAGAAACCGCCCGACGAAAGGTACAACGCAGTTTTGACCTTCAGAACCAGAATAATAACATCTAAAGCTGATAAAACTAGTAAAACTCTCCGTAACTATGTTTCCTTAATCCGGGGGAGGGGATTATGTAAAATTAGCAATTTCAGCAAAATCAGGCGTAAGTCGTATAAAAAACTATTGTTTTAATAGTTCCCGCCGCGGGACAAATGTTTGTATTATCTGCAAGTATTTGTCTCGGTTCTGAGTTTCTACACAGAATATGTATGTTTTACAACAAAAAAGTATATAAGTAGTATATCAGTCATGTGGTAACCATAACACAAGCTCTGCTTGCATTGAGGCCAGATAATGATGTGTGAAATGTCCGACATGTTTTTTTTAATAGGTAAACGCTTTATTGTACAGATAGAGAACACATATGAAAATGATTAGCAATAATAATAATAATTAAAAAAATATGCTAGACATTTTACACAGCATCATCTGGGCACAAAGTAAGCAGAGGTTGTGTTGTGGGTATCCTGACTGATATACCACTTATATTGAGGACGCAAAAGGTTGCAGGTTCGATTCCGCCGCGGGTATTATGTTTGTATGATCTGCAAGTGTATCTTCATTGATCGATTCAAAATTTCGAATCCTGTTACATGCATGATATTGCAAGAGCTGGATACCCTTGACCTAGTATTGCAGCATCACCTGAAATCTGCGGGATACCCAACTCCTCACCAACTTAGAGATATCGCAGAGATATCGTGTTTGGTCTCATTAGAATGATCTCAATAGGTTAAAGACAGACGTTTATTTTTGTGACGAGATTTTTTTTAATTTTTGTTTATTATATATGTGTAACTTGTACCAACAGCATACCAGAAGCCAAATCCGATGTATCACGCACAAGTCCAATCAACAACAAAAACCACCTCATGTCCCCGAGCAAAAGCAAACGTGACTCTCTCGAAGAAGGCGAGATCTCCTCCGAGGAGGAGTCTCTCCAGGCGCGACGGAAGAAAGACAAGAAGAAGAAGAAGGGAGAGGCGAGGAAAAGAGTTGTCTCACTCAGTGATAACAGCGCTACGGAGGGCGCAAGTGTCAATGGAGTTAAAGATGTAAGATTATCTTTAGTTTAAGATTTAAGACTGGGCTCTCAGGAAGTTCTGCCTTCTGCGCTGTAGGTTGTATTCAATTCCCTTCTCTCAGAACAAACATTTGTGTGATAGACATAGATGTTTGTTCTGTTTCTGGGTGTTACAAGGTATATAAGTATGCATTTAAAATGTTTTATTAGCTCCCATACTACAAGCTATGCTTAGTTTGAAGCTAGATAAATAATGCTGGACTTTTTTACAACATCATCTAGCCTCAAAGTAAGCAGAGCTTATGTTATGGCTACTTCTACTTATGTGTTTATTTTTTTTATTTTATAAATATGTACATACATATTTGACTGACCTGTTAGCTCAGTTAGTGGTAGCTCTGCCTTTGCGCTGTAGGTTGAGAGTTAAATTCCCTCCCAACATAAATATTTGTGTGTTGAACTTAGGTGTTTGTTCTGTGTCTGGGTGTTATAAAGTATCATAAGTTTGTATTTATACATATTTAAGTATTCTCTCAATCATCTCTGGTCCGAAAATACTTGCTATGCTTAGTTTGGTGTTTGGATTGTGTTACGTGCATTGACCACCAACATTTAAATTTATTTATTTAATTGTATTATACATAGAAAAACACCCAGAGAAGACAAATACTTGCCGATATTAGTCCCGCGGCGGGAATCGAAGCTGCAACCTAATGCGTCTCAGACGGGCCTTAACCCAGTGCGCCACATAGGTCGCCAAATGTATTAAATGAAATGAAATATTATTTATTTGCTTGAACATATGTGATACAATTAGGTCTTATAATTGTTAGTCCATTAGGTAGGACATACTACCATTTTCTTTGGCATGCAAATTTTATCTAGTGTCATTAACCTAGTTCTTAGCTTTACTTAATTTTCTTAGGAGATATATTATTAGAATGCATTCATAAATTAGGTAATTATAAACAATGTCATTTCTTATAAATTAACAATAGTAAATAGGTCAAAAAATTTTTAATAAGTTAATAATAATGATACATTTTAGATGTCCCTATAATTAAAATATTAACTATTTGTATAAAAACACTTGTCTATAAGCCACTTTTTCAATTTAACAAAAAATAAAATGCCATTTAGGTCTTTAATGTTGTCAGGTAGCCTATTATAAATTTTAACCCACATATAGTAGGCTTGGCATTGTGTTAATGTGAGTTTATATTTAGGAATGTACAGTTTGCTGTTGGATATATCCCGTAGTTGGCGAGTGCGAAAGTCCTGATTCGTTTTGAATAATTCAGGATGTTGCTTGACAAACTCTGCTACTTGTTTTATATACAGACACGGAAGTATGAATTGTCCACCAATATTTACAACATTTAATAATACAAAATAATGTATATAAGTAGTATATCAGTCAAGCGGTACCACAACACAAGGTTTGCTTATTTTGGGGCTAGGTGATGCTGTGTGAAATGTCCGGGATTTATTATTTATTTATATAATATTTCCAGGGCGGTAGTGCGCTATCGGAAACTTCGTCGCCGCAATCGCAAGCCTCGCAGGCCTCGCAAGCTTCGCAAGTGGCACTCGACCACTCCTACTGCCGCCCCGTCTCCGGCGCCGACGACCTCAGGTCTAACTCTAACCATTTGCAGCACGATCACGGTACGTTTCTCAAAGGTAAACCTACATTTCTATTTATATACGGTAAAGCGTAAGAACGAGTTTGGGGAAGTCTGATATATACTCGAATCGAGAAATAATCGATTTCACACATCTTCATGTGTAGAATCGATGAATTCTCAGTTCTTAGAAAATAAAATCATCGGTAGCAAATCGCAGATGATTTCTATATGAATGAATGAATATTCTTTATGGTACACCTTAAAACCAAATTTATCAAATTGAAAGCTAAATATAATACTTATGTACACTGGGCGGTCTTATCGCCAAGGAAGCGATTTCTTCCAGATAACCTTTGGATTGAGAGGAGCTTAACTTGATTGGAAGATTGGTTGGGATGCACTATATTATGAACTTTCACTTATAAAGAAAATAAACGCAGTAAATAATTATTCTTACTTATATATATTTACATAAACAATATACATAAATGCAAACAACACGTATAAATAAATGATTATAAAATAGTAAAAGACAATGGATGGTTTCTTTTGTCATAAATAACTGATGGATGATACTAACGAATGTTTGCATGTTATATATAAAATAATACATTTAAACTAATATTATAGCGAGAAAATGTATTATTTTTTTGTAATGGTTAAACTGAAAAACTACTAAAAAACTATTTTTCTTTAAATATTAATCTACATTATCAATGAGTAACAGGCCATATTTTATTTTCCAAAAATTAGAGATTCCTACGAAAATTTCAATAATGTATCCCATGGTATCAAAAAAATGCATATAAAAGTCATTATTTGGCGTGCGCTGTTAAATGTCATACTTTCGATGATACTTACATAAAATAAAGTACTACATGTATATAGTCATCATAGCGCAATTTTAACACGCTTCTATTAGTTGTTTGACTTAGAAACCAAGACCGTCGATTTAAGAAAAAAAACAAAAAGTTGTATTCATACTTAGACTTGTCTTCATGAATTTCCCTGTATTAAACATATGCTGAAGGAAAAAAGACTTAATCTTCTTCTTATTTCGTGTCAATTTTCTCTCATAAAAAATCAAATTTGCCTCGACCAAAATGTTGCTGCCGCTATAGCGGCGTCCGAGGTGTTGAGGTCAGCCCTTGTGCAGGAGGAGGGGCAAGTAGGGCAATCAAGTAGATGAGACATAGTATGTAAGGAAGCACCACAGTCGCACTGTACACGTGACTTTTCTAGCGTTCCCCACTTGCACAAATCATATCTGCATCTACCCACTTGTGCTCGCAGTTTGTTAAGGGATTTCCAGATTGCGTAAGGTTGATAATTTCCTGGTGGTAGTCGCTCATTAGGGCTTAAAAGATCATGAGGAGGGGGCAACCTTTTTTGCCAGAGGTCCAGTCTATTATCTATTATAAGACTTAATCACAGAGCATGTATGGTTAAATATTCCTTGCAGGTTACACATGGATGGAGGAACCGCAACAGGAGCCGATATCACCTCTCCCAGAGTCTCCGACTACGCCTTCTATACCTTCCGCGAAAAAGGAAGGAAAGAGGCCGTACAAGAGAAAACACGAAACCAAAAAGCTGGCTGAAATACAGAATAAGTTCGTATATCATTCAACCATTTATAGTGATAAGACTTTTGGCATAGCTAAGTCTTTGCTAACAGATCAAAGTTAAATAGTTATCTTTATATTAAAAATCTCGCGTCACGATATCCAGGGTAAACTCCGGAACTACTAACCTAACCGCGAGACAAATGCTTGTATGCAAGTATTTGCCTCGGGTCTGGTTGTTTCTATGTATTATATGTATGTATTTACAAAAAAAGAAAAGTATATAAGTAGTATATCAGTCATGTGGTGCCCATAACACAAGCTCTGCTTACTTTGGGGCCAGATGATACTGTGTGAAATGTCCGGCATTATTTATTTTTATGAAATTTGGCTAACTGTGTGTAGTTTGGTCAAACATAAAAGATAGGATAGTTTTCATCTCGATTATTGACCTTACTATTTTTTTAATGCAAATTAAATGTATTCCTGCAATAAGTTCCATAAATTTCTAACAGATGCCAGTGTAAGTTAACTTCAACATCTTTTGCTATCTAGGTTGGGTAAGCGTGTATTGGTTCAACATATTAGAGCTACTAAGCCACGACAACGCGTGGCCGGGTCAGCTAGTGATATTATAATATTTTTAGTCAGACAACTTTGTATGTAATTTAGTAATATTCATTACTAAATTACATACAAAAGCCCATTGAAATAGGTGATGATTCTGTGGTCTCACCGGATTAACAAAAATATAGTAAATTTAATAACAATCTTATATTGCTTATACCAAAGTCCAAATTAGAGTATCATTTTGAAATGACAGTGTCAAAAGATTGTTCGCAGTTATTCAGCAACAAATTTACATTCTAACTGAAACACGCCACCTCATTTTAAAAATGTATTACTAATTCTCTGTACAGCTAACGGCTATATAGATCTTGATAAATCTAGGTACCTTGATATATTATGTAGGTAGCAACTAGTATAATGATATTAGTATGAGTTGAACCTTAATCAAATCATACTTTTTAAGTCTATCGCTCAAATGTGTCACACAATACTGTATATTATTCAGTAAATAATTAAGTAATTTGTTTACAGATTGTACGACACACCAGACTACGATGCCGTCGTTCATCCAAACGTAACGTTCAAAGCTCGGGACATAATGGGAGAAATGCAGATAATGTACGAGTTTCTGACGCGAGGCATCGATAGAGAAGACGTACAATACTTGAAGCGAGCTTACGAGGCGTTACTGGCCGAGGACTCGCAAGGGTAATGATTTTTTGTGTTTTCATTATTTTCGGATAACCGACAGCTATAATAAATGTATTTTTATAACTAATGTAATAGAAACATTGAGCCTTCGCTCAATTACAGGTCTTCGCTGATAGCATTAAAATACAGTACACTCGTTAAAGCGATACAGCCATTCGCTATTACGAAGAAATAGTTAATATACATTGGATGTATAACATCTATCCTCTCACTTTTCGGCAATGTATGGAAGTGATTTCGTAAAAAGGGACGAAAATATGTAACATGAAACCGGGGAAGCGCGCGCTATTTGATTTGATCAATGAGAGCGCGCGTTGGTAGAGTTGGCTATCAGATGGTACCAACCCATTTCCGAGCGGTTGGTACTGTCAGCCAACAGTGTATGTGTGTATGTAACGAGAAAAGAAAGTAAAATAGAGAAGGAGATCCCATCAGCTGTGTGCTTAATCTACAGTGTTATGTATAAAGTGTGCTATGATATAAACGAATTCAGGATATAATGTTAATGTTGCTTATTACCAAGGTGAAATGTCAGATGTTACACATCATATACAAATAATGTAAGGCTCGCTGGGTTTTTTGTTTATTTATTTTCGGAAGTTATTATAAAATTTCCTTAATAACTACAAGTGCGATAGAAACATTGAGCCAGTTACAGGTCTTCGTTGATAGCATTCAAATACAGTATACTCTTTATAACATCTTTCAATAAAACGTAAAACTTTATAACGTAAACTTTCTTTAAATTTGGTTGGTTTACATTAAAACCCATACATTGATATTCTCTTTTTAGTCCTTATCTTAGGCTTGGTGAATATAGACGCCTATTGGTCTATCTAGCTCGTTTTTTGTATGATCCAACTTCCTTATCATGAAAAAAAATATTTATTGAACAAGATACCTAATATGTATATTGCAAATCTGTCGCTTAGGTACTGGTTGAACGATACGCATTGGGTCGACCATCCGCCCACAGACGTGTGTTATAGCCCGCCGAAGAAGAAATCAAAACGGTGGAACTATATCTATGAGGATTTACAGGTTAGTTCCTTAGCTTCTGTGTCTAGTTGGATCTGACAAAGCCAGATTAATTCACATTTATAGAGAAAAAGACTTCTCTGTTCATTATTGGATCTTGATAATCGTGTTCCACAACTCAATTGGTACTAGCTCTGTTTTCTGCGAGAAAACATGTAACTGATTGTGAAAATTGCATCAAAATCCGTTGCATGGTTTAGAAGTAAACCAGACTGGCACAGACTGACTGAGTACAGACTGGCGCTCAAAGTGACTCTGTTTTATATTATCTGTTTACATTTTAGTGCCATATTTGTATCTTTTAAACAAATTGCATTTTACCGAGAGTTAACTCCGTTTGTAATCTTCCTGGTTTTATTATAAACGGTTCATACTTTTTGTCAGTTGGTAAGTAAATCTGAGACACAGAATGTTGCGGGTTTAATTCTGCGGGATAAATGTTTATATGATCTGCAAGAATTTGTCTGGGTGTTTCTATGTACATGGGGCACACTAAAAGTTTTGCACTTCTAGCTAATCGGAACTATTTGAATTTCGAATGTTATATATTTTTAAACGTTGCAACCTTCGTAGTAATAAAAAAAACTATTAACGGGAAATAATTTGTCAATTGTTTTTTATCACACATCAAAGTTCTACGTACGCAACGAAAATGGAATTAAGTCGAAAAGATTTTAGAGCGATGATTTTTTATGATTTTAAAAGTTCTCTCTCTCCGCAAGACTGTGCGGCTCGTCTTCAAAATGCTTTTGGGAGAGAAGCACCGCAGCTTGTTTGAGCACCGTGATGCGATGGTTTGCTGAATTTGAGAGAGGTCGAGTTTCTTTACATGACGAATATCGTGAAAGGCCGCCCGCCTTCAACTGCCGTCAACGAAAATAATGTGTCTACTGTTAAGCAGCTAATTGAAGAAAACCCGCGGATTACCTATGAGACAATTCGAGGACTATTGGGGATTGGTATGAGCCAAATCCAGAAAAATTTACACAAAGAATTGAAAGTTCGGAAACTTTGTTGTCGTTAGATCCCTCATGAACTGACAGCGGAGCAGAAGCGGGCTCGTGTGGAATGGTGCTCACAGATGCTACTGAAGTACGACCACGGACATTCTAATGCTGTTTATGACATTGTCACAGGAGACGAAACGTGGATTTATTGTTTTGAACCCGAAAAAAAAACAGCAATCTTGTGAATGGGTGTTTGAAAATGAGAACAGGCCAACAAAAGTTAGGCAGGCGAGAAACGTTGGTAAAAAAATGATCGCGTTTTTTTTCTCAGCTACGGGTCCCATCTGTACAATTCCACTTGAAGATCAAAAGAGTGTTAATGCCGAGTGGTATTCTACCATTTGTTTACCCAGGGTGTTAGAAAAAGTTCGCGAAAGACGACCCAAAAGCCGCATTCTCCTACATCATGACAACTCTTCTTCACACACGGCCAACAAAACAAAGTCATTTTTAGCTTCCGAAAAAGTACAACTCGTCACCCATCCTGCGCATAGCCCCGACCTGTGATTTCTGTATTTTCCCCAAAATCAAAGATTTGATGAGAGGTTTCACTTTTACCAACTCCTAAGAGGCAGTAATAGCGTTCAATCAGCACGCAGAAAACACGCCTTCTGTGGTCCTCCTGTTTTAAAAAATGGTTCGATCGCATGAAAAATGTTTAAAATGTAATGGAGAGTATTTTGAAAAGCAGTAAACATACTGTTTTGGTTTTACACATGTTGTTTTTTTAAGTTACGCAAAACTTATAGTGTGACGTATAAATGTATGCATAAAAAATTTACCCATATTTTTATTCAAGCTCTGCTTACTTTAGAGCCAGATGGTGCTGTGGGAAATGTTCGGCATTATCATTATTATTATTGTAATTTTTCTCTAAAGGTGAATGTTAACTTGTTCAGGGTCATTCGAGCGGGTCTGCACGAACAGAAGGGTATTACAAAATGGATGTCAGAATAAAGGCGAAGTACAAGTACCACCACGGTCGCACAGCCGCGCCCACGCTCAGCTCGCAAGCCGAGGACAAACTCAAGGCCTCTAAAATGCAACTGCTGTCGAGAGAAGCGAGGTCGAACCAGAGAAGATTGCTCACTGCTTTTGGTAAGTTTAGATTAGTAGAATATAGGATTTCTCCTAAGAAGTTAGGGCGTCACTTTCTACGCTAGAGTTTTAGGGCTTGTCTTACATTAACCCGTGCTACTCAAAATGTACAACTCATTAAAGTTTTGAACGCTAATGCGGAGAGATGTCAAATCAACTCTCACAATTAACCATGACTTCAATTCTTAGTTTGTCATTTCATGAAGTAACATGAAATGACTTTTAAATTATTTATTTGTTCATGTTATTGCATGTTTTATTCAGTTATCTTAGCGGAATTTTAATGAATAAATTATGACTTCATAGCACAAGTATGGACAGTTGACAGTTTAATTATAAGTGAATTATGGTGCAATGTGATATGAACGACGAGGAATCCCGAGAAAGTTCTATAGATAATAAAAGTCTTTGTCGATCGTCATTTGTCTATTCTAAACGTCATCGCGGAATGGCGGTCAAGGACTTTCTGGGGATTCCTCGTCGGTCGTCTATAATACACTTATAATTCCAATTATCCATACTTGTGAAGTGACACTTTATTGATTAAAAATTTCGCTAAGATTACTGAATAAAACATGCAATAGCACGAGAAAAAAAAATCTGGTTGCACTCCCGGAGTGCCGACAGAAGTGAAAACTTATTTTGGCGCGTTAGAGTTTAGTAATAAATCACTTCAAAATCAGTATTTATGGCGACTGCCAATCAAATACTGATCGAACACAGATGATGCAATATTTTTTGTTCAGAATGTAGATAATATATCGAAGAACCTAACTCAGTAAACTTCTCCATACAAAAGTAGACTGTAAATATGTGAATTAAGGTTTATAATCAAATGGGGCGAGCGCTAAAAGAAGTTTTCACATCAAAAATTAGTGCTATGTTACTTCATGAAATGACAAACGAAGAATCGACATCATACTATAAACAATAATAAAACCTTGACATTGGCAAAATTGTTTATTATTACACATGCCATTAGCCAAAAAGGAAAAAGATCTCTGTGCTCCATATAGGTGGATACTCGCCCATATGATTAAAGACTACGATATTATTGGCGTTGGCGCTGATTGGTGCATTATAACAATGTAACCCCATTTATCCCTGAATTGTTAAACGCTGACGTGACTTGTCAGTCGCCGTATACATAAATTTTGAATAATTGATGATCTTTACCATAAAAATGACTGATATCCTATTATTTTTTGTATTATGTCGAAAAATGATTATAAGGCTAGATTAATTAATACATACATTTAATTTCCACAGGTACAGATACAGACTCGGATCTCCTCAAGTTCAATCAGCTCAAGTTTAGGAAAAAGCAGCTCAAATTCGCCAAATCTGGTATCCACGACTGGGGATTGTTTGCTCAGGTAACCTATACCTTATTGTAATATTTTGGAAAAAAGTGCGCTTACATCTCGAGATATCGTGAGAAGCTGTGGGAAAGGAGACTACTCGTTATAATGTGTCAATTTCATTTCAATTTCAATTTCATTGTTTCAAGTAGAAAAGTAACATCGCATGTATATATAAAATATCCTTAGGTAAGGTATACATAATGTAATGTAGGTATGAATTTCCTATTAGTACATTTAGCATGGGGTTCAATTATGCCATCTCTATTCATTAAGAGTGAACAAGTCGATTATATTTCCACACAAACGTCGAAGGGTGATCACACCACCGTCTGCTGATGAACAACCAAAACTAATAGTGATATAAATTTGTCTTGTCATAATCTATGCTTGTATAAATACAGAATTGTGAAAATAATATGGGTTTGAAAGATACAAGACTCAAAAAATATCGTTTTTCATCACTGATTTTAGCGCAACTTTAGGTGTGAATAAATAACAAATGGAGTACGCAAACTAAAAAATTGTTCCTATACAAGCATAGATTATTTATTCAAGAGCTCAAATAACCTTTTTTTCAATAAACATTCAGTAGTTTTTTCATGAGAACCCTTGAGCCAAAGGTCTATTCATTATTTTTACACAATCGTTTTATTTAGAAATCATAGATTAATCTGATCATATGACTCGAAATTATAATCACGCTATCTCAGTAAGGAGATAGCGTGATTATAATCATCATCTCTATCCTTAGTGCACATCTATCCTCTTCTCACACTAAGCTAGGCGAAATAGCATGCATTTTAGCTGCGCCCACTAACGAGTTTGTGCCGCTGACTTGTGTATCCTTAATATTTGGACAAGGACAAACGTCCTTGTCATGCAAATGTTACTAAATGTACTTATATCAAATCCATAGGCATAATATCCATAAATGAAATGAAATAAAAGTCTCATAAGGACGTCCTTATAAAGGTTAGGTAGGTTAGGTAGGTTAAGAAAATACTAGTAATATTATAAATACGTTTCTATTTATGTTTGTGTTTATGTGTTTGTAGCTCAAACACGTCGAAACTGCTTTGGATGAATCTTAGTATAACCCATTCTAATAAAAATGCAAATTTTAAAGGACATTAAGACATTACTAAAAATTGCTATTGCAATATTATGTGAGTGGACATCTCTCAGGTGATTTCGACCAATTAGGTGATTTTAGTGATATCCACTTTAGATTATTTTAGTGAAGTTTCTTTGGTCAGGTTATATAGATGTAGTCTGTGGGTCATCATATAATCAGATATCGGCTAATGGATTGTTTAAATTTGTTGGCATTTTTATTTATTTAAATGGTAAAGACAAACCATATTCAAACTCGCCGCTAGCCAATGATTATATGATAGAGTGCCTAACATTATATATACCTACACAGTGCATCTCTTTCTATCTTGTAAACTCTTATTTCGCCTGGCGCGACACTTCTCTACGAATTTGCCCAACTGATTGGGTGCTTCAATAAACTTGTAATTTTATACCTAATGTGTGATGTACGCTTTATGACATAAAAAGCTTTATAAAAAGTAAAGTATATGCTTTTATATGTGTTTTATGTACCGAGGGTGCGAAGCCGGAGGCAGAAGGTACTAAATGTACCTTCTGCCTTCATACAATCATAAAGCGTACATCACACTTTAAGTATAATGTTACAAGTCCATTAAAGCACCCAATCAGTTGGGCAAATTCGTAGAGAAGTGTCGCGCCAGACGAGATAGATTTTACGCGATGGAAAGAGAGGCACTATGTAGGTATATATAAAGTTAGGCACTAAGCGCTCGTGCGAGCTGAATTGCACTTTGTTGTGTCGTAACAATATTAATATTTGTAGCGCGTCCGTCTGCATTACATATATAAACAAGAATTATAAAATAATAAAAAGTAATAAATAATGGTGGACAATGCACACAACACCGTCTAGCCCCAAACTAAGCATAACTTGTATTATGGTGGCCAGATGACTGACAGAATACTTATATATTTTCAAATACATACTTATGATACTTTATAACACCCATACACAGACAAACACCTATGTTCAAATGATTATCCTGGGAGGGAAACAAACCCTCAACCTACAGCGCGAAGGCAGAGCTACTACCAACTGAGCTGACAGGTCATATGGTAATACAAATGTTCAAATACTTACAGGAGCCTATAGCAGCTGACGAGATGGTGATAGAGTACGTCGGACAGATGATCCGGCCGATAGTAGCGGATGTACGAGAAGCGCAGTACGAAGCCACCGGCATTGGCTCCTCCTATCTCTTCAGGATAGATCTCGATACTATCATAGACGCTACAAAATGCGGCAATCTTGCGAGGTTTATCAACCATAGCTGTAATGTGAGTATATTAAATAACATCATTAAATAATCGTCATTAAAAGAAACCGCATTAAATATCTAAACAGCCACTACTTTTATATGGTTTTTTGTGGCTTAATCACACTTAACGTCTGAACAGAATTGTCTGTAACTTGGTATATATCCTTACTAATATTATAAATTGTTTGTATGTATGGATGTTTGTTACTGATTTTTGCTCTGTCACGCAAAAACTACTGAATCGGTTTTACATCAGAATAGCACATAGGTTATAATTTATAAAGATAAAGGACCTTGTAGAAGAAAATAAGCTACTCGAAGTACTAATCCTGCGCAGACGAAGTCGCAGGTACTAGCTGGAAAGATATATAAACCTTTGTATATATAAAATCCCTAGTTACTTGGATCAGGCGTGTTCAATCATTAATCATAATCATTTATTGTTTGTGAATCTAGGTGTTACAAAAGACAGGTGTTTCTTGAAAGTAGGAAAATTATTAATGTTAATAATGTTACTTAAAATTATTAAATTGGACACATGCTCACATTTTGCACAGAAGCTAGTATTCTGTGCCTATTAAGTTGCAATCCAATCGCCGCTTAGTATGTACCTACACTAAGCTCTTGTTATTCGTTTTGAAATTAGGGATTTTTATAATATCACAAAAATATCTGATTCAATCGGGATTTAAAAAATAAAATGAAACAATTTAATATTTTCTGTATAAACACAAAACAGACTATAACTTAATAAGCATAAAAATAATAGTTTTCCATGTGTTATACAGGGGCTATGGTTATCCAGTTAAATTTCATCATCATATCAGCCTTTATGAAGTCCACTGCTGGACATAGGCCTCCCCAATAGATTTCCAGGAAGAACGATTTTGAGCCCTCTCCATCCACCGACTTCCTGCGATCTTTAAAATGTCGTCAGTCCATCGGGTGGGGGGTCGTCCTACGCTTCGTTTTCGTGTCCTTGGTCGCCATTCGAGAACTTTTACTCCCCATCGGTTATCAGTTCTGCGAGCTATATGGCCTGCCCATTGCCACTTCAACTTGCAAATTTTGAGCGCTACGTCGGCGACTTTGGTTCTTCTACGGATTTCCTCGTTGCGGATATTATCACGTAGTGAAACACCCAACATAGCTCTCTCCATTGCACGCTGCGCGACTCTGAGCTTGTGTATGAGACCAATAGTCAGCGACCAAGTCTCAGTTCCATATGTCATCACTGGCAACACGCACTGATTGTAGACTTTCGTCTTGAGGCTCTGCGGTATCTGTGACGAGAAGATGTGCCGTAATTTCCCGAACGTTGCCCTTTATTGGTATTTTCTATGAGAGTGTTTATTTTATAAGAGATTTCATTTTGTAATATTTTTTGTACTTATTAATTTATTTATTAATATTAATCGTCTGATTACCATAATAGGTAGGTACTAAAAAGATTGAAAAGAAAAGCATAATAATAAGTACAAAAAATATTACAAAATGAAATCTCTTATAAAATAAACACTCTCATAGAAAATACCAATAATGGGCAACGTTCGGGAAATTACGGCACATCTTCTCGTCACAGATACCGCAGAGCCTCAAGACGAAAGTCTACAATCAGTGCGTGTTGCCAGTGATGACATATGGAACTGAGACTTGGTCGCTGACTATTGGTCTCATACACAAGCTCAGAGTCGCGCAGCGTGCAATGGAGAGAGCTATGTTGGGTGTTTCACTATGTGATAATATCCGCAACGAGGAAATCCGTAGAAGAACCAAAGTCGCCGACGTAGCGCTCAAAATTTGCAAGTTGAAGTGGCAATGGGCAGGCCATATAGCTCGCAGAACTGATAACCGTTGGGGTGTAAAAGTTCTCGAATGGCGACCAAGGACAGGAAAACGAAGCGTAGGACGACCCCCCCCCCCCACCCGATGGACTGACGACATTGTAAAGATCGCAGGAAGTCGGTGGATGGAGAGGGCTCAAAATCGTTCTTCCTGGAAATCTATTGGGGAGGCCTATGTTCAGCAGTGGACTTTATAAAGGCTGTTATGATGATGATAGAAAATACCAAAATTTTAACCTGCATTTTTCTCTAGAGATTCGGATATCGATTGTTTGTGATGTAACATATATGAGTATTATAAAAAGAAGCGGTCAAAGAATCAAGCCTTGAGGAATTCCAAGGAGGTAGCATCAGGGCACTGGTAGATCAAAAGCCTCATTAAAGGATAAGTATCTCGCCTAACTTAACCTATTTAATATCCTTGTCCACAGCCTAACTGCTACGCCAAGATCATAACAATAGAGTCTCAGAAGAAGATCGTCATATACTCCAAGCAGCCAATAGGAGTCGACGAGGAAATTACATACGATTATAAGTTCCCGCTCGAAGATGAGAAGATCCCTTGCTTGTGCGGCGCACAACAGTGTCGAGGGTTCCTAAACTAGACCTTATAGCATGTAGACATGGTTTATTTTTGCAGTTGTGCGGATTTTTTTTTGCTGATGACAAGAACGGTCTAATTGTAGTCTTGTAGAAAAGACAAAGCATCTTAATTTCGACCACACAGGCAAGAATAATGTAATTAAATATTTAAATATAGCGTGAATACATAGAAGATGTTTGCTGTCTTCAAAAAAACTATATATATATAGCCCAGATAATGAAATTTGCACAAAATGTTACTGAATCTAAAACTTATTTTAACATTGCGGAAATTTGACTGTTTATTAGGAAAACAGTTATAGTTAAATAATTAAATATTGTGCAAAATGTTATGCTCTCAATTGATGCTTAGTTATATCAGCCGTACTGTACATTGCTCACACTGGATCTTTATCCCTCTGAAGTTAGGTGCAACAAACGATTGCGCATGTACTGTTGTGCGGAAAAATGTTTGGTTCACATATCATCCGCGGCCCGATAAGGATCACAAAGAATATGTTTCACAAATGTATAGGGCCTGGGCTAGGTCGTACCAACCTACTTTTTGAATAAACTTCAAAAATATTTTATATTTAGATTTGATTAAGTCGCGCGTTAAATTAAAAAATAACAGAAAATAGATAACAACTTAAAATACTTGTGGCTCTGTGAGCTGACCTCGCGATCATTTTTCGAAATGCCTGATAATGTAATATAACTTTTTTTACGTTTTGAACCCCCACATCTCCGCTATTTTGAAAATTTCTAAAAACTTAACCAACAAAAAAATTTAAATAGTTATAGAACATGCTCACAAAATTTCACGAGAATCGGTTGAGAAATGCGACCTGTAGAGGAGAACATCCGGTCAGACGCCGGCGGACAGACAGACATACGAAAGCAGTTTTGCCTTAGCTGAAACGGACCAGAGACTCGTTCGCGCATCGCGCTTTCTCGGTCAATAAGAACAAAAACGCTTAAAATGAATAACAATTAGGCACAACATAAACTAACAAGACTCGAAATTACAATTTGCGTATTGTTATCGAGTGTACTCCTAAAGTTAGCGATATAAGACGATGCGACAAACATAAGCGTGTGAGCAAGGCAGTTATACAACGCTGTCTTCATCTTTAAAGGTGGAGATAGCCACTAAATCATACTGCTAGTATTGTTCGATTCAAATGCTGAACTCTATATTTGAAACAATTGAACAATGTCGTTATTTTCTTAACCTAATGTTTTTGTACAATTTATAATATTTATATATTATTTTTTGATTCGATTTCGCTATAAATTGAAACTTAAAACATCTCAGGCTCGAAATTATACGGACTTTCTATCCCCACATGCATATACTTGACGAATATTTTACTAACCTGAATAGACTTATTGCTACTATTTAATTAGTTTAAAAAACCTTACTTAATTGGCATCAAATATTCAATTGTACCATGCAAATACAAAATACGATAATGTTGTTCATTGTAGAAGAGCCACATCCCTAGCCACCACATCACATCACCACACCACATCCACATCCCGCACCTCTCGCTTGTCTCCAATGCGGCTTAAAACTGGGTTTAGCGCAGCTACTTGTATCCACCTTCAGAGGTGATCCAGTGTGAGCATAGTACCTGAAGTATACTTAATGAATACAATTGCAGCTAACTTCACACTAAATGCTTACGAGTCTTCTATTGTATAATTCGCGTATGTGTGAGAATTATCAGCTGATTTGCGCTGATCAAGACAGCATTATAACACTTGCCTACACCAATATAGATAGATAGATAACTCTTTATTGTTATACCACACAGAAAATACACAAACAATTGTTTAACAATAAAAGGCAATACAATGGGCGGCCTTATCGCTAACAGCGATCTCTGCCAGGCAACCTTTAAATATATTTCTGGTTGTAAAGTTATAATCAATAATACCGATGCACCAATAGCGTACGTACATTATAATTATGAGGGTTACATTATCAGATATTTATAATAACGAAACGGTCGGTCTCTAACGAAAAACTAAAATTGTAGGTTGTCTGAAATAGTCTGAGGCAAGTCTAGTCAAACAGAGGTTTCTTTTGATTTGTGCAATCTGCTTGATATATTTTAAACTTTTTTCATTCTCCGCTTTTGGTTTGTATCGCCTATTCTGCAACATGACTATCGATATCTGCTTCTTTGCCATTGTTTGATTAGACCTAGCTTACATTTTGTACAGTGGGTAAACTGCTATTACTTCGTAACGTAAAGAACTGCCACAATATTCATAATTATGTCATCTCATGTGTGTTTGAGTGTTTCGCTTATGCGTGGAACTATGTAATTATTAGAATAATGAGTCTTGTATTATAGTTATTTCACATCGACTGAGTCTAGATTTCAATAGACATAACGTCCCCAGTGTATTTGTGTTGTATATTATTTTGTAAAAAGATCTCTGTTTCATGTATGTAGTACACTATTCAAGTACATGTTTTATAGTCGATTTCTGAATCCTAACTGAAGAATCATTTTATATTTTTGGAAATCTACTGCTGAGATTAGGTAAGGGATATTGGCGTAAAGCTGTGTAGATTAAATGGGTGAGTGTTCTCGATTTCCATTTCATATTTAATGTAAAATGTATAAGATTGTAAATAAACGATTCCAAACATAACTTTATACTTTTATTACAATAACCTATTAAAAATGAGATAGGTATACTTTAGGGGAATTCGCGGATCACACACGTTTTACACTTTATAATTAATTCTGTTATTACGTCACGCGAGGCTATTAGTAGCGACAGGAATATCCGCGAAATCAAGTTGTAAAACATCTAATACGGAAGTTACTTACTGCCTTTTACTCGTCTATCCCCATGCGAAAATACCACTAGTACGTTATATATTTGCTATAAGACAGCAATGCGCAATTACTGTTTGACAGCAGTAATTGCGCAGTTCACGCCTAGTTCTGATCTGGGCCCCGTTCAAGATGAGTGTACAACGGAGTGAGGCAACGGATGTCAGGGCAGACTGGTGGGGATACACGATCTACGGCTATATGAAATTGGAAGGACCAGCGTGGTCGCCAAACAGATATTATGTAAACATAACGAGATGTTATAGATGCTATGAGTCTCATCTTCAGAACGACATTCCCCAATCTCTCCTACCATTTTCCTAGTCTGCTCTGTGCAACCGAGGTACAAGGATCTTCATCGGCGAACAGCATGCACTAGGGTGCCTATATGTCGAATGTCAACGCATCCGTAATTCCATTACCAAGAGGAACAAAAGCAAAGCCGATCCCTGATGCAAACATACAACCACATTGAACTTGTTTGTAACTCCGGCTTCTGACCGGACATGGTATACTTGCATCCAAGGACAGAGACTCCCTGACTATACCTGGGGTTTCAAGATTCTGTGTGATTTTGGAAGTAAAAGAAACTAAGAGATATCTCTAAGGCTGACTGAACATATCGGTGCCATGAATAATGCAAACATGCGAAGCAGTTGAGATAGACAGTTCTAAACTTCATCCGAGACAAGGGTTGGTTTCTATCTCCAGCTTTGAGTCTATCTTATAATCAAACACTAGCTAATATGTTTTTTAAATCTGTTGCCATTTTTATTCATTGACATAAGAATACAAGTACAAAACATACCTAAACACTACGGATGTCTGCACATAACCTACTGAACAGGGTGCACTGTCATGTATGTACCTATGTATAACAAAGAGTTAATAATTGAAAAACAGTAAATACATAATTAAAATTGTTTATTATATTAAAATATAAATAATAGTTAGAAGTAATAATAAGAACTAGCATTGCTTACGCAACGTTAATCTAAACAGACGCTATGTCACATATTAAATCACAGTAAAATTGGTCATAGACAAGACTTAAAAATTTGTTCTAAGCAGGCTAAATATTAAAACTTGACTTCAAAATTAAACATGTCCTTATAAATAAATATAAATAACTAATTAAGTACTTACATACGCTATGTATGCCTAAAACATTAACAAAACATCCAAATTAACGTAAACTATAGCTTAATAAGAAAATGACAAGAACTTACATTATCAAAAATGGCTACAAACATTAAAAAGTCTAACTATGACGGATATAAAATCGAGCATACTTGCTGAAGTACTTCTCTGAGGTACTTCCATTTCAAATTGACCTGAAAATTATTATGAAGGTCGGTCATTGTAAAACAAAACATTCAGAAGCGGTTTTTTATTTTTGTTGGAACCGTACTTGCCTGGTGAACATTTCCGCGCACAAATCAGTCGTACATTTGGACAACATAGTTTTCTCTTCCCCCTCAGTTGAATCCGAATCAAACTCCGAAGTAGTCACAGGCGATTTCCTTCCTACAGACTTGCGTTGCATACCCACTTCCGTAGTCAAAATCTGCTTTATAATATCATCAGATTGTTCCTGCCTGTTCTTAGCGCGCAACTGCCTCGCTCTGGTCCTAATATCAGCGAGAAATCCCGTCGCAGCTTCTACACTTTCTTGCGAAACGTTGTGTGATACCGAGAGATCAGTAAGCGATTGAGCTAAATCTGTTGAACTTTCCCGTTGATCCGATGTAACTGTGTCTAGGGATTCTACAGATGCGCCTATACTCCTAAACGCGGCCTTGCCTTCGATTATTGAAACGTTGTAGCAGTCTTCATCCTTCGTTTGTATGATTATTCCTTTAGGCATCTTACCAAGTAAAGTAGGCTCCTTGACTTTCAGCTGGAATATTTCAGGAGTGTAACATTCTGATGTCGTAGAGGTTACAGAATGATTATCACATGTACAAGGCGGAGATTTATACGCATCGTCGTTTAAATAAATAATGGTTACTTTCTCTTCACCGATGACGTATAAGAACGGAGCGACAAACTCCCAGCTGTGTACCGCCGAGCTCCATTTCGGTTCATCGTTGCGAGTCCGTTTGCCATATTCATTAACAAACACACCGCATTCGGAGTAACATAGCATTATTTCTATCGGTTTCTGCCGTATGAGCAATATCGCTTTTGGAGGTAAATGTTTCTTAGCAGCCGCGGCGACCGTAGTCTCATCTATTGCGAAGGTTTCCAATGCTCCGGAAGGCAGGTTTATTTTGAGGGGTTTTTCGCCTGCGATGTACAAACATGTACTGGTAAGTAAGAGGCTGTAAGGCGCTCGGTCTACGGTAAGAGAGCGTGCGATTTTGAACTCTGAGACGGAAGCGTCGAATCGAAGGAGGAAGACGCGTCGACCGCATGCGACCACCGCGCAAGGACTGTCGATTGAGTCTGTCGATATCACCTGAAACAAAATTATTAAACTTAATTACATTATATTAATACTACAAACAAACTAGGTACATCGCATGCGTACCTTATTAACTAAAAAATAGTCTATATACATATGTTTATACAGATTACATCTACAAACAGCTGAATGGATTTTGATATACAAATAGAGCTGAAGAAACACAGGAATAGTTTTTACCTAAGTGAGGATTATGCGGGCAGCAGTTAATACGCCTACAAGAAAATAAAAATAACTTCGCTTGTTACAAATTTGATGTATACACAGAATCTTACCTGGTCTCACAGTTTAGTTAAATTAACTGTGCCTTCTGCGCTGTTGGTTATGGGTTTGTTTACCCTAGGACAAACATGTGTGTACCTACAATGTATACAGATGTTTGTTCTGCGTCTCATAAAGGATCATAAAAGTAAGTATTTACAAATAAGTATTCTAGAAGTCATCTGGTTTTAGATGGTGTTAAATGTCTCAAATTTATTTATTACCTTCAACAAATGCGGCGGCGTAGAATCAGGTAGTCTCACTTTACTGACTTCTACAGTGGGATGCAAGTTGCCAGCTCTCCGTAACGCAGAGCCCAAAGCAAGCAATCCACCGTGCACTAACACTCCACTGTACACTATAAGTGCTCGTCCATTGACAGATGCGATGCTGGTGACGTCACCTGAAGCTCGTCGAGGCGGAGAGACATCGGAGTCCCATTCGATACGGATTGCACCGCGTAAGGAATGCAAGCCGTCGGTACATCCTGTATTGATCAAAATGATGAATGAGTATTCAATAAAATCACAAGGACCATTTTGAATCATCTATACCTATAAAAGAGCCTGATTGACTGATGCATCATCGCCGAGCCGAAACAGCTGAAGCTAGAAAGCTGAAATTTGGAAGGTAGCTTCCTTTTATAGCAAAACCACCCACTAAGGCGAGATTTTTTTAAATTCAACCCCTAAGAGGGTGAAAAGGGGTAAAAACACATGTATGAAACTTTTTAACGCGTAGTGCGATTTGCTTTAAACTTAAACTTAATAATTAAAATACAAAATAAATGGATACGTGTTGTTGGATTTTTCAAAATAAGTTTTACAAAAGGGTAAAATGGGGTGTCAAAGTTTGTATGGGAACTTTTTAATGGGCGGTGTGATTTCTTAGAAACTTGATTTTGGATACTTAAAATGCATTAATTTTAATGGATGGTGGGTGTGATTGTATCATATAGAAGCAAAGTAATGTGATATATATTTAAATAAAACCCGCGGATGAAGTTGCGAACGGGACAGCTAGTCTCCTTATATATTAATAGGTGAATCTAGGTGCCGGTTCCTCCTATCGCCAGTTCAAGTAGAATCTGGCAAGAAACTAGACAGTATGATCCTTGCTAATTTTGATACGGATGCCGAGTCGAATTGGAATAGATTCGTCTTTTTTGTCATCTAAATAATCTGATATTTTATTATGCTGTATGCGACAGTTTTTGCTTTAATACGTTTGAATTTGCCAATCATGTCGCTTGGGACATAATTGTAAAGCGTACATATTGCCCTATAAAAGGTTTATCGTGTTTATCTTCATTTCTAGCGTCAATATTCATAAAATATATATATTGGAGTACAATGCACACAACACCATCCAGTCTGAAACTAAGCATGGTTTGTATTATGGTGACTAGATGGCTGATAGAATACTTATATATTTTTAAATACATACATAAGATACTTTATAACACCCAGACACAACAAACATCTATGTTCGCCACAAATGTGTGTCCTGACAGGGAATCGAACCCTCAACCTACAACGCAGAAGGCAGAGCAACTACCAACTGAGCTGACAGGCCAGTCAATATTAGCTAGATACAATTTATATAATCAGTTATACTGCTCTTATTACATGCAGATAATGTATATGTAATGTTTACCTATGAAGTTTTGTAACAATTGTAATGAGCTTTAAACAATTATTAAGGTAATAGAGTGTGTCAAACACCTGCGTTCATAAATGTTTGTACTGGGAGTGAATGGAACCGCCAAACCTTCAGTGCAAAAGGCAGCGCTGCTACCAACTGAGCCAGTCGAATCTATCAGTTTAGTCGGAGAAAAAATCGCTATTTATATAAATGTTTCTGTGGAAACCGCTTTCTGTACTAACATGTATTTTGTGTCTGTAGTATTAAATTTCCATACCTATGGCAACAGCATTGGGAGCGACACCCAACGCTGAAATTGGTTTAGCATCGTGTTGCGATATCGTGGTAGGATTGTAGCCAAGCGATACCGGCGCAGGTGCCGCATGCAGCTTGTTTAGCCACGATGAACGGTCTGACAGATTCGAACACACTATCGCGGCGACCGAACTTTTGTCAGTATTCTCTAGTTTGATCTGAAACACATGAAATAGTTGAATTAGTGCAATACAACTCGTTTTGAAATACATAATAAGTAAATAAATATTGGTTGACGATCCATACAACAACACCTTGCCTCAAACTAAGCATATTAACATTGAATTGTACACAAACACAAAAGAAACAACAGTATGTATTACAAAAAATAAAGTATTAATTTATTTATTAAGTAACCCGGCCACGCATTGCTCAGTAGTTTTAATATGAGAACCAATACACGCTTACCCAAGCTAGATAGCAAAAGATGTTGAAGTTAACAGACACTGCCATCTGTTAGAAACTTATGGAACTTATTGTAGGAATACATTTAATTTGCAATAAAAATAATATTCAGGTCAATAATCGATATTATCGAGGAGATAATTATTCTATGTTTTAAGTTTGACCAAATTACACACAGTAAGCTAAATTTCATAAAAATTGGTTCGGAGTTTATCCGGACAAGTATCATGACGCGAGTTTTTTATAAAGATATGTCTGTATACTAGTATCTGCTATCAACTCACACTAAAAGCTCTATTAGCTTCATTCTGGGGTAGGTTCCTGACATCCTCGTTGAGTAGTCTCGCTCGGATCTCTCTCTCACCACTCTTCAGTACTAGCTTCCCGTCCTCACAACGCGCATGCATTCTTTCACGGCTATCGTCCGACCTGTAATAAATAACAATAAATATTGGCGGACAATGCACACAACACCATCTAGCCCTAAACTAAGCATAGCTTGTATTATGGTGACCAGATGGCTGATAGAATACTTATATATTTTTTAATACATACATAAGATACTTTATAACACCCAGACACAACAAACATCTATGTTCGCCACAAATGTGTGTCCTGACAGGGAATCGAACCCTCAACCTACAGCGCAGAAGGCAGAGCAACTACCAACGGAGCTGACAGGCCAGTTAATATTAGCTAGATACAATTGATATTATCAGTTATACTGCTCTTATTACATGCAGATAATATATATAATATATACCTATGAAGTTTTGTAACTATTGTAATGACCTTTAAACAATTTATATATATGTATAACTCCTGTGCTGCGAAAATTACTGAAAAGTTCTCGCTATACTAACCTAACATCTACGAGAAACAAATAACGAAGCTAATTGGTTGCTACTTTCGAAGGAAGTTATCTATACTAATATTATAAATGTGTAAGTAACTCTGTCTGTCTGTTAGTTACGTTTTCACCGCTGAACCGATTTTGATGAATTTTGGTATGGAGATAGATGGAACCTTGGAGAAGGACATAGGCTACTTTTTATGTAGGTACCACGCGTGCGAAGCCGCGGGCAGCAGCTAGTGGGAAATAAATGTTTACACACGAAATAAATGTTTACTTTAAAAGCGCGCCGCTCTATAAAGAACTACTAACAATCGTAAAAATACAACTTATTTAATGTATTAATTATGTAAATGTATTGACGACTTCTATCTAGCAGTGAGTCAAGGTTCGATTCTCGCCGCAGGACAAATGTTTGTATGATCTCCAAGTATTTGTCTCTTGTCTGGGTGTGTATGTATTTACAAAAATAACTATATAAGTAGTGTATCAGTAGTATATCAGTCATGTGGTACCCATAAAACAAGCTCTGCTTACTTTGAGGCCAGATGATGCTGCATTATATATGCTTCGAAGTACGGAAGTGCTCAGATGAAAATGTCACGGCGGTCACCCATCTAAGTAGTTTCCGCGCACAGCGTTGTTTAACTTTGTTATGTTTGTTTCCAATAGTGTCAATCAAAATAAAATATTCTTAATTCAATAAAACTTTGACCATTTTGAATCGTCTTCTTACATGCTAGTGAATCTAAACATTTCCAACCCCTGTTAGAACAAGAATGCGGCGGAAAAACTCCTCTGATCTTAATGCTTTGTGAGATGAATTATCCTTCACGGCTAAGGGAGCAGTCAGAGGCTTGTTCAAATACTCACCATACAATAAGGAGCGTGTCTGCGAGATTTCCATCTGGATTGTCTATACTTTTCTTTCTGCAAATGTCAAATTGTTTTATTTTACAGCATTGATCTATATATATTGTATAATATTTGTCAAATACCAGTCATTAATCACGAAATCTCAGAAGCCACCGAACGGATTGGAATGAAATTTGGTATGCAGCTTCCTCTAGGGCCGCAGGTGCTCGCTTAGAAAGGTTTTCAAAAAATTCACTCGGGATCATGGTCAAACCGCGATTATGCTTTGTAGTTTTTCCGAAACATTAATTCGTTCAATTATTATCTTACTACTTTTTATCTACGGGCAAAGCCGCGGGAAACAGCTAGTACTATTATATTCAGATTTAAGACTTAAGTAGCTCCTTAGCATAAACTGTCTGTCAAATCTATAGTTATTATTTAAGACACTATAAGATCTTCTCACCTGAAACACAGGATTACTTAAGTTCAGTCTCGTGTTAAGCATTAACCTTTGTCTGATTAAGATTACGTTTTGTTAATTGTACTAATTGAATTTTGTATAAATATTTTATAATTCCAAGAAGTGATTGTAATATTATTATACTAAGTGATTGTAATCAGTAGGTAGATAATGTTAAAAACCAAGATATTTACCCATTCGCAACTTGTTTTGTTTTATCTCTCCTTGGTGTTGGCGGTAAACTGAAAATTAATATTAGTTTATAACAGCTCAACTGTTTCACGTGTATTTTATATTATACTGTACATTTCTGTAAATATTTCTGTAAATAAGTTTATAAAATACAGTAAATTACAGTAGTTTCAGCGCACTTACCAATTCACATCGAAACTAGAATTGCTAGAGGCAAGTTTGGCTCTCAGCTTATCAACTTCATCACGAAGCTCTCTGTGAATAAAAAATTACATTCGATTTTATACTCTATGACCAAGAAATAGGATTGTTTTTATATTCAGGCTAACAGCTAAACAATAAGCAACTTTAATAGCACAGGGACAAGGTTGATATTGCTACAAGTTAGCTCGCCTGAGAGCGGCGACGCAGCGTTGCGTTGACCAAACATTAGTGACATGAGATTCTAAATTCTCTATGTTTATGAAATAAAGTTGTAAAAACTGAAGTATTGAGTATACTATAAAGCTTCGCTATACAATAACAAATTGTATTGCTATCGTGATAAGGATGATATTGGTACCTGTTAGCTCGTCTGAGCGGCGGCGACACAGCGTTCCGGCGACCGGAACGTCCGAACAGTTTGTTACTAAGAGAACACTTCTTACGACCCGCTTCTTCTACTTTGGCCTAAATTAACAAATTAATAAGTATTCATTAATATGTAAGAAAACCTATGTAGAACCCATTCATTGACGACCACTGTGGCGCAGTGGGAGAAGTACTGCGACGCAAAAGATTGCGGGTTCCATACCCACCGCGGGACAAATGTTTGTATGATGTGCAAGTATTTGTCCCTGGTCTGGGTATTTTTCTCTGTTTAATATATGTATTTACAATAAAAGTATATTATACTTCAGCTATAAGTAGGTGAGGAGTTTAGTATCCTGCTGTCTTCAGGTGATGCTGCAGCATCAAGTCAATGGTGCCATATTATTGCAATATCATTTGAGGTAGATAGAGGTGTTGATGATCTTCAAATGACTAGAGCAAACTTAAATAATATTAACAATAATAATACCGGACATTTCATACGGCATCATCTGGCCCCAAAGTAAGCAGAGCTTGTATAATGGGTACCACATGAGTGATATACTAATTTTTATTTGTAAATACATACTTACATCCTTACTAATATTATAAATGCGAAAATTTGTATGTATGTTTGTTACTCTTTCACGCAAAAACTTTTTAATGGATTTTAATGAAACTTTACAATAATATAGCTTATACAACAGAATAAAACATAGGTTATAACTTATAAAGATATTGTGTTAAGTGTCCTAAATATAACGATTCCTTACTATAGTTTTTTATAAATTTTGGTGTAAAGATATATGGAGAAGAAAATAAGCTACTCTAAGTACTAATTCTGCGCAGACGAAGTCGCGGGCACCAGCTAGTATTATATATAGAAACACCCAGACCCGAGACAAGTACTTGCAGATCATTTAAACACCGCTCCCGCGGTATCGAGCCTACAATGTAGGTACCGGTACCGGGTGCGTGCGAATTCGCGGGCAGCAGCTAGTGTTTGTATATATAAATCTTCTGTGCATGTGTTTGTAATTAAACTCCTCCTAAACGACTGGACCTATTTTTTAATCTATTTTTTATCAATTTAAAACAGCTCTAATTTAGCTTATATTCAGAAAATACTAAAATTTGCAAAGTTTTTTGGTGAATAATGTGAACTTAATGAATGACTTTGACTCATAGTCATATAGAAAGGAAGCAGTAATACTTACTTGCAAGAAGTCGATAAGCTTGGCTTGTTGCCGCAGAGTGGCGTCGGTCTTGGTTTCCCTCGTCCTCCACCAAGCCGTCGCAGCCTCAGATGCTTCCCGAGCCGCCTCCAATTCCTCCTGTAATACAGTATTAACAAATCAATACAAAACATTATTCCATAAAATCACAAGAACCACTTTGAATCTTCTTACATGCTAGTAGGTCTAGGTGCCGGTTCCACCTAACCACAGTTCTAGAAAAATCTGGCAAGAAACTCGTCTGGTCTTAACGGAACGGACACACCACTTTTATATATATGTAAACAAAAATTTAAGATACAGGACAGGAAGTAATATTGTTAAACAGAAACTTAAATTAGAAAATATTACGTGTAACATTATTCTTCTCGCTTTTCTGGAATCTGTGGGAGTGATTTCGTGAAAAGGACGGGAGTGTGTAAAAGGAAGCCGGGGAAACGCGCGCTATTAGATTTGACCAATGAGAGCGCGTGGCAGAGTTAGCCGTCAGACCTGGGTATCTACGAGTTTGGCTTGCAATGTTACCTGGGTATCGGCGAGATTGGCTTGCAATGTTACCTGGCTATTGGCGAGTTTGGCTTGCAATGTTACCTGGGTATCGGCTAGTTTGACTTGCAATGTTACCTGAGTATCGGCTAGTTTGGCTTGCAATGTTACCTGGGTATCGGCTAGTTTGGCTTGCAATGTTACCTGGGTATCGGCTAGTTTGGCTTGCAATGTTACCTGGGTATCGGCTAGTTTGGCTTGCAATGTTACCTGGGTATCGGCTAGTTTGGCTTGCAATGTTACCTGGGTATCGGCTAGTTTGGCTTGCAATGTTACCTGGGTATCGGCTAGTTTGGCTTGCAATGTTACCTGGGTATCGGCTAGTTTGGCTTGCAATGTTACCTGGGTATCGGCTAGTTTGGCTTGCAATGTTACCTGGGTATCGGCTAGTTTGGCTTGCAATGTTACCTGGGTATCGGCTAGTTTGGCTTGCAATGTTACCTGGGTATCGGCTAGTTTGGCTTGCAATGTTACCTGGGTATCGGCTAGTTTGGCTTGCAATGTTACCTGGGTATCGGCTAGTTTGGCTTGCAATGTTACCTGGGTATCGGCTAGTTTGGCTTGCAGTTGTAACGCGTTAGTGTGGTGTTCATGACCGCGCGTGCGCAGTGTAGCGCATTCTTCCTGCCAAATTAAAAAACAAAAGAGTTTTCAAAATATTTCACTATTAAAACATTAGTGAGTTGTAGACATTTCGTAAATACAAATTTAGTTCGCACAAGATAAAAACTCTAATTTAATCAAAACAATGTCGGTGTCATCGACAAAATAATACGTGAGTAAAACCAGTTCTTCTCAAAAATTTTCCACAATATTTCAGCTAGGAGTCTTTTAATTAAAATACTCCTAGTCTAATTAGACTGACCTCAACTCTGCATTCTGCGTATCGGTTGTGAGACAAACATGTATGTGATGAACATAGATGTTTATTTTATATCTGATACAAAGAATCTTATGTATGTATTAGCAGACCCGGTCACGCGTTGCTGTGGCTCAGTACGGTAGTTCTAATACGTTGAACCAATACACGCTTACCCAACCTAGATAGCAAAAGATGTTGAAGTTAACTAACACTGCCATCTGTGGAAACTTATGGAACTTATTGTAGGAAAACATTTTAATAGCAATAAAAAATACATAAAAATATCCATTGGTGCACGACTATCCTATCTTTTTAGTTTGACCAAATTACACACAGTAATCTAAATTTTATAATTACGCACATTAATCTAAATTTTATAAATCCCGGATAAACATGGTAACGCGAGATTTTATATATAAATATTTAAAAGTATTCTATCTATGTTGACCATTCTATTATGTTGACCAGATGACTGATAAAATATTTATATATTTTTAAATACAAGTACATTACTTATGATACTTAATAACAACTAGACACAGAAAAAACACCTATGTTCATCACACAAATGTTTTCCTGGGAGAGAATCAAACACTTTACCTACAGCGCAGAAGGCAGAGCTACTACCAACTCAGCTGACAGGCCAGGCCTAAACGAAAGAATTGGAAGGAAAAGGTTCTATTCCACTATTTTCATTAGTTCTATTTCCACAGGTTTGATCGACTAGAAAAATGGTGTACTGTTACATTAATATTGCAAGAACATAGTAACCTTGACCTGATGCCGCAGCATCACATGGAATCTGCAGAATACCCAACTTCTCACCAGCTTACAGAGGTAACGTGTTTGGACTCATTGGAATCTTCTCAATAAATAGGTCATTTATCTATGTAATTTATACTTGTTTTATCAGAAGGCATTTTTGTTACCTGTAAATCTCGTACGCGTCTAGCCGCGCTGGTCAAAGCGGCGGCGCTCGAACTTTGGGCACCTTCTAAATTAGCGACTAAGGCTTCTAGCTCAGCCACTCGAGTTTCACGATTCTCTAGTTTCTCCTGTAAATGTAATTAAATAAATATTGATGTCGCACACAACACCGTCTAGTCCCAAACTAAGTACTTGTGCTTGTAGCTTGTACTATGGGAATCAGATTGCCGAATACTTATATTTTTTTTTATTCATAGGTACATATGATACCATATAACACTCATACCCCGAACAAACCCCTATGTTCATCACATAAATGTTTATCCTGGTAGGCAATTTAACCCTCAACCTAAATGTACCTCATGTACCTACATGTACAACCTACAACCTAATGTAATATTACAAATTTTATTTGATTTTTTGTGTTTGTTTGTAATATTAAAAAGCTGCTTAACCAATTTTAAAAATTATTTCAAATAATATTTAAAGCTACATTTTTCACCCAGTATCTTTTTACATTTACAAACATTTTATATTCACTAAATGGGAGATATTAAACCTCTGTAGTATATTTATATCTAAATAAAAAGTAAAAAACAGTGCAATAATGAAATTTCATATAACGTTTCTGCACTGTTTCGGTTCTAAGCAAAAAATACGTCCTTTGTGATCGGTATTGTAGTGATCAATGATAACATTACTACGTAGTTGAAAGAAATATACATAACTGACCCGAAGCAATAGTAATTGGCAATGAGCATGGCTGGCTTGTTCCTTTGCTTCCTCGTGTTGACTGGACGCAAAGTTGGCTGCGGCGTTGAACTCACTCGCTTGCTTCTGAGCTACTTCTAGCTTCGACCGGCACTGATCTAGCTCAGAGCGGATGTGCTGGACCTCAACCTGTAATGAAAAAAGAAAAATACCGTCAATGTTGTCTATCGTTAAGAAACAGTTTAATCAATTGTGATGTAAACTTGAACGCAATAAATCGAAACGTAGTTTTTTTTAATAATGATTTTTAAATACTGACGACTCTTTGGGGTTTGGGGCTGAGGGCCAAGGCTCAACTGAGATGCAAAGGGTTGCGGGTTCAATATGATCATAATATTATGATCTGCAAATGTAAATGTAAATGATCTGTAAATTATTACCTCAAGATCTTTGTTCTTCAGTTCATGAATGTCAGCTAGTTTCTCGAGATCTGTGAGTTGTTCCTCTAGCATGCCGCATGCTTCTTGCAATGCTTTGTTGTTCTGAAACATAAACAATAATATATTTAAATAACAATAATATATTTAAAACAAACCCTTTATCGTATAACCAAATAATTCATTATTCATTTCATAATTCATTTATTTGTGTACTTTTGTAAATAAATGAATTAATTAATTCATTTAAACTCATTCATTCAAACATTAATTAATGAAATAAATAATGCCGGACATTTCACAGCATCATCTGGCTCCAAAGAAAGCAGAGCTTGTGTTATGGGTACCAACATGACTGATAAACTATCTTTATACTTTTTTTGTAAATACATACATATTATACATAGAAACACCTAGACAGACAAATATTTGCAGAACATACAAACATTTGTTCCGCATCGGGAAACGAAGACATTAGCCCACTGCGTCACTTCGTCATAATATGATTATAGTATGGTTTGCTCTTGTCTTAAAACAATGATTAATCAATATGATAACAACACATTAACTATTGGGTGATTATAAGATAGACCCTAAATATTGGTGAAAAAATATTCTGTTTTGGCTAAGGGCAGAGAGGTGATGGTGATGATTGTAAAGATAGTTGTAACATTTTCTAATACCTAATTTGTCTATCGTGGTCTCATTATTTCTCGTATAGTAATAAACAATAGCTTAAAAAACTAAAAACCACGCTTTTGTATAAAACCAAACGAAAAAAACAAAAAAAAAATTGAATTAAGAATATTGTAAAAAAGGTTACTAAATATAAATTAATAATAGTGTCAGTAAGAAAATAATATTTTGTTTTAAATAAAATATGTTATGTAATTAATGAATTTCAGTTTTTTGAGCTATTATTTATTTTCTACTTTTTAGTAAATATAGAAATACAGATCGTTTTAAACGGTCCTTAGACAGGCTCAAGTTTTTTAGATGTATTCACTTTAACTTCACAAAATTTTGGGAAGCAACATTCATAATAATGATCTAGCACGTAAACGTGTAAAAACTAACAATTCCAATAAAGTATATATAAAACAATGTTTATGGAACAGTTATATTAGATGCGATTTGTGGTGTTTCTATGTAATTATAATTAAATTATAGTAAGATTAAATACCTCTTAATAATTGAAATTTTGTTTTAAGCTCAGAGTAAAAACGGAAAATTACGGTTTTTTTATTAGTCTTTTATAGGGCAATGTGCACGCTTCTATAACAAGGTCCCAAGCGACGTGTTAGATTTGTCGATTGGCAAATTTAAAAACGTAATTAAACAGAAACTGTCTATTAAAGCATATTATAAAATATCTGATGATTATTTAGATTACAAAAAAGCTTGGGATGAATCTGCTCCAACTCGGCTCGGCATCCGTAACAAAATTGTCAAGGATCATACAAAAAAACCAGACAAGTTTCTTGCCGGATTCTTCTTTAACTGGGGTTAGGAGGAATCGGATCACCTAGATTCACTAGCATGTAAGAAGACGATTCAAAGTGGTCCTTGTGATTTTATTGAATTAAGATTAATTGAATTGAATTTATCTGTCGAAACTAATAGCAGAATCCCGTTGACAATTTTCCTGCGAGAGCCAAGTCCACGAAGCCGTCTTTTTAGCACTCCTACATGTACATGTATCTACTCGCATTTACATGGGAAACGCTCATATTGATCGGTTTTCTAATGTTTTTAATTAACAGAAAATTCCTCTGTACACAATTAAGTTTCTTTGAAACTGCGATCTGAAGCGAACTTTCTGCTAGAACATACGCTTACGTCTTTCTAAATTCAAAGCCAATTGACACACGTAAGCTGAGCTAAGAGTATGTTTTCGCTTAATTTGAGCCTGAGGCCCGTATTTCAGAACACTCAAACTCAAATAGAGGACTAAGCATAGATTTACTGATAGTTCTGAATGAAATTCTGTTAAAATATCTAAGTTCCCAAATTTGAGTAGTTTAAGTACTTAAGTTGAGTAGTTTAAACGATAGTTGAAATAGGTTACTTATGTGGTTTCTTATATTCTCACCCTTGTTATTAAAAACGTTTCTTACTTCTGTCAAATGTTAATCATTGTTTAAAATAGTGCTATCATTTTATCTAGTAAGTGTAAAATAGTCACAGTACGAATCTTAAGCAGTGTTCTCAATTCGTGGAGGAAAAAAACGAGGAGGTTCTCAATTCGTCAGAATCTTTTTTTTATGTATTTTCATTCACGGATTACTCAGACGCCTGAACCGATTTGAAAAATTTTTTTTTTTTTTTCAAAGTTTATACTTCCCAGGTTTGTTTATTATCGATTTCTTTTGGCCGAGCGGTTTTAAAAAAATCAACATAAATCATAAAACTGTATATCGATGATATTTTTAATATACATGACTAGCTGTTGGCCGCGACTTCGTCCGCATTTTTTTTTGAAAGGACTTGTAGCTTAAATCCTTCCCCGATGCAATTTATTTCCTTACCAAATTTTTTTGATAAGTTTCAAACCAATCACACCCACCATCCATTAAAAAGTTTCCATACAAACATTCACACCCAAATTTACTCCTTTATGAAAGTTATTTTGAAAAATCCTGAAACACGTGACTGTATATTTTGCATTTTAAGTATCCAAACAAAGTTTCTAAAAAATCACACCACCTGTTAAAAAGTTCCCATATAAACTTTGACTCCCCATTTTACCCCTTTGTTAGGGTAATTTTGAAAAATCCTGAAACACGTGTACATTTAAGTTTTAAGCTTAAATGTATCATCAATAAATCAAGTTTTAAGCAAATCGAACCACGCGTATACATTCGTTTTCACCCCTTTTCACCGTCTGAGGGATTGAATTTCAAAAAATCCCGCCTTAGTGGTTTTGGTGTAAAAGGAAGCTACCTTTGAAATTTCAGCTTTCTAGCTTCAGTGATTTCGGCTCGGCAATAATGAATCAATCAGTCAGTCAGACAGACCAGTCAGTCGGGTTAAGCTCTTTTATAGGTATAGATATACACACACAGACTGTTGTCTTTTTAGTATTTAAAACGTTATTATATAAATTGTACACAAAATACACACATATGCAAAATGAACAGAAAACATGTACAGACAAGCATAGCCGTAATAAGAGTTTTCTTCCAAACCTTCTAGAAAACGGCTCTAAAAGTATATTAACCTGGGACTCTTCAACAAGATAGAACATAAGCGATGAGCACTGTACCGGACCACTTTTGGCAAAACTATCGCGCATTTATTTACAGCATCGACTGATATCGTGGATAAGACTTGCACAATATTGGGAGATGTGATAACGCAAAACATGTTAGTTTTACTAGCTGATAAGATATAGGTAACCCATCTTAAATAGCCATGACCTGTAAAAACTATTTATAGAGATAGACAGACATTTATTTGCTTCGTATGACACAAAACACAGAAAAAATCAAGGCACATGATACTAATATAATTATGCTCCAGCAGCAAATTGGCCTGGACTCAGCATGATGGCTACTGTTTACGCAGTAGACGCTGTTATTCTACCGAGACCAAAGCTGTAGATCATTTATAGTGATATTCTGTCAACCAGAGTACGCGACTGATTCTACGAAGTAGAATCTTAAGTATGCGATCAAAATGAGTCAGATCCATACAAACTTAGATATACTTATACACACCTACCTAGTAATGGTTGAGTTGAGACCGTGTATATTGATGAGTCAGATCCAAATGTAAACTATCTGTTTCTTCTTATCGGGTCACTAATTATTATGAACCAGTGTGATGAAAGGATTAAGGTGCGCCTCAGAGGCTCCTTTCGTGCTCTTGGCACATGTCTTCGAAATTTGTAGGTTCTACGACATGCCGGTTGACTCAAGAAGTTTTTTATTGACCGTAAACTATTAAAACCTGTTTACAGGAAGAAAAATAAATATATATTATTGCTATGTAACCCATGTACAATTTTTACTAAAAGTATGTTGTCAACCCATCTTACCTACGCTTCTTCTACCTTCTCTGGGCCACCACTCGGTCAGTAACCATATTATTTATAACTTTATGTATCATCTGTATTTTTGTAAGAAATCATCTGAAGGGATGGCAGGTGCCAACTTCATAACGATCAGCTGAGGATCATCAAGTTCTAGCTCTTCTGTTAGTCTGCTGACTAACAGAAGAGCTAGCAACAGAGAAGAAAAACCTGAAAAAAACCCAGCTCGGTGCCAGCCGTTATGCAACCGAACCGACACCGCATGTACTGACTCTACTTTCCTGCGGGTCGAGATCGAGGTCGGGTCGGGTCGGGTCGAGATTGACAAATGATTGTATGAACTGCAAGTATTTGTCTCGGATCTGGGTGCTTCTGTGTAATATGTATGTATTTACAAAAAATATATAAATAAGCAGTATATAAGTCATATGGTACCATAACACAAGCACTGCTTACTTTGGGGCCAGATGATGCTGTGTCAAATGTCCGGCGATATTTATTTATATATTATTAGTTTACACAAAGAGAACACAAAAAGTTATTAGCAATAAAGCTATACAATGGGCGACCTTATAACTCAAGGCAATGGCCATGTTTGGATGGACAGGATAGATAAAAAAATGATAGCGGTGAAAAAAGATACAATATAATTAATAATACCGATTTGAACTGATTGTTCATAACAGCTATGGCGTTATCAGCCGCGCGACATCTCCCATGGACGAGATCGGCGGCGAGTGCAAAACGCACGCGACGCGCCCACGGACCGTCGCGCGCCCGCTTGGGGATCGCAGGCGAACCGCACCATGTGTTGCGGAGATACGCTGGCTTTGGCCTAATTGGAGGCTTGGCGACTTTTCGAATATACTTCTCCATTATTTTGTGAGTTGTTTGTGTTCACTGATATGAAAACTACACGTCGCGTAAACTTTGAATAAAATGTATTTCACTTTTAACTTCCGTGAGATGCCCTATACAATTTGAGAAAAACGTTTTTTTCCTTTTTTATCTTATTACAATAAGGAGGCTTACGGCCTGCCTGATTGTAAGCAGTTCCCGTCGTATATATACATATTTCTGCAACACCAGAAGCATTACTGATGCGTTACCTTCAAGGACTCTTTTTAAAACTCTTTTAAATTATGCCTGAAACGGTTCATGTTATAATTCAGTGGAAAAACTTCACGTATTTTTGTCGATGAAGGCACATTCACTGTTTCGACTCATCTAGAGAATCTTTATCGCGAATCGCGAGCAAGCAAACCGCGAATCAAACTCACCCTGTAGAAGATTCTCTAGATTCGAAATAGTGCTTTCAAGGAACAAATAATAGGTAGTAAAAGCCCGCGTTTCTCAAAATGTAGCTAACATGTATTGAAGCACAACGCTCTTATGACACAATCAACGAATCGCCACTCGAGAAACGGCGGTTTATATCGCACAGCTGTTTTGAAAAAGTGGCGTCGGAGTTAGGTCGTCAAAAAGTTTTAATTTATTTAGATTCACATCACAGCACTGTAAAAGGATCTGAACAAAGTTTCCTATTACAAACTATTTATACAAAAAATATTTTAGATAGGTTATTATGCGAAAAACAAAATGTCGGAAAAAAAATGTAGTTAGCCACTTCAGAACTTTGATAATAGTGTGATAATACTTTGCTCTACGCGTGTTTAGTTAAGTTTTTAATTTCTAGCTCACAATATAGTGTCCTTTAACTAGTAGAAGGTACGCATATATCCTCTGAATATAAACGACTTGCAATAAAACGTGTAGTTTCCACGACCGGTGATTAGAACTAACTCATACAGCAATAACGATCAGCATTGTTTGCTGAATAGTTCGTATTGTTTTGGAATTCGGAATAACAACATCGGTGATGCGACAACAAACAATATATTATATTATAGTTGGTGAATTCATTGTGCGATGTTTTGATACACAGGTTGTGTAGTATTTATGTAGCCAACATTAGAATTAATGGAATTTTGTGAACAATTGTTGCCGAGATTGTATTATGATTGAATACAATTTATTTTTCCGAAGTCTATTAGGAACCTTAATAGTTTTGATATGTCCGTCCGTCTGTCTGTCCGTCCGCTTATCAAAATTCTTGGTCGCAGACTATTTGTTTAATTAAATTTTGCACAGTTACACGTATAAGTTGTCCCTACAATGTTATAAAATCAAAAAGTAAAAAGCCCAACAATATTTTTTTTGTTTTGCTAACTAGACGGTTTTGAATTAAATAGATTCATTTATTTACAGAAATGTACAATATAATATACAATAATATAAAATTCACGTGAAACAGTTGAGCTATCTAAGGACCGTTTAAACGATCTATAGATAGCTCCACTGATCCAGATTTGAATTGGTTTGGGGCCTGACAACTAGTCATTCTTATTCTTAATGACTTCGGAAGCCGTCACTGTGGTCACATGCGCTTGAACAATTTATTTAACCGTCATTTTACGAGTAGTTGTCTTGTAAATCAGGATTACCATAAACAGTTTCAGTAACAGTTTAGTATCGTTTAGTTATTTTCTGACTGTTATTTTTGAAACGAATAAGTATTTAGATAACGGCTTAGGTATGCCCGATTTCTATTCAAAAAATTCAAACAACTAAAATGAGTCACTTAACAGCTTTCAGTTGAATTGGTTTTATGAAAGGTTGATTTATCACATGTAAATATATACCGACGGTACGTAATACCAATCCATCTTGTCAAAACTGGTTCCAGTTACAATCAGGTATTTAAATAATGCCTATTGCTAATCGAAAATGATAGACATTGTTTCAAGAAATCCATAACAATACTGGTGTATACAATTATACATACATGTAGGTACCACACAACACAGGCAGAAGTTGGTAATGTTATAAAATAATACTTACTTGTGCTAGTTGCTTGTTGTCCGCGCGTAATATTTGGTTTTCATCGTACCACACAGGCAGAAGTTGGTAATGTTATAAAATATATCTTACTTGTGCTAGTTGCGTGTTGTCCGCGCGTAGTATTTGGTTTTCATCTCGCATCTGCGCCCGTTCACGAGAAGACATTTCTTCTTGTTCCTCCGCGTGCATTCTACGCTTCTCGCTGTATTGAAGCTCGCACTTTAACTTGCGGATATCGTTGCGTGATCTGAAAAAAAAAACCTTATTATAGTTATCATTTAGAGTGCACTTAGAGAGCACTAAAGCCATACTGGTAAAGGTGGTCAATAGACCACCAGTACCACCAGGGGCGATCACTATCCTATTCCTTTATCTTTAACAATATTACCTATCAACTTCATTTTGCACCACATCATGCGTCTTTTGAAGTTTCTCCAATCTTTCCTTGAGCCGTTCTACGTCCTTGCTCGCTCTCTCATACTGCGGCTTCAATGTTTCTATCTCGCTCTGAAGCGTGTTGGCTTTCAGCTCCGCCGCCTTCTTCGCTTCTAAAGCTGCGTTGAGTCGTTCTTCGAAACGCTTAGCTTCGCGCGTCACGGACTTTATCTCTACTGATTGCTCGTTGTATTCCCTTTCCTATAACAAAAGGTAGAAAGGTACTAGAATACTTTATTGCAAAACTACTTAAAATCCTACTAATGTTAATAGAGAAGTTTGTGTAGTCGTTTTAATGTTTATATATTTGCTTGTTGCTCAAATATGCTATAACCGCTGGACAGATTTGGATTAAACATAGTATAGACATAGTCTTTGACTTGACCTGAAATAGCATATAAGTTACTTTTAAAATATATTTTTCACGCTTGCGTAGCCACGGGCAGAAAGTAGTAGTCTAATATAACTTCAATATGCTTACTTCAGAGCAATAAAAATTCAAACCATGGCTGAGAAATGATTACCTTTCGCCATCTTGCTAGGTTGGATGATCTTGCTTCTTGTTTTAGCGCTACAATTTCTTCTGATTTTGCCTGAAATATTACAAAAAGGGTTAGAAGCTATTTCTTCTATTGGACAATTTACACAATACAATATATTAGATAGATTGTATAGATTACACACATATTATATAGAGCAAATTACATATAATGTTCATCATACAAAATAAACATTGCACTCTTATATTATTTGTATTTTTCGAGTTGTTTCAGAGTTTTCAGTTTTATTAATAGATAATGTTGGTGTTTTTATTTAAAGCTATAGTTATTAATTTGGGTGTGAATCATTGGAATACAAGCTTTGTGTTTTTTTGTGAGTCGAGCAAAAATAATCCAAATAATTATTTTATATGAAAGACACCATTTTATATAAAATAACAAATGACGAACGACAATATGCGACTTAGTAACATCATATCAGAAACAAAACACTTGACATTTGCAAAATTGACATTATTATGACACCTGCCATCACCGAAGAAGAAATAGAACATCCTTTACCTGTAACTGAACTTCAGCTCGTTCTAACTGCTCCTTCAATAAAGCTACTTGTCCAATAGCGGCTTCACCAACAGTCCCGACGCTTTCAGTGTCACTCTGTGCATCTCGCTTCCTCCCATGTCCCCTCTCCTCTTCAGTGCTCCTGTTGGACTCTTCTGCCTCGTTCTGCGAGCATCTCACACAAGCACGCGTTTCTAGGGCACTCACTTCACGCTCGAGTTGTCGGACTAGCTGTTCTAGAGAGGTCACCTGGAGAAAGAATAGAATACTTTTGAGTTTTTGGACCCAATGACGTCGAAATGTTCGTCATATTCAGTCGAATTATCGATAATCGATAGTGGTTCTAGGTAGATCAAAACGAGTCGAAAGAGTGTAGTTTTGCACGACTATTGTCCGATATATGGTATGTTGATTTCAAGAGTAGTCCCTCAGGGTACTTTAGTTTGTTATCCAAGTAAAATATTTGATTAAAATTTAAAGCTTTTTTTTTGACATTTTAACACGACTTTACTTACTTATATTCGAAAAAATAAAAAGAAATGCTAGTAATAGGCAGCGGCTTACTTCCATTATGCGTTAACGACTTTAGACTGTTTAAGCAGACTTTTCTGTAGATATTATAGTAGCTAACTTTTACGTAATAACAATGAGTATCTCTACAAATAACAATGAAAAGTATACCTTTTCCCGATGTCTCGAGTCCTCGTGCATAGCATTAGCCGCGCGGGTCTCAGCGGCATTCAGTCGTTCGTTGAGTCGCAACTCTGTGCGAGCACATTGCTCCTCCATACTTGACTCGCGCCGCACAGACTCTTCCAAACCACGCTCTAACTCCTAGTACATACATATATATACACTTCAGTTTTATTGTATGGTACAGCAGTACACATGGATAACCAAAACCAAACTAAACCCAAACTCTAAGCTCAGAATTTTATTCAGAACTGACGGGTAAATTTATTCAGAACAATTCCCAAACAACTGCTAAATAATGTGTAATGATGCAATTATTGAACAAAACTTAAACTCGGATCAAAAACTAAGTCGTAATTTTCATGGCTTTATCCCATTTCAAATTCAAATTAAAATATTTTACTTCAATACCAAATTAACAAAGATCACTTTGAAACGTCTTAGGTAAATTTAGGTGCCAATTTCTCCTAACCGAAGTCCGAGAAGATATAGAGATTTTATATGAGGTCGGCACATACTAGGTATCTAAGAAAAACATTTGACAGATTTCATTTGAAACTGTCATAAAATAAATGCATTGTTCTCGATCTAAGTTTTTAATTCTATAACACTGACCTAATGCTAGGAATCTAGAACTCATCAGCTAATAGCGAAACTGATAACAGTATGTACTATATCCAGAGCTAATACTAGGTAAAACAAGTCACTTTCGATTATTTTACGTAAATTAGAGGCATATTTTTAACGATGTATTTTCGCATAGTAAATGACATCGATTAATGGAAGTTCCAGTTGGCTATGCGGTATTACTTGCCTGCACTTGAGCGAGTAAAGTAGTAACACGGAGTTTCTCCTGGGCTAGTTGAATTTGCACTTCGCCGAGCTGATCCGACGTCACGTCGACCGCGCTTTGTTTATCGTTAAGAGAAGCCTGCAATAACAAGTATAAATTTAAAATTCAAAACTCACGTGTCACTAAAAACATATCTATAATCTATTTCTTGAGACCATTCAAATGAGCCCAAACCTATGCAGTAAGTTGGTGAACAGTTGGATATCCTGATTGCAGTCGAAGCTGCATCAGATCAAGGTTACCATGTTCTTGCAATATCATTGAAATAGCAGGATATCAAATTTCGAATCGATCAAACCAGTCGAAGTTGCTCAGATCATTTATTAACTAGAAAAGAGCTGATAATCTTCTATTGGCTGAATATATTTTCTTGAATCATAGCTAAGCTAAGAAAACCCTTTATTAAAACTAAATGAAAATTGAATGAAAATGAAGTATGTTTTTCTTTTGGAAGTTATTGGAGTGATAATTTTTTCAATGTTACAAACAATATTGAAGGCAAATATCGTTCAATATTATATGAGGATAAGCTGAGAAGTAATAGGAGTAAAAGTCTCGATAAGAATGTGGATTTTTACAAAACTAGGCCACCAGACGTGGCCAAAGAAGAGATTAATGGATTATGTGAAAAACTATATGAGTAAGAACTATATGGCGTGAGTGAGGTTGAAAGTGGTAATAGGAAGAAAAACATGTGCCGAACCCACTTAGCATAGGATTAAAGCACGATCATGATGGTATTGCTTTAAGGCAGAGCGACTACTCGGCAAACTGATACATCGCAACGATAGCAAAATTGTTCGTCAATCGTTCAGTGTTCATTCGGTCGAATTGTTTCGTTGTTTTCAAAAGTAACAACTTGTAGATTTTGCACGATTATTGTACCGATAAATCGTTTATCGTTTTACCTAATAGACCCCTAAAAACCACCTGGTAAACCATGATAAACCATGATAATACACGCCAAACTATGCAAACAATGTTTATGGGAACCAGATTACTGATGGAATACTGATACTTTATAACATCCAGACACAATCTATGTTCACGCCAATGTTTGTCCTGGTTGGGTTACCCAAAAGTCAGAGCTACTATCAACTAAGCTGTACGGCCAGTGACATTCAATCCGACATACCTGCGCTGTTGCTAATTGTCTTCTAGCTAAATCCAGCTCAGCTTGCAGCGACTTGTACTGAGCCTGTAGCTTGTCATATTCATCGTTGAGAGACGCAAGACGTTTCTCCATCTGTTCTCTTGCGCGGGTCTCTCTGGCGAGACTTGCTTCGGCGGTGGCTATTCTAATCCCGGCGTCTCGACTCTCTTGGTCACCGCCGCTTAGCGTTTGGCGACGAATCGCACGCTCTTTCGCTACCGAATCCTGTGGTAATTGATGAATTAATATAAAGAAAATTACTAATTGGTACCAATACCAATACTAATTGGTCAATAAAATACATTAAATATAATGCTGTACTGTTTTTAAACATGAACTACGCGAACAGATACGACAATCCAATCTAATATTACAAATTCAAGCGTCTCTGTATGTCTGTTTTCGGTTTGTTTGTTAACGGAATTTGATGAAGGTAAGGATATAAATTGTAACTTGGGTAACAATATAAACTATTTATTATGTACTAGCTGACCCGGCTACGCATTGCTGTAGCTCAGTAGTTCTAATACGTTGAACCCATATAAGCTAACCTCTAAAATTATCAGTGTTTCTCTACTATATTATGCATGTATCATACATATAAACCTTCCTCTTGAATCACTCTATCTATTAAAAAATGATATCTAAATCTGTTGCGTAGTTTTAAAGATCTAAGCATACATACGGACTGACAGACAGCGGGAAGCGACTTTGTTTTATACTACGTAGTGAAGTAATACGCGTGCGAATACGGGTAACTATTTACTAATGTAAATGTAAACTTCGTAATATTTTCAAAAGATTTATCCAACGGCCACACGATGACATAGTATAATAAAAAAATCTATCCACTCCATATGTCTCTTCTACATAACATTTTTCAATGTTTTTATTTATAACTTTGTAGCCATACGTAGGTATTATCGTGCAAAAAATATTAAGATAAGAGTAATATAGAGGTGTACCTCAGAGCTCTAGCTCTGATAAGGGGCGGACAGAAAGACAACAAAACAGACAGACATGGCAAATCTATAAGGGACTTAGAAACCCTAAAAAGTAGCCTATGCACTTCCCCAAGGTAAAAAAGGTAACAATCAAACAGACATAAGGAGACACTTTTAAATGTACGGATAAGAAATCCTTAAATACATCAACTACTACCTAAACTACAATTATAAGGCTACATCTAAACTACAGCTGCGAAGACTCACGATAGCGCGCACGTTGATTTCAGTGAGCTTTCTGTGGCGCAAAGCTTGCGCTTGCTCTAAGATTTCCTTTAGAATTATAAAATGTTATATTTAGAATCACGAGAAAAGTTTCACAAATAACAATTAGTTTATTTGCTTGTGATAATTATGAATCCTACTAATATTATAAATCCGAAAGTTTGATTATATGTTTATTTGTTACTCAATCGCAAATTATTGCGCGATTGAGTAACAAGTTTCAGCCAAACCGTTTTTGCCTAATGGCAATGGTATGGATGGAACTTGGTATTAGATGTGGACCTAGATTAACATACGCTTATTTCTATACGCCATTTTCTATTTTCGTACCACGCGGGTAAAGCCGCGTGCATCAGCTAAAAAGTCATATAAAATAATAATCAATATTGCAGGACATTGCACACAACACTATCTAGCCCCAAACTAAGTATAGCTTGTATTATGGTGACTAGTAGGGCGATTATGGAACTCTAATTACAATCAATGTCTATCAGTAATGATTGAAATTACGCCGAAAACTTATAGACATTGATTGTAATTAGAGTTCCATAATCGCCCTACAGATGATTGATAGAATACTATATTTTAAATACATATCTTATAAGAACTAGACGCAGAACAAACACCTTTGTTCATCACAGAAATTTTTATCCTGGGAGGGAATCGAACCCTCGACCTACAGCGCAGAAGGCAGAGCTACTACCAACTGAGCTGACAGGCCAGACATAATGATATAATGATCATGTTACACTGTTTCTGGCTATACCAGTCGTTATTCTGAAGGTATGAAATACTAGCTCGCGTGGTTCCTAGAAGCTTATATCCTTTCCTAATATATTTATCAAATTTCATCAACATCCGCACCATAATTACGTAGCTCGCGACAGCTAGAAATAAGCGTCAATTGCGCGATCACCGCTGTCAAAAACAAGCTTTTTATACGCTAATATCATCGCAATGAGCGCGTTTGTATCTGTAGATGGTGCGAATAGGCAGCGATTGGCTTCGCAGATATTGCTGTCGCGTTGGTATTGCTGTAGCTACTTTAACGTAACACGTAAACCTTGCAGTTCAGCCGTTTAGCCGTGAAAACTTAACAAACAGGCCGTCATCTTCGGATTTATAATATAAGTATGGATTTATATGAATTTTGATGTCAGAGAGAAGTAATTATCAATTGTTACCTTATAATGTTGATGCTGGGCTCTTTGTGAGTCGGCTGACGTCAGAGCTCTCGACAATTCTGCTTGCAACTCTTCAATTCTAGACTCCAACCTAAACACAATAATAGTGAATGAATAGAGCCTATAACAAATCTTTAAACATCTTTATTTTGACATCAGAAAGACAAGGACATACCATACTTAATCGCTACATTAGCTAATTATGCGATTATGAGATAGACGAAATTAGATAGACAAAAAATTTACTGCAGAACCCTAAAATAAGGGGGTCTTTGACTTAGTACACGAACGGATGAATATAGTATTAAATAAATAAATAATCCCGCAAAATTTCACACAGCATCATCTGCTCCCAAAGTAATTCGAGCTTGTGTTATGGGTAGGTACCAACATGACTGCTATACTACTTATATACTTTTTTTGTAAATACATACATATTATACATGGAATAAATAAATAAATAAATAATCCCGGACATTTCACACCACATCCCCAAAGTAAGCAGAACTTGTGTTATGGGTACCACATGACTGATATACTACTTATATACTTTTTTTTTGTAAATACATACATATTATACATAGAAACACCCAGACCCGAGACAAATACTTGCAGATCATGCAAACATTTGTCCCGCGGCGGGTATCGAACCCGCAACCTTCTGCGTCACAGCCGGACGGCCCTAAGCCCTCTGCGCTACAGAGGTTATTATTGTCACCTGCATTATAGATTTCTTGATACAGTTAAAGTCTATCAGCAATAGACATTTTTCAATCATTAGTTAGATTGTAACTGGATTGATTTTTGACCAGATTGATTGGCAATGACATTAGAAATAGAAACCGTTCTATTTATATGAAAGCGTGTAAAACATCAACCTTGCGTAATACCAATTCATCATAGTAACTGATAGCTGTAAGTATCAATGTTTTGATGGTATTAGAACTACATAATTGCAGGTCTGATGATTGTAAATGTCGTAAAGGCTGAACATAATATTGTTCTTTTCAGTCTAGTCTCAGAGCTCAGTTAATAGGTTTAGGGTTCGATTCCTTCCCAGGATAAACATTTGTGTGATGAACAGAATATTTGTTCTATAGATGCATATTATAAGGTATATAAATTATCATTAAAAAAAATTATACACAATTCACTCATATGGTATATAGTCATATGGTTCCCATATGACTGATAGAATACTTAAATATTTTTTTTAATTTACATACTCGTGATTCGCTCATCACATAAATGATTCTCCTGGGAGGGAATCGAACAGACAAACTACAGCGCAGAAGGCAGATCTACGAGAGGCTAACCAAAAAAGTATGTGAGTATTAAATAAATAAAAATAAATATTGATGGACAATGCACACAACACCATCTAGCCTTAAGGATACACAAGTCAGCGGCACAAACTCGTTAGTGGGGCAGCTAAAATGCATGCTGTTTCACCTAGCTTAGTGTGAGAAAAGGATAGACGTGCACCAAGGATAGAGATGAGCAGTAAGGAGATAGCGTGATTATAATTTCGAGTCATATGATCAGATTAATCTATGATTTCTAAATAAAACGATTGCGTAAAAATAATGAATAGACCTTTGGCTCAAGGGTTCTCATGAAAAAACTATTGAATGTAATTATAAAAAAAAAGTTATTTGAGCTTTTGAATAAATAATCTATGCTTGTATAGGAACATTTTTTTAGTTTGCGTACTCCGTTTGTTATTTATTCACACCTAAAGTTGCGCTAAAATCAGTGATGAAAAACGATTTTTTTTGAGTCTTGCATCTTTCAAACCCATATTATTTTCACAATTCTGTATTGATAGATTATGACAAGACAAATTTATATCACTTTTAGTTTTGGTTGTTCATCAACAGACGGTGGTGTGATCACCCTTCGACGTTTGTATGGAAAGATCATCGACTTGTTCACTCTTAAACTAAGCATAGCTTGTAATATGGTAACTAAATAGAATACTTATATATTTTTAAAGTGAAGTAACAAAGTACTGCCCTATTTCCATTTTCTCTTTCCTTTCCAAAGTCCTTGAGCGGCTAGTTCATCAGCAACTCAGCCTTTTCCTTAACACAAACGTCCTTCTTAATCCCTATCAGTCTGGTTTTCGCTCAGGTCATAGCACTGTCACTGCACAAAATCACAAAATCACAGATGATATCAGGTATGGGATAGAAAACGGGCTAGTCACTATTTTGTTGCTTCTGGATTTCAGTAATGCTTTTAATAATGTAGATTATGATATCCTTTTAGCTATTCTTCGCTCTTATAACATATCTCCACCAGTAATTGACTGGTTTCGTAGTTACCTGTATGGTCGCCGGCAACGAATTCGCATTGACGATACTTTTTCATCCTGGTGTCAAGTGAGTGCTGATGTTTTATCTCCTCTTTTTTTTTTGCTATATTTATAAACTCTATTTCTAAACGTCTCTCTTCTTCCTACCTTTATGCAGATGATTTACAAATTTATTCACAAGCTCCTATCGAGTGGTTAACAGAAGCCATCGCCAGTACTAACGCTGATTTGGCTAGTATTTTAGAGTGGAGCAAATTGTACGGTTTAAGAGTAAGTCCGTCGAAAACTCAAATAATCATTATAGGTAGCTCTAGAATTATGGGACATCATTCTAGATTCACGCGGTAGATTAGGATCGACTTGCCTAATCTACCGCGTGTTATGTTTGATGGCATTGTCTTCGAAATTAGTGAGGTGGTCAAGAACTTAGGTATACTAATGGATAAGGATCTATCTTGGGAACCTCAGCTAACGGTTGTAAGCCGAAAGACCTTTGCTGCCTTTGCCTCTCTGAAACGGTTGCGAAACTTTCTTCCTACGTCCACCAAAATTGCGCTACCACAATCCTTGTTGCTTCCTGTTTTAGATTATGCTGACGTCAGCTACCTTGATTTAACTGAAGACCAACACAATAAATTTGAGCGTCTTCAAAATGTTTCTATTAGATTAATATTTGGCTTGCGTAAGTACGAGCATATTTCCGTGTTCCGAAACAGACATAAGTGGCTACCAATTCGTCTTCGCCGAAATGCTCACATCCTTTCTCTTCTTTATTCCACTATGCTTCTTCCTTCCACTCCAGTCTACCTAAAGGAACGTTTTGAGTTCCTCCACCTATACAATTCCCGATCCCTACGTTCTTCTGAACCGGACTCTCTGAAACAGGAGTTTTTAGCTACAGGCTAAAAACTCCTGTTCATACTTCAAGCTGCTATGGTAGTCCTTTTACGCTGCAGGCTGTGAAGCTTTGGAACGAACTCCCTGTCTTCATCCGGTATTGTAAATCCTTACCAATTTTAAAAAACTTAGTATACCATCACTATCTCTCATCACTCTCATAGATATATTTATATTTTGTAAGTATTTATGTATTAATGTTTATGTATTGTTTAAGTATGTATATATATTATATACGTAATGTTAAAGTAGGTATTTTTTTATTTATGTTTATGTATATTCTTGTAGGTTTATATTTAGAAATCACAATATTTGTTAAATGTACGCCGTGCCGTCCATTCTAATTCTTACATTCCTTTCCATCCAAAGGTTGCCAGGAAGAGATCGCTCTCAAGCGATATGGCCGCCCCTTGTACCCTTAAGTATTCTTACCATGTTTAAATTGATATTTTGTATTTTTATATAATAAGGTGTACAATAAAGTAATATTCTATTCTAATCTACAGAAGATAATTTCTAACACCCAGACACAGAACAAACATCTATGTTCGTTACAGAATTGTGTGTCCTGGGAGGAATCGCACCTGAACCTACAGCGCAGAAGGCAGAGCAACAACCAACTGAGCTAACAGGCTAGTCAATTTATACAAATATTCTATCAGTCATCTGGTTTCCATAGTACAAACTTGGCTTAGTTTGTGGTTAGACAGTGTTGTGTGAATCATCTACAAATATAAGTAACCTGGTGAAGTCTGCTCTAACTGCGTCACGTTCGGCCACAGCTCGGTCAGCTTCGGCCCGCGCCCCGCGCGCCTCGGCCGTCCCCCGCGCCTCGCCCGCGGTCGACAACTCCTGGTTCACGCGCTGTAAGGCCATCCGCTCCTCTTTCTCCACTTCCACTTGTCTTTCCAGTCGTCTTGAATACAAATTGATGGTTATAATAATAAGAATAAGAAAAATGGTCGTACAACACGGGCAGAGATTGAACACGGTGTTACAGGCGTTACCTGTTCTGCAAGCTAAGCGCGGTGATATCGGCTTGCAAACGCGCCCGCGTACGCTCCGCGTCCGCATCGAGATCGCGCCGCAAACGCTCCGCAGCCGCGCCCGCGCTGGCTTCAGCCGCCGCCAGCTTACTCTGTAGAGAACTGATCTCACGACTACGCATAGCCGCTAGCTTCTCTGCAGACCTAAATAAAATAAATATTTCGGTGAATATTACACACAGCACAATCTAGCCTAATCTAGCTAATCGAATGTAGGAATCGAAGCCCCAACCTATAGCGCAGTTTTGATTTGGATTTGTTTGTACATCTTATCGTGTCCCTAGTTATTTCGAACCAGTGTGGTGAAAGGATCAAAGTGGGCCTCAGACGCTTGTTACTGTTGAATACTTACTTGAATGTCGCCAAGTCGATAGCAGTGCAGTCATGAGACGCATTGAAACCGGCCGTGCTGTCTTCGCTGTCATCTAACGCCACGTACGAATATCCTATGCAAATATACGTTTTGTTTATAAACACCCAACCATAGTTCAACTAACAATTTGAAATAAAAAAAAATGCCGGACATTTCACAATGAACCTTTTGGCCCCAAAGTAAGCAGTGCTTGTGTTATGGGTACCACATTACTGATACAGAAACTGCTTATATACTTTTTATGTAAATATACATACATACTTAGAAACAACCAGCGAGAAACACGCAATCTTCTGTGTCTCAGTCGGGTCCGCACAATAGAATTATCATTAGTTTACTTACCAACGAATGGTAGTTGTCCGGCGAAGGGAGGTCTAGTTCGGAAGGGCGCAGCGGATGGAGGAGACGACACTCGCGCCGGCTCGCTGAAGTGCGAGGCGTCTTCCACACCACGAACACAAGGCACCCATGGCGGCGCCTGACATGTAACGATGTATTAAACACTAGCCCTGACATACCAGTCTATTTGTTATCCAAACCAGGGACCGTACAACCCCGTTTTCGAGCTAACTTCTTAAAAAGTGTAACCCCTTCATTGGGTATGCAGTTGATGGGGTTACCCTTTCGTTTGAGAAACCTCTTCCTAACACAAGCGAAACTGTAACCCGTTCATTTGGGTTTTCAATCGATAGGGTTACCCTCTCTGAGGGTATCTGATTGAATGAGGTTACCTCTTGATAAGGGTTTTTAATGTAACACTATGGTTACCTACCATTCCATCTCACGCTGTGAGTTAGGGAATTTGGATAATAAATTTATATACTTGATTTGTGTTATAAGTACATTAGTTTCGTTCGCCCGATCGCTTTGTATGGTTGGACTAGAAAGGAAGTGCGCCACTGCGTAAAAACTAAAAATGAAACAAAAATGAGTAAACATGAGAGAATAAGTTAAGTAGGTATAGTTAAGTGTTTTCACCTCAGTATGTATGTAGGTAGATATACCTATCTTCAGTGGTCGCTCTTCAGTGGTATGGTACCTACAGCTGTTATTTGCCGATCTGATACATTCTACGCAGTAATTCTTACCAGTTTCAATTATTATAATTCATTTAATTTATATGTAAGTACCTACTCATACTTACTTATTGTTAATATTTAAAAGCATTACAAACATCTGAACAATAGAGATAATTTATTTTGTGTTGTGAGCCAGCTCTTGGGTCACGCAATGTATCTACCAGATGCCGTGAAATAATTTTGAAAACGCGGTGGGCTCTTGTTCCCAAGGGTTCAGGGTCCCGACTCCAAAAAGCTGAAATATGTAGGCCTTATCAAGGCCGGCATTTTGCGCCTTTTGAGGTCCTCGGCACATTCAGCCGCCGCACCAGCACTTACGGATGTCCTCGACAGATGGGATGCGGCCAGGGTGTCTACGCAAGTAGTATCCTACACCAATGGCCTACCCATCTTCCAAGGGACAAGAGTCATACAAGAGTCAAGAGTCAAGGGACAAGGGACAAGAGTCGGGTCTCTTATCATCATCACGTATCAGACTGTTCGGTTCGAGAACAGATGGTACGTTGACGCCCGATGAATGACAACGTTAAGACTTGCGTGGTGGGCAATCCTACCTGCGCGGCGGCGGTCCTAGAACACGATAACCCGTGGAGACAGCGCTGATCGACCGCTGTACCACACTTGCACCAATGAGGGGCGCAGCACCACGTACCCAACGCAGACAAATTCCAACTCGAAATGTTGTAGGAAATAATAAGGTGCCCATGTTAAATGATGTTAGCGCTTGTAACCAATGTCCTGACTCCCATTTCGAAACGGCTAGGAGACGGGCGCGATCTACGGAGCCGGAGCTTGAGCATGTTTCTAACAGATGATTCTATGTAAGCTCACATATAGGCCCGTCCCATTGCCGTTGGGCCAAAAGGTTCTTGGGGGGAGCGGAATTAGGGCAAGCACTGTTTCAAGCGTTTCAAGATATAACATTTTATGAGTGATGCCAGAACTCGATTTTTTCTTTTACTAGTGCTGTAGACGACAAGACAAGAACAAGGACAAGAACTTTAGAAGACAAGAACGCCGGTAGGGCAACACTTGAAATTTTGCGAATACTTAAGCCTCCTAATTTGACAGGTAGGGAGGCCTGCAGCCATGCCTTGTCATCCAGATGAATATTCAAAACCGACGATAAAGTGTCCTTTATTAAGTTGCCTAAGCCATCCACCAGCTCGCTATGTTTCCACAGTTGACAACATATTTAAGCGTAAGTAAATTTTGGAACAAAAAGACAAAACTTGATAATTGTAAAAGACTATTAATTTTGAATAATCTGTCCGATGTTTTGCTAAAATTTTGAATTTTCTCATCTATGAAGATCGGACAAGACTCAGTCTTGTCAGGAATTGGTGAACTGAGAAGGCGAAGTGAACATTTATCAACAACTGTAATATTTGAGGCCAAACTGTTTAATTTTTATCCAAACCAGTGCCCGAAACGTAAAGCTCGCATTTTGAATAATTTGGTTTTAAACCAATCTGCCAAAATTCATCACTGATGAGTTTTTAAGATCACCAAAAACAGTGCCCACATCTCCACCTAAAGTTCCGGAACCCAAGTACCAAACAGTTTAGAGTAGACGTTGAATAATCGGATGGATGGCAAGGCTGAAAATGGCTGGACCAAGGGGGTCGCCTTGCTGATATATAACGACAGACGAAATAACATTGTCCTGATAGATCAATTTAGAAGGAGAACTATAACACTGCCAAAGAAATTGATACATTTCGAGAATGTTGTTTTTAATTTCTTTAAGCAAGCCACGGAATTGAAGGCGTTTTTAATATCCACGTTTAAAATTAGCTCCCCGCAATTTTGATTCAAAAATGTACGAAGAGAATGTACTGCGGCTTCACAGCCACCTCGCGAACCAAAGCCTAGCTGGACAGGTCGGAAAAAGTCACCGAGATATGCGGCTTTTTTCCGACAGTAGACTTTAGCTCAATGCGGCGGGAGATGGTACCCACGGCTATGGGTCTAATACCACCGTCATTCTTTTTAAGTGCGCATAGGTTCAGGGATCTGGCTGTTGACTCGACCTGACAATATCAGGTTGATCAGGGCTGTCAGATATTTCAGAAGAACTTCACCGGCATGGCCCGAACCACCAGATAGCAGGTCCTTTAGATGTTGTGGAGTCACAGCATCTAGGCCGCCAGCAGAGCCATTCTGGACATGACGGCACCGAGCACGTCCTGGCTGGTCGCATCAACAGCGTCATCACCCTCTTGCGATGGATCGAGTTGGAAGTTGGACCCTGGGAGAGGGCTTACTTACTCTCTTACTCTTTACTTAAAAAAAGTACTACTTTACTTCTTTGCTAACGCTACTTCACTCTACTTTAAATTTTGAACCTGCGCCACAGAATACCCCGTTCCAACCTTTAGGGGTTGAATTTGGGGATGTTTTAAAGTGTAGTCTATTGGCCATGTACACGTGACCACGCACAATGAAGGCTTGCGAAATCAGTAGGGTTAAAAATTTAAATTTAAAAAACTCATCACTCACACATCCATCTCAACATTCACATCAATTGAGTCAATTGTTCTGTCTAAGCTGAACTACGAAGATCTGGTTTATGGTCCACGTTTGACTTCTAAAGCAGCTCGTCTTGTCCAAAGAATACAAAATGGATGTTGCCGCTTTTGCTATAACATACCACCGCGAAGTCACATCACACCATATTTGAACAATTATTCCACTCTCAATATGGCCTCGCGGAGGAATTTACATCTTGCAACACTGGTCCATTCTATTGTGATATTCGAGACACCTGAGTATCTCTACGAAAAACTTAGCTTCCCAAGGAATAAGTATAGTCAGAGACCTACAAGAATCTTGCTGCACTATAGCAAACACAAAACCGTGGCCTTTCGGGGAAGTTTTCGCTACCGGGCAACCAAGTGCTGGAACAATATATCTCCACCTCTTCGGCTGTTGAAATCCAAGTTCACATTTAAAAAACGTTATAAAGCATTTCTACTGGATGAACAAAGAATTGGGTTGTCTGGTGTAAACAGCTATAATGCACCTTTCAGTTGCTTGTAGTATGTAGTATCTTTGTTATTTTCTTTATTATTTATTTATTTATTTTTTATTATTAATATGAATTTCTTTTTAATGGTTTAGTATTGTAATAATGCTTTTTAATATGAGCAAATGAATTTCGTTTGGCACAATTAGCTTTTCTTACTCCAATAATGTATTATGCGACAGTTTATTATCTACCGTATTAAAGTTGTAAGCATTTATGTATCAATTAATTCTTGAGTACATAGGTAATTACATATATAATTATAATTATTGCTGTAAGTACCATTCATTTTTTTATTCTATCTGTATTTATTTTGATTACCTCTCAAAGATTACTCATTATTATAATATTTACACAACACTCCACAAAAATATCTCACAGGGTCTTTTGGCTGAAGGTTTCGACAGAATACCAGCGCCTAGCTACCTCCAAGTGTACCTTTTTGTTACTGTGGCACACAGATACATGACATACTCTCTGTATTCTCCACATTTGTTTATCTAAAATATGTTTTTTTTTTCTGTTTGTACTGATTGTGTGTGCTTGAGTAACAAATAAATGAGTGTCTATGTCTATATCTACATCTGCGTCGTATGCACTCGTCTTTCATCCGTAGCTTTGTTTCCCCAACAGTTTCTCCAACACTACGATCCACACTGGTCAAATGCGACGAAGCACTTCGACCCATGAGATAATACCGACCTGATCTCTTATAGTGTGCACTGGAACATTCGATAAGGCCGTATGCTGTAAGGTGTCGAGGTAGCTGTACCGCCGCGTTGGTTGAACGCGCAAAAGTCCCGCTACTAACGAGCGCCACTCGCTCGATGGACCGTTCGGGGACGGCTCGAATGGCGGCTCGGGGTTCGGATCCCGTTCGTATCTGAGAAAAATAAATACTCCTTATATGTTACGCTAGCTAACTATTGGCCTCATACACAAGCTCAGAGTCGCGCAACGTGCTATGGAGAGAGCTATGTTGGGTGTTTCACTACGTGATAAAATCCGCAACGAAATCCACGAAACGAGGAAATCCGTAGAAGAACTAAAGTCACCGACATAGCACTCAAAATATGCAAGTTGAAGTGGCAATGGGCAGGCCATATAGCTCGCAGAACTGATAACCGTTGGGGAATAAAAGTTCTCGAATGGCGACCAAGGACAGGAAAACGAAGCGTAGGACGACCCCCCACCCGATGGACTGACGACATTGTGAAGATCGCGGGAAATCGGTGGATGGAGAGGGCTTAAAATCGTTCTTCCTGGTAATCTATTGGGAAGGCCTATGTTAAGCAGTGGACTTCTAGAGGCTGATATGGTGATGATATGTTACGCTTTACAGTTTTGAAAACTGGGAATGACTATTTAACGTGTCTTCTGAAGCACGGAAACGCTCAGATGAAAAAACCACTGCGGTCGCACAACATTTTAGGATAAACTTGCTCAGCAACTAGTATGGATCATCTGGAGCAACAAGTTTTTCAAAATTGATAGATATATAGATCTATTGATATACCACATAGAAAATTACAGAAACAATATTTTTACAATAAAAGCCTTTTCGCGGCCTTATCGCTAAAAGCGATATCTGCCAGGTAACCTTTGGATGGACTGAACTATAAATAAACAGAAAAGGTATGTTTGTGTGGTGTTTATATATGTCGACGCAAGACCTAAATGATAAGTTAAAATAACTTAAAGTTTAAACCTAACTTTGATGTAGTGACGTCATAATTGGTTAAATGCCCAATTCCTCATGATTGAGCTTCAACTTCATTAGCCATTCTAAGTTATCATTACTAAACAAAAAAGTACTGCGAAGAGAAACTCTAATGCTAAAGCAGAAATCAACAGTCAAGGATTAATGAAGATCATATCATCAAATTAACGTGTGAATTGGAATCATTTTGAGCATTAAATCAATGACGTTAAGGTCCAAAAACAAGAGAAATAAAAAACGTACCGTTGTATGTTGCTCAGTATTTGCGCCACTGAGTCCTCTTCTTCCGAAGAGAAAGGCCTTCGCAGCGTAACTAACTCATACGCGACGACTCCTAACGACCAGTAGTCACACGCCGACTGCAAAGACAAATATAATTTATGAGTAAAACCTATCCTACTATACTATCCTCTTCGTTTAAGGAGCTATGCTCTTGTTGGTGAATGATGCAGCTCTTTCTACCTGTTCCACTCCAGCGCAGCCTCCTTGATCTTCTAATACGACACGAAAGCTACCTTCACACAATATTGGCTAACGTAGCTAATTCGTTGCCTTTCTCTTCCTTTTTAATGCGCTTTTATTAACTTGATATGTATGTATCTATCTATGGAACGGAATCTTTGAACGTGAACTCCTTCAAAACGTCGAACTGAAACTTAGCACACTTATCAAGGACCGATGACAATGCAATAATTTAAATAGTTTGTCTCATTATCCTGATCAGGACTTTCAGCATTAGAGATTTTCGAAAACCGATACCCCGTAGTGTCTTTGTCAAGTACGCGTTTAAAACTTGAAACTTTGCAGAAAGACCGATGACAATTCAATAATTTAAACACTTTGTCCCATTATCCTGATCAGGACTTTCTGGATCAGCGTTTTTCCAAACTATTATTTATTAACAGACAAAAGGACAAGGTTCTCAATTCTCAATTCGGTTGTTTTTTTTAATGTTTATTAAATCATAACTCCGTCATATATGAGCCGATTTGGAAAAAAAAAAATTATATGACTATATGAGATATACTTTCCGATTGGTCCCATAGACATTCTATCGGACAAAATCGGTTCAGTAGTTTTGAATCAAAATAGCTGGAAAAAGTATGTAATCTAGGTAAACGAAATTTCGTATTTTGCTTTTAAAAAAATGATAACGAGCGAAAAAGCGTAACTTAAAAAGAGGAGGTTCTCAATTCGGTTGTTTTGATTTTTATTTTCAATTAAATCTGTTTTATTAACCGACTTCATCAAAAAGGTTCTCAATTCGTTGGAATCTTTTTTTTATGTATGTTCACCGATTACTCAAAACGCTTGAACCGATTTGAAAAATATTTTTTTTGTTTGAAAGGGTATACTTCACAGCTGGTCCCATTTAAATTTTATCAAAATCGGTATAGCTGAAAAATCAACGAAAATCTAAAAATGTTATACATCGATGATATTTTCGTGTACTTCGATACCTCGCTGTCTCATTGGAGCAGTGCGTTTATTTGGCCTACCCATATTATAATTGTTATAAACGTATGTTTTCGATGACGGTGTTAATGAAACTGTCGAGCCGTATAAGGAGTTAAGGAGGCCATTATTTTCCTTCTTTTATTATTCTGTAACTCTATTATTCCTAATATAATCATAAACTAACTTCTACCCGCGGTTTGCCTGCGCGAGAGTAACAATCAAACATCTACACATCCAAACATCCACACAAACATTCATATTTATAATATTAGTTTAACGACCTCTGTGGCGCAGGGGTCCAAGGCCTTCCAGAGACCCAGAAGGTTGCGGGCACGATTCCCGCCGCAAATGTTTGTATAATCTGCAAGTATCTGTCTCCGGTCTGAGTGCCTTTCTATGTATAATATGTATGTATTTACAAAAAAACTATATAAATAGTATAGTATATAAGTCATGTGGATATTTAGCACAGTCTCATCTAGCCCCAAAGTAAGCAGAGCTTGTGTGATTGGAACCACATTACTGATATACCTACTAACCACGCCAACGGCTGAATGGATTTTGATTTAACTTGGTATATATGAACTTTGTAATATGGAACAGCATTATAGGCTTCTTTTATGTAAGTACCTCGCGTAAAGCCGCGGGAAGAAGCTTGTAATATTATAAACACGATAGACGACCTCTGTGGCGCAGAGGGCGAAAGCCTGCATGAGGCGCAGAAGGTTCAATTACCGCCGCGGGACAAATGTTTGTATGATCTGCAAATATTTGTCTCGGGTCTGGGTGTTTCTATGTATAATATGTATGTAAGTATTTACAAAAAATAAAAAAGTATATTAGTAGTATACTTTTTTTATTTTTTGTAAATACTTACATACATGTTTCTATGTATCATATGTATTTACAAAAAAAAAAGTTAAGTAGTATATCAGTCATGTGGTACCGATAACACAAGCTCTGCTTACCTTGGGGCCAAATGATGTTGTGTGAAATGGCCATGATTATTTATTTATTTATTTTAGTATATCAGTCATGTGGTGCCCATAACACAAGCTCTGCTTACTTTGGAGCCAGATGATGCTGTGTGAAATGTCCGGCATTATAATAATAATAATAGTTTGTTTAAATGTTTATATGTTTGTGATTCAATCATGTTGCTAAGAATCAGCGGATTTAGATAAAACTTACAGATATAGTCAATGACTTAAATTAGTAGCCTACTTTTTATTTAGCGGCTAGTTATGAATAAATAAATTATGATTGAAAAATGTAAAAACATTTTTTTATAAATTTCAAAAGATTTGAGATCATTAAATTGATTCAGATTTGTAAATGAAAATGTTTATCAATATAGTACAAAAAAATTCACAAAAGTACTAACATTATTCTACTGCTTTACCTACCATGCTAGCAATACTATAACAGTAACTAATGTATTGATGCTATTAGATTTGTGTTATTGACTATTATTTCAGACCACCAATTTATCTTTTACATATTCCAAGGTAATATAAAGCTACTTACTTTTTATTTTCATACTAGCATTTTAAAATTAACAATCAAAGCTAAAGCATTAGTAAGTTCCTCATGTTAAACAACGCTTTGATTTCCTAGCAGAGCAGTATCCTAAGCTAAAACTACTGTTTGAAGTATTCTGACTGGTTTAGCTCAGTTGGTAGTAACTCAGCCTTCTGCTGGATACTTTATAACAGCCAGACACAGAACAAACATCTATGTTCATCACACAAATGTTTATTTCGGGAGCGAATACAGCAAACTACAGCACAGAAAGTAGAGCAAATACCAACTGGGCTAAGTGATCAGCGTACTGTTATACTATAAATAGGATCTATTTCATAAACACACATTAGCTAATTGATATATAAATGACAAGGAGAGGGCGTTAATATAATTATTGGCTGGCCATTTCAGCTCAGTTTGTAGTAGCTCTGCCTTCTACACTGTAGGTTGAGGGTTCGATTCCCACCCAGAATACACATTTGTGATGAACACAGATGTTTGTTCTGTGTTTGGGTGTTATAAAGTATCATAAGTATGTATTAAAAAATATATAAGTATTCTATCAGTCGCCCGTCAACATAATCCAAGCTATGCCATTTGTTGGTTTGTTATTTAATTTATTTTATTATATATCGGCAAACTAAGGTGATTGTGATACGATACATTTGTATGAATCAGTGGCTAACCTAGTGACGGAGTTACATTTGAAAATAAGGGATCAACATTCGAAGCACAGAAGCGCTAAGATAAAAATGACACTGCTCACTCATCTAAATACATAGCAGAGAGTTATTAAGTTTTATGATACGTTATAAAAGCCACTTTCTTTAATGTCTTTAATGGTAAGTTAAGTTGCTCTTTAGTATAGAGTTTCTTTATCAAATCTATATTAAGGGGTAACGTAAGTCTGCAGTCTGATTACAAGGATCAGTTTAAATCGTCTCACTTGCTAGCTGAATTTGGGTACCGATTATGTGATATGTATTCTAGTCTGCGGTGGTGATAATATGATGATGAGATAAGAGACTTGTTAGATAGATAGATGCATCTATGTGATCATGAGATAGATAGCCTAATCTGAGATGGTATTGAATTAGTATGGTGATTATGGAACTCTTAACGCAATCTATGTCTATCATATATGTACGTTTGGTTTCTATTCATATGACAGCATATCTACATTTATGAATGAGGATTTAGGGATCATAGTTTAACACAACGCGAATGTGGTGCATCTGTGATACCTTAATACTACAGTATTACGGAAGGTTGATGGTGATTGTAAGACATGCAGTCTTCTGTTGCCGCGTTGAGGTCTGCAAGTGTGTGGACACAGATGCACCACATTCGCGTTGTGTTAAACTATGATCCCTAAATCCTCATTATAAAAACTGATAAAAACATTGATACTGAGCTTTCAGTACTACTACAGTATTATCAATGTTATTATCAGAATTCCATAATCGGCCGGCTGTTAATGTGACAATACTCTGCTAGGATAGGAACTATAGCGTGACCCACAATAGCTAGTGCGACAACGCCGTTGCAGTATGCAGAACAGACGGTGTGGGTGGAAGCGCAGTGAGCTGCGGCGAGGAGTTCGGGAGCCACGTAGTCAGCGGTGCCGGCGGGGAGAGAACATGCGCTGCCCGAACACAGTCGAGCGCATGATCCGAAGTCACCCAGCTTTATGTGACCGCATCTGTATATTAACAATAAGAACATAAATAATATGTGGTGCAGAGGGCGAAGGAAGGCCCGCCTGAGACGCAAAAGGTTGCGGGTTATATTCCAGCCTCAAGACAAATTTGTTTGAACAGCAAGAGTTACTTCTGCGCGCGTGAACCCGAACATATCTATTTTGTTGCGGAGTTATTTTAAAATTATGATATCTCCTAAGATGTTGATCGAAATGAAATTATGTCAAGGACAATTTTGTTCACAAAGAAATGCTTGTGATTAATAACATATTTATTTGGATAAGGATTGTTATTATATTGATAAAACTCCTTCGCAAGTAATGCATTAATTTCGAACAAATTTGATGACGATAAAAAGGTTATAGTGAGTCAATCTTAAAAGATAGACATATGCTATCGCGGACTTTTTTTTAGAACATTTGAAGAGGAACAATTCCATCATACATAATTTTTGCGTAACTTAAACCGTTTACGCAGCGCACGCAACGGAAGCCCTCAAAGAATATTTTTTTCCGTTTTTGCAACATTTTCCATTGATGCTTCGCTCCTATTGGTCGGAGCGTGATGTTATAAAGCCTAAAACTTTCCTCGATAAATAAACTATCCAACACAAAAATAATATTTTAATTCAAACCAGTAGTTCCTGAGATTAGCGCATACAAACAAACAAACAAACTTTTCAGCTTTATATTAGCTTTACTTGTATGTATGTATGTTTGTAACCGACTTCTTAGGACGCGATTTTGACCCACTTTAAACGGCCAGATTTCATTCAAATTTTGCACAACTGCCAAAGACCGATGACAATGCAAAAAGTCGAAAAAAAAATATATATTTATCCGATTATCCTAAAAAGCTCAGTCGGTAGTGGGTTCGATACACTCCCGGGACAAACGTTTATGTTCTGAACATCTGTTCTGTGTCTGTTTGTTATAAACAGTACCATATAATAAGAAAATAAATAAATTTAATTAACCAACTTATTATTATGATGTAAACTAATCTAAGGCTTTGAAACTCATCAAACCCTGTAGATTGTAAACAGTACAGAAGGTAGCTCTACTGAGCTGAGAAGACGGTCAAATTAGTCATAATGAGAGAAAAAAAACCGAAAAATGATAAGGTTTTATAGAATAGCTCAATTTAAACTCATACCATTAAACATTTTATATTACTAGCTGGTGACAGAGGCTTTGTACATGTTGTACCTATTATACTATTACATAAGAACATACTACATGCTTATGTACTATGTTCCTATGATCACCAAGATCTGTTCAGTATTTTCGTCACCACAGTTGATTACACAAAACAAAAAGGATGCTCTATCTAAAAAATAACATACAACATTAAGGATACTAACTATGAAAAACCTTAGATTGAAATCCTTAACAAATATAGTGTTACTAAATGAATTATATGTTTCCCTTACCTATCCAGCAGGATATTATGTGGTTTCACATCTCTATGAACATATCCCATAGCATGTAGAGCCTTTAAGGCATGTGCCACCTCGCATATATAAAATGCGGCATCCTTTTCTGACACAGGATGGTTTCTGCGAGAGAGTAGTCCAGCTAAGTCACCACCAGAGCACAGTTCCATCACTAAGTAGAGATTGCTGTTATCCTGAAAGAGATCAAATTGATAAAGTGATGAAATCAAGCTAACTATTAATACTCTCTAATGAATCAGTGGCTAAGTAGAAATAGAAATATTTATTGCACTTATGTTGTTACAGTAAGATGGTGATACATTGTTTTAGTCTCAAACATAAACCCTGTTAGGGCACAGCCATACTTAACTAGGGGCGCTATTACTATAATTTAATAACTAATTAACTACTATCTTAACTAATAATGTATTACAACTATTAGTGTAAATACTACAATTTTGATAAGTTGATCCTAAACCAATCAAAGTTATTTCTTATAACATTTCTGAAACATATGATAGATATATCAATAATATATAAAAACTAATGTAACTAAGTAACTATAATTCACAGATAAAAAATCTAAGAGTTTAAGAATTCTTGTAATGAATAAAAACAGTTTTCAGTCAAGTATTTTTTCAAAATATTTTTGGATTTTTTGGCTATTTTTTCATGTTTAATGCTATCAGGAATTTTATTATATATTTTTACACACATTGCATATGGTCCAGAATGTATCATTTGTAATGTTGAGTTAGGTATGGCTAGCCTATTTCGTGGCCTAAAGTTTTTGGGTTGTGAGTATTGTGGGAACAGGTTTATATTATTTCTTACAAAATTACAAACTTCATAGATATAAATACAACTTAATGTTAAAATGTTTTCGTTTTTAAAATGTGGTCTACAGCTTTCCATTACGTCTAAGTTTAGAATTATTCTTATGCATCTCTTTTGCAATAAAAATAAATTATTTACGTCAGTGCTGTTACCCCAAAATACTAAGCCATAGTGAAGCCAGGCATGAGCATAAGCATAATATGCACAGATTGCAGTTTTTTTAAGTTGTTTAGTATTGAATGAGTTTATAGTTGCTTGAAGGCCTCTGTCATGGTCTAATAACTTTTTTAAAATGTGTGGCTCACAGCTTGCACTTAATACTGAAGTTTGTTTAGTAAGCTAGATGGTGACAGAGAGATTAACAAACGGACCAATAGCCAGAATGATCGTTAACATTTTGCTTAACACTGGTTTTACTTACATATTTTTATGATGGTAGCACAAACACTGTTTCATTTCACCTAGAGAATCTTCATTAGAGAACTCAAGCAATGAGCAGACTGCGGATCAAACTCACCCTTATGAAGATTCTCTATATAAATCGAAACAGTGTTGGTGTCTCCATCAACAAAATAATATGTGAGAAATACCAGTGTTTATCAAAATGTGTAGAATGATTAATGTTCCATAACATGGTCAAAATGCTTCAAATATCTTCAGAACTATAATACTAAAACTTGGTAGACATCTCAGATATTCAGTTACTCTGAAATCAAAGGATGTGTACAGGGAATAGTTAGAGGTACACCCAATTATTGCACAGTGAAGTTATCTCTTATATAAATAAATAATGCTGGAAATTTCATGAATTTCACTTTCACCCCCAGACCAAGACAAATTCTTGCTGATCATACAAACTGCAGATTCTGCATCTGCCTTTGGCCATTGCGCCACAGAGGTTGTCATAAAATCATAATTGACTAAAATATATCTCTTTTAGCTAAATTTTGAATGATAAGGATGGACTGTACTTTAATAAATCTGGGTGGTCATGGTTACAGGTTACTATGAATAGATTTTAAAATTACAAGTGATTCATAAGAAAGGTAGAGATAACAATGTAAATTATAACTATGTGCTGGGGACTTAAAAAGTAATCCCTTAGCCCCAGCTACACAGCACAGCCGTTTTCGATCATAGCTTCTTGTGCTTCTTCCCTGTACTCACCAGCCTGTAAATGGACTTATGGGCATGCCAGCATGTCTGCTCAGCTAGCATGCCCTGAAACATTTTCATATTGAGCTGGTTAGCTTTAAGGTTATACCTGAAATGCATATTGCAGTCTTGGCATCCAGGCACTGGTAGCTGTGGCCAGAACATCTCTCTCATCTTCAGCTCCTGTCACTCGCTTCCTTGCAAGTTCCTTGCGCACTGTTTTCAGTGCATATACATCATGTGTTTGTTTTTCTCGTACCATCTGAGTAAAATTATGTTTATATTTTAGAACTAATAATGATCATTTAAACTTTAAGTAAATGAGAGAATACTTACATGGACTTCCCCAAAATACCCCCGTCCAATGGTTTGCAAAACTTCGAAGTCCGAGTAACATACTCTCGTTCTACGCAGATCTGCCAATGTACTGCGATCTGAAAGATATTTAATAATTCTTTGTTTTACGATCAAACCAACCCATGGCATCCCGTCTTGAGGTTCTGACTGAATAAGTATATCTTGTAAGCAAAGTAATATAAACATTTTAATGTTATCCAAGAACTGTAGTGCTTTTAAATGCTAGAAAAAGTATAACGGTTACGAAGGCTGAAATAACACTACAATAAAAATATGTAGGACTCAAGAAGAAAACATACAAAGGGTTCTACCACCTGCCTACATGGCAAAACTTTTTATCGACACTAAATAACTTACATTTATCCACAAATACTCGTACCAATTCGTCAGTCTTCTTGATAGGATCGTCATTGCACTCATCGTACAGAGCCGTAAGTGCATCCAACAAAGCTTCACGATCTATCGTCTTTTTAATAAATTTCGTCGAACCACTGGTAACTTTGCCTAAAATTTGGCGGTTTAGTCGCGTAATTCTCACTGCTATGGCTTCGTTCGAAGGTTCCATTTTGTCATTTACAATAGTACGCGGCGCTTATTTTGGTAAAGTTACAGTTTACGCGCATTTCCCATACTTTGTTTATTTATTTCGACAATTTATTCGTCAAGTCTATGTAAGCCCGCTCGGTACATTTTTTCCGTTAATTTGAAAATTGAAAAAGCCAGCCCAATCATCAGCATCACCAATGCATGACGGCTGTCATGTGTCATTTTATCGTGCTTTATTGTCAAATTATTTGAAAATAACGCTACCTAGTGTTGAGTTATTGTCGTTTTCATGTCGTTCACGCCACCTAGCGTTGGGTAGAAGTAGTTTTCAACCTAAGTAGATTTTCTTACCGTCTTCTCACCGGCAAATTCTGGCTTGTTTGTTAGTCAAATAGCCCGTCATAAATATTTATCCACACATCGATTATGTTTTTATTCGATGAATATGGAATACGCTGTTCATCATAGTCAGTAAATCAAATTACGAGTCAAGGTGTGAGTTCAACTCCACGGGTGGGACATAGGTACTACATAAATGTGAGATTGTATGCTTTGCATATCATTGATATACCTAATATTTGATTTCTGTTGTGTCTGTCTGATAGTCTGATAGTGATATGCCTTAATCGATGGGGATCGTAGCGATGTTTATCAAGAAAGAATACATAATGTAAACCATAATACTTTTATTTTATACGCTTCGTAATTTTTGTCACAGCAGCAAAACAATGTATTTTTGTATCCTTAGGAATTTAGTCTGAGCTAGTTTCCACTTATTAATTTTGTACTTACCTAGAATAATAAAAAAATAATGTTTTTGTATCTATGAACACTAAACAAATAATGTTCAATGTTAGGTAATACTTTAAGTAGGTTGGTAAGTAGGTACTGTGCTCTATGTAGAATATCAATTCGCGAGTCGTCATCAAAATGCATTTCAGATCATTGGTAAAGCTGTGTTTATACACATGCTTAATTAATTTGTGTTTATATTTTGAATAGTCAATCTAGTCTTATTTGTCATTACATCAGTCCCTGTGACTAAAAATAGCTAGGCTTAACCAAAATTAAGGCCTGGTTCCTATCAAAGGCCACTTTACAAAATCCCAGTTCCAATGAGGTTTTAAATAATTTAAAATTGGGTGCATGCATGCGTAGGTACTATCCTAAAGAATGTTACAATTTTATTTAAACTAAAGTGCATTGCCAATTTGACAATAGGTGCAATAGGTGATCAGTTGGTCTGTGCTACAATGCGTGCATCCAATAGTTAGTGGCTTTCCTTATCGGCACATGAACAAATTTTTCAACGTAATATTTTTAATTTTGTTTTGGTAAATAATTACGTTTTCAAAACTAAAATGACAACCGACTTTATGTATATACACAAGGTAGCTACTGTAAAACGTAAAAAACCCTAAAAACCCTTGACTTGTAATATTTTTAATTTTGTTTTGGTAAATAATTACGTTTTCAAAACTAAAAAGACAACCGACTTTATGTATATACACAAGGTAGCTAGGTACTGTAAAACGTAAAAAACCCTAAAAACACTTGACTGTCCTTCGTCTTCATCATCAGACCCCTAATGACAGTCACAACCCATCTAGGTGTAAAGTTCTCATCAATACAAATTAATCGACTGTCTTTTGGCTCTCGACTTCCAGACCTTCATTAAATAGTAAGTAGCAAAATACTTAATGAAAAAAATTACAAAAGCACTAGTCGCACTACGATTTTCGAAGGTTCCCCTCGATTTCTCTTGGATGCCACCATCAGATCCTGGTTTCCTTATCATGGTACCATCTTTGGGATTATATCCTTTCCAACAAAAAAAGTATTATTAAAACCTCATCACTAAAACCCCTCACCTCTTTAACTTGTATGTAAACTTGTATTGATAGATGGTCTTAGCAGGCAGCCAATCGGATGGGATAAGTGTCAATAATATTAGTTATGCCGACGATATGGTGCTGCTAGCACCATCTATCAGTGCACTTGAGAAACTATTGGTGACCTGTGAAAACTATGCGAGGAGTCATGGTCTCCAATATAATGTAAAAAAAAGTGAGTTCATGGTATTCTCACCAAGTGGAGTATACATGAACGAGGTACCACCCGTTATGTTGATTGGATCTGTGCTGATGAGGGTAACCCAATTCAAATATCTATAGAGAGATATCTATATCTAATAGGTCACATTGTTAGTGACACTCTTAGCGATGAACTAGATATAGAGAGAGAGCGAAGGGCATTGGCCGTAAGAGACATGCTGGTTCGTAGGTTCTATCAATGTTCTGAAGAGGCAAAAATCTCACTCTTTAGGTAAAGCTTACTGTCAGACATTCTACACGAGTAGCCTATAGACCACTTATACACAAAAAGCGATCAACACCCTTCGCGTCCAGTATAATAATGCGTTCAGGATGGTGCTGGGGCTCCCGCGGTTCTGCAGCGCTTCCGGCATGTTCGCGGAGGCTCGCACGGACGGTTTCCATGCATCCATGCGGAAGAAAGTTGCCTCTTTGCTATGCAGGCTGTATGGGAGTCACAACAGCATTTTGAACGCATTATCAAATAAATGGTATAACCCGTTCCCCATGCACTGTAATCGAGTACCTAATGATGAAATAATATTACCATTATTTGGTTGCAGTGTTTATAATTTTTTTTTGTAAAGTATAAATATTATTATCATTATTTTCTTGTACTAACGTAGAGTAAGACAAATACCTACTAACATTAAAATTTAATTTTTTATGTTGTCTGAAATAAACTAATTTTATTTATTTAAAATCGGTTCATAAACGACTAAGTTATCCGCGAACACACATAAAAAAAATACATAATTGAGTAACCTCCTTATTTTGAAGTCGGTTAAAAAGTTTAGATTCCTTTGTCAATAATTAACCTTTTTGTCTAAGACTTTTATGCACTGAATCCAGTATCAGGTGCCTTGTTTAAAAAAAATATTTAACATTTATCTGGTTATTTATTTATTTATTTTACAACATTCAGAGGTAATAAGCCTATGATGGCCTAATGTGCCTAAGACTATAACTGGTACATAAAAATATATTCATAATGGTTTACCGATATTTTTTATAGCTATCTACTAATAGTCTTCCGAGTCCGAATCAGGTCTATCTACAGTGGAAGACTTCAATCAGTCAAACAAAAATTATTGATAGACTGATTGGAATCTTCCACTTCAATCAGTCAATCAATATTTTTTGTCAATCTTATAGAATATCGTGTCTTTTTTTTAAATATTCGTTTCGTTTCTATTCGTTATAATTGTTTGTTTTTTTTTATTTTTGGTAACAGGGTTTCAGGGTTGTTTGTGGCGTACTTTGTACGAATTATTCTAGGTGCTTCTTTCTAGAATTAAGTCTGGGAAAGCTTAATTTACCTAATAAATAAGGACTGTCAATGCGACCATTAACAGTTTTATACAAAAACACTTTCAACCCTCCTAGTCTTTAGTGAAGCTAATAGTTCACCTTGTAGTAATGACCTGTAATCTATTTTTAACTTAAACTGTCTTTGTTTTTTCTCAATATTGTCTATATACCAGTAAACTTTCTATACCTACCACTGAGGGTTCCATACTACTGAGGCGTATTCCAAGATGGATAAGACGAATGAGTTATACAAAATGTTTAAAGTTGATATGTGCTTGAAATCACTACTCACCCTCATAACAAACCTTAACATACGAAATGCTTTTTTAGTCATAGTTTCAACATGGGTATCAAAAATTAAAAATAAGTATACCTACCTACTCCTAGGTCTCTCACAGTCTCACCACTCAAACTCGCTCGATAAGTTGATAGTATCTAAATTATTACCATGTAGGTAATAATCTATTGTGTGTGTGTGTGTTACATAAATATTGTGTAGGTAAGTTAGATACCTAATATATATATGTCGTGAACTTTTATATAGTATAGCAGAATTGTAAGTTGTGAACGTCGCCTAATTAAGTTTTCCAACTGGCAGCTTGTTTATATAAAACGTGCTGATCATGTTTCGCGCGCAGTTTTACCCTTACTCAGCTAGTGTGCGCAATTTGAAATTGGAACGATTTGAGACGCTTCGTTTTTGGTGCCGTTTTCAGCAATGGCGTTCCTTCAAGGGCCTTCGTTTAAACAAGCAGAGATGATAAAACAGGAGCTGGGAGAAGGTCCAGGAGATATGGAGAGGTGTGTTAGGAACCTGAAGAACATGTTAGCTGCTTCCCCTTATTTGCCCGATCCAGATTGTTTCAGTAAGTTCTTAGAAATGTTACATAAACTTGTCAAACTTCCTGCTTCTGATGATAAATGATTCGCTCTTTTGGGGCAGGTTATAGTCTTACTTAAAATTAATCATACCCTTTGTCTTGCCTTGAATTGATGATGGTTATTGATAACGATTCCCCAACCCACTTAGATTTATTCCGTTTACTTTATTTTATTCTACGACCTACGCCGTCTTATTTTAGTCTCTGTCCTTTTCCTGTAATTTTGTGGTATTATTTCTAATTATACCTACTCTTTAAAGAAAGACGTATCAAAAAGGTTATTTAGGGTTTGAGACAAAATAAAGAACTGCTTTACATAACGCGATCTTCCGCGATACAGAACTGGACTAGTGCGGGAATCACCAGTAACTTGTCATTGTAACGTGCGTGTAATTTATTTTGGTAAATAAACATTATTTCATCTTCATGACATTGTTGAATGGAACCCAGAAACGACGAAGAAGACGATTTTTTTTTAAATCTGTTAATACTAAGTAGTCTATTGTACCTACATCTTAATAACCTTGTTAGGTTTGACAAAAATGCAAAAAAGAAGAACAATGATCATTAAAAGTAAAAAAGTAATCAAATGGAAAAAAATGAAAAAGGAAAGAAAAATAAGAATACATGAAAAGTATGCACTTCACAACTGCAGTATGGCTTCTTTTGCTGAAACTAGCTGATAGATAATCCGTTATATTTACTGATTTATTATCAGTTTCAAATTAATAACCGTTTTTAACAAAATTACTAGCAGGTACTATCCAAACAGATCGAAAAGTTTGACAGCAATACATCTCTGTAGTTTTGGTATACTCCAAGCTTTATAACTTTGTAAGATACGTCTATATATAACTACACAAACGAAACAAGATAGAAACAAGCTTACGAAGAATTCCTTTGCGTTCATGACCCCAGATGCAACATGTTTTCTTTTGCGATGCAAGCTGGCATAGGATATATTCACCTCGAGAACTTAGGGACCTACTTCTCTGCAAATATATATGTGCAGCGTCATTTGGTAGGCACCTTCTAGGGAAGCCTTTGTAAGTAATAGGTAATATAGGATATGGATGTACCATATCCTATAGGTATTACCATCGAACATTAGACGAACAATACAATAATAATCTTTATATATATAAACCTTCTGTGCGAGTGTTTGTAATTAAAGTCCTCCTAAATCGGTCCAGCCGGACCGATTTTGATGTTATTTTTTGTGTGCGTTCAAGTGGATTCGAGAATGGTTTAGATTTCCAATTTTTTAAGTGATAACTTCTTATGGGAGGGTCAACCGCATCGTTACGTAATGCGTCAGTCTCTCTGGATTCCCATTCTCTCACGCATACGGCAGCGGTAGGCAGGCTCCTCCTCTCTCACTCTAACCCACAGCGCTAGTTAATTTAGTTTGTTATCACTTCTGTCGTGAGTCCCGAGACGCACGTTTTTGTTTTATTTAAAAACGCGCGGGTGAATTCGCGAACGAGACAGCTAGTAGGTATAGTATTAATACGTGATCCGGCCACCTGTTGCTGAAGTTCAGTAGTTCTAATACGTCGAAACAAGATTATACTGAACTTTCTAATACAGTCAAAATGAAATTCACTTATAATGATAAAAACGATAAAAAAACTTATAGATCTTATTGTAGATTTTTTTTTTAAATAGAGATAAATAAATAAATAAATGATGTCAGACATTTCACACAGCATCTTACATAACAGTATTTTTTTGTAAATACATACATACATATTATAAATAGAAACTGACCCGAGGAAAATACTTGCAGATCATACAAACATTTATCCCGCGGCGGGAATCCAACCCGCAACCTTCTGCGTCATTCCTCAACCTACAGCGTAGAAGGCAAAGCTACTACCAACTGAGCTGACAGGCCAGACGAAATGTTCAGTCGTAAAACGTTACAAAGAAATGTTACGTTTTACGACTAAACAATTGAACAGACCTTGATAAATTTTGGTAGGGAGATGATTGTATCGGAAGGCTACTAAGTATATAGGCTACTTTTTATGTAGGTATTAAGAGAACGAAGCCGCGGGCAGAAGCTAATAAAACATATTATGAATTATACCTAAGAGTTTATTACAAAGACATTGGCCTCAATTCTGTTGGCACCAACCTATCTAATTTTAGCTAAAATTAGTTTCAAACTGTCAAATGTCACTTTGGTATTCTGCTGCTACCAACATATTCTAATTTAATTATATCTAATTTAATTAAGCGTTCCTAATTTAGTAAGATGGTATCAACCGAATAGGTTTTACAAATGCTATGTAAAATATAGGTACTAACTAAAATATATTTTAGACAATTCATAATTTTAGAAATGAACCAACCGAATTGCCACCTGAGTTATTATACCTACTCAATAATCCTAGCTCACACTTCAGGCACCCTGACACACTCACATATTTTGCGAACATAACTCGTTCTATATCATTATTATTGTATAATAATATGAATAAAAAATAGAAGCTGGTATTTATATAATATCTTAGTGTACTAAAGGAAAATCACTGATTGCCAAAATACAGGATTTTCTATCTCGTGATCCATGAGTTTTTTGTTGCATCGACGACCTCTGTGGCGTAATGGGCTAAGGTACGACTGAACGTTGCGACGAGACTGAAGGTTGCGGGTTCGATTCCCGACGTGGGACAAATTTTTGCATGATCTGCAAGTATTTGTCTCGGGTCTGGGTGTATGTATGTATATACAAAAAAAAGTATATAAGTTATATATAAGTCAGGTACCCATAACATAAGCTCTGCTTACTTTGGGGCCAGAAGATGCTGTGTGAAATGTCCGGGAGTATTATTATCTATTTCATAAATCACTTCGAATTACGTTTTTAAAACAAAAAAGAACGGTTGCATATAAAAAAAATACATCCGAATAGAACCTTTGCAGAAACTCCTCCTTTTTTGAAGTCGGTTGATAATCTTTTTATTTTACGCTTTTTAGTAGGGACTTTAGCATTTTTCGTTTACGCAAACACCACAATGACGCAGGAAAGCAAAATACGAAATTTCTTTTACCTGCATGAAATACTTTTTCCAGTTATTTTGATTTAAAAACCAAACTAGGTAGGTACGTAACCGATTTTGATGACATTTTTGTGGGATCTATCGGAATGTAAATCCTTTTACATAAATAATTACGTTTTAAAAACTAAAGAGAAACCGACTTCATTGAATGAAATTTGAGCCTGTAATACATTTTTAGTGGAAAGTAGTTGTATTTTGTATATTATAATATGAGTAGGCCAAATAAACGCCACGCTCCAATGAGACAGCGAGGTATGAAAGTACATGAAATCATCATCGATGTATACAACTTTTAGATTTTCGTTTATTTTTCAGCTCGACCGATTTTGATAAAATTTATATGGGACCACCTGTGAAGTATACCCTTTCAAACAAAAAAAGCATTTTCCAAATCGGTTCAGCTGTTTTCGAGTAATCGGAAACGATTCCGACGAATTGAGAACCTCCTCCTTTTTGATAAAGTCGGTTAATAAAGGTTCATATAATGACTGTTGTGGTGGTAACAAAAAAAAACAACTGAATCGAAGTCGGATAACACGATGGACAGCTGTCATGAAAGTGTCATCTAAAGTATGGACAGGTGAAAATGTCACTGTGGTCTCACATCCCAGGACCCCATACAGACTATCGAGTTTTATAGCATGATGACCTCTGTGGCGCAGTGGGCCAAGGCCCGCCTTAGACGTAGACGCAGAAGGTAGCAGGTTCGATTCCGGCCGCGGCACAAATTTTAGTATGATCACATATTTGTCTCGGGTCTGGCCTGGGTCATAGAAAAACTCCTATGTAAAATATGCATGTAATTGCAAAGAATAAAAATGTATATAAGTATAATAATGCCGGACATTTCACACAGCATCATCTGGCCCCAAAGTAAGCAGAGATTGTGTTATGGGTAGGTACCACATGACTGATATACTACCTATATACTTATTTTTTTTTGTAAATACATACATATTTTGCCATAGAAACATCTAGACCCGAGACAAATACTTGTAGATCATACGAACATTTGTCCCGCGGCGGGAATCGAACCCGCTACCTTTTGCGTCTCAGCCGGGCCTTGACCTACTGCGTCAAAGAGGTCGTCAAGTGATCTTACTTTGGGGCTAGATGATGCTGTGTGAAATGTCCGGCATTATGTATGTACTCGTATGTACATATTGGTATTGCCTTGCTATTTGCCAAGGCGTATTATAGGAGACCGTTTATTCTATCAGGCCCAGTGTATTAGGATTGTCATTCAACGTGGCAATGCCGCCAGTGTCTATGGGACCCTGCCCTCTGGCAGTGATCTGGATCAGAGCTGTCTATAGATCGTTTTAAACGGTCCTTAGATAACTTAACTGTTTTACATGTATTTTATCTTTTTGTATATTATTCTTTAAATGTTTATTTTCATAATAAAATCCTAACGTTTATTATGAAAATAAACATTAGGATTTTGATTGTAGGTATAATTAAAATGGTTAACCTTTCATGATAATTAAGTATTTCAATCAACTTAATCCGTACCTACGTGGTAGAAGAGCTCTACTAAATTATTATTTTTGGCTAGCCTGTCAGCTCCAGTTGGTAGTAGCTCTACCGTCTGCGCTGTAGGATAGGGGTTCGATTCCCTCCCAGGACAAACATTATGTGTGATGAACATAGGTGTTTATTCTGTGACTGGTTTATATAATGGCCTCAATTCTGTTGGCACCAACCTAACTAATTATAGCTAAAATTAGGTTTTGAACTGTAAATTTAACCTTTGGTATTGTGCTGCTACCAACTTATCCTAATTTAGTTAGATGGTACCAACCGAGTAGGTTTTACAAATGCTATGAGTAACTAAATATATTTTAGACAATTCCTAATTTTAGAAATAAACCTACCGAATTGCCAGTAATTGCCACAAAGTATATTGAAGGCCAAATAATATCTTACGTATTTAAAAACTATAAAAGTATTTTATCAATAATTTTGTCACAAGCTTAGTTTGGGGCTAGGTGTCGTGTGCATTGTCGACCTATGTTTATTTCAATGTATCAATAAGATTAAATTTTGTACAATTAGCTCCAAAAGAAGAGGCATTCGATATTCACAACCAGTTTAGGATCAATGACGTCAAATATCTATTAACCTTTGCATTTTTTTTAACAATAATGTTTTAAATACCTATCAAATTATTTGTATCCATTTACCTAACCAGAAGACTGGTTTATTGGATTCAGCATTTATCGCAGTTAAAATAAATTACATCAAAACTATTTTTTACTATCGACAAAATTGTTCTTTTTTAAGGAAAAAATATTCACAGCAGTCAGAGGGAGCACGACGGCAATTAAAAATGCCTGTCATAGGAAATCGATACTTAAATAAGATAACAATTCAAGTCAAAGTCAAAAGATACTTTATTCAATACAATCACAAGGATCACTTTGAAACGTCTTACATACTAGGTGAATTTAGGTGCCAATTCATCCTAACCCAAGCCCGAGAAGAATTGGCAAGAAACTCGTCTAGGTCCTAGCGCTTTTTTACATGATCTATCTTATAACTACCTTAACTACGAAATACTAATATAAGAGAGTTTATACATTTCAAGTGTATAAACATGGACATGACATGACACCAGCAGCCTCGTGACATATCACCAGCTGGTATCATACCCATATAATTTGATAGCTCCGCAGCCGTGACAACAGAAACTGGAACATGTCTAGACCCTGGGCAGTAGTCTCGACACAATTAACGACTCGATATTTAACGATATCGGTCGCTAAGTCGAAACTATTTAATGTTTTTTGGTAGTCTCTACCATTGGAGCTAGCGATGTTTGTAGTACCTAGGTGCACGACAGGAGCCTCTGAGGCACACTTTAATCCTTCCACCACACTGGTTCAAATTATTAGTGACACGATAAGAAGAAGAATAAGTAGGTACCTAGGTAATCATACTAATCATAAGTATATGTATAACCATATTTGTAGATAATATTAACGATTTTTGTGATATTTTTGCAAAATGTTGTTGATAGCCCGCTAAGGTACTTAGCGATACCGATCGGTATAAGTATACAGGTTGTGTAGTTTCAATTAAAAATACATAATTGCGTAAAAAACTAAATGTTGCCGTGACGAAGTATTTTGCATGCGAAGTACATACGGTGGCAGAAGCTCTAATTAGCATTCGCTTTGGTAATGCTTGAACATCGCAATTCTAAGGTTGATACTAAGCAGTACTACTAACTGTTGCCCGCGGCTTCGTACGCGTGGTTCCTGCATAAATAGTAGGTAACCTATGTCCGTCCCCAAGATACAATATATCTGCTTACCATATTTCATCATGATCCGTTTAACCGGTTAGCCGTGAAAAGGTAACAGACAGACAGACAGAGACACTTTCGAATTTCTATATTCTTCTTCGTTAATGGCATGTGTCATAAAAATGTCAATTTTGTCAGTGTCAAATGCTTACATTGTTTATTAGTAGGACGTCACAAAGTCGTTTCTTGTCGTGCTTTGTTATTTCATAAAAAATGGTGTAGTTTTTATAAAACCACTATACGGATTATTTTTGCTCGAATCACAAAGAAACACAAAACTTTTATTACAATTATTCACACCCGAGTCAATAACTCTAGCTTTACTTGAATAATATTACCAAAATTAAAAATAAAAAACGAAATAACTCTTAAAATAAAAAAATAAATAATATAAGTGCGCAAAGTATGGGTCGCAAGACGGCCAAAATTAATCGAATTTATATATTAGTAGGGATATAGATTTGAAATTTAACTAGGTACCTACTTGTCTACAAACATGCCATTTAGAACAATAGCATTTTCACAATAGAACACACGGGTTGCTTCACACACTGCGAGCGTTTGCATGCATTCAGGCTAATTTCTAGCTTTGAGAGAGTTACCTTAGTCCTTCAGAACGCTTCCTAAGTTCAACATAAAAATAAAATTCATAAATATTAATCTGGGGCTATATGGTGTAAACAGCACCATCTAGCCCCGAACTAGACACAGCTTGTAATATGGTGACCAGATGATGATAGAATACTTAAATATTTTTAAATACATAAGTACATAAAACTGGCCTCTCAGCTCAGCCTCTCACCTTCTGCGCTGTAGTAGGTTATTCGATTTCTTCCCAGGATAAATGATGTGATGTGATGAACATGTTAGTTCTGTGTCTAGGGGTTAAAAAGTATCATAACTATGTATTTCTAAATATATAAGTATTCTATCAGTCATCTGGTCACCATAATACAAGCTATGCTTAGTTTGGGGTTAGATGGTGTTTGTCACTCTTATTGTCCACCAATAATAGTTTTGCCTGCCTGTACCTACGACCGAGTCCGAGTCAAATCGTATTTAAATATTACTCGTAATACGTATTAAGTACTGACTCCTACTAAGTTATGAAATAAATATTTTGATAGGGGTTGATTTTTTTAGATTTTTCTTCCCCTTTCTAGCAGTGGAATCAGTAAAACGCTAATTCATGATTAACACCTTCTTGTTTTTGTTAACAGGTGACAACTTTCTAGAAATGTTTGTCTGCGGGTGTCGTATGAACATGGATCGGGCGAGGAGGAAGCTGGAATCCTACTGCTTGGCGCGAGCTCGCTATCGAGACCTTTACGAACATACCTCTCTGAACGAGCCGCCACTTCACGATGTATGCAATTTCGTGTGAGTTATACCGTGGTTAAAGATTTTTAAACGCGTTAAGTAGCTATATCCAGTATAATTAGGTATGAATATGAGGTATGAGGTATGACTACTACTTTGTATCAGTGGCCAGCTCTGCAAGCAGATTACGAGTTTATTGGCAGTCTCTAAATCGAGATGAGACGCTCATCTATACTATCTATACTAATATTATCAAGCTAAAAAGGTTGTTTGGTGGTTTCTTTGTTTGGTTGAACGCGCTAATCTCAGGAACTCAGGAATGGTTTGAACTTAAAAAATATTTTTGTGTTGGATAGTTCATTTATCGAGGAAGGTTTTAGGCTTTATAACATCACGCTTCGACCAAAAGGAGCGAAGTATCAATGGAAAATGTTGCAAAAACGGGAAAATATATTCTTTTTTAAGAGCTTCCGTTGCGTGCGCTGTGTAAACGGTTTAAGTTACGCAAAACATATGTATGATAGAATTGTTCTTCTTTAAAAATCTAAATAAATATGTTATTAATCACAAGCATTTAGTTGTGAACAAAAGTGTCCTTGACATCACTTGGTTTGAATCAACATCTTAGGAGATATCATAATTTTAAAATAACGCGGCAACAAAATAGGTATGTTCGGGATCACGCGCGCAAAAGTAACTCTGCATGTCTGTCTATCTGTCGCTTTCACGGCTAAACTACTGAATCGATTTTAACGAAATATAGTAAGTATAGAGTAAGCTTAAACTCAAGGAAGGACATAGTAATAATATTTATCCAACCGCGATAACTGATATTCAAGTGGACGAAGTCGCGGGCGACAGCTAGTAATCAATTATTTATAGATTCAGAGCTCAAACATTTAGAGCGACACCTAGATGTAGAAACTGTCAAAAGATTCTTAATCCGCTTGCTGGTGACGGAGTTTATATACTGACTAAAAAAACAATTGAAAAACCTTGAAAAGCTTGTCGTGGATCACAGGAATGTGGTTAGTAATTCTTAGTAAATACACTTATTATTTCAAAATTGGTTCTATTGAGACAAGTCTGGACAATGGATCCATAGATCAAAATTAGGCACCGTATGGTCTTGTTTTATTAACCTATTTTTGTATTTTTGTAAGTCTGGACAATGGATCCATAGATCAAAATTAGGCACCGTATGGTCTTGTTTTATTAACCTATTTTTGTATTTTTGTATTGTATCTTATATGCCTTCTTTTTCTTGTTGCTTTGTTGTGTTGACACCAACCTTTATTATTTTAGCTGCAATTTGGTTTAGAACTGTCAAATGAAACTTTGCTATTCTACTGGTGCCAACTTATCCTAAAATTTAAGATTTTTAAGATGGCAGATTTTTAAGCCTAATTTACTCTATTTAGTCAAATGTGCCAAAACGTTATTCTGCTGTACATCTTTTAGGTAAAAATCACTTAAAATTAGAACTGTCAGCCTAACCTTGTCGACATGTCTGGAGGTGTGTGCTCCTATCCATCTAACCAACATAAATTACCATTTTTGCGTTCCGAAGTCCAAAAAGGAACCTTTGTAGATTCGCCATGTCCCATCTATTTGTCTCTGTTCGCCCTAATCAGAGCTGGGCGGACAGACTGTTAATCTTACTGTAATAACATTTTGTTCGGTTAGGTTTATACTCGTATTTATAGTGGCCCTTAGAAAAGTAATAAAAAATACTCTAAAAAATCTACTTTTAGGGTTTTTTTATTTACTCAAGGTTAGAAAATAAATAAACAATCCCGGACATTTCACACAGCTTGATCTGGCCCTAAAGTAATTAGAGCTTGTGTTATGGGTAACACATGATTGATATACTACTTAAATACTTTTTATTTTTTGTAAATACATACATATTATACATAGAAACACCCAGACCCGAGACAAATACTTGCAGATCATCCAAACATTTGTCCCGTGGCGGGAATCGAACCCGCAACCTTCTGCGTCTCAGCCAGACCTTAGCCGACTGCGCCACAGAGGTCGTCAAATACTACTTATATACTTTTTTTTGTAAACACATACATAACTAGTATACATAGAAACTCCTAGACCCGAGTCAAACACTTGCAGATCATACAAACATTTGTCCCGCGGCGGGAATCGCACCCACCGAAATTTACTTCATTGCACTGCAAGCGGCATCTAGCGCCTATGTAGGCGAAACAAAATAGCCCGAAGAATTGCCCGAGTTAGGAGGATCCCGTTTCGTTGTGTGGGATGAGGTATCTGTACTAGTATAGTATTATGTTATCTGTGCCACTAGTCATTCTTATCTATACTGACATTGGAAGCCTTCACTGTTCGTGGTCAAATACGCTTGACAATTTATGTTTTTTGTAACAACACCCAAACGGACACACGTCTATCTGTTTAGGTAATTACCTAATTCGGAATGTGGGTATGCTAAGTATGGGTAAGGCGTGTGTGCCTTACCCATTTTTATATGATTATTTAATTAAAACCTAACACGTTCAAAGTTGTTCAAGGATAGGATTGCTACGCATAGGTTTAGACCTACTAACTTTAGCGAGCCTACTTGAGTTTATCTTTATATGTAGTATTAAAATTATGAGTATCGCTGTTTCATAAATCAAATAAACATTTGATTTATTTCACAAGGCACTGTAATGATATTTACTTCCTTAAATTTATATCATGTCCGACTTCAGACCCGAAACACATTTTTTTTTGTGTGCGCTTGTGTAACACGGTCCCAAGCGACGTGCTAGATTTGTCTATTGGCGAATTCAAAAACGTAATAAAACCGAAACTGTCGAATAAAACTTATAATAAAATACTAGATTATGTAGATGACAAAAAACTTATGATGAATCTATTCCAACTCGACTCGACATCCATAACAAAGTTAGCAAGGATCATACAAAATAGACTAGACGAGTTTCTAGCCGGATTCTTCTTGAACTGGGGTTAGGAGGAACCGGTATCTAGATTCACAGCAGGTAAGAAGACGATTCAAAGTGGTTCTTGTGATTTTATTGATTAGAATATTTTGAGTAAACACCGTCGTGGCCGCGGTAGACTACATTTTTGTCTCCGTAGCTGCGACACGAAAGCGCTTCGCAGGATAGGTACTTGAGGTTTTTAGTCAGTAGGTAGGAGTCTGCCATATCTATTAGTCAAATTGCATTCATGTAGGATTTTCATCAAGAGCAAAACGATCTCTGCGGCACAGTGAGCCAAGGCCCGGCTCCCGCCACGGGACAAATGTTTGTATGATCTGCAAGTATTTGCCTTTGGTGTTTCTATGTATAATATCTATGTATTTACAAAAAAAAATGCATATATTTAGTATATCAGTCATATGGTACCCATAACACAAGCTCTGCTTACTTTGGGGTCAGATAGTGCTGTTTGAAATGTCCGGCATTATTTATTATTATAATTATTATAAAAGCACCGGTGGTCTAGTGGTAGTGGCCCCGTTTTTCGATCCTAAGGGTTCGAATCCTGTCGTGCACCAGTTTCTGTGCCCTATTTATGTGAGCTCTCAAACGGTGAAGGTAAACATCCATCGTGAAGAAACCGGCATGTCGTGGAACTTGAAATTTCGAAGACATGTACCAAGTCACATGTGACTGGCCTGTCAGCTCAGTTGGTAGTAGCTCTGCCTTCTGCGCTGTAGGTTGAGGGTTCTTTCTCAGGATAAACATTTGTGTGATGAATATTGGTGTTTGTTCTGTGTCTGGATGTCATAAAGTATCATTAGTATGTATTTTAAAAAATAAACGTGTCTCGGGACACGCGTTTGGAACGAAGTCCCTTTCGTATGTAGGGTTGGCATAATTAATCATTAACGTGCCAGGTTCTCATTCTGTCTACCCACCACCCTCTCTTTGATTTAGATTATTGATGCAATAATATTCATAAATTTATTTGCAATATATATAGATGTACCTATTTCTTTCAAAAAATATATGTTAATACAAGAAATTTTGTAGTATATTTATTTTAGTTTCGTACAATATTACTCATAGTTACTGTGGTACAAACGGTTATTAACATAACAATAAAACGTAATGAGGTCACATATTTTAAACGTATATCAATGATAATTATTAATTTTCATCGGAGCATTCAATCATTAAAATTTTATATATATATATATATATGTGGGAGACTAGTTATCGGTCTCTTTCATTCTCTTTTGCTTTTACGGTTTTTCGTAACGCGTTACATTTTTTTCTCGGCTAGGTCCCCCTCTCGCCAACCTGCGATATAGATAAATAGATATAGATTCTGTCATCTGGTCACCATATTACAAGCTATGCTTAGTTTGAGGCTATAAATTGTGTTGTGTGCATTGTCCAGCAATATATATTTTTTAAGTGCACATACTTAAGAAGCTTTTAAGATGCGCACTTCAATCCTTTTACCACACTGGTTTGAAATAACTAGTAATACAATAAGACGAAGAAAATTAAGGAAAAAAGGTTGTGACATTTACCCATGTAGCACGCAGCATACCCTACGCACTAGGTTCTTTTAAATAGCCGGTTTGAAAACCTGATCGGCTTCTTAAGCAGGCTAGTTATTGACCCTTCTCAAGCCGGCTACTGTTACATATGTGTGACTGTTACATGTGTGCCTTTACATAGGTATTTTACTACTTAAGGACGGACTCGTAATAGATACTGGCGATCGCATTTCTGCAAGGCAAGTTTAGAATTAAATTATACAGTAGGTAGGTACCTACTACTTACCTGTTTATTTATTTATAATATGAATCCTTTCCGTTAGCCAAGAAATAATATATATCTTTTTTTTTTATTTAATAATAAATCTTTCTTTATTTGGAAACACAAACAATATTAATCTAAAACATAATATATATAATAATAATATCTATCTAAATTAATATAATATATATTTAATACCTATAAACGAGCAATTATTGTGTAAATAATATTTATGTGTATATTATATAATCTGAATCTCGGAAACAGCTCCAACGATTTCATGTATGCAGGGGGTTTCGGGGGCGATAAATCAATCTAGCTAGGTTTCATTTTTAGAAAACGTATTTGACCCGTGTTTTATACCAAGCAAAGTTCGGTCATCTAGGTACTTTTATATTATTGAGCTAAAAATGTAAATTCCTAAAATTTAGATCAAACTGGAAAATCTAGAATTTAGATCATACTGGATTAAAAGTTAATATAATTAACTATAATTATATTAACTACAGAACTACAGAACTACAAAATTAATTGATTAACAAATTTGCGACTGTGGTGCAGTGGGATAAGGACCAGCTAAAACGCAGAAGATTGCGGGTTCAATTCCCGCCGCGGGACAAATGTTTGTATGATCTGCAGGAACTTGTCTCGGGTCTGGGTGTTTCAATGTATTTTAATGTATGTATTTACATAAAAAGAGTATGTAAGTAGTATCTCAGTTATGTGGTTCCCATAACACAAGATCTGCTTACTTTGGGGCCAGATGATACTGTGTGAAATGTGCGGCATTATTTATATTTATAAACTAGCTGTACCCGGCATGCGTTGCACTTGCAATGCCACAAATTTTCTCGCCGTTTAAACCTTCCCTGGACTACGACAAACATTTCAACACCAAAATCAGCTAAATCAGTCAGCGAAACTAACGAAAAGCAATTGATTTTTATTATATAGATTTACAGAATAATATACATACAATAACAAAACAACACGAGAACGCACATCGCGTTTTAAAAATTATTTCACGTCCTCCGTCCGTCTGTCTGATTGAAACGTCGCGTGACCCAAGAGCTGGCTCCTATCTGACCCAGCGAATTAGCATTCTCATTTAACGTGGCAATACCGCCATTGTCTTAGGGACGCGGCCCTTTGGCAGAGATCTGGATCAGTTTAGCTATCTATAGATCATATTAAATAGCTAACTGTTAGCTATCTTAACCTTAGATAACTGTTTTATACGTATTTTATATTATTCTGTACATTTCTGTAAACTAATTTATTTTAATAAACTTATATTAGATGTTAATCTTCTGTCGCGTTCTATTACTTTCCTTACAGAGACATAGTTTCTCTACCCAAGCTTACAGACGAAGGGCTCCGAGTTACAATCTTCATGGTCAAGCCAAACTACCCAGACAGCTCCGCAGACGTGGCAGCGGCAGTACGCGCCCTGCTACTCCTCAGTGACGTTAGAATGCATGATGAGAAAATGATCGCTGGCGATGTGTTTATTTATGAAGTGAGTATATATGTACCTATAATAATAATAATAATGCCGGACATTTCACACAGCATCATCTGGCCCCAAAGTAAGCAGAGCTTGGTTATGGGTACTACATGACTAGTATACTACTTTAATACTTTTTTTGTTGTAAATACATACATAGTAACACCCAGTCGGAGACAAATACTTGCAAATCATACAAACATTTGTCCCGTGGCAGGAATCGAACCCGCAGCTGTCTGAGTCTCAGCCGGACCTTGGCCCACTGCGCCACAGAGGTCGTCGAACGCATCACGCATCAAACCATTTGGTTCAAATACAGCTGTGACACTGACGCTGACAAAAGCCCGACGGATTATATAATATATTGAGTTATGATGGGGCACACGTTCAGTACCTACTTCTAGAACACGATAGAGCGGTCTCACCATACTGACATCGTTCCACTTGACAAGGTGAACCCAAGCATAGAGAGCTTGCCACCCGAGGCATAGCGTGTAGCTAAATTCCCGATTCCCATTCCAAGACAGCTAGGAGGCTAGCGCGCTTTGTTGAGCAACTGGGCACCAAATCTGTTCTATTCCAATCCATCTACGTTTGGACTCTAATTACGGTTCGATAATTACTTACCTAAAACCTATAATAAACCTGTTATCTCATTCGGTCATGTCATTCGGCTACGGTTCGATTCCGTTTACGGAAATTAACAGAATTACCCCTGGACGCATCTAAATATTTCTCCCATTGCGTTATTATAAAACAGACGTACCGCTCAATATCATCCATACCTTGTCAGTCTATAGCCCTTACGAACAAAGCGCTTTACTTCCACATTTATAATGCGTACAGCCAAGGATTGGAATGCTTTGCCGTCTGTCTATCCTGAAAACTGCAATCTGAGTCGCTTCAAGTCAATAGTAAATAGATACCTATTTACTATTGAATTGAAGCGACCCAGCGACCTTCTAGACACCTTCTAGACTCAGCGACCTTCTAGACCTGCGTGCCCCATCGTCGGCCACATCGTCGCTTAACATCAGGCGAGATCGTGGTCAAACGTAGATCTATCTTTGATACAAAAAAACAAACTCTTTGCTTCAGTGTTCACAAATCCGTGGATCCATGGTAGGGCGTGTAGCTGCAGCCGCTGTTTCCATCAAACGAAGCATATACTTGGCGCAGGCTGCTTACCCTCAGCGTCTGAAGAGAGTGCACGTTGTAGGAGCCGCTCCCTTCCTGGCTTCCTCACTCGCACTCATGAGGAACTTGGTCAACGAGAAGGTTCGGAAACGGGTAAGAAATTTTTTATGTTTTGCCGCTATTCCTAACTGAAAAATAAATAATGCTGGACATTTCACACTGGATCATCCAGCCCCAAAGTAACCAGAGCTTGAGTTTTGGGAACCACATCAGTGATATATTATACTACTGATATTTTTGTTTATACAAACATACATAAAATGTGCAGAAAGAGACAAACATTTGCAGAATATACAAACATTCGTCTCGCAGCGCTAATCGAACCCACAACCTTCTGTGTCTCAAGCGGGCCTTCGCCCAGTGCGCCACAGAGGTCGTCTTATAGCTTATAGCATAATTTTATTATATAAGGAATAGTTAATCGTCAAATTCGCACGCCGTTCCTAAGTTCTGTTGATCGCTACCAAACTTCACAGGATCACCTGCTAGGCCAATCTGAATACTTCCTAAAAATTTTATCGAAATCAGTCCAGCTGTTTCGGAGTCTATAGGAACATACATACATACATACACACATATATTAGATATTTTTGGCAGCCTGTTTCTGTCAGGTGTTTTACTATCTATTACAAATTATGTTATCATTCTCCACGCGTTAAAATCGTGATTTATTTTTATGGAACACAAATTTGTTATTATGCTACTAATATTTAATTTGGAAAATAAACAAGAAATTGTGTAGGTGGAGATAACGAGATAGATAGATAGATAAATAATACTTTATTGCACACCAAATATACATTGAACAAGTACAAACAAAAATAACAATGTTTTGCTAGTCGGTAGTACAATGGGCGGTCTTATCGCTATGTAGCGATCTCTGCCGTACAACCTTAGGATGGATTGAACAGAATGTAGCTTAAAACAGGTGATGATAATAATATTATGAGATTTATAATTAAAATAATGTGTACATAAAAATTTACAACATAAGAAAAAGACAAATTCTTATACAAAATATATACTATACATACATTACAGTATATTAAATACAACGTTATAAAATAAACTAAATAAACCAATACATACATAAACAAACCTAAATCTAAAATGACATAAAGAATCAAGCAACAGTTAACGACAGGATAAATAGTGTTCCCTGACCATAGTTTTAAAACAATCAAGTGATTTGGCGCGTCTAATAGCCTCAGGCAGTGGGTTCCATAGTTGAACAGCTTGCACTGTGGAGGAGTTAGCATATTAAGAGGAAGTGTGGACAGGTATTGCGAGAAGAAGAGTGTCAGAGGAGCGTAAGGATCGAGAGTGGGAGAGGAGTAGAAATTGGAATCGTTCTTTGAGATAGGAGGATAATAAATTTAGAAAGTGTATATTCCGACGAAGGCGGATTGGCAACCATTTTAGCTTTTTGCGGAAGTCCGAGACATGATCGTACTTGCGCAAGCCAAAAACAAATCGAATGGAGAGATTTTGAAGGCGCTCAAGCTTGTCAAGTTGCTGTTCAGTTAGGTTTAGATAAGAGGCTTCGGCATATTCAAGTATTGGAAGCAGAAGTGACTGTGCAAGCGAAATTTTAGTGGCAGTTGGAAGGAAGTTGCGTAGCCTCCAAATAGAACCAGCTGAGGCAAAAGTTTTACGGCTGACTTCAGTTAGCTGTGGTTCCCATGACAGGTTTCTGTCCATAAGAACACCTAAATTTTTCACCGTCTCACTCTGCTGTATGTGAACTCCATCAAACATAATTTGTTGAAGGCTAGACCAGTCAATTCTAGACACCATCCGTGAACTCCCAATGACGATTGCTTGCGTTTTCATGGGATTAATCTTAAGACCGTAAGCACTACTCCAATCTAAAACTATAACTATATAGTAGTAAACGTTTTTATTATTTGTTATTTATTATTATATAATCGACACAAACTGTCAGGTCATAAAATCACACTTAAAGTCCTTGTCTTTAGATCGGAAGATATCTATTCTCTCTACCTGAGTCAGATCCTTTGGCGCATACCTACACATGAACGTGAACATAAGCTTCCTTCTTCTGCGTCTTATAAAATCACTAGTTATTTCTTACCAGTGTGGTGAAAAGATTAAAGTGCGCCTCAGACGCTCCTTTCGTGCCGATGGGACATGTCATACATTTTTCGAACAGATTCAAACCCACGACCTTAGGATAAGAAGGTCGCTACCACTAGACCAGTGCATTCAAAAATAATATTTCTAAAAATGCAACTTAACTACTATTAAGAGGTTAAAGCTTACATAAAAAGTAGTCTTGTAATGAAACCGTATTATAAATTACTTATCTATACTAATATTATAAATGCGAAAGTAACTCTGTCTGTCTGTTTGTTTGTTACGTTTTCACGTCTGAACCGCTGAACCGATTTTGTAAATTTTGGTATAGAGATAGATGGGACCTTGGAGAAGGACATAAGCTTTATATGTAGGTACCACGCGTGCAACGGGCAACAGATACTGAGTCTATAATATGTAGGTACACACAATATGTATATCAAATAATTAATAATGCCGGACATTTTACACAGCTTCATCTGGCCCCAAAGAAGGCAAGGCTTGTGTTATGGGTACATGACTGATATACTACTTACACTTTTTTTTTGTAAATACATACCATACATATTGTGTAAAACACCCAGACCCAAAACAAATACTTGCAGATCATACAAACATTTGTCCCGCGGCGGAAATATTACTCGACCGTCATAATTATTATTTCTTAGGTCTAGTGTGCACGGAACAGGGAAGACGACCTTGTTGTTCGTCACACGTCAGACGCACATGTAAAACCGGATCAAAAAATATCAGACAGGTAGTATTTTTATCGTTGGATAATTAAGGAAAACTTTGGTACAGCTTCTATAACATGTCCGATGTACGACAAAATATGAAAATGCCTTCCGGATAGGAAACGCACAGATGGTCAGACCATTAACCTGTTTCAAATTATCATGTGATCAACACAATAAAAGCACCGGATTTGTTTACCGAGTCACTTCGCCTCTACGTCCCGGATAGAAAGATATCTTAGAAGCAGGAGACATGAACTTTATGCCGTCCCTCATGGCCGCAATTTCTAAATCACCTCTACCTCTCACGCTCATCGCCCTCAATGAGTGTAGCTGCTAATTTGACGACCTCTGTGGTGCAGTGGGCTTAGGTCCGGCTGAGACGCAAAAGGTTGCGGGTTCGATCCCGCCGCGGGACAAATGTTTGTATGATCTGCAAGTATTTGTCTCGGGTCTGGATGTTTCTATGTATACCTAATATGTATGTATTTACAAAAAAACGTATATAAGTAGTATATCAGTCATGTGGTACCCATAACACAAGCTCTGCTTACTTTGGGGCCAGATGATGCTGTGTCAAATGTCCGGTATTATTGTAAAAAAAAAACCAGAATTTGATGTATTTGCGGATGAATAGAAGAAACTAGTGTTGTTATGCTTGAAGTATTGTAACAATCGCGGATAACTGGAAACCGACATTTTATTAACATGACTACATTTAACAAATTTTCATTCTGGCCTATTTACTGTGACATTTAATTGGATTTTTTAAGTGATAACTTATTAGGGGAGGGTAAACCGCTTCGTTACGTAACGCGTTACGGCGCCAGTCTGTCTGGCTTCCTTTTCTCTCACGCATACGGCAGCGGTAGGCAGGCTTCTCCTCTCTCACTCTAACCCTCAGCGCTAGTTAGATTAGTTTATGTTATGACTTCTGTCGGGCGTCCCGAGACGCACACGTTTTTTTTATCATTTGTTATCTTTGCGTTGTATGTGATTTAATTAGAGTAATATTTATGATAATAAAAATGTACAGAATAATATGCAATAATATAAAATACTTATTAAACAGTTGAGCTATCTAAGGCCCGTTTAAAACGATCTATAGATAGCTCAACTGATCCAGATTACTGCCAGAGGGCAGCGTTCCCAAGAGTAGGTAAGTAGGTTTTAGAGTAAATAGTTGTGCCGTTCTAGGTAATTAATGTGAAATGTGAAATAGATTACATTTCCGGGATTATTTATTTAGGTATTTAAAAAAAAAACTAGTGATGGCTTCCGAAGTCAACAAGAATAAGAATGACTAGTGGCCCCAAACCAATTCAAACAATTTTGGTTGGTTACAAAATAAATGATTTGGATAAAATATACTTACCAAAAAGTACAAGTAAAAACTCTTTTGTTACAGTACTACATCCATGCGAAGTTGGATGACCTCCTAGAACACATTCCAACGCGAGTGTTGCCCTCAGAATGGGGTGGCGAGGAAGAGTCCATAGATGTCATCGCCAAGAAGTGGAGAAAGAGGATTGATGAATGCAGAGACTACATTCGTAACCTCAACGAAGCATGCCAAAGAGCTCCTACGCCAGCCTCTGATACAGATGTCTATGGAACTGCGGGCGCGTTTAGGAAACTCGATATCGATTAACAATACCTACCCGCAGAATATTACTGGTGAATGTAAAAACGGGTAAACTGAGGAAATATTGGTCTTGATTCTGTTGTTTCGCCAAACTAACAAATATTCTTTTTTTGAAGTGAAAACTTCTTTTAGCGCGGTACGCATATTTTTAGATGAGGTAAAACCTCTGGATTCGCGACACCATTACCCCCAGACGGTAATGGTGTGGCCGCGCTGGCCCCATTTGATTATAAACCTTAATTCACATGTTTACAGTCTACTTTTGTATGGAGAAGTATACTGAGTTAGGTTCTTTGATATATTATCTACATTCTGAACAAAAAATATTGCATCATATGTGTTCGTTCAGTATTTGATTGGCAGTCGCCATAAATTACTGATTTTGAAGTGATTTATTACTAAACTCTAACGCGCCAAAATAAGTTTTCACTTCTGTCGGCACTCCCGCTCGGAGTGCAACCCGATTTTTTTTTTCCAATAATGGCATCTGTCTTGTCGACAATTTTACCAGTGTCAAGTGATTGTTTGATAATAAAGTCTTAGTCGATGGTCATTTGTCAATTCAACAGTTATTGTGGAATGGCCGTCTAGAACTTTCTCGGGATTCCTCGTCAATCAAATCATATTACACCATAATTTACTTATAATTCAATTTCCCATACTTCATGAAATGACAAACGAAGAATCACAATCGATGTTATTTCGTTCAAATTAAATTTTGAATTAGACAACATTTTTAAATTACACTTCGTGTGATTGACGTGATTTGGCTCATTTTAGTCATCATGTAAAGAGGTGTTGATTAAAACGGCGGTAAATCAGCGGAAAAATGGTAAATAAAGGAATAATATGAACATTTTAACTAATCTAAAAACTTTACAGAAATAATTACAGAAATGTACAGAATAATATACAATTATATAAAATACATGTGAAACAGTTGAGCTATCTAAGGATCGTTTTAAACGATCTATAGATAGCTCAACTGGTCCAGATCACTGTCAGAGGGAAGAGTTCCCAAAACACTGGTAAACTATCATTTATAACTTTTACCTACTCTAATTTGGACTTTACTTTGAGCAATGTAAGGTCGTTATTTTAAGAAATCTCAGCTAGTCCGAGGAAACAACAGATTAATCACCGTTATTCACTTAGTTTATCATTGGCTAGATTAATTTCTGTGAAAACAGAAATGTGTTTTTTTTTACTGTTCAATGATTATAATAAGATTATATTTTAATGATGCACGGAGTAGGTAGGTAGGTACTTTTAATAGTCAAGTTCTTACAAAATTAGTTTTCTGAGAACCTACCTACTTAATTATTGATAAGTACGAGTAGGTACCTTATTTTTATAATTCGTAAAAAGTGTAAAACGCAAGTTATGAGTACCTACTTACCTAGTTGTTTTACTGTTTAGTACTTATGTTTATAAATACCTAGTATAGAACTTTGGTGAAAATAAATAAGCGGTTATTTGTTTTCATCAAAGGTATAGAAATACATTAAGAGTACCTAACAACATCGGTCACCTAATAAAGTGTAGGTATAATAAGTAGACAGCTATTCAATTCAATTCAGTATATTTGCACCCTATTTTAACATTACAGATACTAGGTATCTAATGCGTTAAAAATAGGAACACAAAACAGCAGGAGAAAAAAAATGTTAATAAAAAGTTTAGAGAAAGCTATGAGTAGGTTGTACCTAGCTGTAATATTAGTAAGACTTCTCAATTATAATAAAAAACAAACAATATAGGTACCTATTATAGGTATGCAATGTACCTACACAAACTCACACACTAAAACTGTGTGAGTACCTATACTTCTTTGTAAAACTTACCGTTTACGATTTATGGCCCATTTAATGAACCGGTTTTTCTATCGCGGCCGATAACATTTGAAATATTAGATTAATCAATAAAATGCATCAATCCAATATGGGCATAAATCGTAAACGGTAAGTTTTACGAAAAACAAGAGATGCAAAATTTTATTCTCTACAATTTTTGCATGCACTTTAGCATAGTTTCCGGGATATCGGCCAAAAACGTTTCTTCAAGATGGCGCTTGAAGCGTCACCTGGATCTGTCGGCATTTTGTGATTTTATGCTCAGTAAGAGAAATCTTATAAAAAAAAATTTGGATTGGAAATTTAGTGTAAAGTTAAATGCTATATAGACTGGCCTAAAATAGGCATAGGCACAGTAGTAAAATACTACTTTGCATATTGTACAGTAGTTAGTTTGAATTCCGTACGTAACGTCAATGATTAGTTATGTAATTATATATTAAAAACTTACGCATAATTTACCTTCTTTTTGATTTGCCTAAAAACTCGCTTTCAACAAGAATAACAATAACAAGAATATAACCTACTTACATAAGTAACAAGAATTTATCCTACTTACATAAGTAGGTTATATTCTTGTTATTGTTATTCTTGTTGTAGGTACATACGTACATACGTATGTAGGTACTGAAAGGGTTATGTTGGTACTATTTTCGTAAAACAAGAAAATCCACTTTACCAACCTATTTTACCTGAATTTATCTATTAAATAGGTTTGTTGACAACTTAGGTGTGTAGGTTCATAACTGATTCCATATTGAATATGAATACCGACAATAACATGTTTTCGAGTCGCTACTCAAAAAAGTGGTACCTAGGTAGGTAGGTAGGTAGCTAAGATTAAGTAAAATAAACACGCAAATTTGGGTTTGACGAATAATGACACTATAAAAATGTTTCTTATTAACTAGTACCTAATTAGATAGGTGAGACAGGTAATTGATACATTATAAAATGTTTATTGGGTATTTTTTTCAAAGGGAAGAGGAGTAATGCAATGCAGTAATGCAGATATAATTGTCTCTTCCCGCAATCTCTACCTACTATATCCATCGACCAGCAAATGGTCATCGAATTTTGTCGCTGGCTTTTGTTGCCTGTACCTAAGCTTTACTTTTTCTATTAACTAATAAACCATGAATGATTTTCTACTTGTTTACATTTACCTACAAAAAACATTAAAATGTAAAAAGAGGTTGTTAATATCCTTAGTAAATTTTAACCGCCATCTGTTGGCGAGTAGAAAACCGTTTTTAGTGCCATCTAGCAAGCAGATACTTTACTTACTTATTCATATCATAACATTCATTGATAAGAATCTTTTTGCGGCTGACACTGTCAGTGTCAATATAGCTTAAATTTAATATGTCAAGAGTTCTAAATGTCAGTGTCAACCAACCACAAGCAAATACGTGGCTGACGTATTACTTTTCGTCTACGAGAAAGAAAACAACAAGCTGTGGAGCTGGCTGAATTGTCCTGTCCTCCTTATTTCTAGCTCAGAGAATTTAGTTTTACACCAAAACAAGTAGCAATAATAAAAATGGAATGCACCTGGAGATCGCTCTGCTTAGCCACAATCCTAGCGGCCAGTATATTCACTACAGCACACAGTTACACCATCACAGTAGACGCTCACGCAGAAGAATGCTTTTTCGAAAATGTAGAAGTTGATACGAAAATGGGTGAGTTTTGACTTTAGCAACATTATAGGTACTTAGCTGGTTATAATTAATTAGCATCTTGAACACACTGACTTAACCTAATCTAAAATAACCCACGTATTCATCTTCAAATATATAACCGGCGATCTCTGGGTCATATTTTTAATGAGGACGATTCATTCGTGAACCTTCTTGCCACTAAATTTAAATTCAATTTATTCACACAAATTTCTATTGATCAACACCATGTTCCAATTTTTCAGGACTTACGTTTGAAATAGCTGAAGGTGGTTTCCTAGACATAGATGTGACTATCTCTGGTCCAGATGGTAAAGTGATACATCAAGGAGAAAGGGAATCTTCTGGCATGTATGCATTCTCTGCTACTGTCCCGGGAAGATACACTTATTGCTTTAGCAATAAAATGTCTACCATGACACCTAAGGTAAGAAAAATAAGAAACCAAGCTTAATTCAGGAAAAACTATTTTTTTCTTTAACAATGCTGAACTAAAGTATCTTATGATGTAAATAGAAAAATAAAATGGATTACCATTAAACTTTATTACCCAATGGTAATAAAGTTGCTTAATAGCAAGCAATCTCTGAGACGTCTTTTCATGAAGATGATTCATTCGTAAACCTATGTGCCACTTCTTCAAGAAACTCTAAATTGATCAACACAATCAAACATTATTCAGAACTTACATTTGAAATAGTTTAAAAGAGTTCTTACATTACCATTAAGGTTCAATATTTATGTAAACTGACAAAACCGCATGTTTCAGGTTGTAATGTTCAATCTAGAAGTAGGAGAAACCCAAGCCAAGCCTAAGGAGACTGAGGGTGATGACCACAAGTTAGACGACATGATCAAAGAACTTGGCACAACCCTTAAGACAGTGAAACATGAGCAAGAGTACATGCAGGTAACACAAAAAAAAACAAACATGCTTATGACTAATCTCAGGCTTCTTAGACATCTCCTCATAATGTTTTTTTTAGCATTTCAAGCCTGCAAAAAGATTAAATACTATGGAAATTACACAAGTGATAGCGTAACTGCTGCTGGTATTTCCATATAATTTGATCATTCCGCTAAGGTCTTCAAAAACTATGTGTGATGTATTTGTCTAGAGTGCCAAGTTACTTAGGTCTTTGTAGATGTAAATTAATACTGACTGAAGACATGCATTTTCTATGGCATGTGGTAATATCATCAAGTTCAAGACATTTGCCTGATATCAAGCTTACCCCAAATAAATAAAATAATAAATAAATAATGCTGGACATTTCACACAGCATCATCTGACCTCAGTGTAAGCAGAGCTTGTGTAATGGGTATATAATGGGATATACATTTTTATACTTTTTTTTTGTATATACATAGAAACACCAGACCTGAGACAAATACTTGCAGATCTTACAAACATTTATCCGGCGGAGGGAATTGACCAGCAACCTGTGTCTCAGCCAGACCCTAGTCTACTGCGCCACGGAGTTCGTCAAATAGTTGGATAATGATGACCACAGTGGCATTTTAACCAGGATTTCCGTGCTTAATGTGCCCTTTGAAGGCACTAGTGGTCAAGCAGTCTATGAACTGTTAACACATTCAAAAACATGCCCGACAATTAGCTACGAAGTAATAAATGAATAAAAATAAATAAATTGATTCCATCACCAAACTTGGCCACAGACTCATAAATATGTGAGCATTATGATATATAATCATTTCCCGCTAATTCCAGGTCCGCGACCGCATCCATCGGTCAATCAACGAAAGCACTAACTCCCGTGTAGTGATGTGGTCAATCTTCGAAGCTTCAGTCCTATTAATCATGACGCTAGGTCAGGTCTACTATCTCAAGAGGTTCTTCGAAGTACAACGCGTTGTCTAAATATTACGCCATTCTTCTTTTGTTATAATATTTCAAAGTTATTTACAGGCACATAACTGCATGCTTCTTGTGACAGAGACATATTGTCACATAAGGCATAGCTACGCTACTTAAGCAGTCTACACACCAAACCCGCCGATCCGGCTGACATACCACGGCGGGTTTGGTGTGTCGACTGCGTAAGAACTAAATTTCGAATTCAAATTTAAAACTCTTTTATTAAATACAATATCAAGGATCACTTTGAATCATCTTACTAGTACATAGATAACCACTTACCATCAATTTAGTTTGCAAGTTCTTTCGCATGATTTGGGATGAATCTGCTCCAACTGGACTCTGCATCCGTAACAAAGTTAGCAAGGAATAAGAATTTATTCAATAACAATTTTTACATTGTGAATGAAAAACTTAACCCTAAAAACATATTATTAATATTATAATAATCACATTTTTCTTAATATAAAGTCATCAACTGTACTGTATAGAAGCACCCCTCCAGCAAAAGCTTTATCAATGCAGACTTAAAGGATCATACAAAAAAGCGTTAAGACCAGACCAGTTCCTTGACAGATTCTTCTAGAACTGAGGATAGGAGCAACCAGCACCTAGATTCACCTTGTATTTATATATATAAGAAGACGATTCAAAACGATCCTTACGATTTTATTGAATAAAGAAAAAATGTAGAAAGTTTTTTCTTTATGCTTTTAAATTAAACTTTGAAGCATTATTACTAAAGATTTCTAGCTACACATCCTCGCATGCTTCAGCATCACGCTTAAGAGTGCGATGAGGTGTAGCTGTACTTTAATTGCACTGACTACCTGTGTGGTGTAATATAAGATGTGTGGATATGTTTCTTTGTAAAGTTGAAAAAGTCAGGCCAATCATTAAGTAATGCATTACACAATCTATTGAAACTCAGCACTGATATATTTCCAAATTAAGCAGTACAATATTGTTAAACCCTATTTTAATTACATTGATGTATTTCACCATATTTACCCGAACAAATGTTTGCAAAGAAATGTGTCCTTCAGGTACCTTGCTCCTACAATATTTCAAAGTATTTTATTTCAGTCTTGTAATGTGCTAAGACTGAAGTATTCATTATTACATATACATCTGTGTAAACAATTTCTTTATAAAATTATGAAAATGTATGTGTGTAGTTGTGTACCGTACTACCGTTGGAACTGGCCTCTTTACATTAGCTGTGCAATCAATTATTAGAGCATCTTATTTGTCTATGCCAAACCTACTTCACGGCACTCCGTGATGTCAAAGCAGGAGCATGTATGTATGTATGAGAAGTATATACTTTTATGTATGTGAATTAAAGATGACAATTGAAGCGCGACTTACTAGTTGGTGCCGAATAAAAAATGCAGTTTGAAAATATACGAAACTTGTATTCTGGCTTTGACATGAAATTGCAAATAATTAAAATTATAATCGCAACCATTTTGAGATGCTGGTGAAATAAAACGCTCAAGTGTGAAAGTAAAGTCTGATAGACCTATTTACTTTTTTACCATCGGTATTGGTCTAATTCAGGGCATATATACACCATCAAAAACTATGAAAGAACCGTACATTGCTCTGCTATATAGGTTGTATTAAAGGATACAATTTTAGTTGTAATGGTTGTCTGTAAAGTGGGTTTTCCGACGATCATTTTACGTGATATCGTCATAGAAAACATTGATGAACCTATCGGGCCTCTCTATCGCTTGTTCCGCGCTCTCGCTTGCACTCTCGGCTTAGGCGGAACGCGACCATGAGTCATGCTTTTTCGTGCGTGCAGCCGTTCTTCGATTTATAAGACGTTAGCACGTCAAAAAATTATCCCATACATCGATATAATAATGTACATGATTAAAATTAGCATAAGTACCTTAAATATTGTACACACATCAGCTAATTAATTGTTTAAATCTGTTGCTATCTCTATTCTTTGACATGAGAATAACTAGGACAGAGCGTACATAAACGCCACGCCAGCTAATTATGTGATTAGGGGTAGGTATTCAAAGATCAATCAATTCCCAATGTAGCCTGTTACATCGGTGGTACTGTACAAACGTATTTTATTTAACGTACTGTATTTAAATAGGTATTTATTTTGATAGAAATTAACCTGGAAAGCATTTGTTATAAATATTTCTTGACATTTCAGGCCCGTCATATTTTACTAAGATTTTAAGGGAGTGAGACGTGTGTTTCGATCTGAGTGCGAAAGGTTGCGTGTAGTGTGTTGTTTATATAAAATAAATGGCAGGCTAAAATGGAGATGCTTCGAATGTAAGTGCAAGCAACCTAAAGTTGGAAATACCAACACCCCTGTACGTACGGCTCTACAGCCAAAACAAGATGAAGACATAGCTTTAGAGACGTCGCCTGAGAGTAGTAATGTGACGTTACGAAAAAAGCCGGAGTCGTCGCAGTCTGCAGTTTATGTAACCGAAAACTCATTAAGAGATATTTGGAAAAACGAGATGAGACAGGAAATGCAGGCTATGCTTGAGGCCACAATAAAAAAGACTATATCAAGTCAACTTGCTGCCATAAATAGTCAATGCACTGGTTTCCAGGAGTCTATTACATACGTCAGCACGCAGTACGAGGAGTTGAGAAAAGAAATCACTGATCTCAAGAAAATGCTAAGCAGCACCTCGTCCGAGTTGAAGTGTCTTAAGGAAGAAAATAAGAACCTGAAGGAAAATTTAAGTCTCTGTCTAACTCACGTCAAGGACTTGGAAGCTGAAAACCTTAGACAGCAGCAATGGGTCCGAATGCAGAATATCGAGATCACCGGTATCCCCGAGGAGAAAGATGAGATGACGACAGACCTAGTGTTAAAAGTAACACAACACATTGGTGTTGCCCTTGAGCCGTCTGACGTAGAGTTTGCTCACCGTGTGCAACCGCGGCGTGCTGAAAGTGCAGCTAGGGCGCGCCCAGTAGTCGTCCGTCTCAGACAGCGCGCAGTGAAAGACCAGATTATAGCCGCCGCGCGTAAACATCGTAACATTACCGCCTACGATGTGGGAATTGGATGTGGGTCTTCAAAAATATTTGTTAATGAACACCTTACAAAAGACAACAAGCAACTTTTGAGTTCAAGTAAGTTGAAAGCTAGAGAAGTCAACTACAAGTATGTTTGGACAAAAAACTGCCGAATTTTTGTTCGAAAAAACGAGACCTCCTCTCCTGTTTCCATAAACTCCTCGGCGGATCTTATAAAAATAGCTTGATAATATTACACCGCATACATTTTTTACATTATTACTTTTTGCACACTTGCTTTGGACACAAACTTTTAACACACACACAAACACATACTATATTATTATACACTCTTCACACTCACGTCTTCGTTTCAGTGTACTCTCAGTGTACGGTTATTATAGCAGCAATCATGAGATTCTCGTGCAGTGATTGTACATATCTACTTATAATATTATATACAAACTTTAAAACCTACTTAATACTTTTATACCGACATAATATACTTTTTGCTTGTTATTTTACTTATGCCACTTACAGTATCCTGGGGCCTAGCTTGATGATAGGTATGCTTTTATGTTTATATTTTTATATTAGCTGTTCTATTTGTAAATATGGTTATACTTCTGTGAATCATAATGGATGATATAATGAAAAAATTAAAACTCTTTTATCAGAACGTAAGAGGGCTCCGTACAAAGACAATTGAATTCTATAACAATCTGCTGTTACTGGAGTCAGATATTATATTAATAACAGAAACTTGGCTTTGTGAAGGGATATTGGACTCTGAGCTTTGTGACGGCAGATTCACTGTGGTTCGCAATGATCGGGGATCACTGGGAGGTGGGTTGATGGTAATGAGTGCGCCTTACTTACAAGCCCGTGTTAGAACTGAGTGGCAAAGTACTGATCCAGAATGTCTGTGGGTTACTATCCCCTCTCGTACGCTCGGTTCTGCTCACGACCTACATATTGCACTTGTTTATATACCTCCGAATTTACACCTCGTGGCACGTATTCAATCTTTTAATAGTTTATTAACAAAAATTCACAGCACATGCCCCGATGATCATTTTATAATTGCAGGGGACTTCAACCTTCCTTGTGTAGACTGGAAATCTAGTGAACCAGTAATTCTGAGGAAGGGTCTTGTTGAGGTCCAAACTGCGGCAGATGGTTTCATTACCCAGACTGCCTTCTTGGGTCTTGTTCAGTATAATAGACTTGTGAACAAAAGTAATAATACTCTAGATCTCTTATTCTCGGACTTCCCAGTAACAATTCAAAGAGCTATATTACCACTTGTCAAGGAAGACCTTGCTCATCCCTCATTTTTTATTTTAGCTTCAGATATCTTGATACCCGCGCTCAAGCCGAAACCTCATATAAAATTTCAGTTTGGGAGGGCTGATTTTAATTCCATAAATGATTCACTTATTAAACATGACTGGTCGTTCATTACAAAAGATATCGATATTGAAAATGTAATTACTCAACTTTATTCAATATTAAATAGTTTAATACAGTTATACGTTCCTCAAGTTCGTTGTTCTGGCACTTACACCTACCCCGTTTGGTATAGCAGAGCTTTAATTCAGTTGATCAAAGAAAAATCTAAAACTCACCGAGACTGGAAGCGTTATCATAATCCTAATGATTACTTGCATTTTGCCGACCTCAGAGAAAAGCAGAAGATTTTGCAGACAGAATGTTTTGCTTCATATGTCAACCTATCACAACAAAAAATTAAATTTCACCCAAAATTTTTCTGGTCCTACATAAAGTCAAAAAGAAAGACTTGCTCTAACTACCCTCAACAGATGATCTACAATAATAATTCTTTTAGTACTCAAATTGACATATGTTCCTCATTTAATAGCTTTTTTGAAAAAAATTTTTGTATACCGGCTGATCAGTATTCGTTTGATTCAACAAATGTCTACCATAGTGAGAACACTATCAATTTCATTGAGATATGTGGAGAGGAGCTTTTTAAAATGCTTAAAAATATAGACATCACAAAAGGAGCTGGCAGTGACAATATCCCCCCGGTATTTTTCGTCAGATGTGCTGAAACGTTGTTTGCGCCCCTGACTCTAGTTTTCAATAGGTGTCTGCGTGAAGGCTATTTCCCTAACGTTTGGAAAATGGCACATATAGTTCCCATTCATAAAAAGGGTCATAAGACATTAATTGAAAATTACCGTCCTATCTCAATATTGAATGTACTAAGTAAGCTCTTTGAAAGGGTAGTGCATGGTTATATTTATCCTGTTATTGCAACTTCAATTCCGGTTGAGCAGCATGGGTTCATGAAAGGACGCTCCACTTCTACTAACTTAGGAGTTTTTATTGATCATGTAGCGACTGGGATAGATGGTGGCTCGCAAGTAGATGTGATCTACACGGATTTTGAAAAAGCATTTGACCGTGTGGATCACATCATACTTCTGCGAAAGCTTTATGAGCTGGGTATAAAAGGCAATTTACTAAGATGGATAAAATCTTATTTGCGTAACCGTTCTCAAGCAGTTATTGTTGGAGGTTTCTGCTCTAACTTTATTAATATTCCATCTGGAGTTCCACAGGGCTCCATTTTAGGACCTTTATTATATGCAGCTTATCTATATGATGTAGGTAAATGCTTTAGGCATGCACGTTACCTTATGTATGCTGATGACACGAAAATATATATGAAGATTAGTGATCAAACAGACTGTCTAAATCTACAGGCGGATCTTGATAGGCTAGGACGCTATTACGCAGAAAATCGTATTGATATTAACATTGCAAAATGCTCATATGTCCCTTTCACTCGAAAAATACGTCCAACACATTTTGATTATCATATAAATAATATAAATATTTGTAAAGTAAACTCTGTTAGGGATCTTGGTGTACAAATAGACTCTAAATTAACATTTTCAGAACATATAGATATAATTGTCAACAAAGCATACAAAGCTTTAGGTTTTATACTGCGTGTTAGCCGCCCTTTTTCTGACATTAGTTGCTTGAAGGTTCTGTATTATTCCTATGTTAGAAGCATTCTAGAGTATTGCAGCTGTATTTGGAACCCTCACTATATTACCTACATTCAGAGCCTGGAAAGTATACAAAGTAAGTTCATAAAACACCTGAACTTTCGATGTTTCAGTAGTTTTAGCGACTATCAGACAGCGTGCTTTTATCATCACCTCACTTCTCTCGAAAACCGTAGGACTCTAACTGATATGTCATTTCTGCATGGTGTATGCAATAACTATATCGACTGCTCGGAGTTATTGTCTAAAGTGTTGCGCTTTTGTGTTCCAACCATTAGAACTAGACACACTAACCTGTTTGCTGTTTTGCCTACACGCACAAATTACGCCCAAAACTCACTTGTTAGTCGACTACATAGAAACTACAACAAACAATTTAAACAAATTGATATTTTCTATTGTAGCAAGCAGGTGTTCAAACGTAAAATTCTCAGAATTCTTTGTGAAAATGTATAAGTTTGTGTCAGTTTTATTTGTAATTATCATATTATGTATACCACGTAATCTATTTCTCTCTCTCTCTCTCTCACACACACACACACACACACACACATACACACACACGCGCGCATTTTTACACAACTCTCATACACTCACATAATTATAATGTATAATTGTTAATAGGTATTTTCTATTAACTAATAACATGTTTGGTAAGTGACTGTCTTCTAAATTATAGGTGATAAACATAAAATGTAAATCCGTTATTGGCTTTAGGATAAATGCGTTAGATTAAGTAATATTGTTTACTAAGAGCTGTGGATTTTGTTTAATAAATAAAATAAAAATAAAAAATAAATTAATATTGTTTGTAACTTTTTTGTTTTACTTACTTTGTTTAACGAACCACTAGATACCTGTTAGGATAATCGTTAAATCCTACTATTCATTAGGAAAATTATCCAAATTAATCATTAGGCCTAGCAAAATATTACTTAATAAATTCTTTCAAAATGAGTGCTCAATTTGAAAGTCATTCGAATGTAATTGAACAAACGAAGGTCAGTTTATCTGTCTGTTTGATACCTGTTTGGTGAAAATTTGGTAAGTAGATAAATTGTATTTTAGAGTTTGACATAATGCTTCGTAACATGTAAGAAAAACGCGTGGGCGAGTACTGTGTGCTGTGCTTCGCTGTGTCCCTTTACTTCTTTAGTGGGGAAATTTTTGATTTACCTGTCGTGCTTCTTTTAAGTTTTGAACACAAGCAAGAGGGACTGCTTAAAATTAAATAACAATAATGGTTAAGTATACATTTTATTTATTTAATATATTAGGAGAGAGTATGCTATTACCGCGCGGTTGATAATTTCGCGCCCTTTGGTTTCTCTAAAACTATCAACAATACGCGCTCGAAATGTTATTATAATCATAGTTTCACATTTCAATATTTCACATTCAGTTATATATTATACGCGTTTTTAGGGGAAAAATAGTGTACTTAGATCTTATGATGTGTAATGTAAAATAAGTTTAAATTAAAATTACCTTGTTTGATTATTTCGTGCGTTAGGGCGTGGTATTATCAAACCACGCGCGAAATTAACGAGTATGAATATACTATACCTATTTCTTAACTAACATAAATCGAAAATGTTTTATAATGACTTTTTGGACAGGAATCCTGGAATTTCCTGAATAATTCTTGATCCCACGAGCTTGAACAGTGTTTGGGATTTAATAAAGTAGAAATTGATATATTCTTCGTTAATCTTGAGACATTGATGGCGAAGTACAGCTTTCCAGATAATCGCAAATCGCTGTACCTACAGCTGTATTTCGTACCTATGTATTTTTTTCCATACATAAATAAAATAAATGTCTTAAACTTGTCAATCATTTAGGCTAATACTAAACATTTGTGAAAGCTGGAGTCTTTAGATACATATTTCCCATTCGGGCTGCAGGCTTCCACTCTTTGAATGACTCATGCGTAGTGATGATTTTATTGTCATTTGTAGAGGCGCGATTTTATCAGACCCACCACTAAATTACCAACCTGGAGCACGATATTACCATACCAGTTTGATAATACCGCGCTTTCCCAAATTTTAGTTATTCGCTTGTATTATTTTTGTGTTGTTTTTGATGAATTATAAGTGAAGCCTGAATATTCTCCACCTATTAAAATATTTCAAATTTTAACCTAACCTGGGCTGAGTTACAGAATAATTCCCTTAGGGGCACGACTCTCCCCTATTGTTTGAAGTGCTCAAGTCTGAAGTGCTTTGAACAAACAAGTCTGAATAATTCTAACCATTAAGTAATTAAAATTAATTAAAAAAATAAAATGGTCTTCATGTGTTCCAACCTTCGCCATTAATATAATTTTAGAAAGTGTGCACCACCTATCCACCAGAGGAGCACTACGGGTCATGCAAAATTTACCCGTTCTCCTACCAGGGGCATAGCTCGGGTGTTCAGCGGAGCACTCGCCAACACGTACGAAGCCGCGGCTATTAAAAAAAAATATACAAATAATATAACAGGCGTTTAGAGGCGTAGAATTCTGTTATAAATACAGGGAATTCAGGAACTAGTATTTTAAGCCTGAACGAGGAGATTCCGACCATGAAACTTAACAGTTGTGGGGGTACAAATCCTAAGATACCTACCTACCCAATGCTATAAATTTCTATGAAAATCCATATCAAGTTGTTTTAATAAAGAGTTGTGAACATGTTATCATCATCATCATCATAAAAAAATCCTGTTTAGTTGCAAATTTTTGTTTGTCAACAAAAACTAAATGCAATAAATCCGAAAATTTGATAGAAGAATAATCAAGATTCTTATAAAAATTGCAGCTGATCTCAACAAGAACACAAAAATTTGCTTTCTTCTCAGAGGCATCACAATGTAGGCAACTTTTATGTTTGTGTTGCGTGAACTCAAACGATACTTCATTTTGGGGTCACGCTCAGAGTTCAACAAACAGCTGATTTTAGGGACGTTACCATTTGTAGTAAGTGCAGTTTTGAAGCAAACTTTGCTGCTCATTTCTTCAATGAAAAACATTGAACTTATAAAAGAGGTAAAACATATGTTATTCTAGAAACTTTTATGTTTGTGTTGCGTGAACTCAAACGATACTTCATTTTGGGGTCACGCTCAGAGTTCAACAAACAGCTGATTTTAGGGACGTTACCATTTGTAGTAAGTGCAGTTTTGAAGCAAACTTTGCTGCTCATTTCTTCAATGAAAAACATTGAACTTATAAAAGAGGTAAAACATATGTTATTCTCGAAAGTATCGAGAATCGGCCCACCTCGGCATAACATACTAGTACCGGGGCACCCTGTATTACTTAGTGAATATTTCAAACAGCACCAAACTAAGCAAAGCTTATTATATTGGTACCAGATGAATGACGGAATACTTCACTTGCATTAACGATAATGGTAGGTACTTATTCATCTGCGGTCATTCATCACACAAAATGTGTGTCTTAAATTTAAGCCACAACATAGGGCGCAGATTACAATGTGCTGTGGGGCCACTCAAAAGATGTCTGTGCGGTCGCATCTAAGTCAGTGGTATAAGATTCAAAATCCAATATTCACAGGACTTTTTTATATAACCATCTAAAAACCGGGGTCAATAGGGAGAACAAATGATTCACATTGTAGGCTTCTTGAAACAATTTATTAGCATACCAGCACCATAGAAAATGTTATCGATGCACTTCGACTGTTCGCGCTATTATTAGATACTTTGAATGTATAACGCGCACAATCGAATCACACCTAAAACTATAATATAATCATCATTATAATTTCCATAAACAAAAAGATTTCCGTATACAGGGTGTCCCGGAACTAGTATCATTCGCCTGAAACGGGTGTTTCCGACCATGAAAATGAACAGATATGGAGTACAATTCCCAAGAATTGCTATTTTAAAATTTTCATACAACAAATAATTGATTACACAAACATTATAATTGACAACCCTAGCACGTAACCTACCCACATAAACTCGCGCATTTTTTCTGTACTATGATAGGTAGGCATAGATACCTACTTCTACAAGTTTTAAAGTAAACTGTGATGCACATTTTTTTCAATGAAAATCATCGAATTTACATTAGTGTAGAACATTTTTTTGTCTCGTAAGTGCCGAGAATTGTACTCCTCGGGATAACATACCAGTTCTGGAACACCCGGTACAATACAAAGTATGTAGATACGACAAAAGTGTGTAAAATATTTAATGTAATTTATCAAGCAGAATAATAATTTATGATTAGTTACTATGCTAATCAGATCATAATTAGATACATTTGATTAGACCATTCTATGGACAAAAGTCTTAGAAAATCTGGAGAAATTGACTTCTTCTAAAATATACACCTATAATAAGCCCATGAAAACTACAATAGGTAGGTATAAGCACCAACAAAAATCGATTGAACACTTCAAACTAAATTAGTTTAAATTAATTAATATTGGTGGAAAATCCACACCACACTATCTAAGTGTGGTGTGGTGTGTGTGTGTGTGCCCCAATATAGGGAACCAAATGACTGAAACTAAATAAAATTACTTATATATTTTTATATAGGTACATACTGTTACTTTATAACACACAGACACAGAACAAACATCTATGATCATCACAAATGTTTGTCCTGGGAATCGAGCACCAACCTACAGCCAACCGACTACAGTTGTTAGGTCAACTGACTACAACCTACCAACCACCAACCAACCAACTGAGTTAAAATACCAGTTGAATATAAACATAGATAGGAAATGTTAGGAAATGTACCAGTATAAAACATAAGATAGCAAATGTTCATCAACTTTGGTTGGTAACTGTACATAGGATATCTATGACTTACTCTTAATGGAATATAATAAGGTAACAACCAATGTTTTAAAACGTAAATTAATGAGAATCAGCTTATAAACAATATAAAAGATGTGCAGATTTCCTATCACCATTATGCAATAATAAAACTAATAATTCACTAGCATGTATTATCAAGATCCAAACTCCCACAATTTCTAAGAGATTTGGGTTTCTTTATATTCTTACTAGCTGCGAGCTAAAGAAGATAGCGAGAGAAACCCCGGGACATATCCCGGGGTTTCTATCGCTTGGATACTTACTATAAATGATTACTCATTTCTATAGGGATAATAATTATAATAGTACCTGGATGAACGAGTATTATTGCTCGGTATAAAACATGGATAAAACGTTTTCTGAAAATGAAACCTAGCTAGATCGATTTCTCGCCCCCAAAACCCCCTGCATATTAAATTTCATGAAAATCGTTGGGAGCGTTTCCGAGATTCAGATAATATATATACAAGAATTGCTCGTTTAAAGGTATTAGATAGATATATATATTACCTACTGACAAACTCACTAGTATCATTCTTCCTCTTTATAAAATTATAGTATAATTATGGCATTGATTCTGGCGTTTGCATTCTCTATAGTTAAACATACTAAACCATAAATTCAAATTTGTTTTTTTCATAACAGTTACAAGGATCTCTTTACAACTAACCATGAGATAAATATTTTAGTCCACGGTGATAATTATGTGATCATGAGATATATACATATATTCTAGTCTGCGGTGGTAATTATTTGATTTTGAGATATTATATTGTAGTCTGCGTTGGTGTTAATGTGATCATGAGATATATATTCTAGACAGCGGTGGTAATTATGTGATTTTGAGATATAATTCTAGTCTGTGGTGGTAATTATGTGATCATGAGGTAGATATTTTAGTCTACGGTGGTAATTATGTGATTTTGAGATAGATATTCTAGTCTGCGGTGGTAATTATGTGATTTTGTGTATATATTCTAGTCTGCGGTGGTAATTATTTAATCATGATATATATATTCTAGTCTGCAGTGGTAATTATGTGATCATGAGATAGATATTCTAGTCTGCGGTGGTAATTATGTGATTTTGTGTATATATTCTAGTCTGCGGTGGTAATTATTTAATCATGATATATATATTCTAGTCTGCAGTGGTAATTATGTGATCATGAGATAGATATTCTAGTCTGCGGTGGTAATTATGTGATTTTGTGTATATATTCTAGTCTGCGGTGGTAATTATTTAATCATGATATATATATTCTAGTCTGCAGTGGTAATTATGTGATCATGAGATAGATATTCTAGTCTGCGGTGGTAATTATGTGATTTTGAGTAGGTATATATTCTAGTCTGCGGTGGTAATTATTTGATTACGAGATATATAGTCAGTAGTGTGGCAAGAATAATCTGGCAAGAAACACGTCTTATTCTTAGTGTTTTTTTTATGATCTTCTTATATCTACCTTATCAATGAATAATTAAAGTATTTAACTAATACATAGTATTTTTACATGGTAGGTACACTACGTCATTGCAAAACTGTAAATAAGTTTTGCCGCCATGTGTTATCATAATAATAAGGCCTAACACGCACAACGAATTAATCCCCGCAGTTTAAGCCGCGTTATCCTGCAGTCTATTCTGTTTGTAATTTTGAACGCGGTTTTTTCCTTTAGAGCTATGTCTGATACCATGTTCCACAGAATTTCGCTACGGATTAATCCGCTATTTGCGTTAGGTAAGCAAAAAAATATCGCTATAATAGCTTTAGAGAATGCGACGTTGAATCATTACCAATAATAAATAAATAACAAATAACAAATGCATTCTAATGTTGTTGTTCACGAGTTGAGATCGAGTCGTCCTGTTATGAGTGCGGTCACAGTGGCTCCGGCCGGTAGTCGAAGCAAGCCTTCCTTTGCCGCGGGTAACTCTAACAGAACGCTGGCACCGCACGCGCTTAGGAGACGACTGCTGCACTGTAATAACACGCATGATAACCTACATAAAAAGTAGCCTAATTATGTCCTTCTCCAAGGTCCCATCTATCTCTTTACCAAAATTAATTTGAAATCGGTTCAGCAGTGTAGGCGTGAAAACGCCTACACTGCTGACCGAAGACAGAGTTACTTTCATATTTATAATATTAGTTCCTTTCTGAATTCTGTGATATTAGTAGGGATTCTGTAATAGCTCAACCTTTCACCACTTCGTTCGCGCGGTCTGTACTTTTGTACTAAGTAATGATGAGTACCTACTAAGTATATAAAACATGCAGTACATTATTACTACCCATTATTATTATTAGTACCTACATTATTTAACCAACAGTTTTCGCAGAGCAAGTAATGACTTTTTTAGGCAAATGTTTGCTACCTTGGGTTACATAGTTGCAATTTACGTAGGGACCTAATTTTTTTTAAACTAATACAGCTCATGTTGCTTGCTAACAATGTAGCTTTCTATAAATGAAATTTTTAAAATCGGTTAAGACTTTTTGATTTTATCTATCACTAGCGACCCGCCCCGGCTTCGCACGGGTGAAATCCCGATACTAATTATACTACAGAATGGTTATCCCTAAGAGATAGCCATATACCATCGCGGACTTTTATAGACCTTTTAAGGGTGTACAATACTGTAGTACATTATTTTGATCTATATCATAGGGTTCAGCCAGCATTTGTAATGTAAGCGAAAAAAAATGTGTTTACTTACGACACCACATTAGAAACCTGTAAAATTATCAGTGTTTCTCTACTATATTATGCATGTTTTATACATATAAACCTTCCTTTTGAATTACTCTATCTATTAAAAAGGCAGCAGCAGGAAGCGACTTAGTTTTATACTATGTAATGACAAACAAACAGAAAAAATAGAATCCTTCCTTTTTATAAGTTTAGATTTAAATATATGTACTGAATAGATAGGTACAATACGTGTGTAACAGTTGAGCTATCTAAGGACAGCTTACAACTATCCATAGATAGCTCAACTATTCAAAATCACTGTCAGAGAGCAGCATTCCTAAGATCGATCACTATGTTTGATTTGAACATGATTCATCGCTTTTGTTTTACAACGGAACTTCATGAATCTCACCTGCTTCCCAATAAGAGTGGCGGTCGGCATATCGTCAGCATCTGTCAGTGTCAGTTTAGCTCGTGCATACTCGGGTCTCGGGTCGAGAGAGGCGGCGTGCGCGAGTCTAACGCGCATGCGCGACCAACCAGCGCGTCGGCCACTCGCTACTCGTAATGCGCGGAGTACGAAGAGTAGGCAACACACGTATGCGGACACTGGGTTACCTGTCAATTTAAAATATGTATATCCGAATTTGGCTAATTGTAGGCTCACGTATGCGGGGACTGGGTTACTATATTTCGATATCTGTTCATAGATTAGACACACAGAATTCCATAATAGCTGTTCAACAAAACGCCAATTTTATATGAAAGACCTATTAATATCTGTCATTTTGGTCCTTATAGCATCTCGATTGTAGAAGAAAATGCTCGGTCACAACATACCAGGTAATGCGAAGATGAATTTCTTCCTCCCTTCATACTCGCAAGTTGCGAAAGTGCTCGGCTTTCCTGGCTTCATTCGCACGCGGCCGAAGTGAAGAGTCGCGTTGAAATCCTGCCAAAAAGAAAAAGTATTACGATGAGGCAGTAACTTTTGAAGTATTTTTTGATAAAGCGAACGAAGCGAGCGCAGATCTTAGTGGCAACTTGGGCGATCTGACTTTGTATGTTTGTTTGTTTTTTTGTTTGACAATAACTATCAAAACGATAATCTAAATTGTATTAAATTTGGCAGGTGGACATATTGGTATTGAGAAATGAGCTGGTAATTTGTCTTATTGAACTGAATTGGACAAGGGGTTGTTAAGATTATAGGGTTCCAAAAAGGAGAAGTAAAAAAAAGTTATTCATATTACTTACTCACATGAGATGACACATGAAAGATCTTTAATTGTACAAAAAAAACTATTTATATTTTATTTAGGATGTATAGTTTTAAGATAAAACATAAAAATTAAACCATTTAAACTTGACTTGTAGCTCCCGTTTGCTACAGTTTCGTTGACTTCATAGGTCTGAGCTTAAATCGAGACTGGTTGCAACTTGATTAAATTTAAAATATTTCCGTTTCAAAGTTTCTTTATTATCTTTTTGATTAAAATATTGTACACCAAGTACAATATTTAAATAATTTTGTTGGTTGGTAATTATCACAGGTTTGTGACAGCAAGCTGATCTGATGTAACCTGATCTGATGTTCCTCAATAAATAGACTGATTGAGCTGAAACTTGGCATACTTGTTATATTAAGTTGACAGCGAGCTGATTGTGATGATTGAGTCAGGAGCTATTAGAACTTCTTAATGAATGATGAGTAGGTTAAATACCCGTATTTGGCCTCATTTTAATCAACTCACAATTATTTTTTTAACGGGTTAGTAGCAGATGATGCAGATGTTTTTTGTACAGTTCTGCTATCCATCAGAATGCAAATATTTTTTTATTTTTTTGGCACTCTTTTTTTTCTAGTTTTATGCTGTTGGTTTTCTAAATATATTAGGTTGGGGAAAAAGTCTTTTCGCATTATAGTATGTATGAACAATCTCTTTAGCTATACTATTTGTATCTGGCTGGTTTTGGTATCATTAAAAGTTTAAATTTTAAAATCCATAACTCCAAATTCAAATTTGGAAAATGTGTGTTTTTATTTGTTTTTCGTACTGTCAAGATGAGTGAATCTAATGAAGAAATTCGATACATTTTAAAATTTTACTACAAATAAGGTAAAAATGCAACGCAAGCCTCGAAAAAAAATTGCGATTTTTATGGACCTAGTGCAGTGTCTGTGAGAGTAGCACAAATTTGGTTTAAGCGTTTTCAATCCGGAAATTTTTATGTCAAAGATGCACGTCGCTCTGGTCGCCCTATTACGGATAAAATGGATGCCATTTTTGAAAAAGTGGAGCAAGATCGGCATATCAGTAGTTACGACGTAGCTGAAGAACTGGGAAGTGACCACAAAACAGTTTTGGCGCATTTGAAAAAACTGGGTACACAAAAAAGTTCGATATTTGGGTACCTCACGAGCTCACTGAAAGAAACCTAATGAACCGTGTACTCATTTGTGATTCTTTATTACGACGTAATGAAACCGAACCATTTTTGAAGAAGCTGATAACTGGTTATGAAAAGAGGATCACGTACGACAAGAACGTGTGAAAAACGTCGTGGTCAAAGGCCGGTCAGGCTTCACAGACTGCGAAACCCGGGTTAACTCGCAACAAGGTGATGCTATGTGTGTGGTGGGATTGGAAGGGCATTATTCATTATGAGCTGTTACCACCAGGCAGGACCATCGATTCTGAACTCTACTGCGAACAACTGATGAGATTAAATCAAGAAGTTGAGAGAAAGCGGCCGGAATTAATCAACAGAAGGGGTGAGGTTTTTCATCATGATAACGCTAGACCTCACACATATTTAGCCACTCAGCAAAAATTAAGAGAGTTTGGCTGGGAGGTGTTAATGCATCCGCCGTATAGACCTGACCTTGCACCTTCAGATTTCCACCTGTTTCGGTCTCTTCAGAATTCTTTAGGCAGTGTCAGGTTAACATCACGAGAGGACTGCCAAAACCACTTGTCGCAGTAATTTGATCAGCAGTCCCAAAATTTCTATAGCAATGGGATCATGTCCCTACCCACAAGATGTCAAAAAGTTATCGACCAAAATGGTACCTACATACTTTAGTTAAATGTAAATAAACTATATTAAAAAATGTTTTGAATTTTCTTAAAAAATGCGAAGAAACTTTTTTCCCAACCTATTAAATAAATAAATAATCAGCGTAAACACATGCAATCGATAGTAATAATTTGTAACTCGTTTTTTACATCTTGATAATGTATCAAGTCAAATAATTCTCTGTGAGAACCACTTTGGCGCAGTGAAACAACTAAGACGCAGAAGGTTGCAGGTTCGAATCTCGCCGCGAGATGAATGTTTGTACTATCTGCAAGTATTTGTCTCGGGTCTGGGTATTTTTATGTGTAATATGTATGTATTTACACAAAAGAATACAAGAAGTACACATATCAGTCATGTGGTACCTACCCATAACACAAGGTCTGCTAACTTAGAAGCTAGATGATGCTGTGTGAAATGTCCGGTAAAAAAATCTTACTTTTGTGACTATTTACTTGTTAAAATATTACCTTCAAGAGTACAGGTTTAAGGAGATCCCTTTCTCCCATAGACACTCCTCCTGTACACACTAGTATATCAGCTCGCGCTAAAGCGGAGGAAATCCCCGCCATCAGCTCGGCGGGGGAATCCCGAGCGATCCCGCAGTCAAGACTGTCATAACCGTACTCTCTGAAAAACGATACAAGACCTTTTAGGTAAATACATATTAGTGGACAATTAACATAGCGCCATCTAGCCCTCAAACTAAACATAGGTTGTACTATGGGGACTAGATGACTGATTGAATACTTGTATTTTTGATGTGTAAAATTTTCCCTCTTGCTTTCCTGCTACCCGTGGGAGTGATTTTGTGCAAAAGGCCGGTAGTGTGTACAGGAAGCTGGGGAAGCGCGCAATATATGATTTGACAAATGAGCGCGCGTGGTGGTAGAGTTGATGATACCAGATGGCACCAACCTATTTTCTGAGAGGTGGGACTGTCAGCCAACAGTGTGTGCGTCTGTGCGATGAGAAAGAGAAAGGGAAATCAAGAAGGAGAACGCATCAGCTGTACGTACGCTACGCGTTACGTACGTACCTACAGTGTTGTGTAAAAAGTGTGCTGTTATATGAACTAATTGAGGATAATTGAGGTGGCAATTCGGTTGGTTCATTTCTAAAATTAGGAATTGTCTAAAATATATTTAGTTAGTCATAGCATTTGTAAAACCTATTCGGTTGGTACCATCTAACTAAATTAGGAACGCTTAATTAAGTTAGATAAAATTAAGTTAGGATAAGTTGGTAGCAGCAGAATACCAACAGTAATTTGACAGTTCAAAACCTAATTTTAGCTAAAATTAGTTAGGTTGGTGCCAACAGAATTGAGGCCAATGTTAATGTTACTTATTACAAAGGTGAGATGTCAGATGTTACACCTCATATTCGATTACTGTAAGGTTCGCATGTTTTTATTTCTAACTAGCTGTGCCCCGCGGTGTTACCCGCGGTAACAAACAAAAAAAATATTTTTTCCCGCAGTAAAACGTGGCCTATGTGTTAATCCAGGGTGTCAGCTAACTCCATACCAAATTTTATTAAAATCTCTCCAGCCGTTTAGACGTGAAGAAGTAACAAACATACACACTCAGACACTCACAAACTTTCGCCTTTATAATATTAGTGTGATGTATTTACCGTTTTAACAATAGATACACATCTTACACTTAAAAATAGTAAGCATTTCTTGAATTTCAAAATACTAATTACTAGTAACCATAGAGTTAGTAAAGAGCTTCTCAGAGGCTTCTCTCGTCACGGCACATGTTTTTAAAATAGTATGTTAAAGCTACCTTAGTAGCGCTTTCAGCATAGTTCTGTTGGAATCTCGGATGTGCGCTGGTCGTAACTTTATTTCCGATGGCTCTTGAAGCTCGTTTCCGGTTGACAAAAGCGCCACCTACAACAAAAAGTTTTAGGCTCTTCAAGCGGTAAACATCAGCTGGGAGTTGATTCAGGAAATTTTATTATAAAACTGTTATTATAAAGAATTTTGGATTTTTTGACCATTTTCATATGAAATCGAATATAAAATAATACGTAAGTAAAACCGGTGTTTATCAAAATTGTATTGTTCTTTTAATTTTAATCAAGTTATTTAATAAATTTCAAGAAATACGACGACGAAAATAATGATGGTGGCAACATTATAAAATGTAAATTATGATAGTGGCAACACAAAATTCCCTCTAATTAGAAATGAAAATGATTGGTCACTCAAATTTTGTCAAAAGTTAATCACTTTTTAAAATAGTGACGTCCCTTTTTGCAAATAGTGACAGGGCGAATTAAGCAGTGTTCAGGCAGTGTTCAAGTTGAGAGTCGTTGAGAGTTGGATATGCCTAAAAATAAAACTTAGCTGCAAAAGTAACAAAAAGCAAAATTTACTAGTAAAGTGAAAGTATGAGGTAGTAAAATTAGGCAGTATTAATATGAAAATGAGTGCCCGTGGGTCAAAAATAGCCGTGTCAAATTTAACCACGGAGAGATTTGATTGCTCTTTAATAATTACTTTAGTAACATAATTCATGTCTGTTTTACAAAATTTTCTTGGATTTTTCAATTCTGATTTAAATCTTGACTGAAACCACTCAACTCTGTCATAAAATGATGAATGAAATGTCCCCCATTTCATTCATCATTTTATGAATGAAATGTCCCCCATTTCATTCATCATTTTATGCTGCACCGGACATAATTATTACGTTCAACTGGAATGGCGCTGTGCTTCTCCATTGGTGAATTTGCGTGCCCAGTATAGCCTAGGTCTGCACATGCTGAGCTGGTTAATGTAGCTCTCAACGAAATGTGCCAAACAATAACTAGGTGTTTCAAACTCCTCTCAACATGTTATATCCTTTAGTAGGTATCGCACCACCGTGTGTGTGAAGGGACGTAGCATGTTCCACGGAGAAATCCAAGCAAGAAAGTGACAGCCGGCATCTCTTATATGGCCACGTAATTTCTCGAGCACGACCGCAAAAGCTTTCAGCACAATACAGACTTTAAAATGCCATCCAGCTGCTGCAAAACATACGCTTTGCAGGGAAAGCAAACCTCCAAATCCTGATTTTATCACACCCGCAGGAAAAATTAGAACCAGGACACGACCAGCCATGGCCTGTTTGGAAGTAGCTTAATCGCACTCATATTGACCGGTTTAGTTTTTACCATGTGCGAATGGGGTTTAAGCGACCCCAGCTAAGCGCATTGCGACTGTGGTGCTCCGACACAATCTATGGCGCATCTACTCGTGTGTTCTCTCCAAAGCCTTGCACAAGGTTAGACCTTAACGCGGCTACAGTAAGTGCGATTGAGATCGCCACCTACTCTTAAACCATATAATGACTGAAGCATCGACACGAAACGAAGAAGTTAAAAAATTAGATGAATATCTCTTGTTATCACATCATCAGGAAATCGATACGTACCGTTTTCTCACGTTATCACATCATCAGGAAGTCGATACGTACCGTTTTCTCACGTTAATACATTATCAGGAAATCGATACGTACCGTTTTCGGGTATGATGATGACATCCTCTGCATAAGATATTCATCTCACAGTGAGGGCGCAGTTTAGGGTTAGGGTTTCGTATACAAAATTGCTTCTGCAGTCATGTGACCAGTGCTTAATAAATTGCCACATTTTTTGAACGGTGTACCTATTTACCTTAGGGCACGATTTGACAGTAACATTTTGATATCCTGCGCCAGCTAAAACGCCCACTATAGCAGCATCCAAAAGATCACCTGTAAAGAAAGATTTTCAAAGCAAAAAGTGATTTAATCTAAGAGAGCCTAATACCTATAACGAATAAGGTTAACCAAAGGTTAACACCGACAGATCTGTAATTTTGCTCTAAATTCATAAAATAAACGAACTTATTCAAAAATAGTTTAGCAGTACCTTTCAATCAGTTTAGTTCCTATAGGTTGAACCTGAAAGGCTTCATATTTTCATCTTGCTCATAAATAATAAAAACGCAACATTCATTAAAAAAATCAGCATTTGGTATATGTACATACTATTTTCAACAAACATCACATAGGTTAATCCCAACCCAACATGAGGTCTGTTGTCTTGCTGTAAATTGTATATTTAATCAAGTAGTAAGAGCAAGAACAAGTAAGAGCTTAGTAGTTCTTATAACTAAGTACTTAAGTACCTATTTCAACATGCTTAGATCCCATAGGTCAAACTCAACCCAACATGCCTGCCGTCCTGCCATAAATTGTACATTTAATCAAAGTTCTTAAGCACTTATGCTATCAAAATGCAAAATGCTATCTTATGCTAGCAATATTGAAAGGTTGATATCTAGAAGAGCACATAAGTGTACGAAGTTCCTGCTTGCAAAACTTCTTTTGCGCAGAGCTTTGCATACTTTCTTGGACCTTTTTTTTATAATCGTATTAGCAAATCTTTGCTACTAAAATATAAGACCAGGCATGTATGTAGAAGAATATTAGAAATGTTCCTACGCAAATTAGACTATGACTCTACAGAAAACCTATTAGGTATAATAGAGTAAATAGAATAGAAAATATTTATTAAACGTCACATATCAAATACAGTGCAAATGTAATATAAACTAGTCTATGTACAGTGACGAAAAAAAGGCTACCACTCAGCATATGATACAGAACTGTGAAGGCTGCTGTATCGCTGGTTTTCAGTGGCGCCATGATAGTAAATGATAGTAACCCTAGATTTAATCCTAGATTTATGTTTAATTTACCAGCTAACTAGGTAAGTACTGTTAATATTATTAATCTTTGAATGTTTACGACACTCATGTCAATAGCATACTAAAATGATTGTTTTGTATAAGGTAGGGAGAGTTACAGACTAACACGGGAGGTTTGTTCCATACTTCATAAAGCATTATGATCACAAATTGTTTAACGTGACCTAATTTATATGTAACTAGCAACCCGCCCCGGCTTCGCACGGGTGCAATGCTGATACTAAATATACTACAGAATGTCTTTATATACAACGTTATCTAAGAGAATAACATAGACTAAGAGATACCATTGCGGACTTTTGGGTAGACCTTTTTAAGGTGTACAATACTGTAGTACATTATTTTGATCTATCTCGTAGAGTTCAGCCAGCATTTGCAATGTAAGCGCAAAAAAAATAGTTTATTTACGACACCACATAAGAAACCTCTAAAATTATCAGTGTTTCTCAACTATATTAAGCATGTTTTATACATATAAACCTTCCTCTTGAATTACTCTACCTATTAAAAAAAACCGCATCAAAATCCGTTGCATAGTTTTAAAGATCTAAGCATACATCGGGACAGACAGACAGACAGCGGGAGGCGACTTTGTTTTATACTATGTAATGATGATTTAAGCACTATGTACCCATACACTTAAGTTTTTTTGCAATAAATTTATTCTATTATTCTATTACCTATTTCAACAACCTTGGCTCCCATAGCTCTAAGTTTCGACTTCGACTTGCTCTAAATTGTATATTTGAATGAAAAAGAGCTTATCAGTTCTTACAGCTAAGTACCTTTTTCAACAAGCTTAGCTCCCATAGATATATCAAACCCGACAGGCCTGACATCCTGGTCCGGTTTGGGAGGCACAAGGATTTCCACTTCCAGCTCCGTTGACTCGTCTTCTGTGGCTTTTATCAGCTTTGTGTCTTCAACCTGGCAATTAACATTATACAATAGTGGCAATTCGGTTGGTTCTTTTCTAAAATTAGGAATTGTCTAAAATATATTTAGTTAGTCATAGCATTTGTAAAACCTATTCGGTTGGTACCATCTAACTAAATTAGGAATGCTTAATTAAGTTAGATAAAATTATATTAGGATAAGTTGGTAGCAGCAGAATACCAAAGGTAATTTGACAGTTCAAACCTAATTTTAGCTAAAATTAGTTAGGTTGGTGCCAACAGAATTGAGGCCACTGTCTCTGTCTCTGCCGCTGCCAACCCCTTTCGGAATAGGATGAAATTTAAAGGGAGCTTTTGATTGACTGGTCTTAAAGCTCAGTTGGTAGTAATTTTGCCGTCTGCGCTGTAGGTTGTGGGTTTGATTCCACGACAAATATTTGTGTCTTCTTCTTCTTATCGGTCAAATTATATCGAACCAGTGTGATGAAAGGATAAAAGTGGTCATGACAGGCTCCTTTCGTGCACTTGACACAATATTTGTGTGAAGAACATGGATGTTTTTCCTGTATCTGGTATTATACAACAAACAAACAATCAAAACATTATTTATTCAATAAATTGTTGAAGAACCACAACGTTTGGATCTTTAAACAACGTTTCTGTGTAGGACCTATAAAGTATCGACTGGGTCAAAATATCATTATATACCTACTAGCTTGTAGTAAATAACTACAGTGTATCAAGTCACGGTTATTATGTCAAACAATATCAACAAAGCGACGAAAATACATGAGCAAACAACTGATAGCATTTTATCATAAGAAAAACACCGAAACACCGACGGAATATCGTCTTCCAAGCGAAGTTATGTTGCTGATCAAGGTTATAATAATAACAATAGTAATAATCGTTTATTTTAGGCAACAAATAATGGTACTTGTAGGAAACAAATATATTGGCCCATAGATAAATACCTTAAAGACTAACATACATACAAAATATAAACTTATTACTAAATCACAGATGACGTTCGCACGGTGTCTTGTGTCAGAGATCCGTTGAATTTCCTGAACACAACATCTTTCGTTATACTTCCAGCTATTGTCTAATATCGGTCACCCAATCAAACGATGATTGCGTTGAACACTCATACAGTTACAGAGCACTCTGGTGGTCAAAGTCAAAGTCAAAAGATACTTTATTCAATACAATCACAAGGATCACTTTGAAACGTCTTCATTACTAGGTGAATTTAGGTGCTAATTCCTCCTAACCTTAGCCTGAGAAGAACTAGCAAGAAACTCGTTCTGGTCCTAGCGCTTTTTTGCATGATCCATCTTATAACTACTTTAACTACGAAAAACGAATACAAGAGAGTTTATACATTTCAAATGTGTCGATTAACTGCCTAAGGGCAGAGTACATGAGGCCATGCATTCTTATCAATAATATGGTTGTAATTTATATTATAAATGACTAAATCATCGTGGCAATCAGACGTGGGTTTGAATCTGGCCGTGCACCAATGGATTTACTATTCACTATTACTCTAAAACGGCGAAGGATAACATCGTGAGAAAACCTGCAGGGTTAGTCTGTAAAAGAAACGGTAATTCGCGTAATTCACGTCTATAACTATGTAGTTGTCACGACACGAGTTACGTAATAGAGGGCAGATTATGTTGTAGAACCTAGAGTTCGAAGACATGTGCCTTGTGTAAGAAAAGATCCTCTGAGGCGTACGTTTATCCTTTGACCACACTCTTTCGGAATAACTATAGACAGGTTTTAAAATCATTTTTACACACATCATTCCTTAAAGATTTACAATACACATATCTACTTAAAAAATATGTGTACCAATCACCCAATTTCATATTACATACATATTTATTTATAGTGACGCCGTTTTCATAGTTTTTAAATGTAGATCCCAGTACAGCATGTGTAAGGTACTTGTACCTAGATCGTAACTTAAAGCTTCGTGGCCTAAGATCCGGCTGAGACGAAGAAGGTTGCGTGTTCGATTCCCGCCGCGGGACAAAATTTTGTATGATCTGCAAGTATTTGTCTCGGGTCTGGGTGTTTCTATGTATAATAAATAAATAATAAATAAATAATCCCGGACATTTAACACAACATCATTTGGCCCCAAAGTAAGCAGAGCTTGTGTCATAGGTACCACATGACTGATATACTACTTATATACATTTTTTTTTTGTATATACATACATATTATACATAGAAACACCCAGACCCGAGACGAATACTTGCAGATCATAGAAACATTTGTCCCGCGGCGGGAATCGAACCCGCAAACTTCTGCGTCTCAGCTAGACCTTAGCCCACTGCACCACAGAGGTTGTCAATAATATGTATGATTTACAAAAAAAATTGTATATCTGTCATGTGGTACCCATACCATAAGCTCTGCTTACTTTGGTCCAGATGATGTGAAATGTCCGGGATTATTTATTTATTTATTTAGCTTATTATAAAATATCAGATTATTTAAATGAAATTAATCTTGGGTAAATCTGCTGCATCTCGACGCCACATCCGTATCAAAATTAGCTAGGTTATATGATATGATGACTATATGATATAGGTAGTTTCTTGCAGAGTTCTTCTTGATAAATTTCTTGCCGGACTCTTCTTGAATTGGGGTTAGGAGGAAAAGGCACGTAGATTCACTAGTTTTTCGTAGTTAGTAAAATATTACTTGTGATTTATTGAATAAAACATATTATAATTTGATTAGCTATGCCACGAGGCTAGAATTTACTTGAACCACGCAGTCTGCACCAGCGGGTAAGGCTGCGCCAGTATTGATTCGAGCACACTCTCCCATGTTCAGCGGCGACGTGGGAGCCTCCCCGGCCGTCAGCGCTGACCTAACCAAACGTACTCCCGCGTCATCTCTGCTCAGACACGCATATCCTGTGTGGAAACAGAACCAAAATTGGTTTAGAGCGTCGCGTCTGTTAGAATCATCACGGAGCTCCTATATGGCCCAGAATATTGGCATTGCCATTCGTGGCAATGCTGCCAGTGTCTTGGTGACGCTGCCCTGTGGCAGTAATTCTAAATCAATTAAAGTATAGAACGTTTCTTATATATTTCATACGTAAATTATACATTTGATATAGTATACTACATAAAAAACTTATATTACTTACAATCTATTGTATCTACAATCTATTGTAAGCTACAATCTATTGTAAGTAATATAAGTTTTTTATGTAGTATACTATATCAAATGTATAATTTACGTATGAAATATATAAGAAACGTTCTATACTTTAATTGATTTCGTTCAAATTTCGTTCCAAATTTCATCAAGATCAGTTAGCCGTGAAAAGATTACAAACAAACAGACAGAAACGCTTTCGAAATTATAATATACTAGCTGTTTCCCGCGTGGTAGATATTCATAGCGAACACCTACGGCTCTAGAGGAGGCTGCATACCAAATTTCATTCCAATCCGTTCCCACCCATCAAAGCCAATCATCAAAGAGTCAGTGACTCTATAATAAAACCACCGACAACAACCCACCGAGCTGTTTCGATGTCGGCGGGTTTGGTGTATAGAAGAAACTCCACTATAAGTAAGTACTCAGTTGGATATTCACAGACAATCGTTATATCGACCTATTAACAAAGGCTTGGCGGAACAAATTACTATAACCGTGTCACAGACTTATTATTACCAAGTATTACGAACACCATATCGTTTGTGGTTTCAACTGCTATTCAGTAAATATGGTATACACTGATAGGTACAAGTTCAGTAGGTAGATGCGTAAGTAGGTACCTACTGCGCACTTCATAAGCCATTCGGAATTTAGTCATTTTAACTTCGCAATAAGGTGGATTTCAAATCAGTAGGTACATCTATACTAATCTACACTAATATTATAAATGCGTAAGTGTCTCTGTCTGACTGTCTGTTACGTTTTCACGGCTAAACGGCTGAACGGATCTTGATGAAAGTTGGTAAGAAGATCTATTGCATTCGGGGGAAGAACATAGGCTACTGTTTGTCTCAAAAAACCACCTTAAAGAGGTATGAGGGGATGAAAGTTTGGGCAACTCATATTTCCTAAGGTTAGGGATCTGAAAATTCCTATTTAGGCTTTTGATAAGAAATAAAGAAATATGTGTTTCAACGTTTCTGCAAAATAATTCCCGAAGGGGGAAACATAGGGGATTAAACTTATGAGATGTTCTTTAGAAGCACATAATACATTCCTTCCAAAAATAAAAAACAGGTTCTAAGCATACGCGTACGAAGTCGCGGGTAACAGCTAGTATTATATAATTACGTTTTAAAAACTAAAAACCGACATCATTTAATGTAATTTGAGCCTATAAAATACAACCGAATTGAGGATCTCCTCCTATTTTTAGGAAGGTTAAAAGCAGGTTTTATGTTACGCTTTTTAGTACTTTATCATTTTTCGAGATGGATGACATATTTTTTCCAGCTATTTTGATTTAAAAACCAAACGATTAAACCGATTTTAATTTAATTACTATGGGACTAATCGAGAAGTAGGTAAGTACATCCTTTCACAAGAAAAAAATTAAATCAAATCGGTTTATAAAAGACGGAGTTACTTATAGTACAAACATAATAAAAAAAAATATAGGTATTAAAAGCTGGGACCGACAGCTTAAAGTGGCCTTTGAAACACGGAAGTGTTCAAATCAATATGCCACTGCGGTCTCCCATCCTAGGACTGACCAGATTAACTTCGTAGATCTGTTAATGCCACGAGCGTTTCATGCTCCAAGTTAAACCAACCCGTAACAAATTAACATAACGTCAGCGACAGCGACTGTAGATTGTGGAACCGTTAATAAATTTATATATTCTTATCAGCTTTTCTACTATTCCTGCAATAGTTCGCGGAATGGGCTAATTTTGGGGCTAATTGTATGTAGGTACTTTCCTATTTTCATGTACCTATATTTGTGCTGTAATGTTTTTTTTTCCTTTTGGGGCACTATTCTTGGTTCTTTTTCCGCTCTTATGTATTGTTTGTATTGTGTGTGTGCTAAATAAATGTACTAATTTCTTTCTTCTTTAATGTACTTGGATAAGTTCACAAAAAAAATACACTTTGTAAGACTTACCATCTTTGACTGACGCTGTAAAAGGCGGCATCGGTTCCTTTGCCAGCAATGTTTGACCAACAACCCGACCCAATCCCTCTTCTATAGTCACTATCTCATAGCTCCCAATCCATTGCTGCATAACCTCATCCACCAACTTCCAAGCGTCTGTCATTTCTAGCATTGGAAAGGGTGACTCGCGCGGCCTTAGCGCGACCTTCGATATGTCTACAGAACTATGATGGTGACAGACTTGACTAAACTGCATTGAGTCGTGGATAGACCTCACTTCACTCAACTCATTGTGTATCAATGATATAGCATGAGCTAAAACTGGTTTAACTACCTCAAAGCATTCTGTGACTGCTTTCTTACTACCAGGAAAGTTTATGATCAATGTTTTGTCTCTAATACCAGCCATGGATCTCGATAGCATTGCCATTGGAGTTTTCTTTAAACTTGCTAAGGTTATAGCTACACTGATCGCTGGGACTTCTCTGTGTATCACAGCCTTGGTCGCTTCAGGTGTGACATCTCTACTACTTAATCCAGTCCCTCCGGTAGTGAGAACAAGGTCTAAGCTAGTTTCACAAAAGTATTTGAGTTCCCGCTCGATAATTTCCTTTTCATCGGGTATGATTATGGTGTGGAGGTTTGCTTCGGGGAATATATCCTTTATGAAGTCAGCTATGGCTGGACCGGATGAGTCTTTTGAGTTGTCTTTGAAGCATGTATCACTTATAGTGATGACTGCAACTGCTTTAACCATTTTTCTAAAGGAAATAATATTATGATAGTTAATTTTAATAGATTTAATAAATTGTTTTTAAAATGTACCTATAAATATTATTTTAAAAAGCTAATTACCAAAATGTGTTATGGTAGACACATGAAAGTATTTAAATATTTTAATAAATAAAAAATGCTTTCCTTACAAGCTTACAACACATTACTTCAAATTCAATTCATATCATGCAAAGAAAAACTTTCACCTTAATAGCACATTAATTTACTTACAGAGACAGAGATTGTCACGCTCCACTAATAACAGATTAATTTAATAGCTATTTATAAATCACACACGCTTGGGGCATTTCCAACTCATTAATGAACTGAGCGCAATGTTCTTGAACACCTTTATTACATCACGATGATAAGTACGTATGTATAGTTATAAAAATAATTAAGTTGTTATCGGCCAAAACTTCTCGTTCGTAAACCACCGGCTCGGCGCAACGTCTTTCAAAATAAATATTAGTAAGTAAGCGATGTAAATGTGACCTTGCAGCACACGTGAAGTTTGACGTTCACTTGACAGATATGCGGTAGTGCCAACCTAAAGAAACAAACAACCGCATTCGAAATAAAACAAATGTAGCTAGAAACCTCTTTTTTAATGATTTTAAAATAATATAATACTGTGAATACTCAAAAAAACATAAAAACACCTTAAATAATATTTTTTTAACATAATTTTCAATCTTACATTATACAACCTTTTTGTTCGACCGAGCCTCAATGTTAAATCCCTAAATTCCCAATACTATGGCATAGCTGTGGAAATTTTAAAACATCAACTCTCTAAGCCAGATTATTCTCGCTATGCTATGACATTGCAGTGGGAGATTCTAGGGCTATTGGGCACATCTTGGTTGGAATTTCAGAAATAACTCCATAAAAGCGAATTATACAATCTGAAATCAATCATTTTATAATAAATACAACCAGTCTATATTATATTCCTATGTATTCATAGTAGTTCTGAATCCCAAAATTCCCAATACTATGCAGTAGCTTACCAGGGCAGACAAATTTCAAGAATGATAAATTCCCTTGTTTAGAACATCCAGCTGGCTGCTATGATATGTAGTGAGGATTCTGAGATAATCCCGGTAGGCAAATCTTGGTATACAGGACTATTGGGGAAAAAACGAATTATACAAAATTATAAACTTACATTCATGATACAACAGTTCTATATTTATTCCTAAGGGTACTTAATACATTTTTTTCTAACTGTACAACTTTACAAGCATTTATCAAGTCTTGTATAGGCTGGTACTTTTGTAACGCGCGTGAGTTACCAACAACTAGTAACTTGTGCTTAGCGCGAGTCACACTTACTGCTAGGCGGCGTTGGTCGTTCAATACTTCCCCTTCCTAGAACCAAGTAACAGAATCTCTTTTAGTTCTTATGGCTACTAATTAAGGTTTTTTTTAATAACCAAGGCTCTATTTGTAATGTAGCTAATTATCTCTTCTGAAAGATATAATTGGTCATATTATATTAGTAGAAACGATTACCGCTGGGAAATAAAGTTAATTTTTTATGGAAAATAAAAAGATACAATACTTATGTAAAAAGTAGGCTATGTCTATTCTCAAGATATAATCTATCTCATCGAGATCACACAAATGATTGAATCGATTTATATGAAGTTTAGATAATAGAAGTGGTCCTGAATTGACATATAGACTTCTTTTGATCTATCTACCACACAGGTAAAGCCGCTGGCATTGGCTAGTGAAAAATGTGATGACAAAACTTACTTTAACTTTCCTATCGTCGCTATCTTTCTTCGCGCACGAGTATACAATCACAGATTTATCTCTTCCTTGAAACTGGTCTACTGTGCTTACTTCTACAGATAGATGTGAAACTGAGCGGCGTAGAAGTGAAACTTGGTCACGGTAAGGCGCTATGATGCCTATTTCTGAACTTTGGACTCCAACCTGTGTGGAATAAAAAAATTCTAAATGTCTAAATTTTAAAATCCCCGACACAAAATAATCATCTTCTAAAGTCTATCTATAACCTATTTATAAAGACCATTCCAATGACCCCAAACACGATACCTCAGCTGTAAGTTGGGGAGGAGATGGGTATCCTGTATATTCCAGGTGATGTTGCAGCATCAGCTCAAGGTGGTCAAAAACGTATTCGCAACTCTATGTTTATTCACAAAGTGCGAAAAAGATTTTAAGACTGCACCAAAATCCACCAACCAATGATATTACAGAGTATAGATATGTTACGTTCCTAGTAAATTGCGTTTGAAAATAGTCGCAGTTGCATATCGATAAATAGACAAAGTAGAAACTAAAATCATGTTCACTTGTTTCACTAATGAACGATCGACTGATACGGAAAACACACGAATAAGAGAGATAGAACCAATTGCGCTTCGATTGTCGCCGTGGATACACTGATTATGATTACCAATGTCCGTTCTGTTCGATTTAATCGAATTTAATTTAATTGGTAAAGAAGAAAAGTAGGTAGGTAACAAATAGAAATAAAACTTGTAAAAATATTTCTGTAGATAAAAATATTTCGGTTTAAAGTAATAATTATGTCATCTGATCGCGAAAGATTGAAAAATTATATAATTGATAATAGTTTATATTATGCAGCTGCAACCCTACAATCACGTACCGCCTTACATACGCGCTCCGAGTTCACAATTCACATAATATACTATCAATTCTATTAGATAAACACGGGCTTTACTCACGTATTATTTTGTCAATGGAGGCATCGACACTGTTTCGATTCATCTAGAGAATCTTCATCAGGGTGAGTTTGATCCGCGGTCCGCTCGTTGCCGCTCGCGTTCACGGTTCGCACTGAACCGTGAACTTGTCAGTGCGAACCGTGACCGCGTGAGTAAAGCCCGTGTTTATCAAAATGTATAGTACAAACTCACGAAAGTTTTGAAAGTGAAATTCTCAGTCGATTCTTAATACGACGTTATATAAAATAATCAAATAAACTAATACTGTGTTGACACTATAATTCGTCCGGCTAAAATCATTACCTACGACGACGTCGCATCTGATCTATGCCGCTATCCTTGTCATACGCGTGATTAAATGAAATTGCTATCCCTTTTCATTACTGAGCACTTGTTTTCGTTACGAAAATTTTTAAATGAACTTATACTAAGTAGTAAAAATCAAAATAAGTTGAACTTACGCGTGATCTGAGATCCCTTGACCTTTATTTATTTTTATTTGATGCATTTGATGAATTTGTGCACTTCCGAAACACACACGACGGCATTTTAATTATTTTTGTTCAATTTCGGCTCGACGGTCATAACGTCACATTCATCAACTTGTTTAGCGTGAACTGAGAGCGAGACTGGTCAATTGGGTCTTTTATGAATCGTCAACTCGGGCACGCTAGTAACATATATTTACTCTGTAATATCATTACCACCAACGCAATAGATATAGATCGGACACTAATGACAGTTTCAGTAATAAAAAAACTTGCCTTTCTCAAAGCTTCTACTAAAGTCAGAACCACAAAAGCCTCCTCTTCATTGGCCAATGACTTTCTATTTTCTCCATTAGGCGATATAGCTGATGCCATATCTATGAACAAAGCTGCGTTATCAAAGTCCACGCTACAAACTAATTGCAGCCATGGTGAGTCAACTAAACAGTTGAGATTCTGAAAATGGTATTAATATTATTATTGATTCTAAATACACTGGCAGCTAAAAGCCCTAGCCAAGCCCTACCCCTAGCCCGAGCCCTAGCCAATATTTATTTATTTACAGCTGATGCATGTAAATAAATAAATAAATATTGGTGGATAATGCACACAACATCATCTAGCCCTAAACTAAACATAGCTTGTACTATGGTGACAAGATGAGTGATAGAATACTTATATATTTTTAAATACCTACATTACACACTTTATAACACCAAGGCACAGAACAAACACCTATGTTCAAAAATATTTATCTTGGGAAATCAAATACTCAACCTACAGTGCAGAAGGCACAGGCTACTACCAACTGAGCTGACAGGCCAGTAAGTAACACATACATTGTCAGTGCACTACACTATTAATTGTTATGTTTATCAAGTCTATTTATCAAGAGTTCCGAAATCCACCAGGATCACTTACTATGTCCCCCTGTCTGTCTGTCCGCCCTTAATCTTGGTTTTGATCACAGATCACAGTATTAGTTTTATCGTGATGCAATTTTGCACGGTAATACGTATTAATTATCTCTACAAAGTTACGAAATAAAAACTAAAAGAAAACGGTTTTAAGGGATAAATAAATAAATAATAAATGTAGATAGATAGATAGATAGATAGATAGATAGATAGATAACCACTTTATTGTACACAAGAGAACATACAAAAAAATAATGATTAGCAATACAGTTGTACAATGGGCGGCCTTATCGCTAAAAGCGATCTCTTCCAGGCAACCTTTGGATGGACAGGATAGACAAAAAACCAAAAAGTCGGCGGTGTACAAAAAAAAGTTACCTATACTTAATCTAATACATAAAAATACAAAATATAACAATAACTATAAAAATGCCTATAATTCATATTTATAAAAATTACAAAAATTACACAAAGAAAGATGACATACATACCCACCATCAAACAACTTTCTATAGTGATAGAAGCTAACAACCAGTTAGCAGTTTCCAGATAAAGACAGATAAAGGTTATGGACTTTGATTTTAAATATATGAATAGATTTAGATAAGCGAATAGATAAAGGTAGGGAGTTCAATAAGTGTACAGCTTGAACAGTGAAGGATTCACCATACATAGCTGAACTATGAACAGGAGTAAGGAGTTGGAGAGTGTCAGACGAACGCAGATCACGATCGTTTGACTGGTGCAGAAAAATAAAACGTTCCTTTAAATAGTGGGGAGATGAAGACAGATAAAGGATGTTGTATAACAGCGTCAGGATATGAGCATTCCGGCGAAAACGAATAGGGAGCCACTTGAGCTTCATGCGAAATTCTGAAACATGGTCATATTTGCGCAAGCCAAATATAAACCGAATGCAGAGGTTTTGAAGACGCTCAAGTTTGTTAAGATGGACTTCGGATAGATCAAGATAGCTGGCGTCTGCATAATCTAATATTGGATGGAGCAGGGATTGTGCAAGCATAACTTTGGTAGCGGTTGGCAGAAAATTACGAAGTCTTCGTAAAGACGCAGATGATGCGAACATTTTTCGACTAATTTCATTAATCCACGGCTGCCATGTCAACTTAGTGTCCATTATAATACCTAAATTTTTAACTGACTGACTGATCGGAATATGTGTACCATTAAATAATATAGGTGAGAGAAGATTATGGTTAAGTTTAGCGATTTGCCTAGAACTACCAATGTAAAGTAAAGTCTTTACATTAATTATTTATTTATTAATCATAACAGGTTGAAATATCCACTGGTGCACGACTTGATTCGAACCCAGGACCATAGAATTGGAAGGCCACTACCAATCAAACTAATGATTGAAACAATAAATATCAACAACGTCAAGAAATATCTAGAAATCCATAATAGCTATATACAGGGAATTCAGGAACTAGTATTTTAAGCCTGAACGAGGAGATTCCGACCATGAAAATTAACAGTTGTGTGGGTACAAATCCTACGAATTAATATTTTCAGATTTCCATACAAAAACATTCAAAAAATAAAATTGACAACCCTTTTTATTTTGTCAACAATGTTTCTAAGTGCGTTACCTACATAGGTACCTACCTAGTTTCGCGCGAGTTCAAATTGTCTAGTAAGCTAGGCTAGATACCTACCTAGGTTGGTGTAAGTATGTAAGTATCTTTTGACGTAGGTACATTACATACTGACTGCGGTATTCACACAAGCCATGTTGTTTTGTTTGTAACACAAAACTAAGTAGATATTTATTTAGTAACTACCTACTAATCCAGCGGCTAATCTATTTACCTATTCGTCTCTTGAAAAACAATGTTTTTAATTTTATGGTAATACCGTTTAATCTTGTTCTAGGCGGATCCATAAAATTTTGGAAATTGACAATAACAAACATAACATTACACGATTAGTAGGTACCTATTCTAGGTACTACCCAAGTATCCAACACAAAGCACTTATGTTTTGAGTTAAAAAAACACATGGTCATTCGTAAAAATCACACTCATAACGGTCACGAGAATTGTTCAATGTGCCAATCCATGGTTCATGGTTTGGCGCGGCACCAACACTCAAAATCATATCGTGTCGCGTCGGTCGTATTCCTCATTACTGTAGGGTAGGACGTCATGATAATCACTCGAAACGGAATGACGGAACTCTTAACAGGAACAAGGAAGTTGACTTTTCCTGTTAAGAATTCCGTCGATTTCCGAAGATTTGCCCGGAAATCAAAGATTATGACTCGGACAAGTTTATTGGAACGTTTACCTTAGAATTAATTTGATGTCCAATTTTTTTGCATTTATAATAAGTAGGCTTTTCATAGAGCTATGCGTTAGCTGACAGCGTATTAAGAACGTTTTTACCTGTGCATCAACTTTAAATTTCGCTTGAGCGACCTTCTCATTAGCACATTTCAGTCTATTATTGTAAGCTACTTTGTTAGCGATATCCGCTAGAGCTTGATTCATTCTGTATTGCAGTTGGAGCGTACTTGTCGCTTCTTCGCTCAATAGTCTATGGAAAAGACTCTCTTCCATGCCTAGTCGTCTGTAAATGAAATTAAGCTGTAAGATTAGACGAGTAGGGTTTATATTTTATTGGTTTTAATTTGCAAAATAATTGCTCCTCGAACTTATACTAGGCCTTGGAGCCTATGAAGTTCCCTTATAAAACTAGCTTATACCCGCGGCTTCGCACGCATGGTACCTACATAAAAAGTAGCCTACGTCCTTCCTCAACATACAATCTTTATATCTTTACCAAGTCATTAAGTTCCTTTTAGAATTGAAACGTAACAAATAAAAATAAAGAAAACTTTCGTATTTATAATATTGGAAGAATGTATGGATGAATTAAGCCAGCCAGAGCAGTAGAGTTTATTTTTGATAGCTTTTTCTGTGTACTAAACTAAAAGCTATGAGAAATAAACTGATAGCTTTTTGACTTTTATCAGAAATAAAAACAATTATGAACCTTATTAGAGATATCCTACAGGATAGCTTTATTAATTGTATGATAATTGTCCACATTGTATGATTGATATGAATCAATCATACAATTATGAACCTTATTGGATTATTTTTGCATTTAAATTTAAAGTTCAATTACTAACTGTAACGGTTTAAAAATAAGGATGATTTTACAATACCTGGCCGCTCGACTTCTGACTACAGGCGGCAGTTGTTCCGGATCGCCCACTAGAACGAATCGCTTCGCCGCAAATAATGGTCGAAGTACTGTGCATTGTAAAACCTAGAAGAACATGTACAAAATATTTATTTTATAAAAACTTCACACGATAAAATACATCTATCTAGATTCTATTTTAGAGACCATTCCAATGAGGCCAAAATTGATACCTCTACTATAAGTTGGCGAGGAGTTGGGTGTCCTGGAAATTGTAGTTGCTGCAGCATAAGGTCAAGGTTACCATGTTCTTGCAATTTCGAATCGATCAGACATATGGAAGTTGCTCAGATCAACTAGACCTTTATCAACTGTATCATTTTTATTAACTTATTAACATTTTATTGACCTATTAACTATTAATTATTTATAAGAAATGACATTGTTTATAATTACCTAATTTATGAATTCATTCTAATAATATATCTCCCAAGAAAATGAAGTAAGCTAGGTTAACGACACTAGATTAAATTTGCATGCCAAAGAAAATGGTAGGACATACAATGGACTAACTATTATAAGACCTAATTTGTATCACATATGTTCAAGCAAATAAATAATATTTCATTTCATTTCAACTAGAAAAGAGCTGATCAAATTTCTTGAATCATAGCTAAGAACACTCTCAATCAAGTCAACTTTCAAACAAAAACGAAATAGGTTCTTCAGTTTGGGAGCTTCGATGCCACAGAGAGACACACACGTTAATCTAATACCCCTCTACTTCGAGGGTTAATAAAAAAAGCACCCGTGGCATGGATAACTTAGTCGTTCTTAAGAAAGCAACGAAGTTTCGAGATCATTTCTTATGCTTTATAGAAAAATGATTCAGGCGTGAATTTGCGGAAATCCATTACAAAACATTAAACAGATGGACAAATATTTAGTACTATTTCGCTAATCTATTCTTAATTTCCTAACACGATGCAGACACATGCTTTGTTTTTTTTTATGCTTTGGTTTTTGGATGGAGGCAAAACCTTTTTATCAATCCATATTATTCCACTGCTGAGAAAAGGTTTCTTTATTTTTGATTAACTCTATTTCTTATTTTATTGGGTTGATAATGGATTTTGTTGTCATATTGGTGTTGTTTAAATCTGTTGCCATCTCTATTCAATGACAAGGACAGAGCATGCTTAAGCTAATTATTAAATTATGTGATAATCAGAAAGACGGTATAACATTATCTTCACACTATTTAAACTCTAATAATATAATGGCGACCTCTGTGGCGCAGTGGGCGAAAGCTCGCTTGAGACGCAGAAATGTGCGGGTTAGATTACCGCCGCGGGATAAATGTATGTAAGATCTTAAATATTTTTGTGTTTTTCTATGTAAAATATGTACTTATGTATTTAAAAAAAAAGTATATCAGTCACTTGGTTCGTATAACACAAGCTCTGCTTGCTTTAGGACTGGATGATGCTGTGTGAAATGTCAAGAATTATTTATTTACTTATTATAAACGCAAAAGTTTGTGTTGTATGTTAGTTTGTTGCTTAAACACACTGAAACAACTGGGTTAAGGATATAAGATACTTTTTATATAGGTGCTACGCGTGCGAAGTCGCAGGCTGAAGCTAGTAGTTAATAATTACCTGCGTAGCTTCATCCACAATACAAATGTCGAAGGTAGTTTTCGTCAGCATTGCGTGTGCCGCTCCTAGACATGTAACACCAACAACTTCCTAAAACAAGTACAAATAAGAAACGTCAGAAAAGAGCTGATGATCTTCAAATGGCTGAACTGATTTTCTTGAATCATAGCTAAGAATACTCTGAATATTTTTAAGATCAAATGTTTGGGAGATACGTTTCCACAAAAACAAATGTTAAACTTATAACATCACTCTAAAAAACATTAAACAGATCGACAAATATTTAGTACTATTCCGCCAATCTATTCCTTTATCATAAAGAAATACGAAACGTGTTTCGGCTCTCCACGAGGCATCTTCAGTAACACCTGACTCGCACTTTGACGAAAAAACACTCTGCTCTACTTGTTGCTTCGCTGATCGTTGGACTGAGACTGAGCCTCAGAGCGTCAGAGAGTCAGGTGTTCCTGAAGATGCACTGTGGAGAGGCGAAACACGTGTCGTATTTTTTTTGAGAAAGGTATTGATTGGCGGTATAGTACTAAATATTTGTCGATCTGTTTAGTGTTTTGAGATGGATTTCCAATGTCACGTCTGAATTAATTATCTAACATCCCTCAGCTTGCGTTGGGGGTTAATTAAATACGAATTAGTGTAATAATAGTACATGCCTTAGGGCAGTCTATTTCTGACTCTTATGGAGTTTCTGCGTTTTCGTGCTTTGGACTTCTCCAAAGCATGGTAAACGCATGGTATGATGGATGTATGGAAGATGATTGAGCGTGCTTGCCTTAACTTTTGTGAACACAGTATAATTAAATAAATACCTTACATATCGTTAAGCCATGACGGGGACTGTTTTAGCTTACCATAGATTCATAAACTTGTGCTAACTGATCAGGGTTTTCGCAGGACGCTATAAGCGATTGTTCGCTACGTTTCAATAAAGATGGCGCGATACGAGTGGTCGAACCGAGTCGCATTATTTTCAATGTGTTTGGTAACCTATAAAAAAATTACAAAATTATAAGCCAATACATAACACGACTGGACAAAATGTATTTTACGAAATTTTTGTTAGTCTAGCGAAGCAACAGCCATTGTGTAAAAAAAAAACAAACCTGCATAGTACTGTATCAACAGCGGAATGCGTATGCGCGGTTACCAGTACACGCTGTTTTAGACCCACCAGCATTTGAATAAGGACGCTTATTGTTTGAGTTTTTCCTGAAATAAAGTTAGTACTTTCAATTTCGCTTTGAAAATAATTTTACATAACTTTAAGCCGGTCAATAGTTGCCAATATATGCGAACATTTAAATTGGCGCAGCCTATAGGATTCACAAAGTATATTCTTCTCTTCTCTCTTAATGATTGACAATATTGTCAAGTCAAAGTATATCGTCAATATTGTTTATAGGGCAATGCGTGCTTTTATAACAAGATATGTTATAAAAGTACGCATTGCCTAAAGGACGTACTACATTTGTCAATTGGCAAATTTAATGATCTAATTAATCAAAAACTGTTCCATACGGCTGAATATAAAATACTAGATTAAATAGATGTAAAAAAATTATTGAACAGGACTTGGCATCCGTAACAAAATTAGCAAGGATCATACAAAAGCCTTAGCGTTTCTTGCCAGATTCTTCTTGAACTAGGGTTAGGAAGAACCGGCACCTAGACTCACCTAGCATGTAAAAAGACAACTAAAAATTAACTTATTTTTTTCTTTACTCTTCTACTAGGAAGGTTCTCCAAAAGGTTAACATCTACGTTTCAGCTTTAAGTTCTTCAACGACTATCAATATTTGCGCAAACTAAAACTGGCGCAGCCGGTGGGATAGCACAGAGTGTATAAAACATTATCTCTCTGTATTTCTTAATAATAATCATATTTACCAGTGCCAGGCAAACCCTGTAGCAACGCATAGTCGTTCGCAGTGACAGCTTTAAGTACTGCCCTCTGTTGTTCTATGTTCAGCGATCTCATTAGCTTAGTACCGAGCCGACCTACGTCTCTGGGCAACTTCTTCTCAAACTCTGGTGGTGTTTTGTCGATTATGAACCTGGAAACCAGAAGTAAATCTATAGTTGCATTATATACAGTTAAATCCTTAACACAGTTCTTACAAAACATAAGCACTTGTAGTGGAATCACCACAAAGAGGAAACCAATACGGCCGAGTTCCAAAAAAATTAAAACCAGACAAGTGCGAGTCGGACTCACCCACTGAGGGTTCCGAACAAGTTTGTAGGTACATGTTATTATAATTAAAATTATTAGATGCCTACATACCTATACATATAAAAAAGGGAAGACGTTTTTATTTTATTTTTGGTCATAAATCGAAAACTATACATCATAAATTCGTTATAGAATTTATGATGTATAGTTTTCGTCGTTCATAGATTCGTCAAGTCGACCGTCACTAAGTTAACACACCGTATGGCTTGTCCGTGAATATTACTGTTAAAACTGTGTTCAAACTTGTGTTTACTACATGTGCTATATATCACTGTGTAGTTGACTGTGTAACGTTCCTGTTGGTGTTTTCACCGTTAAAAACCATCAAGAAAATAGTGAGTAATAAGCATAAACATTTTATAATTTGCTGGTGCATTTCACAAAACCCTGACCTAGGGCAACTCGCGGCTCGCTCGCTGTGACGTAATCAGCGCATACCAACCGGCTAAGTGCACTGATTTTTACCTGCATATTAGCGTGCGACAATCTACGTAGCATCAGTTACTGGATACTTACTGTATTACTGTTCTGTGACAACATGAATACTTGTGATGGATGCCGAACGCCAATCCTCACCAAAGATTATATGAACTGTCATGGTTGTAAGCAGAAATATGACCTACAATGTGCTGATCTATCACCTAAACGTTATAGAAAGCTAACTCAAGATGGCAGGCTAAAATGGAGATGCTTCGAATGTAAGTGCAAGCAACCTAAAGTTGGAAATACCAACACCCCTGTACGTACGGCTCTACAGCCAAAACAAGATGAAGACATAGCTTTAGAGACGTCGCCTGAGAGTAGTAATGTGACGTTACGAAAAAAGCCGGAGTCGTCGCAGTCTGCAGTTTATGTAACCGAAAACTCATTAAGAGATATTTGGAAAAACGAGATGAGACAGGAAATGCAGGCTATGCTTGAGGCCACAATAAAAAAGACTGTATCAAGTCAACTTGCTGCCATAAATAGTCAATGCACTGGTTTCCAGGAGTCTATTACATACGTCAGCACGCAGTACGAGGAGTTGAGAAAAGAAATCACTGATCTCAAGAAAATGCTAAGCAGCACCTCGTCCGAGTTGAAGTGTCTTAAGGAAGAAAATAAGAACCTGAAGGAAAATTTAAGTCTCTGTCTAACTCACGTCAAGGACTTGGAAGCTGAAAACCTTAGACAGCAGCAATGGGTCCGAATGCAGAATATCGAGATCACCGGTATCCCCGAGGAGAAAGATGAGATGACGACAGACCTAGTGTTAAAAGTAACACAACACATTGGTGTTGCCCTTGAGCTGTCTGACGTAGAGTTTGCTCACCGTGTGCAACCGCGGCGTGCTGAAAGTGCAGCTAGGGCGCGCCCAGTAGTCGTCCGTCTTAGACAGCGCGCAGTGAAAGACCAGATTATAGCCGCCGCGCGTAAACATCGTAACATTACCGCCTACGATGTGGGAATTGGATGTGGGTCTTCAAAAATATTTGTTAATGAACACCTTACAAAAGACAACAAGCAACTTTTGAGTTCAAGTAAGTTGAAAGCTAGAGAAGTCAACTACAAGTATGTTTGGACAAAAAACTGCCGAATTTTTGTTCGAAAAAACGAGACCTCCTCTCCTGTTTCCATAAACTCCTCGGCGGATCTTATAAAAATAGCTTGATAATATTACACCGCATACATTTTTTACATTATTACTTTTTGCACACTTGCTTTGGACACAAACTTTTAACACACACACAAACACATACTATATTATTATACACTCTTCACACTCACGTCTTCGTTTCAGTGTACTCTCAGTGTACGGTTATTATAGCAGCAATCATGAGATTCTCGTGCAGTGATTGTACATATCTACTTATAATATTATATACAAACTTTAAAACCTACTTAATACTTTTATACCGACATAATATACTTTTTGCTTGTTATTTTACTTATGCCACTTACAGTATCCTGGGGCCTAGCTTGATGATAGGTATGCTTTTATGTTTATATTGTTATATTAGCTGTTCTATTTGTAAATATGGTTATACTTCTGTGAATCATAATGGATGATATAATGAAAAAATTAAAACTCTTTTATCAGAACGTAAGAGGGCTCCGTACAAAGACAATTGAATTCTATAACAATCTGCTGTTACTGGAGTCAGATATTATATTAATAACAGAAACTTGGCTTTGTGAAGGGATATTGGACTCTGAGCTTTGTGACGGCAGATTCACTGTGGTTCGCAATGATCGGGGATCACTGGGAGGTGGGTTGATGGTAATGAGTGCGCCTTACTTACAAGCCCGTGTTAGAACTGAATGGCAAAGTACTGATCCAGAATGTCTGTGGGTTACTATCCCCTCTCGTACGCTCGGTTCTGCTCACGACCTACATATTGCACTTGTTTATATACCTCCGAATTTACACCTCGTGGCACGTATTCAATCTTTTAATAGTTTATTAACAAAAATTCACAGCACATGCCCCGATGATCATTTTATAATTGCGGGGGACTTCAACCTTCCTTGTGTAGACTGGAAATCTAGTGAACCAGTAATTCTGAGGAAGGGTCTTGTTGAGGTCCAAACTGCGGCAGATGGTTTCATTACCCAGACTGCCTTCTTGGGTCTTGTTCAGTATAATAGACTTGTGAACAAAAGTAATAATACTCTAGATCTCTTATTCTCGGACTTCCCAGTAACAATTCAAAGAGCTATATTACCACTTGTCAAGGAAGACCTTGCTCATCCCTCATTTTTTATTTTAGCTTCAGATATCTTGATTCCCGCGCTCAAGCCGAAACCTCATATAAAATTTCAGTTTGGGAGGGCTGATTTTAATTCCATAAATGATTCACTTATTAAACATGACTGGTCGTTCGTTACAAAAGATATCGATATTGAAAATGTAATTACTCAACTTTATTCAATATTAAATAGTTTAATACAGTTATACGTTCCTCAAGTTCGTTGTTCTGGCACTTACACCTACCCCGTTTCGTATAGCAGAGCTTTAATTCAGTTGATCAAAGAAAAATCTAAAACTCACCGAGACTGGAAGCGTTATCATAATCCTAATGATTACTTGCATTTTGCCGACCTCAGAGAAAAGCAGAAGATTTTGCAGACAGAATGTTTTGCTTCATATGTCAACCTATCACAACAAAAAATTAAATTTCACCCAAAATTTTTCTGGTCCTACATAAAGTCAAAAAGAAAGACTTGCTCTAACTACCCTCAACAGATGATCTACAATAATAATTCTTTTAGTACTCAAATTGACATATGTTCCTCATTTAATAGCTTTTTTGAAAAAAATTTTTGTATACCGGCTGATCAGTATTCGTTTGATTCAACAAATGTCTACCATAGTGAGAACACTATCAATTTCATTGAGATATGTGGAGAGGAGCTTTTGAAAATGCTTAAAAATATAGACATCACAAAAGGAGCTGGCAGTGACAATATCCCCCCGGTATTTTTCGTCAGATGTGCTGAAACGTTGTTTGCGCCCCTGACTCTAATTTTCAATAGGTGTCTGCGTGAAGGCTATTTCCCTAACGTTTGGAAAATGGCACATATAGTTCCCATTCATAAAAAGGGTCATAAGACATTAATTGAAAATTACCGTCCTATCTCAATATTGAATGTACTAAGTAAGCTCTTTGAAAGGGTAGTGCATGGTTATATTTATCCTGTTATTGCAACTTCAATTCCGGTTGAGCAGCATGGGTTCATGAAAGGACGCTCCACTTCTACTAACTTAGGAGTTTTTATTGATCATGTAGCGACTGGGATAGATGGTGGCTCGCAAGTAGATGTGATCTACACGGATTTTGAAAAAGCATTTGACCGTGTGGATCACATCATACTTCTGCGAAAGCTTTATGAGCTGGGTATAAAAGGCAATTTACTAAGATGGATAAAATCTTATTTGCGTAACCGTTCTCAAGCAGTTATTGTTGGAGGTTTCTGCTCTAACTTTATTAATATTCCATCTGGAGTTCCACAGGGCTCCATTTTAGGACCTTTATTATATGCAGCTTATCTATATGATGTAGGTAAATGCTTTAGGCATGCACGTTACCTTATGTATGCTGATGACACGAAAATATATATGAAGATTAGTGATCAAACAGACTGTCTAAATCTACAGGCGGATCTTGATAGGCTAGGACGCTATTACGCAGAAAATCGTATTGATATTAACATTGCAAAATGCTCATATGTCCCTTTCACTCGAAAAATACGTCCAACACATTTTGATTATCATATAAATAATATAAATATTTGTAAAGTAAACTCTGTTAGGGATCTTGGTGTACAAATAGACTCTAAATTAACATTTTCAGAACATATAGATATAATTGTCAACAAAGCATACAAAGCTTTAGGTTTTATACTGCGTGTTAGCCGCCCTTTTTCTGACATTAGTTGCTTGAAGGTTCTGTATTATTCCTATGTTAGAAGCATTCTAGAGTATTGCAGCTGTATTTGGAACCCTCACTATATTACCTACATTCAGAGCCTGGAAAGTATACAAAGTAAGTTCATAAAACACCTGAACTTTCGATGTTTCAGTAGTTTTAGCGACTATCAGACAGCGTGCTTTTATCATCACCTCACTTCTCTCGAAAACCGTAGGACTTTAACTGATATGTCATTTCTGCATGGTGTATGCAATAACTATATCGACTGCTCGGAGTTATTGTCTAAAGTGTTGCGCTTTTGTGTTCCAACCATTAGAACTAGACACACTAACCTGTTTGCTGTTTTGCCTACACGCACAAATTACGCCCAAAACTCACTTGTTAGTCGACTACATAGAAACTACAACAAACAATTTAAACAAATTGATATTTTCTATTGTAGCAAGCAGGTGTTCAAACGTAAAATTCTCAGAATTCTTTGTGAAAATGTATAAGTTAGTGTCAGTTTTATTTGTAATTATCATATTATGCATACCACGTAATCTATTTCTCTCTCTCTCTCACACACACACACACACACACATACACACACACACGCGCATTTTTACACAACTCTCATACACTCACATAATTGTTAATAGGTATTTTCTATTAACTAATAACATGTTTGGTAAGTGACTGTCTTCTAAATTATAGGTGATAAACATAAAATGTAAATCCGTTATTGGCTTTAGGATAAATGCGTTAGATTAAGTAATATTGTTTACTAAGAGCTGTGGATTTTGTTTAATAAATAAAATAAAATAAAAAATAAAATAAAAATAATTAAAAATCTGTTTAAGCTTGCGCCAATGAAGCCCTTTCAAACGAAACCCCACATGTCACGGTTAACTCAATTCAAAATTTGGACCGCCGTTCCTTACATAAGGATCCTGTTTTTTTCATAGTTCTAGGCCAAAAAACTAGAACTGAACTATAACTGACAAAAAAGTGATCCTATAAGGGTTCCGTATTTTTTTTTCTTTTGAGGTACGGAACCCTAAAAACAAGCGAGCCTTACAGTAGTCGCATATAACGTGTAATATCTGACATCTCACCTAAGTAAAAAGCAACATTTACATTATATCCTGAATTCGTTTCGATAACAGCACTTTATACACAACACTGTAGGAAAGCGTACTGATGCGTTCTGCTTCTGTATTACCCTTTCTCTTTCTCGTCACACACACACGGAAAACGGGTTGGTACCATCTGACGGCCAAATCTACGACCGCGCGCGTTACCGGCTTCATGTTACACTTCCGTCACTTTTCACGAAATTACTCCCACAGATTGCAAGAAGGTTAGACGGACGGAAATAGACCAGTAGGCGTAGCCAACATCTACAAAAATGTTGGCTACGTTTATATTGGTTATTACATAGTGTCATAGTAAAATTTCCCTGAACTTATTCCACGTTAAGGTGGAACAAAGATTCTAAGATAAATCTTTGAATTAATGGATGAATAAATGCTCACTTTCTCAGTCTTTCCGCTCGTTCGCTATTCTCAATCAGAACTCCTAGGTTCGTTAAGTTCTGTACCGTAGAAGCGTACGATTCATACGTGTCTATGTGGTACAAAGTTTCCTTGTTGAGACGGCGGCTTAAATCTCTAAAACATACACAAAATCAGGGTTAGAAATAATCAAGATAAATATCTGTATTTATTTATTAATTTTAACTTTATATTTGTCTATGTATTAAATAATATATCAAAATATATTATAATTTAAAACAATAAGCCACGCTTACCCAACCTAGATAGCAAAAGATGTTGAGGTTAACTAACACTGCTATCTGTTAGAAACTTACGCAACTTACTTATAAAAAAATATAGCGGTCATCAAGACAAAATAATCACATTTTTTTAAGTTTGACGTAATTACACACAGTAAGCCAAATTTCATTAATAAATTTCATTTCAAGTAGCACCGGGGTTTATCCCGGACAAACATCGTTACGCGAGATTTTTATATATAAAGATTTATCTGATTTGCCATTTCCCAGTCGATTTTTAAGTGTTGGTTACCTAGTTAGAATAAATAAATATTGCCGGACATTTCACACAGCATCAACTGGCCCCAAAGTAAGCAGAGTTTGTGTTATGAGTGTTTCTATGTTATATGTATGTATTTACAAAAAAAAGTACTTATATAGGTAGTATATCATTCAAGTGGTAACACAGGTCATAACACAAGCTTGTTTGATTATATTTCCCCATGATAATTATCACTTTGAACCCTGCAGAGTATACATACCTTTCTAGGAGTATGCATATTTCTTTATGCGTTGATATTGATACAACGCCCGCCGCTATCCAAGGTCGATTCTCTATGCTGACTATTGAGAATTCCCCTTCTTGTGGTCCGCTTGCCGGTTTCTTATCACTGCAAACTAAAACCTATGTAATGCGTTTGTTTGTTTATATTTTTGAAGTGAAAACTTCTTTTAGCGCGGTACGCATATTTTTAGATGAGGTAAAACCTCTGGATTTGCGACACCGTTAGCGTTTGGGGCGAGACGCAGGGCTGCCGCGCTCGCCCCATTTGATTATAAACCTTAATTCACATGTTTACAGTCTACTTTTGTATGGAGAAGTTTACTGAGTTCTTTTATATATTATCTACATTCTGAACAAAAAATATTGCATCATCTGTGTTCGTTCAGTATTTGATTGGCAGTCGCCATAATTACTGATTTGAGGTGATTTATTACTAAACTCTAACACGCCAAAAAAAGTTTTCACTTCTGTCGGCACTCCCGGAGTGCAACCCGATTTTTTGTAGGATAGGATCACTTTGTATACGAGCTAAGCTCAACTTATTAGTCTGTCCAATAAAAGTAAACTCGAGGGTCATAGCAATTTTTATCTTATAGCATTGACATAAATATCACTTCAGCACTCTACTCTTAGCCAACAGACTCTAATAAGAATATCCCAAGCAATGAGAAATAATAATATTACCTTTTCCGTTAACTCTTTCAAAATGATGCAGGAATCTATCGCCCGATTGCTTAACAGTCTTCAATTTCAAAGTAGAAGCACAAGTGCCACGCTTCGCTCTGAAAAATAAAAACAAATGAAAACTTTTATATTAAAACTATAAGTTTTTTAATCAGACAACAGACAGATAGATAAATATTTATTGATATACCACACAAAAAATACAAAAATTATTTTACAATAAAACGCAATACAATGGGCGGCTTTATCGCTAACAGAGATATCTCTGGCAGGCACCCTTGGGATGGACTAAAAATAAACAGAGAAGAGGCATGTGGTGTGGTCTTTATATATAATTATATTCTTACATAACCTGTAAATAAACTAAGTAAAATACTGAATAAATAAATACATATTAGGTATATAAACAGATAAAATCATAGCACAAAAGTGTGTAAATAAAATATCAACAATACAGAAATAATTTGGTATAACGGCACATTGTCTCGGGTCTGGGTGTTTCTATGTATAATATTTATGTATTTACAAAAACAAAAGTATATAAGTAGTATATCAGTCATGTGGTACCCATAACACAAGCTCTGCTTACTTTGGGGCCAGGTGATGTTGTGTGAAATGTCCGGCATTATTTATTTTATTTATTTATTTATTTATACCACATAGTCTATAATAATGCTCACACAAAACTTAGGCCTATGGATAACTAAATTTCGTTTCTGGGAAAGCTTCCACACCACTCAGTAGTGAGGCCGTCTTTTTCCGCCAGATGGCGTCAAATGTGTCTGATATAGCTCCTATATAGCTCAACAGCTTCTGCCTGAGGCTTTGTTCGCGTGGTACTAAGGCATCATCATAAAATGTTTCCTATACGCTATTCACAGACTACCAAGTTTCATAAATTATAGACATTTGTTGTGCCTGGGTGTTATAAATGTATCTTTTGTATGTGTTTACAAGTATATAAGTATTATATTAGTCATCTGGTTCTTATAGTACAAGTTTTGCTTACTTTGGGGCGAAATGGTGCTGTGTGAATAAAAATAAATAAATTAATATTGGTGGACAATGCACACAACACCATATAGCCTCAAACTAAGCATAACTTGTATAACTGTGACTAGATGACTGATAGAATATTTATATATTTTTAAATACACATATAAACTACTTTATAACATCCAGACAAAGAACAAACATCTATGTTTATCACACAAAGTTTTTTCTGGGAGGGAATCGAACCCTACAAGGCAGAAGAAAGAGCTACTACCAACTAAGCTGACCTCAGTACTCAGTACCAAATATTTATATTATTTAAATCTTATGTTATTACTGCGACATTGAGTAATAAACAAACAATCAAACAAACCTTCACATTTATAATATTAGTAGGATTATTGTATATTTGTACATTTGACGACCTCTGTGGCGCAGTGAGCCAAGGACCGACTGAGACGCAGAAGGTTGCGGGCGCCGCGAGACAAATGTTTGTATGATCTGCAAGTATTTGTCTCGGGTCTGGGTGTTTCTATGTATAATAAGTATGTATTTAGATTTAAAAAAATGTATATAAGTATATCAGTCATGTGGTGCCCATAACACAAGCTCTGCTTCCTTTGGGGCCAGATGATGCTGTGTGAAATGTCCGGCATTATTTATTATTTATTTCTGTAAGTAAAGATAAATTTCAAAAAAAAAAATATACAAGGAGACTTTATTAGACGTTGTTTTGAAAAAAATGATATTTTTTAAAACCTTTTCTCAACACTATCCGTCCACAGCGCGTGTAAGGGAGACACCATCATCTGCCCTCTTTCCTCCATCTTCAGCAACGCCGTCCAATGTAAAAAGTATTTAATGTGTGTTGCCGTCAGGTGACCCATTGCTTCAATTCGAAGCTTCGATAGTGGATGGTTTTCTGACACGCTAGGACCGTCAGTATGCCTAAAACCAGACAGAAGACAAAGTATTGCAACTGCATTTGTCTTTAACGTAAACAGTCTAGCCTCCAATTCTAATACTAATAGATAGAAATCTTAAGTATTTAACTGGATGTATATACACTAGCGGTCTAACAATAGTGACCGTATTTCAATGCAGTGCAGAAGCCGCTTTGCGATATTGAGCTGTGCAGAACCGAATCAACTTGTATACCAAGTTGATTCGGTTATTATATCATCATCATCATCATCATTCAGCCCGATTGCACCCACTGCTGGGTATATAGAGGAGGCTTCTAAATCACGCCACTCTTTTCGGTTCCTAGCAAGTTTCATCCAGTGGTTCCCGACAACGTTGATTATATCGTTCGGCCATCGGGCGGGGGTGGTCTGCCTCTTGGTCGTGGAACATCCCTTAACCACGACTCCGTTACCGCCTTTGTCCATCTCACGTCATCCATTCTTGCCAATTCTTGCGTTATCCATATTATGATAAAGTGGTATATAAATGTAGGTATATATGTAGATCTGGGTTAACTTACAAAATATAACACAAGCAGGCGTGCGTGCAGTGAATAATTTCATAAGTGCGGGTTTGAAAAAAGCCTAAGAACGTAATAAATTTAGTTGATAGTTTGTACTACTAACGATATATTAGTCGTTAGTAGTACAAACTATCAACCGTATTTACCACAATCAATTGCCGTATTTACCACAATCACGTATGCCGTATTTACCACAATCAACTTGAGAACAAGTTCACCGATCGACGAACTTTCGGTAGTGTGTGGTGACATTCGGTAGTCTGCTTGATAATTAATGTTACTCGGAGCTATGAGCACTCGGACGTCAACCCGGTATCATTATAAATAAATATTGATAGACAATGCACACAACACCATCCAGCCCCAAAATGTAGCATAGCTTGTTATATAAATACATACGTATGATACTTTATAACACCCAGACGCAGAACAAACACCTGTGTTCGTCACATAAATGTTTATCCTGGGAGGGAATCAAAACCTCAACCTACAGCGCAGAAGGCAAGAGCTAATACCAACTGAGCTGACAGGCAAGTAGAATCATATGCGCAAGATTGGCACAGTCACGGCCGATGTTGCTTCCTTAATCGTTGCTCGCTTTTGCTTTGGCGGTATTTACAAAGAATGCTGCTATTGCTGTGGTACAGCTGAGGTGTTGCCAGAATGGGAAAATTTGCCAATTTTCAGTGAAATTTTCACGTTATTCTTTAAATGTATAACTTAACTTTCATATTTTTATTTCGTATTTTTCTGATTTTAATTTTGATGCCAGAGTATGTTTGGCAGAGATCGCTACATAGCGATAAGACCGCCCATTGTACTACCGATTAGCAAAACATTGTTATTTTGAAGTGAAAACTTCTTTAGCGTCGTTGTGATTTGAAATTCGATGAAACGAAAAAGCGACAGTAAAAAGAGACATACACATAAATTCATAAGATTTAACGTTGGAGAAAATGAGATAGGAAGCATTATACGAGTTTATTATTACGTGTTTGTGCGCGCATCCGTAGTACAAAGCATGAGAAAAAGCATCACAACAACCGTGGTGTTTTGTATACGTGTACGTATTATACGTTTGTTTTTTTAAGGTTTCACTTTTACCACGTGTGAATTGCACACATGTGTTTTTTTTACTGGTCCAATGTATTTATGGTGTGCAATAAAGTATTTTCTATCCATGCCCCCGATGGATGGTTAATATAGTTAGGAGAATCTCGTCCTTCAACCAGCCAATATTATGTCCAGCGGCGCGCGAGCGTAGTCGGCGCATTGGCTGGTCAGCTTTCGTTCCGAGCGATCGTATTCGGCGTCGCTTGTACCTAGGTTGCTATTGAGTTAAAAGTGTATTTAGGTGGTATTCTATAGCTGAATGAGTACTTTGATTTTGATTGTGTAAATTGGTGATTTGTTGGTTTTTTTTTGTGTTTAGAAGTTATTCATTTTTGTTTGTTGATTTACATATATTTTGAATGTAATAAAAATGTTTTTTTTAAATAATTTTCCCTTCTGAATCCTAAATATATTAGATTAAATTATATTACATGCGTAGGCTTCTTTTTATCTGCGTACCACGTGAATAAAGCCACGGGTGGAAGCTACAACAGAATAGATTAATAAATTATTTGAAAACAATAGAAAATATGCAGATAATCTTACCATAAATGCAAGGAGCATATCGTTAGATACGGACACTTAGAGCAAGCATTATGATGGTTCACTGGTTCCGGCAGTCTCTGCTGCAGCAGTATAGACGCATCCTCTATATCCACCATTTGTTCTGTGTCCACGTCATCCGGTCCCAGCGCCAGGTACTGGACCAGCTGGTTCCGAAGCATTATTAAGTCTCGACGCTCTGGATAACCGCAGCTCACTTCTCTGAGGTCGACGCGTTCTCTGGAAACAACAATGAAACTCACATTATTTTGATATTTATGCATTAGACATAAGTGAGGACCTCTGTGGCGCAATGGGCCAAGGTTCGGCTGATACGCATAAGGTTGCGGGTTCGGTTCCCGCAGCGACAAACGATTGTATGATATGCAACTATATATCTCGGGTTTCTATGTATAATATGTATGTATTTACAAAAAACTGTATGTAAGTAGTGTATCAGTCATGTGGTTCCCCCCATAACACAAGCTCTGCTTACTTTGGGGCCAGGTGATGCTAAGCTCGTCACCCATGCATGCATGGAGGGCATGCCCACAACCCTAATATTTAAATATTTAATTAGTGACTGAACTCACTTCAAATAAAGCAGCAGACCTTGTTGTAGTGTTTGCGTTGGGTTTTCATTCCTCTGTAGACTCAGCATCATCCCGTATAGAACCAGCTGTCCTCGATGTTCCGCCGACACTGACGCTTTGCCACTCTTCAACTCAAGCGGCACTATTGCATTTTTATCTCCTATATCATGGAAATAATAATAATTGAATTTATAATTGAATGAAACGAAAAAAGAACCTTAGAAACGGAAGGCAGGGGCCACTACCACTAGACCGCCAGACCTCTCTTGGAAATAAGGACTATGCTACTAATATTATAAATGCAAAGATTTTTATATGTTTGTTTGGCTCAATAATGTTGCAAAGAATTTAGATAACACTTGGTAGATATAGTGTCTTGGAACAGCACGTAGCTTACGAACCACGCGTGCGAAGCCGCTGGCAGAAGCTAGTGATTAATAAGCCATGACAGGTTTTTCACGATGTTTTCCTACACCATTTGGGAGCACAATTAGCAAAGTAATTAATTCAGATGTAGGTACCTTTTCTATCATGGATGGTCACTTGCAAAGTTGCGTCGATTTTCCCCTTTAGCCCTAACGGAGGGCAGCATAAGTTTTCTTCTATATCAAGTACTTTGTCGATATGACCACTCCAGTTGTCTTTACTTTTAGGTACATGCTGAAACAATGACAAGGTATCATTATCATTGAGGTTTGAACTTTATTTCTTAAACCTTAAAGTCGAAAACATATTGGATTTCAGAGATCTCGACTATCAAGGTATCGTCATTGTAGTTTGAATCTTATTTCCTAGACTTAAAAGTCGAAAAGTTAGATCTTATTCTCATAGGAGCATCGATACCGCGCGTCGAAGCCGTGTAAGGCGGAAGCGAAACAGAGTTCATGCGTCGATCTCACTTGCACTTGTAGCACTTTATGAATATCAGACAGAAATGGCGAATGCTCTCACCTGTTTCCCACCACTATCCACATAGTTCTGCATAAACTCCGCCAATGGATTCACATACATCTGCATATTGTTTCTTGCTTCTTCCTCGCTCAGTCCCGCGTCAAATAACCGTTGCAGAGACTCCTTTATTATTAAGTCTGTTTCTAAGCGAAGTCGGGCGAGGGAGCTGATGTTCTGCGTCAGCGCTTTTTGAACCAGCTCATGTATTAAGATGCCGATTGTCATCTGAAAATAGATGATATAAAATGGTTTTCTGTAAAGTCGGTTTACGGACGATAATTTTACGTGATAAGAAAACATTGATGAACCGATCGTGCCTCTCTATCGCTTGTTCTGCGCTCTCGATTGCGCGCTCGGCTCAGGCGGAACGTGACAATAAGTCATGCTTATTCGTGCGTGCAGCCGGAATTCATCGATTTATAAGACGTTATCACGTCAAAAATACCCCGTAATTCGTTTGCGTTATTGCCATATACATTTAATAAATATTACTTAACAATCAACACAACACCAACTAGCCTAAACTAAGCATAGCTTGTACTATAAGAACCAAATGACCGATAGAGAACACAACAATGTTTGTCCTAAAAGAGTTTTGAACCCACAATCTATAAGGCCACATAAGGCCAGATCTACTACCAAATAAGCTATAAACTTATAAACTTTTGTCATAACAGAATTTCAATATGTCCCCTATCACAGCTGTTTGTATAAATGGCTATCGGTAGCCGTCTTTACAAAAAGTTCAATTTTATGTAATACTTAAGACAGTATCAATATTCCAATAATTAAATGATGACACACAAAAAAAGACGTATACAATTATTATACACGTCTTTTTTTTTGTTCCTAACATGTTAACTTCCAGAACCCAAACTAACAGTGTTTATAAAGAGATCTAATTAGAGCAACCATATAAAAATTACGATTTACGATTAGCCTATTTTGTCCCACTGCTGGGCAAAGGCCTCCCCTTGATCTCTCCAGTCATCTCGGTTTTGAGCTGTTTGGACCCAAGCTCTCTCGAAGGTGTCGAGATCATCTCGCCATCTCTTTTTGGGTCTACCGTTATATAAAAATATGAAATTTTAATCATGTGTTTTAACGGATTAACGTTAAGTTGCGTTAAATCTTCCGAAATGTAACGCTTTAACGTTTCACGAAGATAACTTTTTTACTAAAGGATTAACGAAGTTAATTATTTGTCTTCTCAATCCCCGAGCGGTCGGATACGACCGCGCACGTGGCGCCAAACTTTTCCGTAAAACCCCAAGCGGTCGTATCCGACCGCGCTCCCCCATTTGAATAAAGACCTTATTCTAACCGTTTACAGACTACTTTTGTATGGAGAAGTTTACTGAGTTACGTTCTTTGATATATTATCTACATTCTGAGCAAAAAATATTACGTAGTCTGTCATCGTTCAGTCTTTCATCGTCAGTTGAATTTCGCGTTGCTCGGCGGTAGGTCCGTGAACCGTGTGTGAGAGAAATAGTGAGTTTTACTGGATTTATCGATAGTAAGGGGTGTTTATTATTACAAAAACGGTTTATTATGCTCTTTATAAGTATTTTTGGATAATAAAATACATAGTAATAACTTTTAGATATGGCGCGTAAACTCCCGTAAACTCCCGAGCGGTCACGGGCGGCCGCGCTCCCCATTTGATTATAAAAATAAATTTACATGTTTACAGTCTACTTTTGTATGGAGAAGTTTACTGAGTTACGTTCTTTGATATATTGTCTACATTCTGAACAACAAATATAGCATAATCAGTGTTCGTTTAGTATTTTATGTGTTTTCGCGTTTCGCGCGTGAGTGATTGGAGTGCAGTGACCTTTGATTGTGATTTGACTTATTTGATGGTGGATTTACTGGATTTATCGAGTAAGTAAGGGGTAAGGGGTGTTTATTATTACAAAAACTGTTTATTCTGCTCATTATAAGTATTTTTGGATAATCAATTGTAAGAAATACATAGTAATAACTTCTAGATAAGGCGGGAAAAAGTTCGCTGCCATGCTACTGATTTCGAAGTGATTTATTACTAAACTATTTATTATAAAATATAGTATTTGACTAAACACGTTATTTTTATGCCTGATAGATAGGTAATATATCTATTAGTACATTGTTTTTTACAGAATGATAAAATATGGTTTGGTTGTAGAGTTATTACATATTTTGTACAATGCAGTATTTTTGCCGCCACTTTAGTCTAGTCTAGTTTAGACTCTAGTGCTAGTGCTGCCAAAATTTTGAACTCTATTTTGTCCGTGATTGAAGGGTTAACGGTGCCCAGCTATGCATTTGAGCTATTGTTTATAAACGTACCACGCGGAAAAACCTCTGTGGCGCAGTGGGCCAAGGCACGGCTCAGACTCAGAAGGTTGCGGGTTCGATTCCCGCCGAGGGACAAATGTTTGTATGATGTGCAAGTATTTGTTTCTATGTATAATATCTATTATCTATCTTTAATATATTTTTAGTACTTACTAAGTAATTACAAAAAATATATATAACTTATTATATCAGTGATGTGGTAACCATAACACAAGCACTGCTTACATTGAGTAAGTTTGAAACTCCATGTAAATAAATAATAATAATAATAATGCCGGCCATTTCACACAGCATCATCTGGCTCCAAAGTAAGCAGAGCTTGTGTTATGGGTATTACATGACTGATATACTACTCGAATACGTTTTTTTTTTACATAGAAACACCCAGACCCGAGACAAATACTTGCAGATCATACAAACATTTGTCCCGCGGCGGGAACCGAACCCGTAACCTTCTGCGTCTCAGCTGGACCTTAGCCCACTGCGCCACAGAGGTCGTCAAATAAGACGATAAGTAGCAACAATTCAATTATTTTGAATGAAACTGCATCCAATTGTTTTATGTGGTGTGTAATAAATACTTACAGCAGTATTTGCACTGTCAATGCCCTTCCAACGCTCCTGGAGAACCGCTTTTCTTTGACAAAACACGCCTGCCACCACACTGGTGCTTGATACCAGATGATCCGGTCTTAGAACCAGCAGCCCTGAAGAGTTGCCCACACAGAACTGTCCAACTGCGTCATGACTGGCCAGAATACTGACTTTATCACCCTGAGAGAGAGGCGTGTCTAGCCTGTAAAGGGTTATGTACTGTATTTTAATTATGCTAAGATGCATCTTAATATGATTGCAAAAGCGTTTGTGGATGTTTATATCGTCGGTCCAGTGGTCAACTCGCCAAACGGCCTTTTTGGCGTTTTTCACTTTTTGATGGGCACAGTAATGGTTAGGCCAAAAGCACAATGTGGCAAAATTTCATATCTGTAGCATTAAAAATGACCAATCTATCACCAGTTTCTTTTTCAGCTATCTGCACAGAATTCACTTGTTGCAATTGTCAACTGTTCTATGTGCCCGATAGTTCAGTTTACCATGGCAGAATCCTACAAAAGCACATTTAACCCCATAAGTCAACTAGTTCATGTGGCAGTTTGGCTAATCTACCTTGCTCAAGTTTTATGCTTAAGTAGTAGTTTTGCTGATATAGGTACCTATTTAATGTGCATTAATGTGTATTGACTAGTCAAAACAGTAGTTTCACTAGTTTATCATCGTTTAATAAGTTCGGCTGATTTAAGTGCATACAATAATGCTCTTAAATCAGCCGAGCATTTACTAGCTTAAGTAACTACTTATATAAAAAAACACTTAAACTATATAACATCTTTTTTTTTCCTTGTACTTTATAAAACCTATAAAACCATAAAATCAACAGCCCGTAACTTCAATTTATTTTATTTTTAATAAAACTATGACATTTACTAATAAAGATTTTTAGATATTTTTTAGAAACCTACCTATTCTATTATGATTGCCTATTATTAATTATTTTAAATAAGTAGCTTCCAGAAAACATGGTGTTAAAAATCAAGCAACTGTCTACTCATTTGAAATCTCCTCTCCAAGATCAGGCTCTAGAAGAGAGTCACGTACAGCTTCCGAACACGAAAGCCCTCATCGTTATCGTTTTCCCTCATCTCTTCTTTAAACTGACTGTTTTTACGATGGGCTTTCGTGTTCGGAAGCTGTACGTGACTCTCTTCTAGAGCCTGATGTTGGAGAGGAGAGTTCAAATGAGTAGACAGTTGCTTGATTTTTAACACCATATTTTCTTTAAGCTACTTATTACAATTAATTAATAACAGGCAATCTTAATAGAATAGGTAGGTTTCCTAAAATATCTAAAAATCTTTATTCCTAAAAATGTTGGCCCCAATTTAATAACATAAACTAACTCAGATCGTAGTTTTCATAGTTTTATTTATAAATAAAATAAATGAAAGTTTCCGGCTGGTTATTTTATGATTTTATAGGTTTTATAAAGTACAAGGAAAAAAAATATATGATGTAATATAGTTTACATGTTTTTTATTTAATTATCCCATCCCCATCAATAAATTCCTTTAGCCCACATTAGCAAAAGATGACAGTAATTTGTTTGTACCTTCTACATTTTGGCTTGTTTACTATTAATAAATGCATTTTCTTGATGTGTTACACCACAGTATACTTATCTGATTACCACATTGGATATTTTACCTCAGTACATCTAAATATCTAACTATTAAAACTAACCATGATAAACTCGCCAATCTGCGATAACTTCGATATTATTAATATTCTAACAATTTGATAAATACTACCTTATAGACATTTACCTAAAGCTAATATATTGTCAACATTTTAAAACCTATCTATAACACCTGATTTACAGCAGCGACTTCAACTTTGTTTTCGCTCTCCTGAAAACTCTTGAATTTTCAGTTTGGCGAGTTGAGTATTGGACCGGCGATATGTTTGTGGCTCAATCGCAGCGTAACTGCAGAACAGATCTGAAGGAAACTTGGTATACATTCTTAGATATATTCTGTGGCCAGAAATAGCATAGAGTTTAGTCTGAGTATTTTTAACTGACCTCAAAAAAAGGAGGTAATCAACTCGGTTGTATTTTTTTAATGTTTATTTTACCTCATAACTCAAATTTTTCACGGATTCCTGATTTGTCCCATAGATATTTGATCAAAACCGGTTGAGTAGTTTGGTTTTTGAATCAAAATATGTAGCTGTAAAAATATGTCATCCAAGTAATCAAAACTCTCCTTCGCCGTTCAGGAGTACTGGTATAGCGCACATACATTTTCTAATAAGAAAAACCCATTGGTGCACGTCCGGATTCGAATCCACGACCTTAGGATTGGAAGGCGGGGTCACTACCACTAGACCACACACTTGCTCCCAATACTTTTCATGTAAATAGTTATCACGAACGCTAAACCGCGACCAGTAGGGCGATTATGGAACTCTAATTACAATCAATGTCTATCAGAAACCTATGAAAACTGATAGAAATTGATTGTAATTAGAGTTCCATAATCGCCCCACAGATTAAGGATATACCGGTCGCATATAAAAATCTGATGTGTTAAGGTGTATTACGTAATTTGATTGCTGCTATGAAAATCAGATGCAATTATTATGTATACAAATTATGTTAAACTTACCATATTCCCTCCACAAAGCAAGTTCCTTTATTACCAGCGGCATTCATTAGCTTAAGCTCGATTCTGCAACCTGTCTTTCTTGAAGATAGTATTTCACAGCGCTGCATTGTACTCAAATCTAATTCTTCAATTGAATCCTGTGATAAAAATAACATTTGTGACATTAGGACCAGAGGCGTCTTTACCTATGGTGCAGGGTGTGCGACGCACACGGGCGCCGCACACCCTGCACCATAGGTGCAGGCGCTCTCAAAGACCCTGCGCTCGTGTTATGGCCGACGCCGGGCGCGCGGTATCAAAGCAAGGCTACTCCTTTTCCTACTCTATTTAAATTTACACAATAACTTTGGTTTCGACGTGAAATCAGCCTTAAAACAGATAATTAAAGATTAAATTGGCGTAATGTCGCATCGCTACCAAAGGCGCGTGCCGGCATCGGCACCTGTTTGTTTTGATTCGTTTGACAACACGCCGACAATCATTGCTAACTCGGCTGTATTAGAATGCTATAAAGTTTAAATTAAAATTCCCAGGGACGCGGTCATTTTACGCGTGCCGCAATTTTCGTTTAACCGCTACACCGTAGTTTTGCGAAATAAGCCTTGATGCAATTGGATTAAGTATAATCTTTGAATAAACATGTAAATATGAAGTGAATCGGCTTTTCTTTTGATAAAAAATATAAAAAAGGTAAGATTTGGTTATTTGCTTCCACAACTATTGCGACATGCCTCGAGGTCGGAGGTCATCAAAAATAGCAAGCGAAATTCATGAAAAAAAAAACATCGAGTGATAGATAGTGATATCTAGAAATAATAGGGATTAGTTAAACAATAATAATTTTATTATATACCTTTACACAAATCGCGATGAACACAAATTTAATCTATATCATATACTTTTTAACCTAATACTATTTATTTAAAATTGTATATGTACCTATATTAATTATTAACGTTATGTTTCGCGCCCGTGAAGTCACGGCGCCGGTTAAGGTCTAGTCTGAAAACCAGCGCTACTTTTTTAGGAGTAGCATCAACGCTGAGACTGGACCTGTTTGGACATACCACACACAGGGAAAGTACCTACTTAATGTTTTCGAACCACAGTTAGTATAGGTACCTACTATTGGTGTAGGTACAATTGTACCTTATTTTTTATTGAATTTTTGTACTCTGTATTTCCTTTTATTTTCTGTTATTCTTTTTTGTTTTGTTTTTTTTAGTTACCTTCTTACCTAATTGTTCAAAGATACCTACTTTCCTAACTGCCTGTTTCTATTGTATTTTCAATTTCCGTGTGTGTATATGTACCAAATAAATATTTATTCTATTCTATTCGACCTAGGATTTTTCATTTCTTTATCCTACTGCAGTGCGGAACAAACAAGGTAAGTTAAAGTGCTTTAATATGTACCTACTAGTATACTTAGGTATTTATTTAGGTCTTACTTGTACCTAACCTTTGAACAACGAACTACTTTTTTATTTTATTTATTTATTCCGTTTGATTGCCTAATGTAGGTACCGCGACTTTGATTGATGTGTCATATCCATACTTATATTATAAATGCGAAAGTAACTCTGTCTGTCTTTCTGTCTGTCTGTCTATCTGTCTGTCTGTGTGTTACGCTTTCACGGCTCAACCGCTGAACCGATTTGGATGAATTTTGGTATGGAGATAGGATAGCTTGAGTCCTGGGGAAGGACATAGGCTACTTTTTATCCCGGAAATGTGCACAGATCCCGGGGGAATCGCGATATACGAATTCCTCGCGGACGAAGTCGCGGGCAGAAGCTAGTAATAAATAATACTTAGTCCAAGTTGCAACTATTTCTCTGGGCCTATATTAATTTACATTGTTAGTTCTTTTAGGTGCCTATATTTAGTTTATTATTTATTTCAGATGTCTGATGGCGATGGAAAAAAGAAACTTTCTGGTGCACAGAGTCGAAAAAGAAAGCTGGAGAAGGAAGTGTCTCTGAAAAAGAATACAAGTTCTATTAAAAAGTTTTTTGTTCGACCCGGTCCATCCTCGGACGAACACCTGGAGACAGAGACATATGAAAACCAAGATAATTCTACAGCAGAACTCGTCACTTCTACGTCACCGCCGCCGCCGCCGCTGTCTTTGTCGTCGGTAGTTGAAGAAGATGAAGAACCTCCTAATGCCGAAGCGTCCCCGGAGAATATACTTCGAGAAGATATAATGAATGATCTCGCGTTATGGCCACAGGTGTTATCCGATAAACAGAGAATATTTTTGATGGAGCGTGGGCCAGTACAGGTAAAAGTGGGTTCATATCCTTCGAATAGTTCGAAAAGATCTTTTTCAAATGCTTATTATACTAAAAAGATGTTAAATAATGAAACCGTTTTAAGAAACTGGCTGGTTTACTCTAAGTCAACTGATTCAGTTTATTGTTTTTATTGTAAACTTTTTCATGCTAATGCGACTCCGACTCCTTTTAATGGTGAAACAGGTTACAAAGATTGGCAGCATTTGTCTACTGCTATAGAACGTCATGAAAAGAGCTTAGGGCACCTATCATGTCTTAAGAAACAAATTACATTGAAAACTGTTATTTTAAAAGAAAAGTCGGTAGATTTCTTGCACCAAAATAATATTGATCGGGAAAAAAAACGTTGGGTTGCAGTACTCGAACGAATAATCAACATAATTCATTTTTTAGCGAGGCAATGTCTGGCTTTTCGGGGAAGATCTCAAAAAATTTACGATTCTGATAATGGTAATTTTTTGAAGCTGGTTGAATATACCTCTAACTTTGATAATGTGCTTGCGGAACACATTGCCCTTATTCAAAAATCTGAGTCACGCCTAACTCATTATCTTGGCCATAATATTCAGAATGAAATAAAACAATTATTGGGAGAAAGAATAAAAAAGCTATTGTTTTGGAATTGACACAATCTAAATATTTTTCCATTATTTTAGATTGCACTCCAGATATTGCACACGAAGAACAAATATCGGTTGTCGTACGGTACGTTCTTTTAAATGCAAGCAACAACAAGGCTGAAGTAAAAGAACACTTTCTGGGTTTTTTTCCTATTACAGACACTACTGGCCTGGGCTTAACTCAATTTTTGTTAGATTGTTTAATCTCAAACAAAATTGACATACAAGATATGCGTGGTCAAGGTTATGATGATGGTGCAAACATGAAAGGGAAAAATATAGGTCTACAAAAACGAATTTTAGATTTAAACCCGCGCGCATTTTATGTACCTTGTGCGGCACACAGCCAAAATTTGGTAGTGAATGACGCTGCTAAAAGTTCATTAGAAATTGACAATTTCTTTTCAATTGTGCAGGCAATTTATGTTTTTTTTTAACCGTCAATAGCACGTTGGCAAATACTTGCTAAAGAAGTGCCAACTTTAAGTCTAAAACCACTCTCAAATACTCGATGGGAGAGCAGGGTTGAAGCAGTAAAAGCTCTACGTTTTGAACTGGGAAAAGTGTATGATGCCTTGTTTACTATATATTCCGATAGGAGCAAAGATGCATAGTCAAGAAATATGTAAAATTCATTACTGGCAAAACTTAAGTCGTTTAAATTCATCTGCTCTCTGCTTATTTGGTTTGAAATTTTAAGCAAGATAAATATAGTTAGCAAGGCCCTTCAAAAGTCAGACGCTGTATTGTCAGAAGCGGTGAAAATGATTGATAACGCAAAAATAAGTTTGTCTGAATTCCGTAATGAGTCCGCTTTTGAGGAGCTCCTTAACAGGGCGAAAACTGTAGAGGAAGAAGTCGAGGCAATAGTAGAATTTCCCACACCTGCACGCCCTCGCGCTCGTAAAAGGTTTTTTAATTATGAGGCGGAGGATGAACCGATAACAGACGCGAAAACATATTTTAAAGTAAATTTTTACTACTATTACTACTATAATTACTAAGTTCGACGAACGGTTCGAACTTTTGAATGAAAATAATGTAATATTTTCATTTCTTCAAAAATTTAAACACTGGAAAGATTTGGACTCTGATACAAAAAAAACACATTGCTCTAATTTAGAAAAAAAACTTTGCCATGCTGGCTCTTCAGATGTGGAACAGTTCGAGCTCTATAATGAAATCGAATTATTACCGATGTTTATTGATGATTCCACTACGCCGTTGGATATTTTAAACTACTTGTTTACGAATAAATTAATTTCAGTGTTCCCAAATCTGTCCACAGCACTGAGGATATACCTGACACTTCCAGTCACGGTCGCACATAGCGAAAGGTCATTTTCTAAACTAAAAAGAATTAAAAGCTACCTTAGATAAACATTGTCGCAATGTAGATTGACAAATTTATCGTTAGTTAGCGACATTGTTAAAGATTTCGCTAATGCAAAAGCTCGAAAAGTAACTTTTTTGTAAATACATTTGTGTGTATATATATATATATATATTTGTGTGTACGAGCGTCCTGTTATGTAACTATAATAGTTTTATAATTATCACTCAAAACGGGATATTTACCATGATATATGAGTTTTTCTGCTTCTCGATATTTCGGCACAGTTGCATGCGCCATGATCACGAGATAAACTGATCTAGAGTTAGATAAAGTGTCTCGTGATCATGGCGCATGCAACTGTGTCGAAATATCCATATATCATGGTAAATATCCCGTTTTGAGTGATAATTATGTGCAAAACCATGATAGTTTTAAAAGTTATGTAATAGTTTTTAAATTAAATATTATTGAAAGAACTACAAAGTTGTGATTTTTTTATTTTTATAATCCCTTCCTTCCTAAAAAAACTTATTGCTTCCCGACATCATATAAAATTGCACCATTTGCATCCGAATTTCCGTTTGAAAATACTTAACTTTTAGTATTCTATTTTGACCCCGCTCCTACTAGACTAGAGGGCGCCAGGGTACTGGTTGCACACGGGCGCCACAAGGGCTAGAGACGCCTCTGATTAGGTCAAAGAAATGGCGTAATATATCAAATAAATAAATAAATAAAAATCTAAATGAAATAACATCAGTTCATATAAATTTTACAAATAAGAAAGAAAGAACAACAAATAACCTTACGAAAATATACAGCAAAGAATTTAGGATTTACTCTTGACGCAAAGCTCCGCAGGAAAGAGCACGTCAAGAAAAAAGAGTTGAACTAGAAATACGCTTCTAAAAGATGTACTGGCTGCTTGGACGAAACTCCGCTCTGTCAGTACACAAGTTATTATTGTACAAGCAAGTACTGATGCCGATTTGGACGAATGAAACACACCTATGGAGTTGTACCAAAAAGAACAAAATCCATATAATCCAAGGATTCCAAATAGAGGGAAATCCCTTCGAACTCTATTTGGAATAAAGCATCCTATTTGGAATCTTGGTGAAGTGAACTAGAAATGACGATCTCCATATAAACCTCAGAATAAAGTTCGTCGATAAAGTAATCCAAAGTATGCAGAAGTTCACGAACAGAGGCTTCATCGCCATGTGAACGTCGAGGCAATCCAGCTCCTCGACATCACAGACATTGTAAGAAGGCTCCAGCGGACTAAGCCATTTCAGTAAAATTTAACAAGAAGTGATAAGTAACTACATAAAAACACGAGAAAAAAGTGTCTTCCCCTTAACTAGAGACTAAGAAAAGTGCTGTTGGACACATTCTGAGGTATTTATTTTATAAAGCTATTATAAAAATTAATTTATATAACTATAAAACTATTTGATATTTGTTTATTGAAATAAGGTTCAAAATGTAATGATCAATCAGACTCGGCATCACAGAAAATTTTCAGTAATAATTATAGCACTCATAATGTGTTCATAGGTGTTTATGGTATCTACTAGAGAACTAATTGCGGATTAATTATGAAAGACAATGACTATGGAATAGGGGTGTTCTCGATAGGACTATCTAGAATTTTATTTTGTATAATCTATATATTTATCTATATATTAATATGTGAAGCAAAATGTTAACCCCTTTTTACGAAAATTGCGCGGACGGAGGATTTTCAAGTATCTGTAAGTAAATTAATTATGGTCGAATTTCGACCAGTGGGCGACCACTAGTATATATAAATCTTGTGTGCTTGTGTTTGTAATTAAACTCCACCTAAACGGCTGGACCGATTTTCATGAAATGTTTTGTGTGTGTTCAAGTGGATTCGAGAATAGTTTAGATTTGCAATTAGATTTTTTTTTAAACCCGCGGACGAAGGCGCGAATGGGACAGCTAGTAAGATATAAGGTTCAAAATGCAGTGATCATTCAAACTACAGAAATTATGGCACTCATTATGTGTTTATAGGTGTTATGGTATAGTTATGGTATACTAGAGAACTCATTGCTGATTAACTATGGAATACTATGACCATGGAATATGAATGTTCCCAAGGGAACAATCTAGAATTTTCCTTTGGACAATTGGTTATCTGGCAACCAACCTGATAAACATTATCCACCCCAATGTCTATGTTTGTCTATGGGAATCCATCATTATGTAATTAGAATAAATATATAATAATTTATAATGTTAATCTATATTACTTGAATATATATGTGAGGTCTTTTGTACCTAGCTCAGGAGTCAGAGACTTCATAGGATCTCTGTGAATACTTTAAATTTATGTCAATAAACATTTTCTATTATTATTTTATTTATTATATATTTATTGTTTATGTATGTATCTATATTAATTGTACAAGATCAAAATTTTAGATAGATTATTTACAGAAATAATAACAGAAATGTACAGAATAATATACAATAATATAAAATACATGTGAAACAGTTGAGCTATCTAAGGACCGTTTAATATGATCTATAGATAGCTCAACTCACAGCCTAACTCCAGTTCACTGCCAGACACTGGCAGCATTCCCAAGACACTGGCGGCATTGCCACGTTGAATGTCAATGCATATCCGCAGTGCATATCCGCCAAACCCCGTAAAATAATGCCGAAAACATGTTGGGCTCCTGTTTCCCACGACCCTAGGATCTCGACTCCAAAAGGCATTATTGTCTCGATTTCAGCATAGGCAAAAATGCTTTCGTAAGTCCGTCCAAACGGCGTCTGTCTCGATGTTCTCCTCTACAGGTCGCATTTTTCAACCGGTTCTCGTGAAATATTGTGAGCAGGTTCTATAATTATATAGATTTTTTTGTCGATTTAGTTTTTGTTACATTTCAGTAATTTCGAAATGTTTGCGAGGTCTACAGCTCACGAGACACTTGTTATATTTATGTAGTACCTGTTGTCTATTTATTTAAATTTATGTCACACATGATACCACCATTCTTAGGCCCGGTATGAAAACCAGCACTGTCATGTTTGGGAGCAGCCTTAAGCCGAGACTAGACCTGTTTGACCGTACTCTCAGGGAAGGACTGATAACGCCAATTGTAGATAGTATACCTTTAGTGTTGCCCTATTATTTGAATTGTTTCATGTATGTACTTTCTTTCATTATTCATGCAGTGTAATAATCATTTAAATACTTATAATACACATGTAATGATTACCCCACAAACCTCTTCAAATCCATCCAACTCCCACTCCTCGCAAAACCCATCACCAACATCCTGGTTGAAATCCAGAGCCTTTACAGTGGAACCACGCTTGGATGGAGAGAGTAGAGCTTGAAGAGTCATTTCTGGTGTGATTAATTTCGTGATTGGAGAACAATGGAACTCTGCAAATTATTAATTTTCATATTGTCGTTTTATCTAACATCACGGATGACCAGTGTTATAGAAGCATTTAAAACACTACTGCAGGGTGTAGGTTTGATTTCCATAGAGTACAAATATTTATATGATGAACATAGATGTTTGTTCTGTGTCTGGGTGTTATCACTACTAATATTATAAAAGCGAAAGTAACTCTGTCTGTCTGTTTGTTACGTTTTCACACCTAAACCGCTGAACCGAGTTTGATGAATTTTGGTATAGAGATAGATGGAACCATGGTGAAGGACTTATGCTACTTTTTATGTTGGTACCACGCGCGCGCCGTGAGCAGCCACTAGTATGTATATAGGTGTATAAGTATTCAATCAGCCATCTGATTTCCTTAGTACAATTCCAATATTTTTTTCCAATTTATTATTATACTTAATGATCAGATTTTCATCACCTCTGCTGTATGCCAAAATATGAATGCCCCGTGCATTTCATTCATATTCTGCCCAAGTAAGGCCATATGAGGGAAATGTCCTCAGCCAGGTCCACCAGGTCCACATTCAGATGGTAGATGATTTAATGAGATTTTATTATTATTAGCCTCTTAACAAATTACAACAGATTTTGATTTATCTACTTATTTGTTAACTTTAGCTATCTGTACATAATGTGGCACAGAAATAATCTTTTCTTTCCACCTTTCTTTAAAACATTTTAAAAACTATTCTGGTTTCTAATGTCGATAAAATAAATAATGCTAGACATTTCATGCAGTATCATCTAGCCTCTAAGTAAGCAGAGCTTATGCTACGCATGACCCACATGACCTATAAACTCTGTTACCAGAGTTTACCATTGAGGTAGTTGTAGTATAGAACATGTAGTGTAGTATAATTATACTTTTATATATTAATAAATTATACTTTTATATATTTTGTATTTGTTTTGTCACGGTATGACGTCTCTCTTCTTGTTCGGCACAGTCTGATAACCAGCACTATTTTACAATATGAGAAGTAGCATAGAGCTGAGACTGGGCCTTTTTGGCAAAAACTGACTGGGTTGATAAAGAGTAGGTACACATACTCCTATTTTTTTTGTATTTCATAAATGTTGTTGTCCTTTTCATTGTGTATGCGCTATTTTATGTTATTTTTATCTTTATGTGTGTGTGTGTGTGTCAAAATAAACTTATTTCATTTAATTTAATTTTAGTAGTCAGAGTTAATGTACCTAATAGCTTTCTAAAATACCTTTAAATGGACTTTTTTTTGGAGTGTGGATCTTCCTTATCTGAATTTGAGAATCAGTTTTATCATTATTTTTGTTTGGTGACTTTTTAGGACTTCTAAGCTGATTTTCATTATGTATATTATGATTGTCACATAATAATTGGTCAATATCTTTAGTTTTTCCATGATTATGGCTTTCTGGTAGATTATCAACAGGTGTATGTGGAGATCTTGGTATTTCAATATCTTCTCCATCTAGAAACTGTTCCTGTTCGTTTCTTAGAGATGTAGTATCAATTTTGATAGGTAACCTTTTGCTAGGAGAAGGGACATGCAATCTCTTTATCTCTCTTCGAGGAGACCCGGCGTCGCTATAGTCGTTTTCTTCATTTGGTGATTTACATGATTTTGTTTGAAAAACAACATTACGAGCGTCAGTTTTGAGTTTTTTTGAATTGTTCTGTACTGGTTCGTCTATGTGCTCTACTATAATTTCAGAAGCCTTTCGTTTGGCGAGCGGTTTCTCTGAATTTGTATGTATGTGTTTTTCCGTCGAGTTTTTAGGTTTCTGACTGTCAGCACTTGAAGAAGTTTTAAAAAACTGTGTTATCGGCTTCTGGTTCTTTGGAGGGCCGGCTTGTTGAGACTGGAAAGCAATAAATAAACAAATGTTACATACTTATTTGATTATTTTTGTACAGATTTTGAGTCACATCATTTCGGATTTACGGTTAATGGTTTATTAAATATTAACGTTACTTTCTTAAGGGTAAGTGCTTTCGGCATTTCGTTTCAAACATCAAATTATCTGAAAACTAAATAAATTAAACGATTATTTATTCAGCAAAACTAAAAGCGCGCGAGTTTCGCTCGCTTTTGCTTTTTTCTTTCAATTTCAAGCCTACTGAGTCAACCTGACCTGACTGACCTGCCTGACTGATCAGTTTGATTGATATGTATGATTGACCCAGAATTCTATACTGATGTAATGATTATTGATAATGACAGTAAATGTTTAATTGTGGCTGATAAATAGCTAAACTATATTACGGATTTAATCTATATTACGGATTAATTTTTATGTTGGTCATCTTGCAAAGCAAACATTGCTCTCTTAAATTATTTATTTATTTTATATACCCACTTGACTCTGGATTTCAAATCTCAAAATTAACATTATTATGCCACATTTCACTAACGAAGAAGATAGTATGATGTCACAAAGCCATATTATCATATCGTTCGTCATTTGTTATTTTAAATAAAACGGTGCCTTTCATATAAAACATTTTTACAGATTATCTTTGATCGAATTTCAAAGTTTTTATTCTAATTATTCACAGCCGAATCAATAACACTCTATTTGAATAATAACACCAAACTTACAAAACCGGATATAACTCAAGAAAAATAAATGAGCGCAATGCTTGCTTCACATGTCGATCAAAATTCAAAGAGTATGCGATATCCTATAAGAAGAGTCGGGACACCATAAATTAATATAGACTAACCCTTACGTCAATGTCAAAAATTAGATAAACTTTTATAGCCAACCAAACATAAACGAAGTAGGGCTGTTCAGCAATAACATTTAAAATTTATCGACATCGATGAATGACCTGACCTACCCACGGTTGCAATTCCTAAGTGGTATTGATTTAACTATCATTTTGTGGTGGTAAATGAAACTCCAGAAGTTTCATTAACCACAAAATACATATAAATAACACCACAAAACAAGGTTCAGTATAGATTTGGGTTGAATAATAAAACGTCATTAAAATAATCAAACAAATTTATTTAATTTTTTTTTTATAAGTACGTCCTCTTCCCGATTATCATAATAATACCTGTAATAAAAAACGATCAGATAAGAAATTACAATTTTACTTTTTAAAATTGACCCATTCGCTTGCGGCTTTTCAAACCTTTGATGCTTCTTTTTACCATGGCTATGCTGTTTAACTGTGTTAATTTTTTGGAAGGTTTTATAATCAAAATGCTTTCTGCAAACAAATTTTAATTCATTTAGTTTTTCAATTGATAAGTCCTCATTGCCTGCCATCTTCACCCATTTTTACACCTAAAAATTATAGCATCTAAAAAATATCGATGTTTGTGATATGCCAAAATTAATCATTATAGGGATGCGACATTCTACATAATAAATCGATTGTTATTTTAGCATGAAAAATCGATTAATAAATCGATTTTTTTGTAAAAAATAATCGATTTTTTTATACTAATCGATTTCTCCCTAATTTGTTAATTAATTTCAAAATAAACGCCATAAATAATATTATAGTTTAAATAAATAATCAACATTATAATAGGTTCAAGTTAAAATGTTTTTTTTTCAACAATAATTAACAAAATTCAACTATTCTAATAAAAAAAACTAGAAATCCGCAATGAGTTCAGGAATAACAGTTTAGGTAATATTCAATAATATTGCGTTTGAATAATATTCGGCTCTTGGTCTTTGATAATATGGCGTCAGCTTTTGAGAAAAATCTCTCTGCTGGAGCCGAAGAAGCCGATACCTAAAGGTTATACACCAACTGCCTTATTTCAGGATTTTAAAGCGTCTTCTTTTAATCCTATTAGAAGCGCTATTTACAAGCTTCATTTGGATGTTTAACTGTGACTTGACTGGTTCTCATAGTCTCCACCAACAGCTTGTTGTGGGTTTCCCAAATGTCATCATTATTGACATCATCAGCGGCCGAAGTTATTGACGGTGGACGATGCTCTGGTTCTCGGTTTTCTTTGATGGATCGTCTAATGTAGTTTATAGTTCTTGCCAAAGATGCTCTGCCTTTCAAAAGCACTGGAAATGGTATTCTTCGGTAGTTCACACTCCGGGCTATAGCAGACCAGACTTAATGTCGATCAAAATCGATTATTTGTAATATTAAAATCAAGAATAAAAATCGTTTTTTTTTCACATCCCCAATCAACATCATACTACAAACAATATAAACACTTGATACTGGCAAAATTGCGTTTTTTTTATTACACATGCCATTAACGAAGAAGGAAATTATTACAAATATGTAGTAAATGTAAATGTAAACTATTTGCTACGCATAACCTTGACAAACTTCCTTGTCTTCTTCGTAGTTATATGAAATTCACACAACTGCCAAACCTTGTTCACCAATACCCTCTTAATCCTCTGTACCTCACTCCTTATGAATCTCTCATATTTCAGCCTAATATATTTTTAAACTTTGGTATTGATAAGAACACATTGAATGCACGTGAGATTTTTAATGAACAAATAGCGAACAAATTCAAGGGCTGGCACTCTATTTTCACTGATGCGTCTAAGTTGTCAACGGTTGGTGATGTTGGATCTGCAGTTTGGATTCCCTTTACTAGGATAAACTTAAGCTTTAAATGCCCTTCTTTTACTTCAGTCTTTACTGGTGAGTCTATTGCTATTTTAGAAGCTATCCTATTTATAAAGTCTCATAACCTGAATAACTCAATAATTTTCACAGATTCAAAAAGCTGTCTACAATCTATTTTGGCTAATCCATTTCATCGCATTTCTCGATTTCCTTCTATTCTAAAAATAAGGGATATTCTTTTCCAATGTCACTGTAAAGGTATTAATATAATCCTTGCTTGGATACCAGGACACTCAGGTATCTCAGGTAACGAAGTAGCTGACTCCTATGCGAAGGAAGCTTCTAACATAGGATCCCTTGATCATTTCAAAATATACTCACACGACCTATGCCTTTATCCTAAATTCGATCTTTATAAATATTGGTCCGTAGCATGGAACATATCTAAAAGAATTAAAGGCAAGCACTACAGTGACATTCAACCTGAAATTCCCAACATACCTTGGTTCTTCAAATTTCGCACAGCTAATAAAACGACTACCTCAACAATATGTCGCCCTAGATTGGGTCATTCATGTACTCCTGTATTTTTACCCAAACTTAGAATTGGGGACCATTCTATGTGTGAATGTGGTTTGGAAGAGGGAAACGTGGACCACATATTTTTTAACTGTACTAAACATCGATGTTCTCTATATGGTATCCTTTCCCCCGAAATTCCCCGACCTTTATCCTTTAAATGTCTGCTTTCCCTCACTTTTTCTCCCCAAATTAACTACCCATATTTTATGTAAATTTGTATATATGAATAAGATAATTTTTTTATATTATTATACCTTATCTACAATACCCTAAACCTACCTACTAATTTTTTTTCCTTATAACAACATGATTTATTTAACTAGTTTCTTATGTATTTATTTACCTACATATTAATCTTTTTCTATGTATATAATTTTCATCCTAAATCAAATTGGTTGCAATATCCTCTGAAACTGATCATATTCTCCTGCAATCCACAAATAGTTCACGAAGCGTCATGAAACAGACACTGGCATAATTGTGACAAAAAGTCACAGAAGCCATAACCCAAGAATTGGATTAAAATGTAGATGTCAAAAATTTTAGGTTACGTCGTGCATGTCTTCTTACCTTATTCACTTGCATCGTTGTTTGTTTACTATTTTATTTTTAATTTTCTATCAGTGTAAAAACATTGATTCATAAAATTTAAATCAACAATAATAGACCAGACCCAAACATTTTAGTACAATGTCCAAAAGACCCGAACATCAGGCTCCGCCTGAAGTGGTAAGCACAACTAAACCGAAGAAAATAAAAAACACAATCTGCCAGTATTCTAATGTTAGTTTTCAATTATTTTCAGTTTTACGATGAAACCGAAGCTAGAAAGTACACACAAAAGTACGGAAGTATCTAACTCAGTGTAGTTCTTTTCATAATATTTTTAATAACAAACTGTAAACTGTAACTGTAATTTCAGCACTCGAATAATAGACATTCAAGCACAGATGACTGAGAGATGTATAGAGCTTCTTATCCTTCCTGAAGATACACCATGCTTACTCCTTGATATTGGGTGTGGTTCAGGTTTATCTGGAACAGTTTTGGAGGAAAATGGACACATGTGGATCGGAATGGATATATCGCAAGCTATGCTCAGTAAGCTATGACACCACAGATAATAATTCTTTAATCACACAACTTTTCTTTAGTTCCGTCCAGTTTATAATGTTAACTTTTGGATGGCCTAATGTTGGCCACAGAGTTATATTTAATGTTTTCATAAGTTCCTCCTTACAATTGATTTTCTTTGTCAAATTTATATTATGACAAAGTTTAAGTAACCATTAAGGACTTTAGAGAGTGGTTATAAGTAATAAAATTTTATAAACACTGATTGCAATTAACTTCAGCATTTTTCTGCAATAATTTTTGTAGATGTAGCAATAGAACGAGAAACAGAAGGTGACCTAGTTCTCTCAGACATGGGTGAAGGCATACCGTTTAGAGCTGGTGCATTCGATGGAGCAGTCTCAGTGTCAGCCCTGCAATGGCTCTTCAACGCAGACAAGAAATCACATAATCCTGTGAAGAGATTGTACACATTCTTCAGCACATTATATGCTGCTTTGGTAAGACTGCATTACAATGAAGAAATGAATGAACAATGTGATCTTCTTCAAATTGTTCTCAGTTTGCAATTGATTTGGTTTTTTTTATTTAAGTCCAGGTCAGCCCGTGCAGTCTTCCAATTCTACCCAGAGAATGAGAGCCAAATGGAGCTGCTGACAGGACAGGCTATGAAGGCTGGCTTCTTCGGTGGTGTGGTTGTAGACTTCCCTAACTCTGCTAAAGCAAAGAAATTTTTCCTGGTGTTAATGACTGGTGGGGCTGCACCCTTACCACAGGCCTTGGGTAAGTACAACTTTGCTAGAAACAAACAAAAGGAATACTAACTCATCGCCCTGCACTATACCACGCTGCCATTTAAAATACCAACTACTTTACAAAATGTAAGCATGTGCCAAATGTAATGGTAATGTCTTCTTACTACCTCCCATGGACATTCCCGAGGAGCTAAGTTACTAGAGATCTGAACATATAGTCTACCAGGCAGGGGCATTTTAGTTCTGAGCATGTTTACTTGTTTTTTGTAGAAACAATATTTCTTAGCAAAGCCTCAAGTTTGCTTGAGCACCTGATGATGTTGTTTCAAATCTGAAAACTGAAAGAATATATGAAGCATTTGTCTTTGTAGGTACTGATGAAGCTGATAATAATCTACAAATAAAATATGCAAAAAGAGAAGCAGCTAGAAAGTCAAGAGGGAAACCACTGAAAAACTCAAGGGCATGGATCTTAGAAAAAAAGGAAAGAAGAAGAAAACAAGGAAAAGACACGAAAGCCGACACTAAATACACTGGGAGGAAACGAAGTGGTAGATTTTGATGAAATAAGAATAAGATTCTGTACATAACTATTTAATAAATACTTATAACTAAATTATAAAATTAATTATCTTTTGACTACATACTTCCACACTGTGTCTACACCATGTCCAATTGTCTCTACTGGAATCATATTTGGTAAAGGAAAACGACAGGCCACTATAATAGTATTATTACTAGTTTCCGACAACAGTTTATTTTCAAATTGCTGCATCATTTGCTCAACACCAAATATCACTATGTTATTGTAAGGTTTCAAGTCGAATTTCCATAAGTTCCTACGGTAAAACTTGGCACTTCGGCACTGAGGGTTCAATACAGCGGCAAGTCTTGAATAGTAGACCAGCCAAGGGTTAAGTTCCACTCCATCAGCTTGGAAGCCTAGTTTCGCCGCTGTGAATACGATTCTGCCGTCTCCTGAGCCGACGTCTAATAACTTGCCACTACGTCCTGCCAAAGCCTTTGTAACTCCTGCTAGCTGATCTGTTGTTGCTGGTACGTAAGGAAGGCAAACTTTTCTCAATGCAGGTGACACAAAAGGTATGGAAACGATACTCACACCAAGTGCTAGGCCGCCTGTGGTGTATATTAGAACTTTTCCCACAGACGACAACTTAGCAGGCTTTTTTAATTCGGTATTTTGTAACATTTCCAGTTCCATTTTTTGGATTTCACAATGACGTACTGATCTGACGTACAGTACAAGCAAAGCAGCAGCTGCTCTAATGGCTTGGCTGACTAACTGAGTCTGACTTGACTTGACAGAACTGACAGAACTATTAAAAAAAAAAAACTCAATGTATATAGGACAAATTTACACAGGAAACTGATTATAAAAAGAACGATGAGAACTGCAAAAGCTTTTAAAACTGTGAAGCAGTAATTTAAGTAAATGTCCCTTTTAGTGCGTATTTTGTACCTTCGGTACGATCGACTAAGCGCTGACAACGATCGCAGAGAGAGGATGTTTGGTGATAGTTGGTATTCGTCCATATTCGTCCAACCCGTTGTAGTTGGGCCTTAAGTTGGCCTTCTTTTTTCTTATTATAGTGCCCACTAGGGTCCATTAACAACTTTCTTACCCTACCACTACCGGTAGGTATATAATAGGTTGGGGAAAAAGTTTCTTCGCATTTTTTAAGGAAATTCAAAACATTTTTTAATATAGTTTATTTACATTTAACTAAAGTATGTAGGTACCATTTTGTTTGATAACTTTTTGCCATCTTGTAGGTATGGACATGATCCTATTGCTATATAAATGTTGGGACTTCTGATCAAAATACCGCGACAAGTGGTTTTGGCAGTCCTCTCGTGAGTTAACCTGACACTGCCTAAAGAATTCTGAAGAGACCGAAACAGGTGGAAATCTGAAGGTGCAAGGTCAGGACTATACGGCGAATGCATTAACACCATCCAGCCAAACTCTCTTAATATTTGCTGATTGGCTAAAGATGTGTGAGGTCTAGCGTTATCATGATGAAAAACCACACGCCTTCTGTTGATTAATTCCATCCGCTTTCTCTCAACTTCTTGCTTTAATCTCATCAGTTGTTCGCAGTAGAGTTCAGAATCGATGGTCCTGCCTGATGGTAACAGCTCATAATGAATAATGCCCTTACAATCCCACCACACACACAGCATCACCTTGTTGCGAGTTAACTCGGGTTTCGCCACAGTCTGTGAAGCCTGAGCCTTTGACCACGACTTTTTCGCACGTTCTTGTCGTACGTGATACAGTTATCAGCTTCTTAAAAAATGGTTCGGTTTCATTACGTTGTAATAAAGAATCACAAATGAGTACACGGTTCTAATGAACCGTGTACTCATTTCTTTCAGTGAGCTCGTGAGGTACCCAAATATCAAGCTTTTTTGTGTACCCAGTTTTTTTCAAATGCGCCTGTGCCTGTTTTGTGGTCAATTCCCAGTTCTTCAGCTACGTCATAACTACTGATATGCCGTGCCGATCTTGCTCCACTTTTTCAAAAATGGCATCTATTTTATCCGTAATAGGGCGACCAGAGCGACGTGCATCTTTGACATTAAAATTTCCAGATTGAAAATGCTTAAACCAAATTTGTGCTACTCTCACAGACACTGCACTAGGTCCATAAACATCGCTAATTTTTTTCGAGGCTTCCTTTGCATTTTTACCTTTTTTGTAGTAAAATATTAAAATGTATCGAATTTCTTCATTAGATTCACTTATCTTGACAGTACCAAAAACAATAAAAAATCGCACATTTTCCTAATTTGAATTTGGAATCATGTTCTTTAAAATTTAAACTTTTAATGATACCAAAATCAGCCAGATACAAATAGTATAGCCAAAGAGATTTTATTACAAGTTCATACATACTATAATGCGAAAAGACTTTTTTCCCAACCTAATATTATATCACCAACTAGCGACCTACTCTCGGCTTCGCACTCCCGCTTTGAGTGATGCTGTGCACCCGTGTTTTGATTGACTAATTTGAACAAAAAACGGTTATTGTGACTTAACTATAATAATTATACGAATTTATAAGCTCGCGGACTTTTTTTTCGGTAACGATGAGCCAACACTGCGCCAACACCGCGCCAACACCCCGTACTGTCTGTTGTCCACCTACAGTACCAAGAAGGGCAAGCTCGCTCGGGTCGAGTCGCATAGTGCGCGAGCACCGCAACTGCCTAAGATTTTTATAATGTGAAATACCTATCTTATGTCGCGTACAGACTATGCAGAGGGTGTATAAGCACGGAGGAGTCAGCTGTGCTCTTAGAGTGCAGTAGCATGCATCGTGACATCCCAATTTGCTCAACATTTTGGTACACCAAGGACAGCCAGAGAGGCCTGCGTCGAAGTGAGTAATGCTGAATTCGACGCTGGCGTTTCTGGAGGACAAACCGGGTGGCTAGAATAGCAGTCCCCTGTACGCAAAAGGGGCCCACAAGCCAGCGGTCCAGTTGAGGGAACCAGTCCGCTTTCTCATCTCATCCCTGGTTTACTCATAATTTTTGCCGTAAAAAAAAAATCCCAATAATTTGGATCCGATGAGAATTTTATTGCTAATAGTTCTATTTTTAAATGTAGGAATACATTGTACGAAATAATTATTTCCAGAGAAACAATGTTAGATGACTCAGTTTTTATCTTACATGCTAAGAATTACTCAAAGGTTTCAAAAAGGTTTGTCATGCGGCTAAGTCACTGTTTTGAAAGTGACTTATAAGGAAAATAATATAAGGAAAATAATAAATAAGAAGGAAAATAATATTAAGTTCAAGAAATAAAATAAAAGCTACTTGGATTGGAAATTAATAAATAATGAAACAGGTAATAAATCAAAGGCCCGCAATAGACAGTTCAAATTAAATATAAAATAAATGCTACAATTTTGACAAAGGAACAGGATGTAGCGAATGCATTTAACCTTTCTATACTCGCGCCAAGATTTGTAACACATATACTCGCGTGCGGTCTCACGGACCGTAAATTTGGGGCCTTATTGTAAATAATATTTCTTAGAAGACCTATGATAATTTTATGTATTTCTAAACCTAGTGGATGCAATAAAGAAAACAAGATCAAAATCTTGGTTATGTATATTATAATTACTGACTAATAGTATTTTATATCAGCTTTTAAAAAATGAGACATTTTTCATAGAAGCTAAGAAAAAGTTAACACAATCAATTATTTCTTCTATTAACTAAATACAAACTTAAAAATCTTAAAGATCACAAGTTAGGGACTAAAACTTACAAATTTATCTTAGGTAGAAGTCTCACCATTCTTTGACTGAGCATACCATAATGGCATGTTTCAAACAATAAATAAATAAAGTAAATTTTGCACTTAGCGCAGTTGTACCGAGCCTTACGATTTATTTTTGATGTGCAATATGCACTACGACCAATTTTATTATAACTTGATGTTGCTGCAGATTCCAGACCATCTAATTTGTATATTTCAGCGATTACTTTGGAACTCTTTCCGAGAAGAACAATTTCCATACATTACCTATTTCATTCCAATGTTGAATTATCTTATTTCATTGTCATCCATGTTGACATGAATTTGAACCTAAAAAATAAACGAAATGATTATTTTATGTAATCTGACTGTAATCTGATTATTTTATGTTTGTTACGCTTTCACGCGAAAACTACTTAACCGATCATCATGAAACTTTGTACACATATTCTTGGAGGTATTAGAAGTAACATAGGATACTTTTTAAGAAAAAAAAGTGTTTTATACGAAGTGCGGACGAAGTCGCGAGCAACAGCTGATAATATTATAAATGTGAATGTAAGTTTGTTAGTTACGCTTTCACGCGAAAACTACTGAACCGATCATCATGAAACTTTGTACACATATTCTTGGAGGTATTAGAAGTAACGTAGGATACTTTTTATGAAAAAAAATTATATATATGTATTTTACGAAATATATTTATATATAGCAAAACAACGTTTACTGGGTCAGCTAGTACTTAATATTATACATGCGAAAGTGTCTCTGTCTGTCTGTTACGTTTTCACGGCTATACGGCTGAACGGATTTTGATGAAATTTGGTAAGAAGATGTATTGCATTTGGGGGAAGAATATAGGCTACTTTTTGTCTCAAAAAAAAAATAGGGAGTAAGATTGGGGATGAAAGTTTGTTTCGGCAACTCATATTTCCTTAAGATAGGGATCTGAAAATTCATATTAGGCTTTTGGTACCTATCTATTGCACCTACTCATGCCACGGTTTTGTCTACCTAGATTGCTACCTAAATTGTCTTGCCTAAATTCTCTACTATTTTACTTTATCATTTATGGGTATTAAAACAACAGACAGTTTATATTTTATTGTTCAACCTACCTACTATATATCTGTGAAGCTTATTAGGCATTTTGTTTAACTTAATAATATAACTTAATCTAGTAACTCTCACAGGTCTAAACTTAAAACATAAATCTTATAATCTAACTAATCTGTTCATTCTCTAGGGTTTTGTCGTGCACAATAGCAAAATTAAAGACCTTATACTACTAACTAGACTGTGCACTATGGCGCAAAAACCGGTCCGCGCGAAAGGGTTTCCGTTGGTAATGTGTCCCTTTCTAATAAGGTGACCATGACCAAATAGGATATGGGACAAATTGCTTGTGAAAACGATTGTGTATCTTGATAATTATATTGATGCTACCTAACTACTACCTACACCCACCTAGTTTATTTTATGTAAAAATGATATATTTAAAACAGTGTGTATAATTTTGGAATCTATATCACTTAACCTAAACTAAGGTTAAGGGTCGAAAGCACTTTTTTTATTCCCTGTGTAATAGCCTACCGTTAATTTGACAACAACCTAACAAACCTTTCGCTCCATATAGTACACAAAGCTAGGTATGTTTGTTAAAAGTGAGATGTCCCAACATAATTATTATCGTTTGATTTTATGTCACGGGGCTATGGAGACCCGGTTATTATTATTGAGTAGTAATAGGTCAAATGAAGATGATGCTATATTGGACGGAAAAAAAACTGAAATTTGAATAAAAATATTTAATTTGTTTGAATTTATACATTGCTGAACAATACAGTTTTACGCAATTTTTGGCGAAGTGTAGCCTTATCTCCTATGTGCTTGAGGGTTAAGTTCTTTTCGTAGCTTCTATGTCGTAAATTTAAGTATTTTTGACCAATACATTTAATTAATTCTAATTCGTGAGATTCGTCAGACCTTGGATAGGCGGGCAAAATGTGCTTAATTTTTGAAGAGAATTGATGTAATGTTATGTTAAGCATCTTTTTCATATTCAAACTCTGTAAATCAGGAGACATTACCAAAAAAAGTTTTTCTATATATTTTACTACAACGAACACAAATGTCGAAGGATATTTTAGCCCTCCTCTGTCTACAAAGGCTGTGAAAGAAGAAAATTCACAAATATCAATCAAGTAGTCATGATCTTTATGTGTACTATGCGTTATGAGCAAGGTTCGGCAATGTTGACATGTTAGTTTGTCTAATATTTTCATTACAATGTAGCCAGATATGTAGTATTATATATTGTTTTTATAGTCTGATAAATTAGTTTTGTCCACTAAGTGCATAAGAACATCACTCTGATCTGTCTCATTTTCTTCTGTTGTGTTATTGTCTTCCAAAATCGATCTTTTGGCACTTCGGAACTCTAGAATTCCAGTAATTTCATAATTGGGATTTGTACAGTTTGCATTAATACTTGGTCTGACGCTGTTACGAAATAGCAACTTTCGCATAGTAAACATAAACTGAAGAGCAGTAGGGTTGTCGTTTGCCCCTCCTCTTGGTCTCACACATGAAAAAAACATATCAATGTGGTCTTGCGAGGCCTTGTATGGTAATAGGTAGGTCATATTAGCATTAAACAAATCAGTTACTAATTCAGCAAAACTGTGTGTCTATTATCAGACCTAAAACCGGCGTCTTCCTTCTATGGGTCATTATATTTTGCCCGTCGACTTTAAGTTCAGTCAAATAATGTCTTGTTTCTTCGAAAACCTGTATCCAGACATTTTTTATTGTTAAGCCGCAAAGGAGATTTGAAACCCAATCCTATGGGATTTTTGGCGTTTAGAATATCGAATAATCTGTCCAAGCACCGTAGGTATTCCACTGTGGCTTCACTCCCAGCAAAGCTAGGATGACCAATTGACCTCAGATAGTCAATTGCATCAGCCACAGAGGAACTGAGTACTTGGACAGCTAGTTTGACGTTCATTTTCTTGCCAAAAAAATTGACATGTACCCTAGTCAATTTATTTTTCAATGTCAGCCCCTCTTCCTCTTGCAATTCTTGCAATTTCTGTACATATGCGAACTTAAATCCCCTTTCTCTGATAACAAACAAGTTTCGGCGAATAATTTTCTGGCTAATTTAATGGGCCCCCGCCCATATGATTAAATTAGCCAGAAATTTAATTATTTCAAGTATGCAGTATACTTTTGTAGATTTAATTGGGTGATCAAAATGAGTTTTCATATTTGCAAGGGTAAATTTCAACCCAGAATTTCAAATGTTTTTATGTTTACCTGCGTTCCATCCGTGAGTGGGTGTAGTATACCTCTACCATTGATAACAATTCGAAGGTAGCTAAGTAAAATACAAGCTTCTGTCTGCGGCTTCGCGCGCTTTTTCTGAGATAAAAGTAGGTAGGTATCATTTAGGTATTTTATTCTTCCTACATCTATGCAAAGTTTCGACCTAAAGGAGCGATCTCTGTGGCGCAGTGGGCTAAGGGCCGGGTGAGACGCAGAAGGTTGCGGGTTCGATTCCCGCTTCGGGACAAATATTTGTATGCTCTGCAAGTATTTACCCAGTCATGTATCCATAACACAAGCTTTGCTTACTTGGGAGCCAATTGATGCTGTGAGAAATGTCCGGTATTATTTATTTATTTATTTCTATACAAGCTAAATGAACCATTTCGTAAGTACATGCGTGGGTGCATGTACTTTAAAGGTGGTAATTCCCTGCTTCACTTTTATATCCTAAGATATAAGTACCTAAACAACATGTTAGATACCTACCTACCTGGGTAGCTTAATGTAATTGTAATGTGTTGTTGTGCTGCAAATAAAAACTTATTCTATTCAATTCTATTTATTTGTTATTTTTTATAGAACTAGCTGACCCGGCCACGCGTTGCTGTAGCTCAGTAGTTCTAATACGTTGAACCCTACGATAATCTCTAAAATTATCAGTGTTTCTCTACTATATTATGTATGTATTATACATATAAACCTTCTCCTTGAATCACTCTATCTATTTAATAAAACCGCATCAAAATCCGTTGCGTAGTTTTAATGATCTTAGCATACATAGGGACAGACAGACAGCGGGAAGCTACTTTGTTTTATACTATGTAAAATAATGATAATGATTGTGTTTTTTTTATATAAAATAATTTTACGGATTATTTTTGCTTGAAGCACAAAGAAACAGAGCTCTTATTTAAATTTTTCATACTAACTCTATAATAATAACTCTAGCTCTATATAAGTATAAACACTAAAATAACTAATAAAACCGGAAATAACTCAAAAATAATAAATAAAATAAGAGTGCAATGTTTGCTTCGCTAGACGACCAAAAATAAAATAATGAACGTATAATAAATCTTAGTTGGTTACACTGGCTGTTTTTTTTAAATAATGCCAAGTTAATAAATCAGACAATGGATGAGACCTCGCTGTTAAAAAACTGTCAACGTCAAGTGCTCCCAAACGTCTCTGTCCCCCGCCTGCCACCGACTGCCGGTCTGCCTGCAGCCTGCCTGCACTCCTGCCGCTGCCTGTCCTGCACATACATTTGTGTTTTCGTTTCGTTAATCTTTCCAGTGTTTGTGCATGCATGCATTCTCAATAGAAATAAAACCCTATAAAAATTGCCATTTTCGCCTATCTGGTTTTCGACTATCACCAAAATGACCGCCTTTGAGGAATTCGGTGTTCTTCCCGAACTAGGGAAGGCGATCGATGAGATGGACTGGACGTTGCCCACGGATGTACAAGCCGAAGCTATTCCTCTTATCCTGGGTGGCGGAGACGTTCTCATGGCCGCAGAGACTGGCAGTGGAAAAACTGGTGCATTCTGCCTGCCTATACTGCAAATTGTGTGGGAAACGTTGAAAGATTTGCAGGAAGGGAAAACGAGTAAAGTGATAACGCAAGTTTCTTCGGAATGGACTATGTCGTTCTTTGATCGCACAGATGCTTTGGCTGTGACGCCAGATGGTTTGCGATGCCAGTCTAGAGATCAGAATGGCTGGCATGGATGTAGAGCTACTAAAGGTGTGCACACAAAGGGTGCTTTTTATTATGAAGCTACTGTGACCGATGAGGGTCTTTGCAGAGTTGGATGGTCCACACAGGCTGTAAGTATATATTTTTAACCTACTCTAAAAAAAGAGTTTTTTATTTTATATTAATATATATCTATGATACATGCAATTAAACAGCATTACATACAACAACTTGGACATAGTTACTTGAGAAATTATATAATAACATGTATTGTAACTTAGGAATTTAAAGTATTGTCTTCTTTCAGGCCAGACTGGATCTTGGCACAGACAGGCTGGGATATGGCTATGGGGGTACAGGCAAGAAGTCTAATGCCAAACAGTTTGATGACTATGGCTCTGTGTATGGCATGAATGATGTAATAGGTAAGATTAAAAAGTACAGGTGTGACCTTGCAGAAATCCATTACAAAAAACATTAAATAGATGGAAATATTTAGTATAATCTATTCCCAATGAGTTAGACACGATGCAGATGCATGCACCTCCCTCCCACCCATTATTGAAAAGCCATGCTAAGTGTTAATAAAAGGTTAGAGCACACAAGCCGCACATAACTAACCTTTAATTAAAGCTTTGCATGATGTTTCAATTGTGGCGGGAGGGAGGTACATGTGTCTGCAGCGTGTCTAATGTGTGCGACCACTAGTATTATTAAATCCTTGTATAGAGACTGTCCAGCTCCTAATAACACAATACATCTTGGTAAATAGTCAAATAAAACCAGAAACTGAATATTGAGGGGGTTTAACATAAACATTGTTCTTAAATAAAAAAATAATTTTTCATATTACTGAACTAACTGACTGCCTCTTTATTTAGACGTCTGCAACAACCTTTTGCAATAATTCCCTAAATTTAGGTAGGAAATGTAAGTAATTTTAAATCTTCTTGATATCACTTGAAAGCTGACAAAATTACATTTCAATGATGTATATTTGTAATCAAAATAAAATAATTGTTGTTTAGTTTATTGGAGAATTGGAGTTTATTGGATTATACTTGAATAAAGGTGCTATAATTGTTCTCGTCCGAAGAGAAAAAATCTCGTCCCGTTGGCTTGTTAAAAAAAATTAAAGTCAAAATATACCTGACAATGTAACAACAATGCCAGGTGCGCCATTACCGGCACTAGCACTTGTAGCATTCAGTGAAAGTTCAACGTCGTAGCAGTTCTGGCTACACCGTTACTGTCTCCAACACTAGCAGCATTCCGTGAGGAATCTTCAGAACTGTCAGTTGTTAGTCAGTTCAGGTTTCGCCTCCAGCATCCAGAATTTGGCAAAGTTAGCAAACAATTCGATCAGGATACGTTTTTCGTGACCACTATTAAAAAAAAGGGTAATGCAAGTCATTCTACAATTGAAAAAGGAACCTGAAATAAGAAATTTAGACAGGTGCCTGATCATGATGTATGATCAGGCACCTGTCTAAATTTCTTCGATCAGGGCCCAAAAATACAGGCAGTCTTTTATGGTCAAAGAAATGAATTACAGTGATATTTTTATAATGAAGCTATGACAGCTAAACTGAATTTTAACATGACGAAAAATGATAATGAAAATGCGAACAAAGTAACTAATTTCAAAAGAATCAAATTATGACACCAGTGTCGTACCAATTATAATCTCTGATCCTTGCAGCCAGAACAAACTTTTGTTCGCGTAAGTTTGTGGGTGAGAATCCAGCTTAATAAATTTAAAATAGGTACTTATAATGTTTGATAGGTTTCGAAATGTTATTTTAGACAAACAAAATGAAAAACGGTGATGCCTGTGGTAGTATAAATTACACTGTGTTACGCACATCAACGTATCACCCTCGGGTGTAAAAACGAAACAAAATAGCCCTTCATCACTCACAAATAATTGTTTATCTTCGATTATCTGTTTGGAGGAACAATCGCTATGCTATATTAATATCTTGAAATACATTCCAGGTTGTCTACTAAACCTCAATTCTGGTGAAATCCGCTACACCAAGAACGGGGAAGATCTCGGAATGGCATTCAAACTTGACCAGTCACGGCGATCTGACTGTTACTTCCCCGCTGTTGTGCTGAAGAATGCAGAGATGAGCTTCAACTTTGGAGCCACACCTTTCAAAGTAAGAATAAGCATTACGTATCACAGAAAACCTGTGCTGCACCACCTATTTGTTATGTTACAAATGGTTACATAAGGTTCGACTGACATTAGAGGGCAGGGCTTAAAAATTTCTTGAATACCCAGGTGTTCAGAAAACAATGTAGGTCTCTTATAACCACACATTATAATACGTTGTTTGAATATGTTGCCACAAGCTAGCTAATTGATTATGAGATAAATGACGACCTCTGTGGCGCAGTGAGCGAAGGCCCGTCTGAGACGTAGAAGGTTGCGGGTTCGATTTCCGTTACTGGAAAATTGTTTGTATTACCTGCAAATATTTGTCTCATGTCTAAGTGGTTTTCTATGTATCTATTTACAACAAAAGAGTTTATATGTAGTATATCAGTCATGTGAAAATGTCCGGCATTATTTATTTATGTGGATGTTTGGATGGTTTGATACTCGATCAAGTCATAACCGCTTAACTGATTTTGATGTTTGGTATATAGGATTATCTGGATGGTGATTTTGGATACCTTATAACTTTTAAAACTATCATGGTTTTGCACATAATTTTCACTCAAAACGGGATATTTACCATGATATATGAGTTTTTCTGCTTCTCGATATTTCGGCACAGTTGCATGCGCCATGATCACGAGATAAACTGAAGTCTTTGCGGGTGGATGTTATTGGCAGACAAAGCGGTCTACCCTCTTTCTCAGTCTTTTACTGCGAACATTACCCCTACTACCGGTTTCACTGTCACTAACAACTCGATCACGATTACGACACACAACACTCACGGTATCTGGACGCATAACTGGTACCTCACTTTTACGATTTCCACACATCCTCACCACAGGGTTCCAGGCTCCAGACAATTGAAAACCGTCTTCTCGATTGAAATTCCTGTGTTTGGTAATCTCTATTGCCTCTTGTACCAATCTTGGGATGTAATGTTTTTCAGTTGAGATTACCTGTGGATTGTGTAACTCGATCCAGTGGTTTGAGCCAGATTCTAGTAGATGTGTAGCTATGGCCGACTTTTGTGTGTCCATATTTTTGACCGCCCGGATGTGTTCTGTCACTCGACAGGCTATGGTACGTTTTGTTTGGCCGATGTAAGAGCTCCCACAGCTGCAGTCAATCTTGTACACTCCTGGTGTTTGAAGAGGAATCTTATCTTTAGGTGAGCGCAGGTAGTGTGAGATCTTCTTTAAAGGAGTAAAAATTGTTTTTATGGACAATTTTTGCAGGGTTTTCGCAATTTTGTCAGTCACTTCTTTGATGTACGGTAGAAAAGCAGGTTTTCGTTCTACTATACATCTGTGGGGTTTAGGCCTTTGTCTAACTGGAAAAGATCGAAGCTTATATCCATTTTTACGTAGGACATGCTGAACATGAGCTAGCTCACTCTTTATGGAGTACTCATCACATAGGTCGAAAGCACGGTTCGTGAGAGACATTACAACCGAGTTAAGCTGCCGAGGGTGATGGTGTGAATCAGCATGGAGATATCGATCCGTATGGGTCGGCTTCCTATAAACCGAATAGCCTAAATTACCATCATCACGAATCTGTACCATCACGTCCAGGAAAGCCAAGCTTCGATCACTTTCCATTTCATACGTAAACCGCATCTTGGTATGTACGCCATTTAGGTATGCCAAAAGGAGTTCAATCTCATGTTTATTGCCTCTTACAATACAGAAAACATCATCAACGTACCTTTTCCACAACTTCATTGGCAAGGGGGCAGAGCATATAGCCAGGTTCTCAAAATACTCCATCCATATATTGGCCACTACGGGAGCGACGGGACTTCCCATGGCAACACCATCAATTTGTAGGTAGTAATTTTCCCTATACAAGAAATAGTTTGTGGCCAGAATATGGTATAAAAGCTTGGCATATTCTGCTGGGATACCATTTCTCTGTATTCTAGTCTCTATCACCTTCATACAGTCGGCTATAGGGACGTTTGTAAAGAGGGATTCCACATCAAAACTAACCATCTCCTCACTCTCATCAACCGTTGTCTGCTGAAGAATCTGTATGAAGTGACGTGAATCTTTCACGAAAGATGATGTCAGGCCTACAGAAGGTTGCAACACACCCGCTACATGCTTCGCCAACTCGTAAGTAGGTGAGTCAATCTGACTAACGATGGGTCGCAGCGGATCATTCTGTTTATGCACTTTAGGTAGACCATACAGTATAATTTTCGTTTCACGAAAATTATAAAGGAGTGCCAATACGCTATAGGAGAGGAACTAACAAAATACCTGTTGCGCCCTAAAAACATCCAACCACCTAAACTGTATGGTCTACCTAAAGTGCATAAACAGAATGCTCCGCTGCGACCCATCGTTAGTCAGATTGACTCACCTACTTACGAGTTGGCGAAGCATGTAGCGGGTGTGTTGCAACCTTCTGTAGGCCTGACATCATCTTTCGTGAAAGATTCACGTCACTTCATACAGATTCTTCAGCAGACAACGGTTGATGAGAGTGAGGTGATGGTTAGTTTTGATGTGGAATCCCTCTTTACAAACGTCCCTATAGCCGACTGTATGAAGGTGATAGAGACTAGAATACAGAGAAATGGTATCCCAGCAGAATATGCCAAGCTTTTATACCATATTCTGGCCACAAACTATTTCTTGTATAGGGAAAATTACTACCTACAAATTGATGGTGTTGCCATGGGAAGTCCCGTCGCTCCCGTAGTGGCCAATATATGGATGGAGTATTTTGAGAACCTGGCTATATGCTCTGCCCCCTTGCCAATGAAGTTGTGGAAAAGGTACGTTGATGATGTTTTCTGTATTGTAAGAGGCAATAAACATGAGATTGAACTCCTTTTGGCATACCTAAATGGCGTACATACCAAGATGCGGTTTACGTATGAAATGGAAAGTGATCGAAGCTTGGCTTTCCTGGACGTGATGGTACAGATTCGTGATGATGGTAATTTAGGCTATTCGGTTTATAGGAAGCCGACCCATACGGATCGATATCTCCATGCTGATTCACACCATCACCCTCGGCAGCTTAACTCGGTTGTAATGTCTCTCACGAACCGTGCTTTCGACCTATGTGATGAGTACTCCATAAAGAGTGAGCTAGCTCATGTTCAGCATGTCCTACGTAAAAATGGATATAAGCTTCGATCTTTTCCAGTTAGACAAAGGCCTAAACCCCACAGATGTATAGTAGAACGAAAACCTGCTTTTCTACCGTACATCAAAGAAGTGACTGACAAAATTGCGAAAACCCTGCAAAAATTGTCCATAAAAACAATTTTTACTCCTTTAAAGAAGATCTCACACTACCTGCGCTCACCTAAAGATAAGATTCCTCTTCAAACACCAGGAGTGTACAAGATTGACTGCAGCTGTGGGAGCTCTTACATCGGCCAAACAAAACGTACCATAGCCTGTCGAGTGACAGAACACATCCGGGCGGTCAAAAATATGGACACACAAAAGTCGGCCATAGCTACACATCTACTAGAATCTGGCTCAAACCACTGGATCGAGTTACACAATCCACAGGTAATCTCAACTGAAAAACATTACATCCCAAGATTGGTACAAGAGGCAATAGAGATTACCAAACACAGGAATTTCAATCGAGAAGACGGTTTTCAATTGTCTGGAGCCTGGAACCCTGTGGTGAGGATGTGTGGAAATCGTAAAAGTGAGGTACCAGTTATGCGTCCAGATACCGTGAGTGTTGTGTGTCGTAATCGTGATCGAGTTGTTAGTGACAGTGAAACCGGTAGTAGGGGTAATGTTCGCAGTAAAAGACTGAGAAAGAGGGTAGACCGCTTTGTCTGCCAATAACATCCACCCGCAAAGACTTCAGTTTATCTCGTGATCATGGCGCATGCAACTGTGCCGAAATATCGAGAAGCAGAAAAACTCATATATCATGGTAAATATCCCGTTTTGAGTGAAAATTATTTGGATACCTTATCCTGAAAAACTATTTCTATGAGAACAAATCATATCAAAGCTTGTATAAAAATAACGGAGAATTGAAGCCGCTTATTCATACTAATATTATAAATAATCTGTATGTCTGTCTGTTTATTTGTTTCCATTAAACGGCCAAATGACTGAATGGATCTTGATTCAATTTGTTACGGAAATGCTTATATTGTATCTTGAGGAAAGACATTTTTTTTGTAGGTACCACGCGAGTGAAGCCGCAGGCAAAAGCTTGTTATTTGTATATTTATTTATTGAGGTCTATAAACAATTATTACAGTGACGACCTCTGTGACGCAGTCGGCTTATGTCCGGCTGAGACGCAGAAGGTTGCGGTTTCAATTCCCGCCGCGGTACAAATGTTTGTATAGTCTGCAAGTATTTGTCTAGGGTCTGGGTGTTTCTATTTATAATAAGTATGTATTTACTAAAAAGTAATTATATCAGTCATGTGATACCCATGACACAAGCTCTGCTTACTTTGGGGCCAGATGATGCTGTGTGAAATGTCCGGGATTATTTATTTATTATTTAATAATACTGGTTGTACTAATATATTATAGTAAGTGTACACAATGTACAGGTGCACGCTGGTGGCACAATAATTTATAACTAAACACTACATGTAATACCTTTAAAAGAGCTGAATCTCAGTAACGGCTCCATTTCATGAAATTTAGTATGCAGGCGGTTTCTTGGGCGATAAATCGATCTAGCAAGGTTTCAATTTTAAAAAACGTCGTTTCATCCGTGTTTTATTCCGAGCAGAGCTCGATCATCCAGCTACTAATATTTAACATACCAAAAAAGAGTAACATTAGGCAGGCAAGTGCATAAAAGGTACAATCTGACAACTTATCTGATGAAATTTGACCAAATCATGCGTTTACGTATTAAGGTATATTTTAGTACATTTTGAATTATTCCAACATAATATATTGCAGTATCAACCACCGGACTACACAGCCATCTGTCAGGCGCCCAAAGAACATATGAAGCTGAACGTAGTCTCTGCTGCCACTGTGACAGATTCCGCCCCTGTCAGCAATGCACCCCAAGCAATCATTATTGAGGTGAGTGAGCATACCAGGGTTTGCCATTGACTCATATTACAATACTGTAGGCGTACCACTATGTATCACAAAACCATGATGTTTCAGGAACGTTTTGTTTTCAAGCTTGTAACAACATTATTTCTATTCGTGTCATGACCTTTTAAAAAAGTAATGTTGTAGTTCTGTTAAGTGGTGTTAAAGAAAGAATTATTAATCTATTGATGCTTTAACCCCTGAAGTATTACGTGGACCGCATACGGTCCATTAATTCGTCTTGCCTTTGAGCATCACGTGGACCGGATCCGGTCCATGAGTAGTATTTAACTTTGACTACTATTTGTAGTAATGTAAGGTATATTTTACTATGAGAAGTTTATGTTGCCTAATTCTTTGTAGAATGAGGTATATCTTCAAAATTAAAACAGCAATTCGGAATGAACTTGCTAGAAGTTCTGTTTGTTAGGCGAGCACTAGCGGTCCCGGTGCAACAATGTGAACAATTGAACAATGTGACTTTGGATTATGTTTATTCGAAAAAAAACTATGATCAAGGGGTTTGTCTATTGAAAATATGTTGTGTGTATTGCTGTTAAGAGTTTACGATATGAAAGTGGGTAGTAATACATGTTCCCTTCTGCGGTACATCGACTCGAAGTTTGACTTATGTCACGTACTCCATGTATATAGCTACATGAAAAATATTAGTACAATAAAAAAAGAAAAATATCACAGATTATAGAACAGCTTTCAGAATGGGAATCAAACCAATCGTTTTTGAGATATTGGAATTTATATTAAAAAAACGGGAGTACGCCATCTTGCGAAAATATGCGTGATGCTCAAGGGATACAAGTGTTATTTCGAGAGAAATCCGTGAGAGGTTAAAGGAGCGAGACAACGCCAATATTTCGTATAGTGTTATCACTTTTGCAATTCATATGGAACACGTTCCGAAATACGTATATAAACATACATTTCTAAGATTGAGTTAGCTTGACATTAATAAAAATGTTGTTGGCGACTCGTCTAATTAAATTGACGAAAGTAGACTAGATTTGACGTAAGATTTACTGGCTGTCAAAAGACAGTTTGGCTGAGATGCAAAAGGTTGCGGGTTTGATTCCCGCCGCGGTACAATTTTTATGATCTACAAGTATTTCTCTCGGGTCTGGGTGTTTCTATGTATAATATGTATGTATTTACAAAAACAAAAGTATATAAATAGTATATCAGTCATGTGGTACCCATAACACAAGCTCTGCTTTCTTCGGGGCCAGATGATGCTGTGTGAAATGTCTGGTATTATTATTATTATAATTCATGGTGACGTCACCAAAATTGCGCTTATATTAAAATAAGTTTAATTATTGAAGGTTCATATTACGAAATTATTATTTTAATATTGCTATAACAGATTTTCTGTTGGATCTAGGATCACAGTTTGTAAGAGACAGGAAACGCTCAGTAGGCTCACTAAAGAGTGAGATAGATTAGAGTGGAGGCTTTATGGCGACTTCAAATAAGGCTAGATTCAATATGCCATTATAACAATAATAATAAATATTGCTGGACAATGCACACATTGTACCTAAGGTATACTTTCAAACAATGTGGCTTGCTACAGATCAAAAGTAGATTATCTTATTGATTATCTTATGTATCTTATAATCATGATTTAGCTAATGAGTTGTTTAAATATGTTGCCAGGTTTATTCATTGACATTAGAAAGACAAGGACTTGAATTATGTAGTTATTGTCCCGTAACTCTGTGGTCAATAAAGACTTATCTTTCAACAGCCATCACGAGAATTGGCGGAGCAAACCTGCAACCAAATAACCTTGTTCAAGAAGCACATAGACAACCCTAAGATTCGCGAATTGCTGGTCGTTGGAGGAATCAACGTGAAGGATCAAATCAGCGCGTTGAATAACGGCGTTGATATTGTCGTTGGCACGCCTGGTAGACTGGAAGACCTTATTTCTGGAGGTATGTGCTTGCTTCGATAAAGAAATGTGCGCAATATTGCTCATTTGCATAAAATTGCTCATTTGCACAAAATTGCTCTTACTATTTGACATGACTAAAATACGTTTCTGGTTATACAAAACTTGTTCTCAGTTCAGATCCTGGGTTAATCTACTTGTTATATCATAGTTTTCATAATAAAACAACTAGATAGTTTTTTGAATCTTCAAAGACTTGGAAAGCATTGGTATCCCTTGCACGACGGTCGTTAACCAAGAAGTGAATTGAATCAAATTGACATGGAAATCAAAATGGAGTCGGGAGTCTGTACCGACTCCATTTTGATTTCCTGAGGATATGCTGAATCGAACTTTGTTGTGTTGCCGCAATAGTCGCTATTTATATTCCATCATAGCGCGGCGAGGCGTCGCCACCGCCTGTATCGCCAGGCCAACAATTACGTTTACCCTAGCCTATAGATGTTTCACATCAAAATATTTTTTCGAATCAAAAATATGAGGTAACAAAAAAAATTGCTACCGAATTGAGAACCTCCTCCTTTTTTGGAGTCTGTTAAAAAGTGTGTTTGACAGCGGTGATCGCGCAATTCACGCATATTAATAGATGTCGCGAGTTTTGTAATCTGGGCACGACCAAGACCGAGACTTTCACACTATCATAATTTCTATAGCACAGTGAGACTATATACCACACGGTAGATACGGGTACTAGCTGCGTAATAATAATATTCATTATTCTCTAGGTTATTTAGCCCTCACACACTGCCGCTTCTTCGTTCTGGATGAAGCCGACGGCCTGTTGAAGGCTGGCTACAACGAGCTGATCGAGCGACTGCACAGACAGATTCCCAAGATCACGTCGGACGGTCGCAGACTGCAGATGGTTGTCTGTTCCGCCACATTGCACGCTTTTGAGGTTAAGAAAATGGCGGTACGTAACGTAATAACAGAACTTATACTTGGTTATGCAAGAATATATAATTTAAAAATTCAAAATCCAATTATTTTCTATTCTATTGTTTTGCAGGAGAAACTAATGCACTTCCCCACATGGGTTGATTTGAAAGGAGAAGACGCGGTACCAGACACGGTCCACCATTGCGTCGTCAATATCGACCCTCAACAAGACCGCTCTTGGGAAACACTTCGAAAGTAAGCCTAAGATTTATGAAGAACTAACGCTTTTATTGGTCAACATTCAGTACGGAATCCGGACTTACGGAAGCGCAGTGTTTGAAAGATAATTATGTCTCTTCATAATTATCAAGCTATGGTGGTGAAGGTATAATATGTAGACAGATGCAGCGGGAGTAATTAATAAATAGTCCAACTCACGGTAATACGGTATTGTATTGTCCACGTTTACTTCACACACACATATAAAGTTCAGAAGGCACAAAAGGATAGAAATCGTAAAGCACAAGCACATATATAAAGTTCGGAAGCGATGAAAAGTCAGTAGATGATTATGAAAGGATGTAGTGAAAGAATAAGCAAAGTATATAAGCACAACAGTACGCGTCAGTAAAACCGAGAAGGCGAGGAGCGTAGAAATATCGACACTGACTAACTGGTATTACGGAATAATATGATTTGTGTTGATAAACATGATTAATATATATGAAGTAAAATGTAGTGTATATATAATATTAAGTGTAAATATATATTTTATGGGTTTAATAATTATTGTGTAGGAAAGTCGCCTACAAAGCTAATCTAAACTCATATTATAAGAAGATTTGAATTTTAAACGATTTAAAAAAAAAGAGAAGGCTCTCATTTCTTTTTCTTTTTTATGTTTGTTACCTCATAACTTTGTTATATATTTGTTATATATGAAAATACTCTCCGTAAATTTATTTATTTATACATTGTAAAGATCGCAGGAAGTCAGTGGATGGAGTGGGCACAAAATCGTTCTTCCTGTGAAATTGATTGGGGAGGCCAATGTTCAGCTGTGGACTTCTTAAAGGCAGATATGATGCTGATGATGACTATTTTGAATGCCTATGGTAACTGTTGATACTTAAAAAATCTTTATCATTGTACATACCTAAACAGTGAAACAATAAAGTTGATTCCATTCTATTCCTTAAGCGCATCGATTTAGACTACTCATTTGATCTGACTTTTTCCAAAACAACACACTCTAATTTCTAAGAAACACTTATTGCCTCTTCCAGGAACGTTAACACAGACGGAGTACATACAAAGGACAACATTAGAAGCGGTAACACTACGCCTGAAACCCTATCTGAAGCTGTGAAGATCCTCAAGGGAGAGTACTGTATCCGCGCTATTAGAGAACACAAAATGGATAGGTTAGTAACATTATACGCTGGTGAAAATTACTCAGAAACACAAATAAGAAACATTAGTGGTCCCAGTATCCAGCCTTGTGGTAAACCGTTATAGCTTTTTTTGAAGTGAAACTTCTTTTAGCGCGGTACGCATATTTTTAGATCAGGTAAAACCTCTGGATTCGCGACACCGTTACCGTCTGTGGCGAGACGCAGCCGGCTGCCGCGCTCGCCCCATTTGATTATAAACCTTAATTCACATGTTTACAGTCTACTTTTGTATGGAGAAGTTTACTGAGTTAGGTTCTTTGATATAGACGCAGCCGGCTGCCGCGCTCGCCCCATTTGATTTTAAATCTTAATTCATATGTTTACAGTCTACTTTTCTATGGAGAAGTTTGCTGAGTTAGGTTCTTTGATATATTATCTACATTCTGAACAAAAAATATTGCATCATCTGTGTTCGTACAGTATTTAATTGGCAGTCGCCATAATTACTGATTTTGAAGTGATTTATTACTAAACGCGCCAAAATAAGTTTTCACTTCTGTCGGCATTCCCGGAGTACAACCCGATTTTTTCATATCAGTGTGGTGAAACGATTAAAGTGCTCCTCAATGACTCCTTAGGTTCTTCTCCTTCTCCTCCTCACTGACTTTTTAGGTTCTACAATATGCTGGTTTCCTCATTAAGTATGTTTTTCTTCACTGTTTGACTTAGTAAATAAGTTGAACGAATAATTATTAAATTAGTTTATTCTCGTATGTAATATTAATGTTAGCTGCAAGGTAAAACTTCAACATGAAGAGATAGTGATTATTACATATTTTAGACTTTTCATAATAAAATTACATTACATCAATAACTTTAATAATTACGTTTTAAAAACTAAAAAGAAACCGACTTCATTGAATGAAATTTGAGCATTTTTAGTGGAAAGTAGATGTATTTTGTATATATATAATATGGGTAGGCCAAATAAACGCACCGCTCCAATGAGACAGCGAGGTATGAAAACATCAAAACATGAAAACATCATCGATGTATACCTACAATTTTTAGATGTTCGTTGATTTTTCAGCTCGACCGATTTTGATAAAATTTATATGGGACCACCGGTAAAGTATACCCTTTCAAACAAAAAAAGAATTTTCCAAATCGGTCCAGCCGTTTTCGAGTAATCGGTGAACATACATAAAAAAATAAAGATTCCGACGAATTGAGAACCTCCACCTTTTTGATAAAGTCGGTTAAAAATATTTGGAAACTAAGAAGTTGGAGATTAAATATTGAAATTACATACCATATATTTTGATTATTATTATTCCTTCAATTATCGAGCAGATAGCCATTAAATAGCTGCGAATAAAATTGTATTTTTCCATAGAAAACATCGTTTCCTGACTTCACATCCATAACTTTATAGATCATTTAAAGATTTACTTAGCGATGTTACGAGTGCTTCTTGTTAGCTTTGTAGATGTTTAAATATAGATAGTGATTGACTACCATACGGAAAATTGCAAAAACAATTATTTTACAATAAAAGGCAATACAATGGGCGGCCTTATTGCTAACAGCGATCTCTGCCAGGCAACCTTTGAGTGGACTGGCCTATAAATAAACAGAAAGAGCATGAGGTGTTTATACATAATTATATACTTACATATAAACTAAATAAAATGTTTAAATACTGTTGATGAATGTCAACTGCGCCGATTAAATAGTTTTAAGCTGAAAAACAATGACAGAAGATATTTCCCTCTCTATTATTGTAATGCGCACTGCCTGCCTATAGTGAGTGCGGAAGCACCCAGATTTGTATAAGTATTCGACGAATTTGTGTAAAAAAAACATTTCAGCGATAATAAATAGTCTACCTTGACATTTTCATAAACACGGGATTTACTCACGTATTATTTTGTCGATGGAGGCACCGACACTGTTTTGATTCATCTAGACTCTAGAGAATCTAAACGGTTCACCAGTGCGAACCAGGAATGCGAGCGGCAACGAGCAGACCGCGGATCAAACTCACCCTGATGAAGATTTTCTAGATGAATCAAAACAGTTACGGTGCCGCCATTGACAAAATAATACGTGAGTAAAGCCCGTGTTTATCAAAATGTATAGTACAACTCACGAATGTTTTGAAAATCTACCTTGAGTTTGAATCATCAGATCCAGCCCCCCAAGCCGCAATAATTAAGTTTACTTGCTCATTTGTTCACAGAGCCCTAATTTTTTGTCGTACAAAGCTGGACTGCGACAATTTAGAACGGTATTTGAAGTCATACGGCAATGAGTTTTCATGCGTCTGCCTCCACGGCGACCGTAAGCCGAAAGAACGCAAAGACAACTTAGAGATCTTCAAACAAGCTAAGGTCAAGTTTTTGATCTGTACCGATGTAGCAGCTAGGGGGATTGACATCTCAGGATTACCTTTCAGTAAGTATTTAATAATAATAACAATGTCGTACATTTCACACAGCATCATCTGGTCCCGAAATAAGCAGAGCTTGTGTTATCTACACCACATAATTTATATACTGCTTATATACATATTTTTTTTGTAAATACATACATATTATACATGAAACACCCAGACTTGAGACAACAACTTGCAGAACATACAAACATTTGTCTCGCGGCGGGAATCTAACCCGCAACGATAAGAATGCATGACTTCACGTTGCTCTGCCCTCAGACAGTTAACCGACACATTTATAAATTGAAATGTATAAACTCTCTTGTAATAATTTTTTGCAATTATGGTAGTTAGAAGATGGTTCATGTAACAAAGCGCTAGGACCAGGACGAGTTTCTTGGCAGTTCTTCTCGGGCTTGGGTTAGGAGGAATTGGCACCTAAATTCACCTAATATAAAAAATGAAATGATCCGGCTTGTCAGTTCAGTTGGTAGTAGCTCTGCCTTCTACGCTGTTGAGGGTTCGATCCCTCCCATAATAAACATTTGTGTGGTGAACACAGGTTTTTGTTCTGTGTCTGGGTGTAAGGTATCATAAGTATGTATTTAAAATTTCATAAGTATTCCCTATAATACAAGCTATGATTAGCTTGAGGCTAGATGGTATTCTGTGCATTGTCTACCAATATTTATTAATTTTTTTACATAAAAATAAAAACAAAACACAATTTTTGAAGTGAAAACTTCTTTTAGCGCGGTACGCATATTTTAGATGAGGTAAAACCTCTGGACTCGCGATACCGTTACGAGACGCAGAACCGGCAGCCGGCTGCCGCGCTCGCCCCATTTGATTATAAACCTTAATTCACATGTTTACAGTCTACTTTTGTATGGAGAAGTTTACTGAGTTAGGTTCTTTGATATATGAATTGCATCATCTGTGTTAGTGTTAGTGTTAGTTAGTGTGTTAGTATTTGATTGGCAGTCGCGTGTCGCGTTGGTCCGTGTGAGTTCAGTGAACTTTGATTGTGTTTTGTTTGTGATTTGATAGTGGATTAACTGGATTTATAGATAGTAAGGGGTGTTTATTTTTACAAAAACTGTTTATTCTGCTCATTATAAGTATTTTTGTAACCCAATAACCCTAGTACACATCTAAAAAATGTCTAACGCGCCAAAATAAGTTTTCACTTCTGTCAGCACTCCCGGAGTGCAACCCGTTTTTTTTTGCTTATCTTTTGAATTGGTTTGAGAGTAGGAAGTTATTTTTTTTAAATATCTTTCCAGTGATAAACGTAACTTTACCTGATGAGAAGTCAAACTACGTGCATCGCATCGGTCGCGTCGGTCGCGCTGAGCGAATGGGTCTCGCCATCAGTCTGGTCTCCACTGTTCCTGAGAAGGTAACTGTCACAATCTACAACTCTGAAGTCATTCTTAGTACAGCACTTCAACCAATGTTGGAAACATTAGTTCCCTAGAGATAGGTAGACTCTTTGGCGCTTCAGCGTGACATTGACGCTGTTTATAATTGGAGTGTTGTAAATAAAATGGCTTTTAATGCCTCTAAATGCTCCGTAATGACTTTCGGCCGCATGCGACACCCAATAACCTTTGAGTACGAAATACACGGAAACAAAATCAATAGAACGACAGTGACTAAGGATCTGGGTGTTACATTCGATCGAAAGCTTACGTTTCATGACCACATTATTGACGTCACTAAAAAGTCTTTCCAGCGGTTAGGTTTTGTTCTTCGAAACGCCCGGGACTTTCAAAGTGACAGAGTTGTGCGACTCTTGTTTGGTGCTTTGGTGCGGAGCAAGCTGGAGTCTAGTTGCTGTGTTTGGACCCCTTACGAGAGCACCTATATTCTTTTACTTGAAAAAGTCCAGAAGGCCTTTCTAAGAGCGCTTTATAGACGCGTCCTAGGCTACTATCCTTTTTTGTATCCCACGAGGTTTTTGCAAGGATGTCTTGGCTATAATTCCTTTAAAACCAGAAGAGCATGCGATCAGATGTACACGTTCTTTAAAATTCTCCGTAGTACCATCAACGCTCCAGATCTGCACAACGAGTTGTGTCGACTCTTTGTTCCAAACAATTATCTTCGGGGTAGAGGACAAATGCTTCTATCAGTTCCATCGAGTCACACTGTCGCACGCGCAAACTCCCCGCTGCCTCGCACCATCACGGCTCTAAATAATTTAATAAAAATACACCCAGACTGTGACATTTTTGTAGACAGTTTCGCTACTTTTATGGTGACATGTCGCAAATTTTGTGAGACCCAAGACTGAATCTTTTTTGACATTATGTTATGTACCTAATTATGTTAATTTTGTAATATATCTATATTTTACCAATTGTAGGTTATAGTGACTAGCTTTTTATTTTTTTATTTTCTCATTGTACTTCCTATTGTAATTCATTTTTCATTACTGTTTAATTTATAATGTATATTTTTTGCTTTATTTTGGAATTTATTATATATGCAATTATTTGACTAATTCTTTGTATAAAATAGTTTAAAATAAGTGACATCTGAAATCTAATTAATTAGTGTAAGTGGTCCTAGACCGTTCTAATTATTATTAATAAATAAATAAAAAATAAATACCATCGCGGACTTTTTTGTAGACCTTTTGAGGGTGTAATATACTGTAGTACATTATTTTGATCTATCTCGTAGGGTTCAGACAGCGTTTGCAATGTAAGCTCAAAAATATGAGTTTATTTACGACACCACATTGGAAACCTCTAAAATTATCAGTGTTTATCTACTATATTATGCATGTATTATACATATAAACCTTCCTTTTGAATCACTCTATCTATTAAAAAAACCCGCATTAAAATCAGTTGCGTAGTTTTAATGATCTAAGCATACATCGGGACAGACAGACGGCGGAAAGCGACTTTGTTTTATACTATGTAATGATTGACTGTGGCTTACAAATTTACACTCCATGAACGGCACAATGATATCCATAAACTTTTTCATAGGAATTCATTTGATATAACGTAGGTCATGCCGGTATGACGTACCCTTCACTTCACCGTTTGATTTTGGGTAGATATCCCAGGACCAAAGAATATTTTATATTAAAGGAAGCGAAATACTGTGTACCATTCCCACAATACCCGTGCCAGGGACGAGTAACATTGAACATTTTAATTTTAATGTGTTCTCTCCTGAGGCCAGATCTAGCCCATTTGCGAGTCTGAATCTTTATATATTTTTTCTGAGACATCAAAAGCGGCCATACCTACACGCATTTTTCATTTATTTTTTTCTCTTTTGACAATGTTTTATTTGTAGGTAACAAATTTATATACTGTGCGTGATGTGGTCACCTGCAATTGAATTGAAACATTGCCGTTGTAAATGATGTGTATCTTTTGTAATAAATAAATTATAACAAAATACTAGAAATAGTCACTTCCTTTATACTAATACTGAGTTGTTCTAGGTATGGTACCATGGGGAATGGTGCTCGTCTCGTGGCCGTAACTGTTGGAACACCAATCTCACCACAGACAAACCGAAGGGATGCTGTGTATGGTACAACGAACCTCAGGTAAACACTGCAATGTCATGCCAGACGTACTTCGCACTTTAGGTACGAAATGATAAGTACACAATCTGTTGGGTAAACTCGTAGACAAATGCCGCGCCAGGCGAGATAGTGTTACTCGATAGAAAGAGATACACTGTGTAGGTAAATGTAGTGTTAATAGCTTGTGCGAGCTGAATTGCACTTGATTGCGTCGTATCAATTCGAGCCGCAATTTATATAAATGTTTTGATGGAGACTCCATCAAAACATTTATATAAATTGCGGCTTTCTGTACTTGTATTAATAAGTATTCTGTAGCAATGTTCTTGGTATCAAGGGGTAATGTAAGAGTAATTTAAGATGTCTTGGTAATGTAAGAGTTACCTAGAAAAACTGTTTAGAAAACCTTTATAAGACCTATCCAAAGACATGTCAAACGACGGTAGTAATATAAAAAAACAACCCCACTTTATATATAAATAAATAAATAATCCCGGATATTTCACACAGCATCATCTGGCCCCAAAGGAAGCAGAGCTTGTGTTATGGGTAACACATGCAATACTACTTATATACTTTTTTTTGTTAATAATAATAATATTACCGGACAAATACATACATTACATATTATATATGAAACATCCAGACCCGAGACAAATACATGCAGATCTTACAAACATTTGTCCCGCGGCGGGAATCGAACCCGAAATCTTTTGCGTCTCAGCCAGACCTAAGCCCACTGCCCCACAGAGGTTGTCATACCTTTCTAAATCTTAATTTAATAACAAACAGGTCCAGTCTCAGCTTTAATACTACTCCTATGGGAGCGCTCGTTTTTAGATTGAGCCTTATAGGGTGATAAGCATTGGTTGTTTGATTTGGGAACTATAAAAAGTACATAGTTCTAAATGTGTAAACTTAAAAATTACCACAATCGATTCCATAACTCCATACTGATAACATAAATTCGAAAGTCATATATTCATTTCGAAAGTTATGTTTGTTACCTTTTCACGACTAAAATAAACTGAACGGTATAGCAATTATGGAATTCTTGATACAATCAATGTCTATCAGTTTCGATTAGCATTATTTCATGGTTTGGTATTACTAACGTTTAGTTTCTATCTCAGTTTCTATTCATATGACAGCAAATCTTACAATCAACATCAAATTTCCGTAATACCAATTCACCTATAGTAAATGCAAGCTGTTAGTATCAATGTTATGATAGTATCAGAGTTCCATAATCGCCCGGCGGATCTTGGATGAAATAATGCCGGACATTTCACACAGCATCATCTGGCCCCAAAATAACCAGAGCTTGTATTATGGGTACCACATAACTGATATACTATTTATATACTTTTTTTTAAATACATACAAATTATACATAGAAACACCCAGAGACAAATATTTGCCTCGCGGCGGGAATCGAACCCGTAACCTTCTGCGTCTCAGCCGAACCGAACCTTGGCTTATTTCTCCACAGAGGTATGGAGATATATTGTATCTTAGGGACAATACTAGTATATATTTTGGTGATCCAGACAGACAATCTGTAGCTCTGTATCTAAAATGCTATAAGAATATCACACAAATTCACATCTAAAGTAATCTACTACAACCGAATACTGTAACGGTTCAAATCGTGCTTCTTGAACGTATAACATCGTATAAAACATTATCTTTAAATTGTAAATTACCGTAAATTCTAAAGTGATATCATCAAACTCCTTCCCAGTACTTGGCGGATATCGAAGAGCATCTCGGTGTGACGATCACGCAGATCGAGAAGGATCTCAAGGTGCCGACCAACGAGTTTGACGGCAAGGTCACCTACGGTCAGAAGAGGAGACAGACCGGCTCTGAATACCAGGTAATGGTGATTCCTCACCACGTGTGATCCGCAAATGCCAGTAAGCTTAAAGGGGAAATCTACATGACAATATTTTAAACAATGCACACAACACTATCTGCCCCAAACTAACCGTATATTACGGTGACCAGATGATAGAATACTTATATAATTTTAAATACTTATTATATTTTACAACACCCAGACACAGAATAGACACCCATGTACATCGCACGCAAAATGTTTGCCTTAGAAGTGAATCGAACCCCTACAGATTAGAAGACAGCGTGTTGTAAAAGGAGATCAATGAGGCTGCGCTGGAGAGGGTCAGGTGGAAAGAGCTCCATCATTCACCGACAAGAGCACAGTTCTTAAATTAGAAGTACTTTATTTAACTTTCTGTATCTGAATTTATATTTTTATAGTAGTTAACTGGTATTTATTTGACGGGTCTAAGAGTCAACCCGCGACCCCGGTTGTTGCTACACAACTGAAACGTCTGGAATAAATTAAAATGTAATGCGCTTTAATTACCCGTTAACAATTAGAAAAAAAAACGAGCGAGCCTTATACGATGTGTAACATCTGACATCTCAGTAAAATAGATTGATACCATCTGACGGCCAACTCTACCACCGCGCGCCCTTATTAGTCAAATCAAATAGCGCGCGTTTCCTCGCATTTCGGTTACACACTTCCCTTTTCATGAAAATCTCCCACAGATTGCAGGAAACTGAGAGGAAAGATGTTACACATCAAAAGTAGACCTAAATAGTTTAAACAACTCAAAATTACGTTGTTCTAACATGATTTTTTTTTCTCTCAGGACCACGTGAGCCAGATGGCGCCAGTAGTCAAGTCTCTACAAGAGCTCGAGTCTCAAACCCAGTTGTACTATTTGAAGATGCATCACAACGTAGCCGTGGCTTGAAATGCTATTGGTCTTAATTATGTATAAGAACTGATTATATAAATATCTATAATTAAATATTGATATTGCTTGTAATAAATACACTGATGACTGATGAAATGTGACTTGTTTATTTGCAGTTTGATCTTTGAAGGGAACAAAGATCTTCAATTGAATTCAATTATTTTTTAGTGGTCTTGTAGAAAACACTAAAAGGGACATAACGTTCCTACCTTAAAGTTTAGATAACTATAAAAATTTTGAAATTAGTTCGCTTCTAAAAAATATATACTTATGTAGGTACTACTTATAGTTACGATACTTTGTAGTTTTCATTGTCATACTCTAGCAATGTCCGCTATATTTAGGACTCGGATGATATAGTGTAAACGAAATACTCATTGTTAAAGGTCCTAATTCATTATTGTCTATTGACGTCGAAGTTCTCCGTAGAGGTATATCAGGCTTTCAAGAGTGTTTGGTCACAACATTCTGATATTAATCTATACCAAGGTCCCAAGCGACGTGTTAGATTTGTCGATTGGCAAATTTAAAAACGTAATTAAACAGATACTGTCTATTAAAGCATATTATAAAATATCTGATTATTTAGATGACAAAAAGCTTGGGATGAATCTGCTCCAACTCGACTCCGTGCATCCGTAACAAAATTGTCAAGGATCATACAAAAAAGTGTTAAGACCAGACAAGTTTCTTTCCAGATTCTTCTTGAACTGGGGTTAGGAGGAACCCGGCACCTAGATTCACTAGCATGTAAGATGACGATTCAAAGTGGTTCTTGTGATTTTATTAAATAAATAATGTTTTGATTGGATTTGAATCATAAGCTAATGAGCGTTTTTCACTAGTCGGTACCGGCACGGCAGCCGGGGATCCTAAAATGTATGAAATACTATGGTGCGTTTTCTCTGCGAAACGATATCGATATATCGATACGATTAAGTCGTTGAAATGTACGTCGAATTCAGTCGAATTGACAGTTGTTTCGTTGTCAAGTTCAAATTATAGTATCGTCTGTTCTGGTGTACCTATTGTCAAAAGTAATGTTAGTCATTCGGTCAAAACAAGTCGAAACGATGTTGCTACAGATAATATTTTACACTGCTATTGAATTTAAAAAGTAGCGCCCCGGAGTGCCAAATAATGTGAACCAATTCAACTGAAGGGTCAATAATTCCATCGAATTCCTATACTTAATACTATAAATTCGGAAGTGTCTCTGTCACTTTGTTATTATAAGTGATTATACCTAATTATATAAGTGCCTACACAATAGCATTAATATTTAAGTTTATAATACCTCCTTGTTTACTTGTTTTGTATCTCATTTGTAGTGTTGTTAAAATTGTTACATACGTTACTTTAGTTACAGATAACTGTCAAGGTAGACAAAACTATAAATAATGCCAAACATTTCGCACTGCGTCATCTAGCCCCAAAGTAAGCAGAGCTTGTGTTATGTTATGTACCACATAGCTATGGGTTATAATTATAATAAAACAAAGTTTTTTAAATACATTTTTATTTCACTCATTAAATTGCTACTGATTAATATCTATAGGGCAGTGCAAAGCCTGCGTTTTATAAACTAATTAACCCTTAAATGCATAAAGTAGTAAAACTGCAACATACCATTCAAACGACCATAAAATTATTAGTATGAGTTCAATGCATGCTGTTGCAGGATTATTACTATCATGGTGATATATTTAATCGAGTGGCAACACACTTTTTTTCTTCACGACTGTCAAATTTAAATTGATTTTGACAAATCAAAGCCGATCGTAATTTTGGAGCGGATGAAAATTGTGTATTTGCTTTGCAGTGTAATTATTTGGTTTTCGAAGGTACGTTCAAACAAAATTAGTTATTTTACGTAATAATTCATCTTCTTTTCAGTACAATTTATAAGTTATAAAAAAAACTTTTGGTGTGTTCGGAAATTTTGTTTATTTTGTTGTTGTAAATCTGCAACAATATGCATTTACTAGAAAATGTCCCTGTTTAGTTACTAACTATCACTTTTATTGGTTTTCAGATGCCATACTTGAATCAAAAGCAAATAGAAGAGTATTTAGCTCTAATAAATGATGGAGAGATTTCGGAAGATGATCTTGAGGACTCGGATACAGAAGGTAATGAGAATTTTTATGAAAATAGAGACGATTTGCTTCACGATCTTGAGAGTCCATTAGAAGAGGAAAATGATGACCCCGATAATGATCCATTCATGGCAGGAGACCCGCCATTGATAAATGAAGCTACAGCAAATGATCAAGTGCCACAGGTTCCATTCCCCTCAACAAGTCAAGCTAGTCGCCGAGCAACTATGAGAGGACTCGTATGGAAGGTAAAAAAAATTGTTTTGAATTCTGACCAGACAGCTTTTCATGGAGACACTACATACCCACCTGAACTGAAGGATGAGGCTACTACTGGTACTCCCTATAGTATTTTTTCACATTTTATTACATCAGAAATAGTTCAAAGGATTGTGGAAGAGTCTAATTTGTATTCCGTTCAAAAAAATGTGACTAAACCATTAAATTTATCTGAAACTGAGCTAAGAAAGTTTATGGCGATACTGATATACATGAAGGCCAAGAACCAGCAACAATGTTGAAATGGAAATACAAGCAAAAAAAAGGAGAGGACCAGCTCAACATATTCCTCCTAAGGACATAAGGACTGATAATGTTGGTCACTGGCCTGGTAATTGTGTTCGCAGCAGATGCAAAATGCCTGGATGCAAGGGATACACGCAAAACAGGTGTGAGAAGTGTGGAGTAGCTCTTTGTCTTACCACAACCAAAAATTGTTTTAAAAATTTTCATATGTAGTTATTGTCTAGTGAGTGCATAGTGTTGTAGTTCTGCAACAAATGGTTTTTAATAAAAATAGCTATGAAAATAAAAAAAACTATTTTTTTTATTATTTTTCCCTAAATCAGCATATTCATGGCTCCAAAATATATTTTTTCTCGGTCTAAAAATAAAATCATGCATAAAATCATGCATTTAAGGGTTAAGTCTCAACACTTCTATACGTAGGAAAATAGCCGTTAACAATACTGTCGTCAAAAATATTAACTGCGGTATGTACTACTATTTACATAAACTTCATATTTATTGCTGTTATATTCACCACAGACAAGTGCAACCAAAACCGTAACGCTTAGCGTCGCCATTAGACAAAACCCACTTGTTGGCGTTCACGATTGCACAATTATCAAATTGTATGGTAATGACAGCAACAGTTACGCTTCAGTCACGTGACTTTCCACAAACTAATGTCATTTCCATATAATTTGATTTATCCGCAGACGTGAACGTCAACAGAAAGTGGATCTTGTCTAGGCCAGAAGATAGCTTAGTTTCGGTTGTCGCTAATGCTTTGGTCGTCACGGATGTCTGGAACTGTTACAAAAATATACTTAACGATTTAGTTACTAATTTCAATATACATTTTAATAAAGTCTGCAAAAAACTGATACATAAGCATAATAGTTCTGTAAATAAAAAGGATTTTTTTTAATTAAATTATTATTAGTGTTCAGGGTTAGGTTTCCAACAATGTTTAAAAATTATCAATAATAAATTAATTTATAAATAATATATTCACGAAAAACGTAGTAAAACTGTGTGTAACATTTAACAGTGGCTGGTTTATTTAATTAATACGGCTTGTTTGTGTTGGAGAATGACACTATATAGTCATAATATTATTTCAACAATAACTTTAGATTATACTAATCATGATATTCGATTTCTATTACAAATTATTTATAAATAAGATCTTATACTTGTATTTGAACAGTACACATACATTATGCTTCTGAAACATTAATGTAAACTTGAACTAAAATTATTAGACCAAAGAGGGTAGATTATAATAATGGTCCTGTAATGTCTGATCTACGGATCAAGTCTTTCTAACTCGAGTTGTACGACTTCACGTTATACGCTATTCAACATTTATAAAAAAACCACATAAACTTCGTGCACACAATAGAATGATCGAAGGGTACTCTTAACTCAATCCGCAGATCGGTATCTAAGGCCATTTCAACGAAATGCATTAATACAAAATATATTAATCTATTATAATAAATACACTTCCACAATAATTAAGTAATGGTACTGCAACTACAGCCAAAAAAAATGGTTTTTGACATTGTTTTTTAACAAAAAAATCAATAACAATTTGAAACGAGGCGTTGGAGGCGACATATTGATAATACCTTTACCACTTTCTTTAATAATTATTATTCCATCGTTAATTGATGGAACCACTAAATAGCAGTAAAAAAAACTACTTTTAATTAAAATTTTATCACATTTCAATAACCATTACTTTAGTGATGTTGAAAGAAAAGATAAAAATAACCTAGTATTTGAATTTGAGATTAGGTCAGTTATAATAAAAATAAATTGAACTATCGTTATAATATCCTATAGCTAAATCCATAACAAAATTGTAGTTAATGTAATGTATTCAACCAATCACGTAGGAGTATATTAGGGATAGGAACTACATAGCAATATTATTATAGATTTGTAATATTGCTGGATCGTTGTAATATTTTTGTCCTTTATCGTCTTAGTGCATTTCAAGAGAATTCAAAGCATACAAATATTGAAAAGTTTGACACATATTCAGTACTATTCCGCCAACCTATTCCTAATGAGTTAGAAACACCAATTCTTGGTGTTTCTACGTTAGAGTGTGGAGTGTCAAATTCAATTGTTCTTCAGGATGCCTCGTGAAGAGGCAAAACCCGTGTCGAATTTATTTTTGAGATTGCATGTGTGGATGATGCGCTACCTTTGCGGAGGTAGGTGCACTCGTTTGCATCGTGTCTAACTCATTAGGACTATATTGGCGGAATAAATCTAAATATTTATCTAACTATTCAATATTTTGTAATGGATTTCCGCAAAGTCACGCCTGAATCAATTATCAATTTAAAGCATGTCAGCAACGAACAACATAAACACGAACATCAAATAATACAGAAAAAAGATAGATTTTAGGACTAAATCATAAGAAAAAAGGCAGTGAAGTGAAAGAAATTGTGTGAGTAATAGAAACATCCGGTTATTAAAACTACAATAATCTTTTAAAAACAAGCCACTACTTATCCTAAAATACGTTTTTACAACAAGTACACCATCGATTACAGAACACCATAATATCTGTGGGCACTCATGCATATTAAATGATTGTCATTTATTTATTTAGTTATGCAAAGCCTGTACTTACACGCGGTGTCAATAGTTTCTGAATTTCTATAAGGATTTAGAGGGCAAAGAAAGTGAACCAACAATTCACTAAATACTACTAATTCACTAAATTTTTCTAAGGATTCTCTCACTATCGGCAGCGAAGCATTTATTATGCGCCAAGTTAATTAAAGATAAGATTATAACGCGAACTCTCGTTTGTCTGTTCCTCTGCCGAAAATGAGGCCAGAAAGACTGGCGGTCAACTAACAATTACTTAATATTTTATAACTATAACAATAATATAATTACTTATTTGGTGATCACGGCTACTCCTTCCACCAGCTGCGTAATTCTAACAAGATATAAAATTTTCTTAATCTTAATTTCCTCACTACAAGTATCAAAATTCAATAGTCGTACGTTCTAAAGTAAGCGTTATCGAGGTTTACTCAATTTCATTTATTAGTAACATTTGGTTCAATTTTGTTGAACGCACGACAAGGACTCTTTTAACGCTTTTAATTTCATCTACTAAACCATTTTTAGTCAAGATATTTTTTACGAAGATCATCGTGAAAATAGATTATATAATTTAGGAAGATTTTCATGTAGGTTACACGTTATCACCAATTAGAACTACCCTCAATACAAGAACATTATATAACAGTAATTGTAAGTTCTTGAACAAAAATGGTTTTACCGATAAAATGTTAACCCTATTAATAGTCTCTCTTAGTGAACGTAAGCTTATAAATACTAACTGCCAAATCTTATCAGACGTGTATATTGTTACTGTATAAGAAAATGCATGGAGATCTACTAAAAACAATTTAATGTGGATAAACCTACAATTGCAACGTTCCTTTTTGAAATTACTGTTAAAATCTGACTACATATTTAGGTAAAATGCTGGAACGGTTACTAAAACGATGCATTTGCTTGTTATTCGAAAAGCTCTAGAAGTAATTTCCTCGTTTATGAGTGTTAGCCTTCTATAGTCCCTATCCACTTGACACATAGCTCAAAGTCTCAACGTTCTAAAACAATAGTCAAAAATCGGACGAAATGCATTGTTTACAAAACCCAAACGTTATTGTGGGTACCTGGTAAGGCCTGCGCTATCAAACAGAATCCCAGGCAGAGCGGCGTCAGTGAAGAGAAAACTTCACCCATCTCAGCTTGCTGGAGTGGATCCATGAGCGAAAGTTTTCAATTACAAATAACTGCTCTGTAACTTGACTGACGCCTTGACGCCACACATCTTCAACAGATGTGCAATGGCAATGATTATGATATCAAGAAAACCATAATAGCTCTGCAGATTGCTCGTGTATAGAAAAATCTGGCTACACAATATTATTTACATAGAGTTTGGACCAGTCTGGAATAAGCTTCGCTGTATTTACTATGAATCAATAGACTTGACTCTTGGAGCTGATTTACGAGGAAAACCAAGTAATGCGTTTTAACACCGTGCGATTTGTCGGAGGGACATTAGAGGTGGGCAATCATAGAATTTATTATCAGTATACACATATACTGAAATAGTGTAAGGTTAACGGATCAGGATGAGCAAGTCTTACAACCTCCTGTCCTGCAGAGTTCAATGTTATTTGCTATAAATTATACTAATTTAATACATCGCCTATTCGAATATGTCGTAATCGATGAAATATTAACTCAGATTTTCAATATCGAGTTCACATTATGAAATAACTAGTTAGTGAAACGATTACATTGATTTTTGTAAACGCATTTCTTCATGTTCGTTTCCAGTACAAATTGAAAGCATCTCGCCCTTTAAGTCAATTTTGTAAATCAATTATATGGTGCAAGAATATTATGTAACCCTTTCAACCCACGCTTATATGGAAGAATCTCGAAATCCATTTATAGACAGACATCGTATCTATCTTATAATTCCACATTAACTGATTTGTGGTTTAAAGTTAAACCCAAAGTCTAGAGTATTCACGCACTTTCTTTAAAGAATTACAAATGCCTCTTGAAAGACGTTATATATTATTTGACATCGCGCATGCGTTTCGTTTCATATTTGTTAACAAGGTTTGCACTAAAATGCGTTCAGTTGACTAAATTTTAATCAAATGTGTCTCAAGTAGTTCTTCCCGACTCGTCACTAAAATTCTGTGACGTCATTTCTCAGCGTAAACGTAATACGCGTAAACGTTAGATAAAAAACAAGCGGTACTTTTCTAGTCAATTCATGTCGTATCACGAGTGGCGTAAGGCAGTATTTCACTTGCATTCATCATGTTAGGCCACAATCTCACTTTCTCGTCACTTGTAGTCACAATACGTTTCAAACCCACATCTCAAACAGAAACGATTACTTCAAACTTAACGTTAACTAATACCTAATACAAATAAATATTTAGAAGTCCGATTGAGATTTCTGGAGGTTTTACCTGAAAAATAAAATAAAATAAATATAAATATATCCACAATTTTTGAGAGGCTAAATGAGCCTCTGAAGCGCACTTTAATCCTTTCACCACACTAGTCAGAAATAACTAGTAATACAATAAAAAGAAGAACATGTGTTTTATTCAATAAAATCACAAGGAAATTGAATTTGAATCGTCTTACCAATGTGCATGATAAACAAATGAGAAAAATCAGTAAATAAAATTGTGTTATTCAAGCGTTTCAGTGCTTTAGTTGGAGGACACATCAAGCTTTATATTGAAGTTTTAAGGCTTCAGGAGACATAACTCTGATGGTAGAGTTACTTATATTATACGTACAGTACTACTATTTAATGTTAGCGATTCAGCAAATTTCGTCTATCATCGAAAATACGAACGCCCGATAGTGATAATTTAGAGCTGTTACAACAATTTATGTATATTTTTTAATGTTGTGGTAATTAGTTTATTTTTGAAAACTTTATCGTATCGTAGGATGCAAAAATATTCAGAATATATTTTAAATTATTAAGTTAGAATTCCGTGATATAATATACAACGTACTATTTTTTTTTTATTAAAGCAACTGAAAATGCATATTTCAATAAAGTTTAAGACTGCGTTATCAAGAGTATAGATAGCAGCACTAGCACTAGTATAGATAGCACTAGATGGTTTCTGCAAAGATTATTAAAAGATGAAAACAAAATTTAACTTTTTATACAGGCACTTGACGATTTTGATAATAGTGTGATATGAAACTTAGTATATAATTTTCATTTGAGATGCAAAATATACCTACTGCTCTGAAATGTATTGGGGGTCTGCGTTGTCAAGGCCACTAGCATATCTAGGAGATTTCTGCAAAGATTTTAGATGAAGACAAAATATAGTAGATCTGCATTTATATAGCCAAAGAAAGAGAGACCAAAAAAATATTTTATACAGACATATTATATCATTTTAATGAGATGAAAATATACCTATTCCTATGAAATGTAATTGGGGGTGTTAATAGCTCTATATACATCCAAATTCTAGAATCGCACGTGCTACCGCCTTTGAAGCTCGCAGACTCGCCGACGAGCCGTCACGAGCCGTTAGATAGCTGGACATTTAAGCACAATCGTACTAAATCGGAAAAACGAACGTCATAGAAGCGTCAAGCTTTTGTAGTACTGTACTTACTATAAGGCTCAACTCAGGAAGCTTTGAAAAATATAATAATATTAAATCTGTTTTTAGTTCTAGTCATTGTATGACAAAGTCGGAGCATACATATGAGCATTTCGTGGTCGAATCGTAACCTAAATTCACTTAGCACGTAAGACGCTTCAAAGTGGTTCCTGTAATTGTATTGAATATAATTACGTTTTAAAAACTATAAAGAATTAATGAAAGAATAGAATTCATATGAGCCCATAAAAAAATGCTTCTCTTGTTTTACCACTTTTAGGGATGCAATTTTTTTCAAATGTTTTTATTTATTTATACATAAAAACATTTATATTACATTACTCAATTAGAAGCCTAATGCATTTTTTTCCCCTATTTTCTCACCCTTGGAAAAAATACGAAAAAATTGGTTGGGAGAGTATTTCCCTAACAAAAAAGATTTTGATAAACACGAGTTTCACTCACTTATTATTTTGTCGACGATGGAGGCATTGACACTTACACTGATACTGTTAATAATACATGAGTAAAACCAGTGTTTATCAAAAATTGCATAAGTACTAAATGTTTTTAAAGTGAAAAAAAGAATATCCAAATCGGTTAATAAATAACGGAGTTATGACAAACAAAAAAATACCACCAAATTGAGAACCTGTTTTTTTGAAGTCTGTTAAAAACTGTATCGTCCTATCATACCATTAGAGACGTATCATAGCCGTAACTTACCCAGGTCAAAGCGCCAACCACGGATGATGTGTCAGAGACTCCTTAGAGCGGTCTCCATAGTCGTATGTCAGTTCTTCCCCCGGCGCTATCTCCTGAGCCGCGAGAAGTACTAACCGCGGTCCATCTAACCATATCGCCTTCGTTGAGAGGTTCCCGTTGCGCGAATGATTCACAAGGCGACCGAGACGACCTGACTCTGCTGTCGCGTCGATACTGTTGACAGGTCATATGGTATGGTTATGATATTTATTAGGTACTGCGGGCTTTAAGGCAAAACCCGCAAAGTAATTACACATTTATACTAGTAGACAATGCGCACAACACTAAAATGCCCCAAACTAAACACAGCTTCTGTTATAGTGATCAGATGACTGCTAGAATACATATATATTTTTGGTTCCATATCGCGGGTTGGCGAGGGGTCATAGCCGAGAAAAAAAATGTAACGTGTTACGAAAAACCGTGAGAGAAGGAGAGAATGAAGGAGATCGATTACTAGTCGGTCACCATTGTATATAAAAAAATGAATGGGACTTCGTTCCAAACGCGTGTCCCGCGGCACGTTTATTTTTTAAAACAAATACTTATACTTTAGAACACCCTGACAGAACAAACACCTATGTACATCACACAAATGTTTGTTCTGAGAGGGAATCGAACAGCCACCCTACAATGCAAGAAGGCATAGCTTCTACCAACTGCGCTGAGAGGCCAGTCAAATAAATGTATTATCTATCTGTAAAATCATTGTGACTGACTGATATTCAAACAGGGACGTAGGGATCCACGATTTGTTACAGCGTAAAGCCACTAAAATTGTGTCAAAATTGCATCACAATATTTTGGCTACTTTGTTGAATATTTGTCTTTATAGAGGACAAGCTGTGGTACCTCCATAAAATGTAGCCTATGTTCTTCTCCAAGGACACATCTATCTCTATACCAAAATTCATCAAAATCGGATAAGCGGTTTAGGCGTGAAAACGTAACAGATAGACAAGAGTTACTTTCGCATTTATAATATTAGTATAGATGGAGTACCTGCGCAGTTGCTTCGAAATGGCGGATTGGCATGTATACGAATAGTTCCATGTTTTCTATTGGTTCACTGTCCCTGTCCCGGATTCACATGGGTTCAATTTACAGTTGTAATCTACATGTACATAATCAACCTTGGTTATGAAACTATTAAGTTGGAATAGGATTAATATTATGATACGAATGGCATCATCTTTCAAATCTACCCGTGTTTTAGCGGTTCTAAGCGGTTAATAATACTCGTAGTTAGACATATCCCTCAAAGACTACTTGGAGTCGTCTTTTTCATGCTAGTGAATCTAGGTGCCGGTTCCTCCTAACCCCAGTTCAAGAAGAACCCGGCAAGAAACTCGTCTGTAACACAATTTTGTATGATCCTTGCTAATTTTGTTACGGATGGCTAGTCAAGTTGGAGCAGACTCATCCCAAGCCTTTTTATGCCATTTAAATAATCTGTTATTTTATAATATGGTTTTTAATAAAACAAATACTGTCTGCATATATTTTACTACGTTTTTAAATTCGCCAAACGGCAAATCTAACAAGTCGCTTTGGACCTTGTTATGGTCCACACACACAATTATGGTGTTTATATTTGCAGGACTCACCCACTACAGAATATCATAAGACATAATGCTATGAAAGTAGCTGAAGTAAGTAGTCACTCACCAATACTGTTGATCTCCGTGTCTAAAGTAGTACATATAGCAGCCAGCCTCCGGATCCTGTGCGTACATGTATTCACGTTCTCTCGCCTCCGCAGTACCGACCAACTCCCCCGCGTATTCAACCACGAACTGACCGCGGCAGAACGCGCGAGTTGCTATCACGCCGCGCCCTTTACCCTCGAAGTATTTCACCTGGAAGTTAAAATTTTAGGTGAATACCTGGATGAGACTTGCTCGGGACCGGAAACAGTGACGTAATAATGAGTACCCAGCAGTGGGTGCAATCAGAGTGAATGATGATGATGGTCTAGGTTCGACTGTCATGTTCTTGGTAGACTGTAGATCTATGGTTACTCGGATTTAACTTGTTCGCCTTCGGCATAACTAACCTTTGATGTTCCTTAAATTATCTACCAAAGCTGTATTGAAAAATCTTAAAGAAATCGTCTTTATAATATACCTACCGGGATTCCTTAATATTGCAGCACTGTAGATGGACTTGAATGAAATTTCCTATTATAAACTATTTACACCTAAAAAATATAGACAGAAACTGCTTCTTACTCGCCTATGGCCCATCGCAGACAAAAATACGCTTAAAAAATACTCAATGATTTAAGTGCACAAAAAGTGTTAGACATTAGTGATCACGCAATTCTCGCCTATTAATAGTTGTCGCGAGTATAGGGGCGGTTATGGTCTCACGGTTACAGCTACAAACGATGTCTTAACTTCAAAAGCACGGAAACACTCACGATGAAAATGCCTCAAATGGTTCTTGGAATCGATACGAATTCAAAAAGCAAGCTTTGCCACGAGTGTTACGAAAAATTCATAACAGCTCTATGTATACTAATAATTATGCTAATTTGATACCAAACAGAGCTGGAGGCATGCCTTACCAATTGCATGTTTTCAACATAGTACGATAAATATGGAGAATTGGCAATTCGGTTCATTCATTTCTAAAATAAGGAGTTGTCTAAAATATCTTTAGTTAGTCATAGCGTTTGTAAAACCTATTCGGTTGGTACCATCTAACTAAATTAGGAACGCTTAATTAAGTTAGATAAAATTAAATTAGGATAAGTTGGTAGCAGCAGAATACCAAAGGTTAATTTGACGTTCAAAACCTAATTTTAGCTAAAATTTTAAAGGTTTATGCCAACAGAATTGAATACAGAATTGTGTTTTAATATAAGTTCTACGTCCAAACAACTAAGTAGATTGGAGTATTAAAATTCAAAATGACATCAAGGGATGTTGTCGCTTATTTTTAACGGTCGAAGCAAATAGAGGTTTGTTATAGGTTTAACGTCCGAATCCGTGTATGTGTGCGTCTGTCTCTGTGGCATCATAGCTACCAAACGAATGCAACGATTCTAATTTAGTTTTTGTCTTAATAAGATGCGATTTGATCGAGCGTGTTAGTTATGATTAAAGAAATTCTGTTTAGCCATTTGAAGCTGATCAGCACAGCTGCTCTTTATCAGGTCTTTTCTAGTTAATGAAGGGACGTGCAACTTCCACATCTTAACTTATCGATTCGAAATTTGGTTACTTCAATGATATTGTAACAACATGATAACCTTAACCTGAGGCTGCAGCATCATCTGTAATCTGCAGAATACCCAACTCCTCACCAACTTACAGCAGGGGTATTGTGTTTGGGCTTATTCGTTTTCGTTTGGGCAATGAATAAGTTATAGATAGATAAATAGGCTTTATACAACTTCTAAAAATAGCATGGTTTTGAACATAATTTTCACTCAAAACGGGATTATCGTTTTGTCTGCCAATAACATCCACCCACAAACACTTTAGTTTATCTCGTGATAACAGCGCATGCAACTGTGCTGAAATATCGGGAAGCAGAAAAACTATATTATGGTAAATATCCCGTTTTGAGTGAAAGTTAGGTTTTATACATTTTGAATTCATACTTGTTAACCATAAAAGTCTGTTACAACAACATTTAAACTACCTATTCGTATCTGATGACTATTAGCTAGATCACAGTTCAATTAGTCTGCAATTTAAGAGTAATACAAGTACATTGAATAACAACATTGTTGCAAAGGTTTTCTAAGCATTAGATCATAAGTTGGCCTTGTAGTCCGGTCAATATAGACATTTAAAATAACAAAAATTCCCGGAAAGCCAAATATTGGTGGAGAGCTGGGGTTTACCATTACAAATAAAGTTTTAAAAGTCCCCATCGATCCTATGTGTGCTTCAAAAGTTATTCGGGGTCAAAGGTCAAAATTTGAGGTTTTTTGGATTTTTTTCGAAAACGGTAAGTTTTATCAAAAAAAAAACCTCAAACCAAAGTTGTAGACTTTAAAATTCTCTACAAAAATGGTCCATATGATTTTTTTCCTAAGAGTTACCATTCGTGAGATATCGCGATTTTAAGAGTCACATTATACATGATAATGCACACATTTCCACGTCACAAAGTCAAAAGATGATTTATTCAATACAATAACAAGGATCACTTTGAAACGTCTTACATACTAGGTGAATTTAGGTGCCAATTCATCCTAACCCAAGCTCGAGAAGAATTGGCAAGAAACTCGTCTTGGTCCTAGCGCTTTTTTATATGATCCATCTTATAAAAAGACTGACTGTCTTTTCAATAAATGTTTTCAGGATAGTATAGTATATATAAAAGAGACACAGATAGGTATATATACATATCTTTGGAATCTGACATTATATTATTAATATCGACATGTATACAACATTTTACTAATTATTTACTTCTGATTTTTACTATTTCTTACTGTGACATTTATTTCGATTTGTTATCTATGTGCTTAATTAGAGTAATTGGTTGTGCCGTTCTAATTATTAATAATAATATTAATAATAAATCTTAAGTGCCTGATATGTATATACGTGGCTTATATGTGCATATCATGTATAGTGTGACTCTTAGAATCGCGATATCTCACGAATGGTAACTCTAAGGAAAAAAATTATATGGACTATTTTTGTAGAGAATTTTAAGATCTACAACTTTGGTTTGAGGTTTTTTTTTTGATAGACCTACCGTTTTCGAAAAAAATCCAAAAAACCTCAAATTTTGACCTTTGACCCCGAATAACTTATGAAGCACACATAGGATCGTTGGGGACTTTTAAAACTTTATTTGTAATGGTAAACCCCAGCTCTCCACCAATATTTGGCTTTCCGGGAATTTTGGTTATTTGACCACTATTTTTATGTCTAAATTGACCGGACTATTGGCTGCAGCGATACAGGTTAGATGTTATCTAGGCTAAACACTTGCACTTGGAAATAAGCGAAGACTCAAATAGTATTATGTAAGAAACTTGAAGCACTTCATAATGTGCTTAGCATATCTCTGTAAGCATATTTGCCATTTTAAATTCTGGAATCCTGATGAATAATTACTTGTTACAATGCCATATTGCTTTTTAAACATTTACTACTTCCTATCGTATGAAGCGCTTGTGGATTTAACAGATCAACAAAGTTAAGCAATGCTATGACACCATGACAGAGGTAGGCTTACTTTACCTAGTTCTGACCGAGTTAGCCTGACTGACTCATATGAAAGTATGAATCAGACCTAAAGAAACCTAGAGGAAAATTGGAGAAATTCAATTTTCCTCTTTAGGTTTAAGAAACGAAATACTTGCTATTTAGTTTTTAAAGAGGGTTGATTATGAGTACTGTAATCTTACCTGTAAACCATCTTCCCTCTGATCGCGCACAGCCCTCTCCAGATCCCTCATTTTCTCAGCCATCACACATTTCGAAGTCTTCCTCACACTCCGTCTCACAGGAAAGTACTCCGTGAGTTTATGGTTTGTGTTTGTAATTTTAGTTTCTACTTTCACACTCTTTTCCACATTAGGTGGTGACGGTGGAGGTGATGGTGGAGCTTCGATTTTAGGGCTTTTGAGCTCTTCTTTGAAGTATTCTGTGAGTTTGTGACTTTCTGCAGCGCGGGCGGCGGCCCTAGACGCTCGCGATCTTAGTGTGTGTCCATTCGTCATGTTTGTGATACCGTTGCTTGTCTTCAAAGGCTTGGAAGTTACCTCTGCTTTCTTCAATGGAGGTTCTGACTTGACATCGGTGTTCTCAGTCTTCAGTGCAGAGGATATGATTCTACAAATACAAAGTCACATGTTAGTGCAGTGTGAATTCATTATTTATCAAACCACATCGTTCACCGCAGTTTAAAGATTAGAATACAGACACCGACAACATGCTAGTTTGAATAATTTATACTTTGTTGAGGTATCGACCAGACGGCGCGACAATCGGCTAACCTACTTTGAATCGGCGGAAATAGATCTTTCATCTACCTAATAGGCATTATGCTGAGTTGGCCATTTTTGGCGCGATATGATAATTTTATCAAACTATGTTGTAAGGTGCGTAAAACATCTTTGTAAATGGCGACCTACCCTATCTGTACGATTACAAGTCTTATACTGGTCACCTACGGAGTTTTGTAGTGTAGGTACCCATTTTTTTAAAAGATGTATCACCTAAGTCTATTTTGTGTTTTGTTGGGTCAAATAATTATTATTTGTTTAATTTTTCATGTTCATGAGAGGTTTACTCCTCTCATGAAGAGGAAGTTGCATTTTAGCGTCAATTGACTGGCATTGAAAAAATTAGTTTTATCTATATATTTTTAACTAGGTGCTGCCTGTTGCTCTGCTTGTATGGTATAGATATAAAATTAGTATATACATGTTATTCCAGGTCCAAATTAGTTATTAAACACACACACAAACTGTAATTTATAATATTAGTAAGATTTTCCAATAGTTAAGACAAGGTCCTAGTTTGACAATAAGTGTCTTAAATCTAGCAACAAATTTGGCTTGCAGAAGAGGCAATAGGTATTTCAATGGGACAAAACTGTAGTAACAATTATTTTTTATCAGATAAACTATACAATACATTAAAATGTAACACATATAACCAAGACAAAAAATATATTATGTAAGCCAGAAGACACATAATCCAATTTTTTTTTCTGCAATCATTTGATAAACTATGAGCGGGTATGGTGTGGGCAGTCGGTCTTGATGAAGTTTTGCTTCACTGAGCATTCTCCATTATATATTCATCATCATGCACCATGCAGTTCTATTTTGTGTTGTATTTGTAGCCTCTTTGGGTATGTGATAGTGGTCAACTGCGTAGCCAGATGATTTGGAGGAGTCAGGAGCTTCTTGAATTTAGATGCATACATAATCTTGTACACAATTCTACTAATACGATTATCACATCACACATGTATTATAAATGCGAAAGTATGTTGTTAAATACATACATATTATACATAGAAACATACAACATATTATAACACAGAAGTAAGAACAACGATATGTAAACTTTGCCCTATTCTATGTTATACTCTCATTATCCCAACTAGATTATAAAACCTACCTATGGATTATGAAACCATGGTTCATGTATTTGAAAATGTAATTCCATAGTTACATATGGTCCTGGTCCTAATCCTAGTCTTTCCAGTTTTACAATAGTTAGTAATTATAATACAGTGCCTCAGTTACCTGCGCTTTCTATAGTTGCGCGTAGGTCTGTCAGGCTTTTCCTCGCACAGTTCAATGCGATGGGGAGTCTTCACACCCTCCTGGGCAGCCATCAAACTACTAGCTGAAAACCACAACCTTATTATGGTATCGGCACATAGATAAAATGCGAAGACATAGAGCTGTGGTACAAGAAACAACCAAGATATGGATTTCATCATACAATCAGCATTCAGCTTGCATGCATATTGAAATAGTTAATGAACTTTATGATGTTATACAAAATTGAATTATAAATTATGTGTTTTACAAGTGAATATGGGATACGAGTTTATCAGCAGTTGTTTTGACTTAAATTCTTGATGAATAATTTGACTCCCAAGCCTAGTGTTGGTCGACCTATAGATCAATGACTTGAACCATAGTTTCATAGTTATTTATTATTCATTGGTACAATAAATAATACATGGCATATTCCCCTAATTAACATAATTATTGCATTGTGAGTAAAATGGTTTACAACAAAAAATGCTGAAAATGCTTTTAGGGTACTGTACAAAAAACATATTTGCAACACTTTTTTGGAAATGGAATGAAGTAGTATGTAAGTAGCCTCTAATAAGAGTGCATCATGAAAAGATTGTCTCATATGAATGCAAGCCGATAATCGAAATATCCAGACAATAACTAAAAAATGTGTTGATATGTTTTTTAGTCAGTGATGATGATGCATCTAAGATGATGCGTGCAATCTTGAGCGTACCGCCGAACAAAGGGCTCTGCGAATACTTTACAGGCTATGTGAGTAAACACTAACCTCGAACCATTTCCACTTGAACTTATTAATCACTGAATTAAATTCACACAACAAGGTGGTTTATCCTGATACAAACAAACATCACTAAAAACAGATTGATCGACTCGCGCTAAACATGTCTATCAGTCATCACGAGCATGTGATTTTAAAAACAAGAAATCTACACAATAACATAGATATTCTTGGCGGCAGTTTTTATTTTACTTTTGTTACTTCCAAAAGTTTTTACGCACGAAAGGAAGGAAGGAAAGATTATAGGAAAGGAATCCGAATTCCGATGCGAAAAATGTCAAAATTAGATGAAGTCAATCAATCATCAAGCTCAAACAAAACCAAAGCGCTTGGTTAGGCTGGCTGATTGATATGAAAAAAAATGGACGCTTAGTTTATAAAGTGAAAAGAAATAAAAAAAAACTGTAACTTGATTGGCTTAGATACCGTTTTTGGTATAAAGTAACCAATGATAATTTTCATAACTTGACCATAGATTAAACGTGGACGTCATCACTCAGCACATTCATCTCGCGCTCGAACATTATTTGATGCAAGCATAGTCTGGCATAATTTTTGGATTACCAATAAAAATAAAAGCAGCAGCGTCCTTACAGAGTTAATAACTTATTGCTAATGCATTTATACAATACAAACCAAATGTTTGTAGAAGCTTGAAGCACTGTTTGCAGTTGCAATGCATATTGCTTTTGCTTATGCTTACATAGACATAGACTTATGCACATAGACATTATGCACATTTTGGCATCATAGTCTGGGCTTTGCACCGTACCAGATTTTATTTCTTTTTCTTCTTCGTTAATGGCATGTGTCATAGTAATGTATATTTAGCTAATGAGAAGTATTTATATTGTTTAGAATATGATGTCACTGTCACAAAGTCGTATCTTGTCGTTTGTCATTTGTTATTTTCTTCCGTAGACCGAGAACTCTGTTTACGTTTTCTTCCTATTATAAGGCATCTGTCTTGTTGTCAATTTTGCGTTTCTAGTGATTGTTCAGTTATAAAGTTTTCGTCTATCATCATTTGTCTATTCTAAACGTCATTGCGTAATGGCCGTCTTGAACTTTCTTGGCATGCCTCGTCGTTGAAATCACATTGCAACTTAATACCTTATATTTCAATTGTATATACCTACTTGGGCTTTGAAGACACAATTTACTGATTAAAATTCCGGTATGTTTTATTCAGTAATCAAACCGACAAACGAAGAACCAACAGTAAATCAACATTTGTTTTTTAATATTATTTTATTTGTTAATATTACATATTTAATAAGTCAATAGCTGTCATCAGCTTTGTACTCATTAGCTGTCAGAGTCAGAGCTTGCTGAAGAATTCGGGGTGGGCTTGAGGAATCACCCAAATCACCCAAAAATTTATGCATATTAGTTATTTTAAGAGCGCTATTACAAAAATATCCGCAGTTGCAAGGTTTTCGTCGTTTATATTATTATGATACATTACCTTAAAGTCTATACCTAACTATTACATGAATAATATCCTTTATTTCATCTTCTTAAGTAATAATAGAGCAAATTTTATGTAATTTACTTATTTATTTAGTAATTATCATTCTCCTGGTGCTTGTTTCGGCAAAAACACACAGAGACCCGATTTGAGAGCTCTAATTAGCAAATTCGGTAGACATGCCACAAAAAAAATTGTGCTACTAAAAACACCCTGTTCTTTCATAATAACAGAATAGATTTTTATTGTTTACCATGTAGACAATGAAAAAAACATTTTCTTCAATTTGATTTTCGATCAAAAAGGCTTTGTGAATAGTCTGAATATCTAAGGTGTTAAACACCATATTGATAAAATATTAATACAAAAATAAAATTTAACATTTACTTAAACTACTACAGTAATTTTTTTTATTTAAATCAATGGTATTATTTTTAATTCAATAAATAAAACTTGATGCACCGATGCCGCAAACTCAGTTCAGTACCGCGCGAGCGCTTGCTACGGGCGGACCTGCGTTGGTTGATCTCGCGCGCATGGTGCCTCGTAGCCGCGTAAGCGCTGCTGTTGTGTGCGTGCTATGTTGTAGTATGTAGTTGTAATACAGGATTTTGACCGTTGCGAGTATCCGTTCATACAGTCTCTATGTTTCTTAAGTTTATATAAATGGTTTACTTATTTCAATCATACCCAATTCCTAATAAGAGTTATTTTGATTTTAGTTGTGTGTTATGACAAGTTGAAATGTGAAAAATAAATAAATAAATAATAATAAATAAATTTAAGTACCAATGTGTCAGTTAACGTAAAAGACGAAACATTGAATCTCTGATGAAAGCAAGAGAAATAATACCCGATAATTTTCATTTTGATATACTTATTTGATTAAAGAATTAATCTTGCTGCACCGTGCCGCGCCCAAACGAGGCTAGGATTAAAAACTTCATGAAAACTTTATATGATGCAATGTGGCCTGTTTATTGACCCAAATCACTTGGGGGCTTTACCTGATTGCTTATACAGTGAAGGTCTTGTGGAAGTGAAATGTCCGATTTCTGCTCTTAATATGGACTTTGTTGAAGACATGCGCACAAAAAAAGTTAAAGGATTTAAATGCAATGATTTTACTGGTGTATCAATAAGTCAAATCCATTACTGCGAGGGTATTGCTCCAAAAACCATTGAACTCCGTTCTATTAAGAATGTTTGTCATAAACGATTTGACGAAGATATGTTGGGAATGGACTGGAGTACAGTAACAGGTGCAATTACTGTTGACTCAATGGTGGACTCGTTTACGAACATTATCTCGTGCTTGTTAGACAAACACGCTCCGTCTAAAACAATTAAATTAAAACATAAACCTGCTCCATGGTTAACGGACACAGTCAAAAAAATTATATCATGTAGAAATGAGGCACACGATAAATTTAGACGAACCAAATTAGAGAAAGATAAATTACAATATAAGGAACTAAAATCATTTGTGAAGGAAAGTATTTATAGGGAAACGCGTGCTTACTATGATTATTGTATTAATTCACAGGTAAAAAATGAAAAAAAGCTTTGGAAAAATCTAAAAAGGGAGGTTTTATCGAGTGCTAATGATGACGATTGTCTACCGCATATTTTTGACAACCCTAATGACATAAATGATCACTTCTTAAATGTCCCAGGTGCCAATATCGTACCATTTTCGCAAGTAACATTTTTTGAATTTAATAAACATTAAGAAAATTTATCGTTTTCGCTTGAACAAGTGTCTGAAGAAGAAGTTGCTAAGATACTTATATCTATTAAAACAAATGCGCGAGGTATTGACGGGTTGTCAATGGACATGATACTTCTGACGCTTCCCTTTACCTTGCCCTTAATAACCACTATTGTAAATAAGTCTATTCAAACGTCTACATTTCCTAGTCAGTGGAAGGTCGCGACGGTGAATCCTATACCAAAAATCCAAAACCCAAAGGACATCAAGGATCTGAGACCTATCAGCATTCTGCCAGTTCTCTCTAAAGTGGTTGAGAAAGTCGTTTATAACCAACTGAGTAAATATGTTGAATTAAACAGCTTACTACCTGATATTCAGTCCGGTTTTCGTAAAGGAAGAGGGACCGCTACGGCTTTATTGGATGTAGTCGACAATGTACTAACTGAGGAGGATCAAGGATCTGGCACTGTATTGGTTCTGCTTGACTTCTCTCGAGCATTTGACTCATTGAACATACCTTTGTTACTCTCTAAGTTATCATATTATGGTGTAGATGCTCCCTCGGTTAAATGGTTTGATAGTTATTTAAGTAATCGATCCCAACTTGTGAAAATTTATCGTTCAAACGGGTCTCAGCTCTCTTCATCCACCAAGAATATGAATCGAAGAGTTCCCCAGGGCTCTATCTTAGGTCCTTTACTTTTCATCATTTATAGTGCAGATATTTCCTGGCAAATTCAAAATTGTAAATTCCATCTTTATGCAGATGACGTGCAGTTATATCTGTCTATGAGTCCAAAGGATGTTACTTGCGCACTGGTTAAGCTAAATGAGGATCTGGATCGTATAGCTACCTGGTCTTGCAACAATGGCCTTGTATTGAACCCAACCAAATCTAAGTACATGATTCTTGGTTCTACTCGCCTGGTTGATGGTATTACTGCCCATAGTATAGATGTGAGCATTACCGGTCAGCGCATTGAACGTGTTGACGAAGCTAGGAACCTAGGATTAACATTTGACAGCTCGCTCCGTTTTGAAAGTCACATTTTGGGATTAGTCAAGTGTTGTTTCTTTAGGCTAAAACTGCTATATAGGATCAAAGTTTTCTTGAATGAGGACATTAGAATAAATGCCTGTGAAGCTCTAATACTCTCAAAGCTTAACTACGGAGATCTTGTGTACGGGCCACGATTGACGGCGAGAACTTCCCGTCTTGTACAGAGAATCCAGAATGCCTGTTGTCGATTCTGCTATGATGTACCTCCGCGAACCCACATCACACCATATTTAAATCATTCCTGTACCCTCAATATGGCTTCAAGGAGGGCTATGCATCTGGCAGTGTTGGTTCATGGCGTTATTACATCTGAAACCCCGGAGTACCTCTATGCTAAGCTCAATCGTCGACGGAGTAAGTACAGCACAAGACCCACGAGGGACTTACTGCACTACTCTAAACATAAAACTGTGGCCTTTAGGGACAGTTTCCGGTACCAGGCGACCAAGTGTTGGAATAACATACCACCACCACTTCGTCTGCTTAAATCTAAGTATTCTTTCAAAAAGAATTACAAAAACTATTTATTGAAGCAGCAGAAAACTGGGTTGTCTGGTACCCACACTTATGATGCACCCTTTGCTTGTTGATGACCATTTATGTATGTATGTTACGCGTTAGTTGGAAAGTTATAATGGATATTGCGTATGTGTATTCAAAAAAAATTCAAAAATATTTATTTGGAACCATTAACACATGTAACACAAAAGAAACGAGTGAAAACGTTGACAACTGCAAAAGTTAGACACTGTGTGGCAGAGTCAGCGCCCTCCTCTCTAGCAAGGAAGGACAATGTTCCAAGACAAGCTTTGTTAAACTAAATGATATAATATTAAATGGTAGTCTATTCAATAACATAATTATAACTTAAAATTAATATAAAAGAATAAATACTGTGTGAACTAAACAGTGAACTAAAATATAAAAACTAAACAGATCTGTGTATTCGAGTATGTATGTGTGTGTGTGTGTGTGTGTGTGTGTTTGTGTGTGTGTTTGTGTGTGTGTGTGTGTGTGTGTGTGTGTGTGAGAGAGAGAGAGAGAGAGAGAGAGAGAGTGTGTGTATAGGCTATGAGTTTAACTAAATTGTACCATAAATATCAGCAAAATTATTATGTTTGAGTAATCAAGAGGTCATCGTAAGATAGGGATCGTAGCCAAGATATGCATACAAGTTTACATTTGTGGAGTGGTAAGGGGTAAATATTTATAGCTTTATTGACTCTGTTGTACAAGGAACAACTTAGGTAGAAGAAATGTCTACCAGCAGCAGCAGTTCTGCGTGGCTCTATTCTGCAGACTAAATCCGACCGTCGTTTTACACTCGTAATGTTAGGGTCATAAGACAGTTGTGTATGTTTTCGTAAAATTGTGGCCTGAATAAACAACTGACGTACTGTGAGCACGTCACAGAGTGAGTAGAGGGAGGAAGTTGGGAAACGTCTAGGGTTCGAGGACATCACCTTTAGGACAGCTCGCTGCGCCCTTTCAAGTCTAATCATGGAAGTCTTAGTAGAACCACCCCAAGCAGTAATGCAGTACGATAAGATCGATTGTGCAAGAGCATAATACACCATTTTTAGGGAGCGAAAGTCAGCACTATTTCTCAGAATCTTAAAGATATACATAAGCTTCCTTACTCTAGAGACAGTGCACTCAAGTTGTGGGGTCCAGGACATGTACCTATCCAACCACACACCTAAATATTTAATATTATTAGTGCGCTCTAGTTCAGGGCATTGGCACGTATCAGTATTTGAGTGGCAGGTGTGGGCTCGAAGGATGAATGAGGTTGGAGGTTGGGATTTTGCTGTTGGGGAAAAGGTTATGTATTTAGTTTTTGTTATATTTAGAGTAAGAAGATTCAGAGAGAGCCACTTTAGAACCAATTTTAGTGCAGCTTCCGCAAATAAACCGGCCTCCACCCAGTCTCGGCCACTAACAATCAAAGCTGTGTCATCTGCATATGTAAATAGGCTACAGTTAGGAAGCGGAAGCTTGCACAGGTCATTTATGTAGACGAGAAAGAGCGTAGGTCCAAGAACACTTCCCTGAGGAACTCCGAAACTAAGCTCTTCCATATTGCTTGACACATCGTTGATTACGACTAACTGACGGCGGTCGGTAAGGTAATATACAATATAAGGTATTGTATTGTAATTTTTTTTTTTTTTTGTGTATATGTATAACCATTTCGTTTATGTTCATATTTGTTTATTTTCTTATATATTTCTTTTATTTCTGGCGTTTCGTAAGGTTGAGTGACTGGATCGAAGGTCTCGGCAGAATAACAGCGCTGACCTGTCATCCGACAAGGAAGCATAACGCTGAGTCGAGATCTTTTTGCTGCTGTAGCACATAGCACTGTTAGGTAGGTAAGTACGCAGAATAATTTTAAGCTGTTTAAATGTCTTTTCTCCTTTTACTTTTTGATATGTGTCACTTCCTTTTTACCTAATTTTGTTACTCTTTGTTATTATTGATGTGTTTGTGTGCTTATTCAGTAAATAAACAAATGTCTATGTCTATGTCTATGTCTATGTCTATGTCTATGTCTATGTCTATGTCTATGTCTATGTCTATGTCTATGTCTACTGTTTTTCCAAATACAAGGCCAGCTTCATATCAAATAAAAATATTTGTACACTTGACTTATGGACTGGCCCAGATCACCCTGTAAACTCTAATGAAGTTAAACAGAGAAAAAAAATTGGCAAGAAAAGATGCTACCAGAGTTGCAGGCGTTTTACGAAAGATGGAGAGCGCTCTAACTATATTTAATCTAGGGGATTTACGTACTTTGCTAAGTGCTTACACAACATATTACACCACAGTGTGCTCCCCGAAATTATTGACTCGAGGAGAGCTTGGTTAATGCCATTGCGCGAAATATATTTCTAACTAGCTGTTTCATCCAAACGGAGCTAGTGATCCAATAATTGTAAGCGAAAATGTATTATCCTGTCCACCCCTAAATCGCAAAAGAAGGATGGTTGTAATGTATAAATATAAATTAAATATTTTTATTTTCAAAGAATTTTATTATTCCTGTACTTACACCTGATCGATAAAATAACTAATAGGTATTAACCGCTAAGACGCACCATCTGGAGTCATAGATGATTTTTTTACAAAATAATTTATAATTTACTTTATAATAAAAGTACGATACGATGTCGTCGTCAAATGTAGTCAAGTGTAATAACTGCAATATAGTAATTTGCGAAGTCCTTGCCTTTATTCAAAATAAAGTAGATGTGATGAATGAAGATAGTTTAGTGCAAATTTGTACATCATCTCTCTCATCGGAAGACATCGAAAGTGCAAAAAAAATATTGTTTGAGTCAATGAACACTACCAAGCGTAAAATTGTTCGAAAAGGAGATAGACGCTCAAAAAAGGACTTGCACGACGTGATTACGATTTTTAAATAGACTGATCCTGAAGAAGTGCCAATCTTTGTAGCCAGAGAGTTACAAAAATTGCCTACAGTTACATTCGATCACATTGATACTACACGGCTATTGAAGGACATTCTCGTTATCCAGAGAGATCTACTAACAGTCAAGGAAACTTATGTATCGATTAATAAATTTGAAGAAGCAAAAATTATATAGCGAACCTAAAACAGACGTCTCTTATAAACAATTACAGCTGTTTTGTCAATAATAAACGCGGAGGTGGCGGTACTTCGGATATTTTTTGTATGGATAGCGGAACGACTGGTCTACCGCACACAGACGAACAGAATATTCTGACTCATAACCGGTCAGCTGTAAGCGCGGTAAGCTCATTATCGCCATCCTTTTCCCAAGCGAGCGATAGCTATAAGTCGATTCCGGTTGCTCAAGCGCATTCACCAATGCAAGGCAGAGGCATTCGACACGTGGAGGCCCCGGTTCTATGCACTGCGATTTCTAACACAGAATCCGTGGTGCCGGTCTATACGGCAGCGTGTGGCCTCACCGCTAGTTCGAGCGCTTCGTGCGTTTCTTTACAGAAGCCGAGTATAATACCTACTCTTAGCTATACCGAAGAGGAATGCTTTGCAAATGTAGTGTCAATGGAAGGAAGTTAGACCAGCTGAGGAGTGGATTACTGTGCAACGAAAAAGACTGAAAAATCGTTTTACTACTTAAGAGAGAAAAGCGTTGAAAAATCCGAACGAGAAGTTTAAAGCAGCGGATATTAGAACTCCACTGTTTATTAATAATAATATATAATAATAATAATAACAATAATTCCGGACATTTCACACAACATCATCTAGCTCTAAAGTAAGCAGAGCTTGTGTTATGGGTAACCACATGACTGATATACTACTTATATACTTTTTTTTTTTAAATACATACATATTATACATAGAAACACCTAGACCCGAGACAAATACTTGCAGATCATACAAACATTTGTCCGGCGGCGGGAATCGAACCCGCAACCTTTTGCGTCTCAGCCGGGCCTAGGCCCACTGCGTCACAGAGATCGTCAAAAAAAAATAATGTGGATAGTAGTACTTCTGTAGAAGATATTATAAAGTACGTTTCATCTAAAACGCAAGTCACAGTCTCCTTGCAGAAAATAAATGCTAAGGTACAAAGACAATATAATGCTATAAAATGTACGTACCTAACTCTAAAATAGCTCTATTCTTAGATGGTAGCTTATGGCCTGAAGGAATATATGTAATTCAATATAAAATATAATAAATATAAAAATAAAATAAGAGATTTGTTGAGTTCAAAACAACCCAATATGGATAACCATAATAACGGAAATATTATGAACTTAAAATTTGTTAGTTATTACTGTCGCAGGGTGAAAAGATGTATAGATACGGTACGAGAGCTGTGCCAATCTGCCGACATTCTCGCCCTGCAAGAAACCTGGCTATTTTCACACGACATTGTATTGCTCGGAACAATCGATCAGGCGTTTGTATTTACTGGAAAATCGGCGGTTGATACTTCTACAGGGATGTGGAGAGGTAGGGGGTACGGAGGAGTCGCAATACTGTGGAGGAAAAGCGTGTTCCAGACAGTGTCGGTTGTAGAGTGCGCATGTGATAGAATTGCTGCTATAAAAATAGTACTAGCCGACAGTCAGCTACTTGTGCTAACGGTCTATATGCCAATGAATGACGTTTATAACCTAGATGATTTTACGAACTGTATGAGTGAGATCAGTGCGGTTATAGATAGTTGTGGTGTAAAATCTGTGATCATTTTGGGGGATTTTAATGCCGACCCTAAAAAGCTCTTTGGTAAGGAACTTATACATTTCTGCATGGAACATAAATGGGTGTGTGCAGATATTGATTACTTTGGTATAGCGTCAGATACTACGGAAGCCGCAAGAGAAACGATAACAGACTTTAGGATAAACTATAGTGTTACGTGGTCCAGTGGTCCAGTGGAATTTACTTGCAATTTAAATGTGATAATGCCAAAGGTTGATGTACCAAAGACATCTCACAATTCTGTTGAATGGGGTGAGAGAGATATCTCTCAGATAAAGCAGTATACACAGCTATGCTCAAGTGTGCTAAGAGATGTTGACTTTCCTTCAGCTTTTAGAACATGTGCAGATAATACCTGCGGTGACATGTATCATAGAAAAAATATTGACACAATGTATAGTAGAATTGTTAATATATTAAAAAGCTCAGCCAACAGTAGTCATTACAGTAATATTGCTAGTTATAAGCAAAGAAAAAGAAAACCATATGTAATTGGATGAAATAAATATATTAGAGAGGCTCATGGAGAGGCACGGCTTTGGTTTCAGGAGTGGGTTCTTTACGGCAGGCCGTCGTGCGGTTTTGTATACGATAAAATGCGAAGATCGCGCACTGTTTTTAAAACTAAACTCAAATTGTGTCAAAACAATCAGACCCAAATAAAAATGGATATCCTCGCGAAGCATCACACGGCAAAGAACTTTAGCAAGTTTTGGAAGGACACTAATAAGCTCAATCCAAAGCCGAGCGTCCCCGTGAGCGTGGAAGGTGTAAGCGACCCTGTCCAAATTGCCAATCTATTTAAGGAGCACTTTAGAGTGAAATCTTCACTAGGTCCTGGAAGTGTGGGTTTGGAGTTGCCTACTGGGGATCAAATTGTCCGGATCTCAGCAAAGGAAGTTTCACGGATAGTGAAAAGCATGAATCGAGGCAAATCTCCTGGTCACGACTCTTTGTGTATTGAACATCAGAAGTACGCTGGACCTCATTTAGCACGGGTACTCGCCATGCTTTTCACTTTCTGTATCGGCCATTCCTACCTTCCTGAGGAGATGAGGCGGACTCTTGTTGTTCCCATTATCAAAAATAAAACTGGAAATGCTTCTAGTTTAGGTAACTACAGACCCATATCACTAGCTACTATAATAGCTAAGGTGCTAGATGGTGTGATTGATAAGTATCTTAGTGTACATTTAAACTTACACGATGCCCAGTTCGGGTTCAGGCCCGGGTTGTCCACTGAATCGGCCATACTGAGCCTCAAACACACCGCCCAGTACTATACTAGCAGGAACACACCTGTTTAAGCCTGCTTCTTAGACCTTTCGAAAGCTTTTGATGTGGTGGCGTACGACAGGTTGTGGCAGAAGCTGTCGGGTGATACTGGGCTGCCGTCTGAATTGGTGGAGCTCTTTAAATATTGGTATGGCAATCAATGTAACAATGTAAGGTGGTCAGGGTCGCTATCGGACACGTACAGGCTGGAGTGTGGAGTGCGGCAGGGTGGAATCACTTCGCCGCGACTCTTCAACCTGTACATGGATCGTTTGATTCGTGAGCTCAGTGGCGCTAATATTGGATGCTCTGTAAAAGGAGTAACTGTCGATAACATAAGTTACGCTGACGATATGGTGTTGCTGAGTCCATCGATCAGTGCCCTACGAAGACTTGTTGGAATCTGTGAGCGTTATGCGGAGGCTCATGGGCTCAGATATAACGCTGGCAAGAGTGAAGTGATGGTTTTTAAAGCCCGGTCCAAAACTTATTCCACAGTCCCATCAATCTTGCTGGCGGGCAGTGAGGTGTCCGAGTTCAAGTATCTGGGCCACTGGGTCACTGAGACTCTCTCAGATAACACCGATATTGATAGGGAGCGAAGGGAATTATCAGACAAAGCCAACATGTTGGCCCGTAGATTTGCACTGTGCAGTACGGCTGTAAAAACAAGTTTGTTTAAGGCGTACTGCCAGTCTTTTTACACGTGCAGTCTATGGGTTAACTTTACTAAGTGCTGCTGGAATGCCCTTCGAGTCCAGTACAATAATAGCTTCAGGGTGCTGTTAAGGCTGCCATACTTCTGTAGCGCATCGGGGATGTTCGCGAACGCACGCGTCGATGACTTTTATGCGATCATCCGCAAGAGAACGTCGTCCCTGATGCGTCACGTGAGGACACGTGTTGGACAGCACCAACAGATACCTGCAACTTATAGCAGGAAGGCTGGATACTGACTGCATCTTCATGAAGCACTGCACAGAGGTGCACCATTCGCACCGGTGATGTAATGATGTGGTGCATGCAGTCTATATTTTAATTTCTTTGTTTTATTTATGTTCTCTATGCTTTAAATTATTATTATGATAAATATGGCTCAAATTTGTACATATACTTGTGAAGGCTGAAATAAATGAAATTGAATTGAATTGAATTGAATAGCTTCTAGTTTCAATAATGGGCGCTAATTTTACTATCCACATATATTGTTTGAGTTATAGGGTAGCAGAAATCTCTTTATTTACCGAACTATTGGTCGTAAAACACGTAACATAAACTTTACGCACACAATTGCGCATGTATAAAGACGACATTTGTATTTCGTCTATATAGTATCTGTGTAGTAGTTAGAACTCTGCCTTTGTTTGGAAAAGTGGTCTAGTGTCCGGGGCTTGCTAAGGATGAAGACCGTTTAGTCGACTCGTTTACAGCGCAGTAGGTGCCTCACCTACATAGAATACAATAATAGTAGTTGCCAGCCAGAAATACCAAACTTTGCGCGGCATCAAAATGTGAAAGCGCTCTTAAATTCACTATTATTATTATTTTATTTTATTGATTGTTTAATTAAACGAATGAAGGTGTTAAGGTGCGTTAGCATCCTATTGATCTGTGGGTGGCCCTAAGACTTTATGCCTGCCCCAAATGGCAAATCAGATATCAATGTTCGGATGATATACCAATGGTTGTCAGTTTAATAATATATGTTTTATTAACATGCATTCTGGTTCTTTGTTGTTTTAATAACATGTATTATTTTGTGCGTAGAATTAACAAGCCTACCTTGTATGCAGTGATGCGAAATACCTGTTTTTCGAGGAGACTTCATTTTGGGGGGATATTCACCTAGCTGCCTGGCAACACTGCTTGTATGGCCCAGCTAGTGGTGGTTAATATATCATATAGCAACAAAAAGCACCGTACTTTCCGTAAATAGTAAATGGCAAAATATATTGTGGCTCTCAGTTGTTGCTATTTGCTTATGCTTATGCTTATCTAATAGCAAAAGCATAACTAACACTCTCTCTCTTTCAATTTCATCTGTCCGTCGCAAGTCGCAATAACAATAATAGCAAGTCGCAACTCGCAACGCAAAAGCATAAGCATGGATAACAATAACATCATTCATAAGCAAAAAGCACGGTCAGTCTCAGTCGTCGCATGCTAACGATTGTGATCGGTCGCGCGCGTCATCGCTCCGCGGGCGAATTCGCGAGGCTTGACTTTAGTAGTGCGTCGCACGAATTGGAGGGTGAAAAGACTGACATCTGGTAGGGTTTTGCTTTCTGATTACATATTTACCACTAATAACATTAGGTTATTCCGAGGAAATAATAAAACATTTTTAACCTCAAATCAAATAAATCAGATAAAACTACGTAAAGATTGACAGATAATAATCAACTTTGTCGTATTTCTTGTCTATGGTTTAACATGTTGTGTGCAAAATTGATGTGAACGAAACGTAAAAATCCTGTCAGTGATTTTGTTGACGACTTTGACTTATATTCACTTCACTTGGTTACTTATCACCTATCACTAGGTAGGTTATGTTGGAGTATAGAAAAAAACGCGCAAGGCGAGCGAAGCGTGCCGCGGCAGCGGCCGCCGCAGCACCAGAAAATAATACAAGGTCACGGTATATCTGATCTTTGTCGTATTTGTTGTCTGTGATATATCATGTTGTGCAAAATTGATGCGAACGAAACGTTACAAATTTACGAAACGTTACGATAGGTTACAAATGTTTTTTTTTTCTCATTTGTGCATCTACCTTTATCTTGGGAGCTTTACCAGGGGTGAGGTGGACCTTTCCCTCCCCCTCCTTGGTAATTTAAACTATATTTGTATCAATATTTTTTTTGAGGTTAGGTTACATTTATTCAAATATCTCGAAAACGGGGCAATACCTAGTATGGGGGTGGTACCAGGGGGTAGGGAGGGTCCCCCCCTCCCCCTCCCATTTTTTTCCCTTCATTTTCGTGCGACGCACTACTAAAGTTTAACCGTGTTGCCAGATGGAGCTCGGTCCAAATCGCCAAATATATACAAAAAGTAGCCTAAAATCGCCCAATTTTTTTTATACCAAAATGTAGGTTTATTTCATAAATTAGCCCACATTGCCTTATTCAAAGATACGTAATATACGCAATGCGGGTAATAATACTATGATAACCTATTTTTTGCTTAGACTCAACAGGAAATAAAACATACATAACTAATCCTTAAAATATTGAAAGTGATTACTGTAAGCATCTAATGTTATTTTTCCTGTAGAGTCTCATTAATAAAATAACAACAATAAAGCAACATAAAAACGGCTAGACTTATTAACAGTTTTAACATTAATTAAATTAAATTAAATTAAATGGTTAATGGTTTTATTATGTAGGGTTAAAGATTTTGTTATAAAAAAAAATATGTTATTCGTCGACTGCTAACAAAATAACATCATCACGGATTCTTCTATTTTTTGATTGATTAAATACAGCGAAATATGCATCCAACTTATCACTACCATTTCATTCACTTCTCACTCACTCTATTAAAAAAAAAATGACATTCTCTCATCAACTGACATTGATTGAATGGAACAAACACTCCGGTTTGGTTTATCCATTTGCATAGTAATTGTAAAAAAAATATGATGGACGTAGCCTAATATTTATTATAATTTTTAATTACATAGCCTAAACGGCGACCAGTCGCCGATCCCATTTTTTGGTCGCCCCGCCACCCGTCGAGATAGCCTAAAGGGCGATAAGTCGCCTAATCTGGCATCACTGCGTCCAGTCCAGCCAGAGCAGAGTGCAGAATAAATTAAAAGTATTTGCGCGCCAAAAAAACTTTGTTTTTAAATTTAGAAAGCTTAGAATTAGAATCATTATAATTTACTTCCGTATTCTACAGACAGAACCATGCTAACTAATTTAAATATTTAAATTAATAACAAGAATAGCTTTTGCTAAAGTTAATAATAATAATTACAGAAAGTCACGGCTAAGTTACATTGTTGATTTCAATTCAATTACTTTACTTTGACTTTACTGCAATGAAAACATGTTATATTTGGAGTGAGAATTTAACACTTCAATGCGATAGACTACCTGCTGTAATTGGACGGGTATGTTAATAAAAATGTATCTGCGTAAAGCTCAATACATAAAATATGTAGGTAATAAAATAATTAAAAACAATGATTTAAATAATCCATTTTGTTTTATTTCCAGGCTAGTATGGTCCACGGCCTTATTCACGGTTATTGTCTCTTAAGCCGGCTTAAAGTTATACGAGCATCTCCAGCTACATACAATGAGCTCAGTGAAGCCCACACAGAACGCTACATAGACCATCTTAAAACTTTTTCAGAAGTTGATGACGAATATATGACTAGTAAACATGATGAAGAACACGGCATTGGTAATAAAACAATTCATGCTTAAATTATAAATTAATAAAAATGCTGGACATTTCACACAGTGTCATCTAGCCCTAAAGTAAGCAGTTTGTGTTATGGGTAAAAAAGTACAAAAGTAATATATCAGTCATGTGGTATGACTGATATATTACTTTTGTACGTTTTTTATATTTTAAATACTCTTAAACCTAGAAAAATACCTAGACCTGAGACAAATACTTGCAGATCATACAAACATATTGTCCTGCAATGGAAATCAAACCCGCCAACTTCTGCAACTCAGGCTGGCCTTTGTGCACCACATAGGTTGACAATACATGTAGGATGCTGATTAGGTTATAAAATAAGGAGTATTGTAAATCATACTAATATTACAAGAGCAAAGGTTGTGTATATGTTTGTGAAACATCCTGCAATGGCTCAGTGGATTTGGATACCATACAACTTGTATAGAAGTCAGTCTCCTGGAATAGGAAAGCTGCTTATGTTCGTAACACTAGTAATTAATAACTGAACCTGTTTTGTGAAATACTTTCCAGGGTATGACTGTCCCCCTGTCTCTGATATGTTTGATCTGGTGACCACAATAGCTGGGGGTACTGTGACTGCTGCAAAATGTCTGTTACTAAGAGAAGCTGATGTGGCTATCAACTGGTGTGGAGGATGGCATCATGCTCAAAGGTGGAAATAATCTAAAATAAATTGGCCGAGTGCATGTTGATGCACAATATAGGCTTATAAAGCCAGTAAGGATGAATGACAAATGGGCAAGGTCCCAATTAAATCAACACCTAGTCAGAAAAAATATAAAATGAATGAATGAAAACTGTTCATATTTTTAAGGTTTACAAATCGGACTGTTTCTCATAATCTAGTAAAGCCTTAACAGGTGTAGTAATTTTCCTTTTAATTTCCAATCTCTTTTCATTAGAAGCAGCTACAATTTTGAAAACTTTTAGGTACCCCTTAAAAGGGGTTAAGCCATTAGGAATTAATGGGTTGTGGGAAATATATCATAAATAAGTATCAGGAAACTGTTCAAGAAACCTTGTAATATTTTCAAAAGGCACACATTATTTTATTGTGTCTATTGACACAATAAAATAAAAAAATAATGTGTAACATGTAACACACATTTCATGTAGCACACATTTCATATTAACCTCTGAAATCTGTTCGATTTTTAAAACTTTTAATTGCATCATTTTATAGGAACCATTAATATGTATTATTGTGCAAATTTTAATTACAATAAGAATAATGGTCTGAGAGCTAGAGCTATGAATAGGAGTGAACAGACAGATGACAGACAAGTCGTCAACTATAAGGGTTCCTTATTGGACTTTGAAACCCTAAAAATTTTTTCCTGTCGGACTGTCTTGAAAAAATTGCCTTTGTGGGTGTCTAAGTCTACTTTTTTTTTGAACATCTTACTTATAACAAATGTGATTCCCAATTGCATTATCCTTATTGTATTGCGCGATAATTTATAGAGTCTGAAGTACCTATTCATTCCTATTCATGTTTTAAATAACATTATGTATGTTTTAGGTCTGGCGCAGAAGGCTTCTGCTATGTAAATGACATAGTGATAGGCATTGAGAAATTAAAGAAGAAGTTTCCCAAAATACTGTATGTTGATTTAGATGTTCATCATGGTAAGCCTATAATATTATTATTATATTAATATGTGAAGTAAAAACTTTGTAGGTACCTCTTTTTACGAAAATTGCGCGGACAGAGGAGTATGAAATTTCGCACATTTATAGTTTATATAGAGAAGGAGTGCGGAACGCTAATATTTTTTTAAAATTTTGCAAAAAAATACAATAATTATGGTCGAATTTCGACTAGTGGGCGACCACTAGTACATATTATTCTATGACTGAACTTAACTAGGGTGATTCTAAGCTTAGATTTGTAGACGAAAATGTACGCTCTCTCGCACTATCGTACTTCAAATTGAACTGAATTTTGATAAGGAATGGGTAAAGTCACGCAAAATTTAACCTTTGAACTTAAAACGGTGCCCACAGCAAATGAACCTATTGTAAGGAAAAAAATAGTCATTTTTTTACCGTTATTTTGTGAGTAGGTACCTGCTCGTTAATTAAAGGAATAATAGTTATATAAGATTTAGGGTATGGATTTTTAATATTTTGTCTCCTACTTGTGAACTTGTGACTGTTAGTTTTATTTAATTATGTTAATTAATTAAATAATCATCATCTTCTCTAAAAGTTGACATTTTAACTTACACTAATAGGCAGAAAGTAAGCTAAAACATTGTCTGTAAAGTTTTTTCTAAATTCCTCATATAAATGTTTTCTTATAAGAAAATCGCGCCGTGAATACGCGTCAAGAACATTTGATCAGGGAGTCGCCTTAAGACGGTACGTTCAGCAAGTTACTTGTCGTTTGGAAAAATATTAATACAAAAAAAAACCCAAAGAAAACTTAAAATAATACAAAATGATTTCAATATACACCACACTAGGCTTAGCCAGTAACATGGGGGATCATTCGTGTTTTACAATATGAAGAATTAGTAGACAAATACAAAAAAATATTAAGAACAAAATATTGTCTACTGCCCGCAGCATTATACCTAGATAATGTCTCACGCATGGTACCTACATAAAAAGTAGCCTATGTCGTTCTCCAAGGTGCCATCTATATCTATACCAAAAATTCATCGAAATCGGTTCAGCGGTTTAGGCGTGAAAACGTAACAAATAGACGGACAGACAGACAGAGTTACTTTCGCATTTATAATATTAGTAGGGATAGGATCATATTGTGTGTATCTGTGTGTGAGTCTGTTTGTGGGATCGTAGTTCCCAAACGGATGAACAGATATTATTTTAGTTTTTTAACCGACTTCAAAAGAGGTTCTCAATTCCAATATTTTTTTTTAAATATATTTGTTACCTCATAACTCCGTCATTTATGAACCGATAAGAAAAAAAAATATGTGATAGGATATACTTCCCGATTGGTCCCATATAAATTTCATAAAAATCGGTTAGGTTAGGTTAGGTCACTAGTTCCATAAAAATCGGTTAGGTTAGGTCACTAGGTCCTGTCTGAACATTATGTACTGAAACAAGCCATCGCCAATATTTTAAGAACAAACCATGTATACAATACCTATAATGCTTGAAAATTAATAAATTATTATTATTATAGTAAGGTTTTTAAATAAAAAAAACTAAAAAAAATAGGTCATCCACTTTGATGAAACGAAATTTTGATCGGTTTGAAGTTGGTTTTCTTTTTAGTTTTTAAAACGTAATTATTAATTGAAAGGTGTCTTCATCGAGCATGTTGTTAGCTATGATCAAGAAATCTGTTTAGGCAATTGAAGATCATCATATCTTTTCTAATTGATAAGGGATCAAAAAGAAAATTTAATGAAATTTAAAAAATGTACAAAGTAATATAAAATACATGTGAAATTGTTGAGCTATCTAAGGACCACTCAAAACGATATATAGATAGCTCAACCGATCCAGATCACTGCTAGAGGGCAGCGTACCCAAGACACTGGCGGCATTGCCAAGAAGAAGGGACCTGAGCAACTTCTTCAGGTCTGATCGATTCTAAATGTTGTATCCTGATGATAATGACTCGTAGGGTTTTTTTTTCGGTCGGGGGTTTTTTAAACTGTGAAATTATTGTTGTAGGTAATGGAGTTCAAAACGCTTATAACCAAAATGACTCCGTCTTTACACTTTCTTTCCACAAGTATGAGCCTGGATTCTACCCCGGTACCGGTGGCATTGAAAATATAGGCAGGCTCCATGGGAAAGGATATTGCTGCAATTTTCCATTCCATGCAGGATATTCTGATGAAACCATGGAATATGTCTTTGGAAAGTATGTATTGGTTCATTATTAGCTTAAATCCGCAGGTACGTATAGTATTAACATAAACAGTAGCACATGCTATTTCAGGGGGTCTAGATCACGACTGCTGCGAAAAGATCAAATTATATTAAGACCGTGCCCACAGATTTTTTGAAGAATTTCTTATGGGAGGGTAAACCGCTTCGTTACGTAACCCGTTACTGCGCAAGTCTGTCTGGCTTCCCTTTCTCTCACGCATACGGCAGCGGTAGGCAGGCTCCTCCTCTCACTTTAACCCACAGCGCTAGTTAGATTAGTTATCACTTCTTTCGGGCGTCCCGAGACGCACACGTTTTTTTTTCTATGTGCATACTACTAAATTATTTCTGTGACTGGGATTTTAAGTGGGTTTAAGCACGCTTTAACCCTAGCTGTAGGGCACAGAGCTACTTCATTTCTGGAACATCATTTCTGTGTCATTTAGTACCTCAATTGAAAGAATGAGGTCCTGGAAGTCCTTATGTCCCCACATACATACACATACAGACTCTAGAGTCCTAATGTGGGAAACAGGTCTACCCTAATTTTGTTTTTTGATGCGACTGCATTTTGTATCCTACTTCCTGGTTTCAAATTGTTTTCAAATAACCGTTAGTTTTATATTTTCATTATGAAATAATGTCTAAAATAAATAAATAAATAGGCAATCCCGGACATTTAACACAGCATCAACTGGCCCCAAAGTAAGTAGAACTTGTGTTATGGGTACCAACCACATCACTGATATACTACTTGTATAGTTTATTTTTTTGTAAATACATACGTATTTTTGGGCAAGGTCAAGAAATATTAAAAACACAGCAACTTATACATTTTATTTATACTCTCTAAGGCTTGTTACCTAGTCTCTCTCTCAACGACGACTGACCAACCCACGTTGTCACAACCAATGAGTCATTCTAGCTCTCAATAGCAATCAATTGAGCAACTTGTACTAATAAACCATAATTCTATAAATTAATTGTTAGTCATATAAATTGATTCAAATTAATTGAAATTAATAAAGTCATCTTAACATAACAACTCATTGCAGCAGTCGCCTTTAGTCATGGTACTTATTACAAGCTTATGTAATTTCCATACAATTTGATTTTCCCGCAGAAGTTCCGTAGACGTGAACGCCGACTTTGTCATTGAGATCAACAGAAAGTTGATATTTCCTTGGCCCACAGTTCATAGACTACGGTCCCCAGATGATGTATCACATGACAACTAGCAAAAGTCGTGAATTATGGAATCACTGCTGTCAACACACTTTGCACACGCTAATATCTAATATAATTTAAGCATATTTTTGCGTGGCGACATGCGAGTAATAAACAGCGGGTAGCTTCCGTATTAATGTTGTTTTTTTTACAACTTGAGCTTTATTTCGCGTTATATTGCTGACGCTATTACTACTTTTATATAATCCCCCAGCCGGTCTATCTTATAATAATTTAGTAGCTACAGTGTTGTTTAAAGAGAATTGGAGAGTCATGTAGAGAGCACTTTAGCAAGCGTCAGCATTCAAGTAGTTTGTGCCTAAAGTCACTGAGTCAAAATACCGACTAGGTATTTTGACGGTGTCAAGTATTTATGTACTTGTAAATGAATTAATGTATTATATGAAAACACTTTATTGTACACCTTAAAACTAGTACATAAACAATTTGACCACGGATCTCGCCCGATTTTAAATTGATGAGCATATATTGTTCTACTTATTTGTACCGATTGTGATTTCCGCATCGTGAAATTTAGATATTTTGTTTTATCGGCATTAAGTGTTAGTAGGTGCCCTTGAAGCCGTGTATTTACAATATTGAAGCCGTGTTGTGCATATTCATGAACTTACGTGTCCGTACTAGCTGAAAAAAGTAGAGCAGCATAAGATATAATTTTACCATGAGCTAGGTGTAGGTTACATAAGTCATTAGTGTAAATTAAGAACAGAATACTTCCCAATATGCTTCCTTGTGGAAGGCCAAAGGAAGTATTTTCCAGATCTGAACTGACGACATTGTCTATTTTTACACATTAGCTTAGACTGCTCAAATAGCTGGTTAGTAGATTGAGCTGGTTGCCTCGTATTCCCATCCTTTCTAACTTGTTGAGTAAGGTAGGGATAGAGACAGTGTCGAAAGCTTTTGCGAGGTCTAGAAATGTACCTATTGTCTTATTGCCTTTGTCAAGTTCCCTCACGATGTAATCAGTGACCTGATGAACTGCGTCAGCAGTAGACAGTTTAGACCTACACCCAAATTGAGAAACAGACAAAAGCGCCTTACTTTCTAAAAAAAAAAACCAGTCTAATTGTTTATTATTTTCTCTAATATCTTTGAAATGGAGGGCAGTAAGGATATCGGTCTGTAGTTTGATATATCTGTCTTGCAACCTGATTTATAAACTGGAACGATAACGGCTTTTTTAAGACATTTAGGAAATATTCCCTCGTGCAGGCATTTTTGGAAGGCGTGGTGAAGCTAAGATGTGTGATAAAAGTGAGTGGTGAAGCTTAGATGTGTTTGTACTGCTTTAGTATTTTAGTAAAGATATTATCCCAGCACATTCATCTTTTAACCCCATTATAATTCGTTCAACTTCCTGAATGTTACAATCTAATAACACAAAGGACTTTGAGTGAGACTTCTCACTAGCTGTTTGGGAAGCCGAACCAACCTATGGGATGGTTCAGTCAAATACCAGCTGGCTGCTTAGGACTCGAGAGCAGCTAAACTGTAAAGTTCCAGAGTCACGAGCACCGCCGTAAAGTTGCTTGCCTTTTGATATTTTATAGAATACATTTCAGAGAACGTGCCTTTTCACAACAGGAAAAGCAGACGTACCGCTCAGTATCCTTGTCTATCACCCTTACGAACAAACTGCTTTGCTTCTACATTTACAATGCGTGCAATCAAGGATTGGACTGCTTTGCCTTCGTCTGTCTTTCCTGATAACTACAATCTAGGTGTCTTTTAGTCAAGAGGTGTCTTCTAGACCTTTTTGGTTTTCTAGGATTTTCCGCAGTTTTAATCAACACCTCTTTACATAATGACTCAAATACGCTAAAACACGTCTATTAATGTTTTATAAAACATCTTAGTCCATTTACTCTCTCGTTTTAGAGTGTTCAATTCAGTATTCACTCACTTCGGACCTGACGCTATGGTTATACAGTGCGGGGCCGATGCCTTGGCACACGACCCGAACGGGGGCGGACGCCTATCAATTCGTGGATATTCCAACTGTGTTTCAACTGTGCTGGAGAAGAAGAAACCCACTATGCTTCTTGGTGGAGGTACGTTAAGTCATTTGTCTCTTTTATTTACACAGTATCCTACTAATATTATAATATGTATAGCTACTGCCCGTGGCTTTACCCGTAGTACTTAGATATAAAGTAGCAAATATGTCAATCCTGGTCCAGCAATTATTTCGATTGCGAACCGATTTCTTATAACAAACCTTTGTGACGCAGTTGTCAAGGGCCCGCCTGAGACACAGAAAGAAGTTGCGGGTTCGATTCCCGTCGCGAGACAAATGCTTGTGTTAATCTGCAAATATTTGTTTCTGGACTAGATGTTTTCCTATAATATGTATGTATTTACAACAATTACGTTTTAAAAACTAAAAAGAAACCGACTTCATTGAATGAAATTTGAGCCTATAATACGTTTTTAGTGGAAAGTAGATGTATTTTGTATATTATAATATGGGTAGGCCAAGTAAACGCAACGCTCCAATGAGACAGCGAGGTATGAAAATACATGAAAACATCATCGATGTATACAAGTTTTAGATATCGTTTATTTTTCAGCTCGACCGATTTTGATAAAATTTATATGGGACCACCTGTGAAGTATACCCTTTCAAACAAAAAAAGAATTATCCAAATCGGTTCAGCCGTTTTCGAGTACCTAATCGGTGAACATACATAAAAAAATAAAAAAAAAGATTCCGACGAATTGAGAACCTCCTCCTTTTTGATAAAGTCTGTTAAAAATAGTAGTATATCAGTTATGTGGTTCTTATAACACAAGCTTTGCTTACTTTGGGGCCAGATGATGCTGTGTCCAGCATATTTATTTAAACAAATATTCATATCCTACTAATATCAGGTCAGGTATCTGATCAGGTTTAAATGAAACTTCTATAAGTAGTCTGTGACTTTAATAAATAATAGTTTAAAAAAATACCTCCTATTGATAAATCGTTACATTCACAAATTTATTGTTTTTTTAACCTTTTATACCTGCTCAAAGTCCCGCAAACCGCGCTACCTGAAACGAGCAAATTTAGGCCATTTCATTGTTAAGCCGCCACTGCTATGATTTGGAAGTTCAAGGCCAGACATTATGGGTTTTTAGGAAGCTAACAGTGTGAACTTTAATTTTATTTTAAGTTATATTTGCAACCAAGCTTTAATTTAAAAAAAAAACAAGTGTCGAAATCAAAATGCAGGAAAATTCCCCTATGTGCGATTTCTATGCTCTCGAGTGTAGATTATATTTGTATAGTGACGAACATAGGCAACTTTAATAAATAAAATAAATTAATATTGTTGGGCAATGCACACACCACCATCTAGCCTCAAAGCATAGCTTGTAATATGGTGAACAGATGATTGATAGAATACTTATAATTTTTAAATACATACATATTATACTTTATAACACCCAGACACAGAACAAACATCTATGTTCATCACACAAATGTTTATGGGAGGGAGTTGAACCCTCAACCTGCAGCGCAGAAGGCACAGCTACTACCAACTAAGCTGGCAGGCCAGTCAAATTGATGTGGATACAATGCTAGTGGAGCCGCGGTCAGTAGCTTTTTGAAGTGAAACTTTTTATGGGAGGGTAAACCGCTTCGTTACGTAAAGCGTTACGGCACCAGTCTGTCTGGCTTTCCTTTCTCTCACATACGCCAGCGGTAGGCAGGCTCCTCCTCTCACTCTAACCCACAGCGCTACTTAGATTTATATAAGTTATCACTTTTTTCGGGCGTCCCGAGACGCACACGTTTTTTTATTTAAATAAAATTACTTATCTAAAATATTGTTAACTCAAGGTGGTTACAACCATGCAAACACAGCGCGACTCTGGGCATCCCTGACTGCGCTAGTTACACAACAGGAGCTTGATGAGAACATTCCAGAACACGGCTACTGGCTGAAGTATGGACCAGATTACACATTGAGTATACAGCCCACACTGGCTAGAGATATGAATAAGAAGAGTTATCTTGACGACTGCATTAATACTATACAAGGTAGGTGTTATGTCTCCAAGCTAGTAATTCATAAGACAAGCTGAGGATATTCAATTTTGGTGGACGATGGACAACACCATCTCGCCCGAAAGCTTGTAATAATAGACTGATGACATGTGTCTGAATGAGGAACAAACCCACAACTTACTGCACTGAAGGCAGAGTTTCCTACCAACTGAGTTGCGAGGCCAGTCTATAATACATTTTGATGAACACGGGCTTTAGTCACATATTATTTTGGCGATGGAGGCACCGACAAACTCACCCTGATGAAGATTCTCTAGATGAATCGAAACAGTGTCCGTGTTTATCAAAATGTACATATAGTACCTACAACTCACGAAAGTTTTGAAAGTGAAACAGTCTATAATATACGTCATTTGCGCCGAGTTTAAAGGAACCGACACCTAAAATTAACCTAGCATATAAGAGGATTCAAGTCTACCTCATGATAGTATTAAATATTATACATGCAAATATCCGTTTGTAGCATGTGTAGTCAACTTTTGTATGACACGTTCCGACTTTCTTAGAAAAAACAATTTTGAAGGTAGATATCAAGGTATTGATATATTTTTTTGACCCATTTTTAATTTTTATTTTCAGGTAATTTAGAAAAATACTTACCCTTAAGTACTTCTAGGCCAGAACAAAAAAGACCGAAGACTGAAATTGATGTTAGTAACAGTGATAATAACAAGGACTTGAAAGGACAGTCTGCTGTAGATGTATATGAATTTGTAGATTAAAGTAAATAATACTACTAGGTAATACCAAAATTACGTCTATTTTTGAAGTTTATGTGAAATCTTCTATCATCATATCAGCTCTTAGAAGTCCATTGCTGAGCATAGGCCTCCCCAATAGATTTACAGGAAGAACGATTTCCTCTCCATCCACCGATTCCCCGCGATCTTTACAATGTCATCAGTCCATCGGGTGGGGGATCGTCCTACGCTTCGTTTTCCTGTCCTTGGTCGCCATTCGAGAAATTTTAGTCCCCAACGGTTATCAGTTCTGAGAACTATACGGCATGCCCATTGCCACTTCATTTTGCAAATTTTGAGTGCTATGCCGGTGACTTTGGTTCTTCTAATCCTCTACATTCTAAAACTCTATAGGTTTTGTATATTGTTTTAGAAACAAGAAAAAAACATAAGTCGAAAAAAATATATTTTTAAAGTTCACGCAATGAACTGTTCAGCACACCAAAGTTACCAAGTAACATAAATATATGGTAGGTATTGCGTAGGGGGCTATTGCCCGACTGCGAGGCATTGATGAACCAGAAAGATTAACTTTACACTGAGGTACCATTCAGTTTGTATGGAACATTATTTATTATATTTGTCTCCTAGATGTTGCCTACCCAACAATTCCCAGTAACATCGCAAAATATACTATTATTAATAAACAATAATTAGCAACTTTACATTATAAAATGCACATAATACATCTATTCAAGACAAACACGTTTCGGATCTTAATTACCACATCAATCTAAACCTATTTATATCGACAACAAAATTACAGCAAATCTAAGAACAAAGCCTATAACATTTATCATTTGTAGATGTAATTTATTCTCGTTATTTAAAATAAAAATACTCATAATACAGAACTCGTATTTGAAAAAGCTAACCAGTAAGACTTTACAGTAAGATTAGTTGCATATTGCTGGAGTGCTTATTTATATTGTAAGCAAGTTGTGATCAATTGAAAGCATTGCTAGTACCAAGATTAAGTTATTGTTTAGATTTACAGCAACACCATACCAAGTACTCATACTATTAGCCACACCTACATAATATATTTTCTTTTAAAAAATAAAACACGTTTTGGAAATAGCTTCTTTAATGGACCGCTTTTAAGTTTGTTCCCTAATCTTAAAGTCTGTATTTAATAAAAACTAAATTTTACAAGAACAAAACTTAATTTGAGACTGATTTGATTTCCTGACTGGTTTGATTTCTTGACTGATTTGGTTTGTGGCAGTTGATTGCTGTAAATCTAAACATTGCATACTATTCTTTGCCTAATCTAATCAGATGGCCGCTTTTCGCTGTGCTTCTTAGTAAATTCCTCAGCATTCTTTGTGAATTTCTTTCTATCTTTGAGAAACTCCTCTGCTAGTTCTGCGCGTAGCGGGTGCTCCGGTTCAGGGTCATTGACAAGGGCCACTAGGGCTTGGATAACTGGAAACAACAAGAATAATATTGATATTTCACCAATTTGCAAGCAATCATGTTAATATGCTGGTGGAATTCATAAATAGAGAAATACACGCGTCATAAAACCCGTACGATTTTAATCTGTACCTACCCTCTAATGTAGCTCGTGACAACTGGTAGTAAATAATAAATAAATAGCGTGAATTACGCGATCACTGCTTTCAAACTCATTTTTATACTTTATTAGCTGCATAACCATATTTTCGACTCTAGTTGGGTGACAGGCAATAAGCAGCAACTGCTTCTTAATATGAGTTTTTTTACGAATCACAAAGAGAGGTAAAGTATGTGGGTATCAACTTTTCTATACAGGGAAATGTGACTGAAAACCAGGGACCGTACAACCCCGATTTCGAGTTACCTGCATAAAAAGTGTAACCCCTTCATTGGGTATGCAGTCGATGGGGTTACCCTTTCGTTTGAGAAACCTCTTCCTAACACAAGCGAAACTGTAACCCGTTCATTTGGGTTTTCAGTCGATAGGGTTACCCTCTGAGGGTATCTGATTGAATGAGGTTACCTCTTGATAGGGGTTTTTAATGTAACACTATGGTTACCTACCATTCCATTTCACGCTGTGAGGTAGGGAATTTGGAAAATAAATTTATATACTTGATTTGTGTTATAACTTATAAGTACATTGGTTACGTTCGCCCGATCGCTTTGTTCGGTAAGGTTGGACTAGAAAGGAGATGCGTAAAAACTTAATATCAAAAAAAAATTGTAAAGTTAAGTAAGTAAAGTTAAGTGTTTTCAACTCAGTATGTATGTAGGTATATCTATCTTCAGTGGTATGGTAACAAACGACCTCTGTGGCGCAGTTGGCTAAGACCCGGCTGAGACGCAGAAGGTTGCGGGTTCGATTTCCGCTGCGGGACAAATGTTTGTACGATCTGCAAGTATTTGTATCGGGTCTGGGTGTTTCTATGTATAATATGTATGTATTTACAAAAATATAAAAGTATATAAGTAGTATATCAGTCATGTGGTACCCATAACACAAGCTCTGCTTACTTTGGGGCCAGATGATGTTGTGTGAAATGTCCGGGATTATTTATTTATTTACCTACAGCTGTTATTTGCCGATTTGATACATTCTACGTAGGAATTCTTAACAGTTTCAATTATTAGAATTCATTTAGTTTATATGTATGTACCTACTCATACTTACTTATTATTAATATTTAAAAGCATTACAAACAACTGAACAATAGAAATATTTTAATTTTACTAATCGTAGGCGCAATATATGTCTATTAATATATTTAAATTTTGAATTTTGAACGAGAAGGGCGAGCCTTTGACGTCGTGACGTTACTGCACGGGGTTAGCATAACACCAGCGCTAAGTAGGTAGGTTTACACTACCTAAGTAATTGGCATTATGCTGAGCTGACATTTTTTGGCGTGAAATGATGATTTTTATCACACTATGTTGTAAGGTGCGTAAGGCATCTTTGTAAATGGCGACCTACCCTACCTTTTTATATTTGATTTTGAATTAGTTTGTGGGTCTAAATAATTTTTGAAATAAGGTGTGCACTCAATGCTTGCAATGTAGCTAACACAATGTTGTTTTATCCAGATAGTGATGATTTGTTGTTATACTTACTTACTCTACTTACTAGAAAATAAATTAACACAATTTAAAATTAATAATCAAAAAAATACAAAATTCGGAAGCAATACCTACACCAAAAAATATAAACAAATGACAATAATACACAAATAAATCGGTGCATCAAACAATCACGCCATTTACCGTAAGTCCAAAGGAATGAAAATAAAAATTTACTCTAGTCTGCTAATTATAATAACCAAAATCGATTGTTTATCAATCCTCTTCAACTCTGTAGCATATTAGATCAAAGACGCCGCCTCGCCGTGGCTCGGCACGTGCTAGTCAAAACATGATATTATGAACCTAATACAAAGTAGATAGGAATCTAATTACAATATTTCGAGTTGCAAAGTATAACCGTGTTTTAATGATCGAAAGAGTAACCCTGAGGATTAGGTTTTTGAATAATACCAAAACCCAATACTATCGAAAACCCTATGATCAGTTAATCTAAACGAAAGGGTTTTGAAGGGGTTACCCCTTAAAACTGCTTATCAAACAATATTGTAACCCTTATGAAATGGGTTTTATAATAAGCTCTTGGAAAAACCCTATCGAAAACCCCTTCAACGGGTTACCAAATTGGTCCCTGCTGAAAACACAGTATCATTGAGTTGAATGCAAAGTTACATCCAATAAGAATATAGAAAACCATTATCTAATTGGTCCATTTAGAAGCTGGTTAGAAAATAAAACAGCTGATGATGTAATTCATGGAAAGAATGATGAAACTGTAATTTTCCATAAACAATGCAAAGTACCTAAAAATAAAAAAAACAATTTAAAAAGTAAGTTAATTTTACCTTGGTCAGTCTTAGTAGCTGGTTTCCAGTTCTCAGCACTGATGATAGGCAGACACACCTGGCCCTTCTCATCAATGTTGGGGTGGTAGATCTTTGTTTTGAAGCTAATCTTAGGAGGCTTGAAAGGATACTCTGCGGGGAAGTTGATCTCTATGCGGAAGGCTCCTTTGTTGTACGGAGGGTTGTCCTAAAAAGATGTTCTTGATATTAAAAAGCTGTTACAGAATTGCTATAAGAAAAGCTTTTTTAACAAGAAGTTTCACTTGCACCGTGTATCTTATGCATTATGTATTGCAAAGAATGCAATAAAAAGTAGACTTGTTCATGCCATGTTATGGTGTTCGAGAAATATTACGCTGAAAATTGTTTTACTATGTTCCAGTTTCATAAAAAGAGATTGCTAAGTACATTGTACAACTTGACTGCTAAGACCTCACCACCTGCTGACAATCTTAAAATAATCTTTATAGTATACAAATTCCATATTGCCATGAGTCATTTCATTGGTCTGCATGTTAAACACTAATAGGAAATCCCCAGTGGAATATTTTTGATAACTGATATTAGACCAATCAATAAAATAGTGTAAATTTGAGCTAAATTAAAGGCTTTTCGAAAATGAATTGGTTTTTGTTTAAATAGAATATTCAATGGGTTCAAGAATGCAAAATTTTAAACTTACTGGTACAATCAAACCTTGCCATGTGAGGATGTTGGTTTCATCTACTTGTATGTCTCTAAAAGACTTCATACCTGACTGTCTGATATCATTCAGTTCCTGAAAAAATAAGATATTAAACAGTAGTAACACAAAGCATCAAAATCCTTTAGTTATACTTGCTAGAAAACTGTATAAAGTCTGATTATTTTTGGTAAAGATGCAACATTTTGAACAACACGAGATTTAATATTCTAAGAAAACTACGAGATCGGCAAAATAGCCAAAAAATCTCGTCTCACCTTTTGGAGTCTCCTCGTTGCAGCCATTGTACTGAATACGGTGTCTGTCAAAATACAAACCCAGATTATTGATACTAAATCTACGTAAAACTTTTAACTTTTTATTTACAGGTCTTGATGAACACCATAATTATGCGACACAGTAAGAAATAAACAGGATTTAGCAATAAATCACTCCAAAATTATATTGCAAAATACAAGGCGATGACTACGACTACGAGATACCCGACAATAGACAATCAATAGACTGACTGACTATGACATGACAGATGACAGAATGAAGAAATATAGATACATCAGTTGCGTTTTGTTACTTCTACTTTGCTCGGCTTTGTATCGCAAAAGATGCGTTAGCATCCTATAGTTTGTGCGCAAAAGCAAGTGATGAGCATACACAACAAACTGTAAATAAATTTGCGGTATAGCATACGATGCCCGTCAGTCAACAATTATAGTAATTGAACGTTGAAAACGTTGAAAATAACATTTTCAACGTTTACTTACTATAATTGTTGCACTTTAGCATGGCACTAACTATAAAATGCAGCTCAATGCGTACCTGCAGCCCCATTGTTGTATGTAAAGTATCTTTTGAACACCTTTGAGTTAGAATGAGTATTTTATTGGCAAAAATGTGTTACGTGGTTCTTATGTAGGTACACTACTTTAAGTAGAATACTACAGTATACCTACAATACTACTTTTTATACCTACTTATAAACGTATGGCAGTGTTTTACGGTTCCGAAGTCCACATGTTCGTCTGTCTGTCCGCACATTGATCTTGCTCTTGCTCGCAGACTGTTAGTTTAATCGTGATGACATTTTGCACGGTTATAATTATTTTATTAATGATCCCTACAACGTTATGAACTAAATACTTACTAGAAAAATACATGTATCTACCTCACAAGTAAATTGGGTTTGATTTTTTATTATTTTACTAATGTATCGTGTGGCATATGGTTGGATAGGCTTTCTATAGATAGGTGAGTTTCCTGCCATTCCATCGCTAATATCGATCTCTACCAGGCAACGTTTGGATGGACTGGACTATAAATAAACTGAGAAGGGGCATCTGAGTGTGGTCTATTTATATAATTACATCCTTACATTACCTATATGTAGGTACAAACTAATCAAATACCTAAGTACTGATATAATTACGTTTTAAAAACTAAAAAGAAAACCGACTTCATTGGATACTTACAATTTGAGAGCATAAAATTATTTGATTTTGAAATTTTTTAGATGTATTTTACATTTTGATAAACACGGGCTTTACCCACGTTTACACATATTTTGTCGATGGAGGCACCGACATTGTTTCTATTCATCTAGAGACTCTTCATCAGGGTGAGTTTGATCCGCGGTCCGCTCGTTGCCGCTCGAGTTCACGGTTCGCACTGCGGGTGAGGTATCTTCCGGCGCGAGTCGTGCGTGCGGGGAGAGGTGGAAACGTTGTCACGGCAGGCGGTAACAAATTTGGTGCCAGTACTAGCATGGTCGGTGTCGGTGCCTCCATCGAGAAAATAATACGTGAGTAAAGCCCGTGTTTATCAAAATGTACCTATAGTACAACTCACGAAAGTTTTGATAGATGTATTTTGTTTATTAATATGATATGGGTAGACCAACTAAACGCACTACTCTGCACTGCAGGTATCGAAAATATTATTGATGTACTCAATTTTTAGATTTTTTTAAAACCGCTCGACCGATTTCGATAAAATTTAAATGGTGGTCCCTGGGAAGTATACCCATTTAAACAAAAAAACATTTCGAAATCGGTTCAGGCGTTTCTGAGTAGGTAATCGGTGAACATACCTACATAAAAAAGAATCACTAAAATCGGTACATAAACGACGAAGTTATCCGCGAACACACATAAAAAATATATATATATATGTCGGAAAGTAGACAAAGTAATATGAAAAATAACCAATCGATTAGTTCAAAATATTACTTGATTAATTTGATTATGTAAATAAAACTAGACTTATTTTTGTTGATTTCTGAAATGTATTAAGTACTAAGATGTTTATTTGATTTTTAATCTTTAAAATTGCGAGATGATTTCCGGTTAGCCATTTCCGTTTAATTATTGTTTGTGTAATAAGTCATTCGTTTGATTTCCGAGAGTGTTGGTATTATTGTAAGTTCATATCCGATTGTTTGTGTAATAAGTCATTCGTTTGATTTCCGAGAGTGTTGGTATTATTGTAAGTTCATATCCGTTTCCATTCAAATTAGTTGGGATTTGACTTGGTATTTTAAAATGTCATGAAAGCGGAAACGCAGACGTTGCCAACGATTTCCGGGGCGTCTGGACAAAGCTTTTGTAGTACATCTTGCTTGTGAATTCAGTCACTTATTTTGGAGAGTTGGTAATAGCAAGACGTGGACAAAAGACTTGTCTGTTACCGCGTCATAAAGGCATAGTTTTTAGGAATTATCTGTGTGCATATTCGAATAAAACTGTGAGCATTACGTGTTTCGTTTACTTCGTCGCCTGGAGAACCTAATAGCGCCCACAATAATGGAAGGTGAAGAAAATGACCACCTGATGTCGCACCCTGCCATGCCTGACGCGACATATATATGTCGAATTGAGAAACCTCAATTTTTGAAGTCGGTTAATGAAATATATATAATAATAAACAGTCTAAAAAAATACAGTACAGAATCAATAAATAACTAAGTGACAAATAATACTTCATGAAAACTGTAATGTGAGCACTTCAAAAAATTGTAATGTGAGCATTCCGGAAAAAACGGATTGTTAGAGGCTTGGCGGGCGCTTCTCGGCCCAGACGATATTTATACTAAGTTTCGATTTTCCAAAATTTTACTAAGTGCATCCTACACCATAAGAGGAATTCGACCTTCTACCAAGTTTTATGATTTTAAGACTTTTGGACTTATGGTTGTCCGTTGATATGTTATGCAGTAAATCAGTAATGTAAATGTGTGCTTGGCCAGACTGCAAACGTGGGCGCGAGGCGGGCGTGACGCGGTAAACACAAACGAACTTCATTTGAGTGTCCGTAGTGGACACGCGAGTGCGGGGCGGACGCGGGCTACTTGGCGCGGGAAGCGCGCGGGCAACTCACGCCATAGGTCGTTAATACAAGTACAAATGGCCGCAGTGAGAGCGCGGAGCGTCAAGCGACAACCCGCGCGGTAGCGGGGATCTCAAACTGGTTCGAGCTGACCGCGCGTGTTCTTGTGATGGCGTCTTCACATAATGTAAAAGAATTAATAAGTGCTATTCAAGCACGACCTACGCTGTGGATGTCGAAACAACGTCAATACAAAAACATAAAAGTTATTTTAAGATTGTAGAATAAAATAAATCAAAAAGCTTTGGAGGTTGCTCTCGCTATATTTCATTTCATTTAAAAATTACCATTTAATGTAAGAATTTTCCAGTAAAAATAAGTCTTCTTTATCCATATTATATTTTGACAAACACTAGACACGAGAACACTGCGGACAGGCAAAAAAGCGCGCGTTGCCGCACCCGCGCCGCTGCCCGCTCCGCGCTTCCAGGTTGTCACTGTGAGTTTATTTATGGGAATACAATACAAAGTTCAAAGCAAATCATACAAACTCGTTAAAAAGTTCCACCCTAAAGTTTGTGGAAAGTTCCCTTACCAACTTGAACACTTTTGAACCATAGTTTTGATAAATAACCAAACCATATCAATTTATTTAAATTTAAAAAATATTTATACAGTTAAAAAAATCGTTCAGTCACAGATAACATAATACTATAGGTTCAGTTAAAAGTTTCAAGCAAAATGGACCACCCGTTAGAAAGTTCTCATACAATGTTTAACAACCCCTAATTTTATCACAGACTTTTAAGAAATATGCCAAAGAATATATAAGTAGGTCCATAATTATATGCTAAATTTGATTTTTGCATTTTCAAGGAACATGATTTTACATAAAAACGTTTTTACCCCGTTTCACCCTTTTATAGATATTGGTTTTACGTAGCTGGTTACGAATCAGTTAGTTACCAAATTGGCTGAAGCGGCAAGACAGCGTGATGGGATATCCTGACTGATAGTTTTTTTTGCACGTTGTACGGTCCTTTTTGCGAGTATAGACAGTAATAGTGTACAAGTAAGAGAGGTAATGGTTTGCGGCACCATTTTAGATTCGTTTCTCTCTGTAACCAGATTATACTTACATATATGCTATCTTGGGGATGGACATAGGCATGTTTTTATGTAGGTTCCACGCGTTCGAGACCGCGGGCAGCAGCTAATAGAATATATACGTACCTATTTTATATACAAGCTTATATACATAGCGTGCAAAGTTCTGGTGTGATATGATAAGGTAAGAAAACAAAATAACCAAACGTATTGTGACTTATATAATTGCGGCAACAGGTATACACTTCTGCGGTAAAAATAAACAAGGGATACATTAGAAAAGCAATATAAGAAATGGCCAAGTTTTTCAAATACTTCGGTTTAAATTTCAAATGAATACGTAGTTTTTTTATTCTCTGGCCGCATTCGGTTGCCGAACAGATATTATGGATACATACGAACGTAGCTACTAAACACATACTTTTACTGTAAAATCAATGCACAATATGCACAGCATAGACGCGTTTTTATATCAAGATTAAAGATGGCAGTTATTAGGTAAAACAATCTCAAACGCTGCCATACACTTGAAGCATTTATTTGACAACACACAACGCAGTCTGTAACCAAGCCATATCTTTGCTTATTGATGTGCATTCACAATGACAATACTTTCAGTAACGGTCACTGTCGCGTTCCTATGCAACCATCCGTTAGTAAAACCTATCAGTTAGCGCTTAGCGCATTAGGTAACCGAATGCGGCCTCTACGCCCAGCGGCGGAAGGGAGGGGTTGCCGCGGCGTCACGTCTAGTCGTCGTGAGAGCGCTCGTCGTCCCGGCGACGGTTGCCGCGGTTGCGTCTGTTCCAGCCGCCTGGAAAAAATACAATATTTTAAGAAACTTAATTACAAATATAAAGATATATATAAAATTCTTTGATTTTATTTGATTATAGACAAATAATTGTAAAAAGGCTTAAACAAAAAAAGCCATTTGAGTTAGTGTAGTTTAACAATAGTGAAGTGATAACTACATAAAAACACAAGAAAAAAGTGTCTTCCTCTTAACCCTATACTTGACACTGTGAACTTGAATGCACATTCAATTCAGATTTTTTTTATGCAAAATAGAGACATCGAAACGTTTTAATAATAACTCAAACTGACTTCGTAAACATTTATTTACGTACGAAAAAGAAAGCTATATCTGTCTCGCTTACATATTGACAGTGTTGAACAAAATGGCGAGCCGTCGGTCAGCGGCCACGCATCGCTCCGTAAGTGTCCTATTTTATCTCAATTAAATTATGTTATATGTATGAAATTATTATAATTTTACTTTCTGCAAGCTTTATCCAATTGTTTGATAATATTATTTTTGTGATGTATGCTTTGAATATGTAGTTATTCACGATATTTATTATGTGTGCATTAAAATGCACACTGCCTGGTTCAGAGTGAATGACTCAATATTTGTTGTGTATATTTAAATGCACACTGCCTGCTTTGCTGTCAATTACACCATATTTGTTGTGTGCATATAAATGCACACTGCCAACTTCATAGACTATTATTGTTTATGAATGTTGTGTCTTTAAATGCACATTGCCTACTGTGCTACTATATATTCGTACCTTTGTTCAAACAGAGTTTTTTTTTCATAATGCATTATAGCAATTCATATATTATCCCTTCTACCAAATTTCAATTTCTTAGCTTGCAGTACTTTTTTTCCAGATGACTAGAAGTCGAAAAATTCTTGCGTTGGTGCCTAAATGTGGAGCTAAGTCAGATACAGAATCCAGTGAAGCTTCGGAAGATGAATTACAGATGTGTAGACCTCATCGAGATGTCTCCGAAAACAGCTCCCCTGTCCGATCCATAGCATCTTCTCTCGAAAATTTAAATATCTCCGACAGTGATGACTGTGAGTATCGAGAAATATTCGCCGTTGCTTCTGTCCATGATGTCCCAAGATTCACACTCAACACTATTGATTCTACTCCAAACTCACCGTCTATTTTTCAACATGATTCTGACATTATACCGCCTTCACCATCAGTTTATATTCCACCGTCACCATCTATAGACTCAATTTGCAGTCCCACACCGTTAGCACTTCCTGCACCTACAGCAGCTACTGTACGTCTTCGGCGTTATAAGAAAACTCCGGTGATTGTTAAAAAAGCCGTATTGAAACCTACCAAAATGTTTCCTAAATGGACAAGAATGAAATTTCAAGGAGCAGTAGACATAGAAGATAATATGTTTTTCGAATCTACTGACATTGAGAAATCGCCCCTTGATTACTTTAAGCAATTTTTTACTGACGATGTACAAGATCTAATAGTATATCATTCCAATTTATATTCTGTACAGAAAAAAGGCACTTCAATTAATATAACCAAAGACGATATCAAAGATTTTATAGCTATAAATATTTTAATGGGCGTCGTAGATATGCCGGCATACACCGATTACTGGTCAAATGAATTTAAATACAGCAAAATTGCAGACGTCATGACACTAAAAAAAATTCAAACTATTCGACGTTACATTCATTTCAATGATAATTTACAAGATGACGCTGACAGATATTATAAAATTAGACCCCTGGTAGAAAAAGTTTGACAGAACTGTGCAGCTAATATAATTGAAGGCAAACGATTCAGAATCGATGAGATGATGGTGCCCTACAAGGGTACCAGAGCCGGCAGCCGCAAACAATATGTACGGAATAAACCCAAAAAATGGGGATTTAAGTTTTTCGTTCGTGCTTCACCATCTGGCTTCGTACATGATTTTATTATTTATGGAGGAGACGATACTTTTAGACGCCATTCTTTTACTGAAAAAGAAAAAAGTATGGGTCTTGGAGCCAAAGTTGTAATAGCTCTGGCCAAATCTATTAAGCAAAAACCATGCTCAGTACTATACTTTGACAACTTTTTTACATCAATTGAATTGATGCATCATTTAAGGAATGAGTACGGTATATTCTCCTTAGGTACCGTCAGGGCAAATCGACAGAGAAATCGGGGCAGAGAAAAAATTACCAAGTGATAAGGATTTGAAGAAAAAGGGAAGAGGAGCTTTTGCACAGGTCGTGTCTAACGAACACAATATCGCTGTAGTGAAGTGGTTTGACAATAAATTTGTCGTGGCTGCTAGTACTTATGTCGACGCCCACCCTGTACAGAATATAATGCGGTACAAGAAAGAAGAAAAGAAGAAAGGCCCAGTCACATGCCCAAATTTAATAAAGCACTATAACGGAAATATGGGTAGAGTTGATCTAGCCGACATGTTAGTCGCTTTATACCGTACAGATCTGAAAGGCCATCGATGGTATCTAGTATTGTTTTCACAGATTCTGGATATCTGCGTCAATAATGCCTGGCTGCTGTATCGTTATGAGAACAGTAGTAAACCAAAAGTAATGCCACTTAAGAAGTTTCGAGTCGCGCTATTTAGGCAACTGCGTTTGTTTGAGAGGAGTTCTTCTAATTTAGAACCTGATGCTCTTTCCAAATATGTAAGAAAAGTAGAGAAACCAGTGGCGGAGAGGCCTGATGACGCTACTCGTTACGACCTGACGGGACATCTTCCTACTTTTACGACAAAAGGCAGGTGCAGAAACTGTACCAAACACCAAACCAAACTTTTTTGTCCAAAGTGTAATGCACGGCTATGTATAGTTGAAGGGCGAAATTGCTTTATGGATTTTCACACTAAGTAATTCTTAAGTTTTTTATATTGTTACATGTTAGATAGATATTTAAGTAAACTTTGATCTCAGAGGATTACGACTGAATTTTGTGATAAATCACATTAATATTAGGTATAAATGTGATAGTAATATAAAGTGTGACTTATTTTTTTTAATTTTATTACAATGTCGTAATATACTATCCTCATAGACCTAGTTCCTTAAAATACTTAACTCTTGTTGATATGTTATAACTTAGTGACTTTTAACGTAAGTATTTTCAAGATTTTTCTTATATTTTGTATGTTTTGTTTCTTTTTTTAGTTTAGTGATTACATGGCAGTGTGCATGTAAAGACACATTTTAATTTGATTTTTTTTTCTTGTGAGCTTGGCAGTGTGCACTGGAAGACACATAATAAATCCTGAAAACTGAAATTAGGAGATTTTTTTTTTTACTTTTCCTGATATCCTTATAACCCAATTAAAGTAGGGAAGAAGCAAAAGTATATTTTTTTTAGTGTTAAATTCTCTGCCAAGTATAGGGTTAACTAGAGACTGTAAGAAAAGTGCTATTAGACACATTCTTAGTTATAATTTATTTTATAAAACTATGTCAAAGCTAAATTATTCATTAGCTTATTTGGCTAGATTGTAATATAATTTATCGTATGATTAACATAAATTAAAGTCCAATATATTCCTATTGTTATGACGTAAAAATAGTTAATTAGGTTGGAATTTATTTACAATAATCATAAGCAATTATTTTAAATAGAATGGAAGGTATTACAATTATTAATTGTATTCAAATGAAGAATAATAATACTAATGTTATGTCATCAAAAAAATCCTCAATTGAATAAAAACAATTTATAATCAGCCATTAAGTATTTTAGTTAAGTGTCTTGTTAAACATACTTCAATTTTTCAAAATCAGTAACCTATGGTGACTTGTATTACAGATTCTGCAGAACTGAACTCGGGCACCAGCTTTACATAGTGGGTACCTACATGTTCTGGTACATGTCCAAATAAATCTAGCAATCAATTCTACCACTTTGATCCATGGAATAAATTAATTTATTATTATTAAAATGTTGCAATTTCAATCATAAAGTCTCCCACAAGTGTCTCATACAGAGTATACTAGTGAGACGTTTTATTGAATGTTACTTGAACATTCAATAAAACGTCTTGGTTAGACTTACCGCCTTCTCGGTTTGGTCTATCACGCTGCCCCCTCCCCTCTCCGCGGCCGGCGCCCCCCCGCTGGAAGAACGAGCCCTGCTTCTCGAAGATACGCTCGTTCGAATCCACTACGTTGCCAACCTAGGTGTAAGAAATCAGTAAGTTAATTCCTGGTGGGAGTGTCAACAGCAAGTGTTTGTCTTGGTGGGTACAATCACAGTGACTAGAGAGATACTAGATATTCTGCGTCCAAGCAGTAGTGTGCAAGCATTACTGTGTCCAAGCAGTAGTGTGCAAGCAACCTATGTACTGGTGTCAATAGGTTTAAATATTTCATTGACAGATATGAGAAGAAGGATTATTATTTCGATAATATCTTAAAAAGCACCCCACGCTTTTTTTGAAATAAAACATTTTTTTCTTACCTACATTTATTAAAATGTATTTTCTACTTTTTAGTTTTAGGATAATCGGACTTTTTTTTGTTTTTTTCGACTTATTGTATTGTCAACGGTCTTTGACAGGTGTGCAAAATTTGAATGAAATCTGACCGTTTAAAGTGGGTCACAATCGCGTCCTAAGGAATCTGTTACAAACATACAAGTGAAGCTAATATAAAGCGTATAAAAAAACCGACTTCAAACATATTTAACTATTACAACCCATCTAGGAGTCAAGTTCTCATCAATACAAATTAATCAAGCCCAAACCCCAGGTAATTGCTGTAAAGCGTTGAAGACTGCCCTCGACTGTCTTTCGGCTCAGATCGACTCCAGACCTTCATTAAAAAGTAGTGCTTTAAAATACTTCATGAAAAAAATAGCAAATGCACTAGTGTGTGGCGCCCACTAAGATTTTCAAAGGTTCCTCGATTTCTCTGGGATGCCATCATCAGATACTGGTTTCCTTACCATGGTACCACCTTGAGATATCTCCTTTCCAACAAAAAAAATAATCATCAAAATCGGTTCACGAACACACAAAAAAAAACATATACGGTCAAATTGAGAAACCTCCTCCTTTTTTCCGGGAAGGTTCCGGGACTTTAGTCCCGGCTATAACAGTGACGGAAACTTTCAATGGTACTATCTTGACATCAAAGTCAATGCAGTCAGTCATCAATCCACACTATGAGCGCGCTGAGCGTCGCGTCGTTTCAGCTACCTACTAGCATTTCCTTATTTAACCAATCATTAAATAATAAAAATGTACAAAAAACTAGTATTTATAATATTACTAAAAACTAAAAAAAAACAAATCGAGCCACTTTAGAGACTAACGCACGATAATCGATTTTTATATAAGGAGATATTAAATTTATCAATATAATTGACTTTTCTAAGTTTGGGGCTCGGTGGTGCTGTATGAATAGTCCAGCAATGATTTTTCTATAATCTGTTTTAATAAAATAATTGAAACGGGTTTAATCATGGGTCTCTTAATCGCATATTACTAATAGTAATATTGTGAAAGTGAAAGCATATGACTAAAACAGGTAATAACAATTGCAAAGGGGAATTAAAAAACATGTTTATGAGTAGTATTACCTTATCAGCAAGCTGAAGTGCCAACGCCTGCATCCTAGTAGGCTCAGAGCGGTGGAGAATAGCGCACTCGCTCGGGTCATCCAATGAAGCCAGTAGCTCTTCGTTGATGATCATCTTAGAGACCAATGAGTGCACGCGTTGCCGCGGCAACTCGAACATATCAGCCAATGAGCGCAGAGATAGGGAGGCATACACATGAGCGTATGTGAAGAGATATGTGCGGAGCGACTCTTCACGAATGAGACGACCGAGCATAGCGCGCACGTTGTCTGCTCCTACCATTAGGTCCCATACCTGAAAACAAAAAAAAACAGTAAATAAAGTTTTATTCAATAACATTATGTACTAAGATAAATTGAAATAGTCAAACTTGGTTGCAATTATGTGTTGCATTCTCTAAAAATAAAGCGAAAAAAAAGGATAGCTGTTCTGTGATATCATAATAAAAATTTAAATGAAAAAACCTTTGACAAAAAGACATTTCTAGTTATAACTTGTTAATTGAGACCTTTCCAATGAACCCAAAAACGACACCACGACACTGCTGTATGTTGGTACAGAGTTCGGTATCCTGCAGATCCCAAGGATACAGCATTCCCTGGGATCTGCAATAATACAGTATGCTGATGAGGTATCCTACCTCGTCAGCATGCTGTATTATTTACTATAAAGATACTTTTTATTATTAATTTTACTTGTAACCATCTTGTTATTAATAAATAAACTCAAACTCAGGTCAAGGTTTCCATGTTCTTGAAAAATTTAAATTGAAAATTGAAATATCCTGTTACAATACCAAATTTTGAATCGATCAGACCTGTGGAAGTTGCTCAGATCCCTTCCTCAACTAGAAAGAAGCTAATGATCTTCAAATAGCTAAGCAGATTCATTGTTTCTTAAATTGTGACATAAACATAAACATACCTTAGCATTCATCTTCTCATTGACGATAAAGTTAAGACACGCACGCCAGTCCCCTCTCCTCATAGCCCTCGCCGCAGCCACCGCGTGTTCCCTCATCGACTCCGGAGGCCCAACTAACGCCTGCCTCTCACTAGCCCTCAGATTCTGATAGAACGTCTTACTGATCATACGTCTCCGGGCGTCGAACTCATGAGCGGCCATGTAAGGTATCTCAATCATCATTGCAGACACTAAATACACACATTCCAACAGCTCCAAGTTGATATGCATATGGAACGGCATTTGTCGCTGTTTCTCAATCTTCTCTTGTTCTTTAGAACGCTCGTGCTGGCGCTGAGGCAGCAATCCTTGAGCTAGTAGTTCCTTCGGCTTTCCGGTCATCATTAGTTCAGCGAGACATCCGTGAGCTTCTTTCACGTTACCACGCCGGAACGCGCACAGACCTAAGTTAGCCATTGTACGGTTGTAAAGAATCTGGGTACTAGGATCGGAATGCTGGACCGTCTCTTGAAGATGCGACATTAGGAGCAAATCGCGTGCTTGGAACCAGTTATCGTGCAAGGCATGGTGGTAGATATGAGAAAGTATAGCGCGCGTCCTCAGACGGTCAGATTCGTCGTGAGCGTAAATGTACTTGCAAAGACGTTCCATTTTCCTGATGGTGGTCTCCTCATTTGCTGGAAGGTCTTTACGAACCGCGCGAGGATCGAATTTATAGTACAAATGATCAATTTTGCGGAGATACGCGCGGCATATTTCCTGAGGCGTGCCATCGCGCTCCACGACTAAACAGACGCGGTCGATCAAAGTGGAAACGCGCACTTCATCCTTCAACCGCTCAACATACTCGTTCGAGTGAGGATCGCATTCCTTCAACAGCTTAGTAAACTCATCGTCCAGTCTCTCTAGAGAGGTCAGAACGCATCCGCGGACCTTGAACGGCGCAGTGATAAGTTCCTCATTGTCCTCCATGATAGTTTCACTCAGCATCATGTCATCGTGTGCGAGGATTAACGTCACCATATGATCGACATTTTCGACCAATCTCGACCAGTATTCCGGTTTCATAGCGTCGGAAACCTTTGGGTTGTAGTCGAAGAGAGCTGCTACGATGGCGGCGCGTAGTTTTAGCTGCAAAGCGTCTCCCAGGTTGTGGGCTAAGGCGACGGTTCTTAACTCGTGGAGTAATTCTAGTTGCGCGCGCCGATCGGTGCGCTTGCGACCACGGGCTGCGCTGATCTCTCCGAGCTTCTTTACTACTAGAGCGGCGTCAATCTCGCTGTCCTATGAACAAAAAAAATATGAAGTTTACCCACCTAAAAAAACCTTTTGGAAAATGAACTACAAATATCAAAATTGACGCAAGAATTTATTTTACACGCTACAAACCCAAAACAAATTGATTCAAATTTTAAACTGTTCTATTTAATACAATCAAAAAAACATGTACATTTAATAATAATAATAATTAATACAAATCGAATTGAGTAACCTCCTTTTCTAAAGTCGGTTAAAAAGGACTACTGAATCGTCTTATACGATAGGTGAATTTAGGATTCGCGCAAGCCACGAAGAATCAGGGACGCATCGTTAAAAAAAAAACTATATTTATATCGATATAGATATTATCGATAGATCGTGCTATGGCTACTATACCCCCATGCTAGGTGTATCTTATTAACTTACTAATATAATTAATGCAATATGTGGATATTTGGATGTTTAAGTATGCATGTGGCTCAATTGTTTTTGATGATGAAACTTTGTATAAAATATGTGTGTTGTTTAAATCTGTTGCAATCTTTATTCATTGACATTAGGAAGAGAAGGACAGACTATACTTAAAACGCCACACTACTAACTACAATAAAGGGTTGGACCTGCATAAAAATAGTGGCTATTTTTGAAGTGATAACTTCTTATGGGAGGGTAAACCGCTTCGTTACGTAACGCGTTACGGACTCAGTCTGCCTGGCTTCCCTTTCTCTCACGCATACGGCAGCGGTAGGCAGGCTCCTCCTCTCTCACTCCAACCCACAGCGCTAGTTAGATTAGTTTAAGTTATCACTTCTGTCGGGCGTCTCGAGACGCACATTTTTTGATCTATGTATATGTATCATGAGAGCAAAACTTCGGCTTAATGCCAGAAGAATACTATGTCTTGGCGAACATCTTGAATTCTGACAACGTATCTTGTCAGTAAGTTTGGGCTGTAGCTGGTAGCATACCTTGGCAAACATCTTGGGCTTATCAGAGGTAGCTGCACCTTTCCTGACCGTCTCCCACTCTCCACCATCGTCGGGCTGGTCTCGTTTGGAAGACTTGTGACCGGCGCGTTCTTTCCTCTCCTCGCGACGTTTTGCCTTCCGCTTGTCTTTCTCCTCATCATCCACTGCACCAGTCTTTTTCTTGAAGAACCTGTTGAAATAAGAATTCAGAAATGAATAAATATATATTGGTAGACAAGTCACACCATCAAGCACCAAACTAAGTAAAGCATATGACTTATGGATATAATAAGAGCGAACGTGATAGCCATAATATTATTTTCTTGTTTGATTAGCTTGTGTACCCAGCAGACGAGATGAGATAATTATATCGAGGCTGCCATATTGACCCTGCAGATGATACTTAAATAAGAAAATGTTAGAATACTTAAATACTTTTAAATACATATGTAGTATACCTGGCAACACCCATCATATTTTTTATACTTTTATTACATTTCAAGACCGACTTCTAAACATCACATGATTAATTTTTTTTATTCTTATTATTTACCATCATCTAGCCCCAAAGTAAGAAGTGCTTGTGTTATGGAATGGAAACCACATGAATTATATAATAAAAAAACACCTAGAGCATATAGGGTATCAAAAGTTTGGCTATAACATTCATTATTTGGCGTACGCTGCACTAACTATTGATGATACATAAAATTATTTACTAGTTTATAGTACTTAAATACCTAAATTTGTGTTATCTGTAAACCAAGGATTTGAACCATGTTTCACGATTAAATTATAAATCGAAATTGCACGAACTCTAAATTGCACCGCACGAAACCGGGGCGGGTCGCGTGTTATATTATAATGTTCTCGTAAATGCGTAAATTTGTGCGTGTGGTGCGTTTGTTTGTAACTTCTACGCGTTCAAAAGGCTATACAAATCTGAATGAAACTTGGTATAAATATATTGGCTACTTTTTTTTTTTTCGTAGTGCGAGCGCGACCACGCGAGCATAGCCGCAGGTAGCAGCTAGCCTGCTACCTGCGGCTATGCTCGCTGTTTGTTGTTTAATATTAAAAACTGACCGGTCACGAATGTTAGCGATCTTTTCATCATCAGAGCTCGAGCTTGAAGAGTCTGAATCGGAGCCCCAGTCTATAGAATCTTCGGAGTCGTCATCAGCCGTGGGCGGGGGGCGACGAGCTGGCTCGGGCGAGCGTCGCTTCGGCTTCGGCTCCTTAGGCTTCTCTTCATCATCAGAGTCGTCAGATGATGATGTATCTGGAAAAACGTATGAGTATAGGTATTTTCGTTCTGAATGCACAAGTACAACTTGAGTAAAATTTACTATGAAGTACATTTTATACAGGCCAAGCATACTCCGTTCTTTAGTTTACGAAGTACAAGTACATTGGTGAACCCAACCTGTTGAGTAATATCGTAAAGAAGTGCCGCGCCAGACGAGATAGAGTTACACGATGATAGAAAGAGGGGCTCTTTGCAGGTAAATATAATGTTAGACACTAAGCGCTTGTGCGAGCGAATTGCACTTTATTTCGTCGTGGAAAGAGTCCGTATTTATGTAACTATTTTCGCGGAAACCGCCTTCCGTACTTGTACTAATATAGATAATTGATTCAGGCGTGACTTTGCGGTAATCCATTTCAAAACATTAAATAGATGGACAAATATTTAGTACTATTCCGCCAATCTATTATATCTATCTATATCTAAATCCCAAAGAGAGATTTATTCATAAAAAATCAGGGGTTTATAAATTAATTTGCGATGAATGTAATGGTATTTATGTAGGTCAAACCGGTCGTAATATTGAACCTAGGTACAAAGAACATATCGCAGCTTATGGAAATAATTGTCCAGAAATTTTGCCAAACATTTGATAGATTCAGGACATTCATTGAGTAATAATAATACTTTTGAAATTTTACATACCTGCGAAAAAGGTTTTATAATGTCTGTACTAGAAACTTTAGAAATAACTAGACATAATTCAGTAGATTTTACACTGTTGAACGAATTAAATACAAGCTTTCCTAGATCACCGCTATTACGTTTGTTTACAACGGGTGGCGCTGATTCATACGGGGGGCGTGGCAATCCGGTCTGAGAGTATAAATAGTGAAGTTGGAGCGCAGTCGGGTCGGCATAGTCTCAGCCTGACGTTGGTCGAAGCAACAAGAACAAGTCTGCAGAGCAGAGTGTTTTTTCGTCGGGGTGCCGAGTGAGTAAAATGTTCCTGAGGATGCCTCGTGGAGAGGTGAAACATGTGTCGAATTTCTTTTGGAGGTTGCATGTGTGGATTGTGTGTGCTTGCCTTTTAATAACGCTTTGCATGGCTTTTCAATTGCGGGCGGGAGGGAGGTGCATGCGTCTGCACCGTGTCTAACTCTTTGGGAATAGATTGGCGGAATAGTACTAAATATTTGTCCATCTATTTAATGTCTTGTACTAATAAATATTCCGTGCCGCTACACAATATAAGTATACGAGTAATCATAGAGTTGTATAAAATGTTTATGAATAAAAAAAATACATGTTCATCGTATCTGTAATTAACGGGATCTGGACAAAGCTTCTCACAATTATAATAACGTAGTTCTTTGAGGATGTCTATGAGAGTAGTCAAGACTCATTCCAAACACTTATGGAGCACCATAAGTGTTGATGTTAACTGATGACTGATATAAACTGATGTTAATAATGTTTTCAAACACTAATACATTTACTAACAAATGTTAGGAATTGTTAGATGTTTCGAGTGCTCCTACACTAATCTAAAATATTTATAAACATTTATAACATTTGAAAACATGACATCGGCTCGCAGTTTGGATTTACGTTCCGTTCCGAGGCGTCTACACGAAAATGGAAGAAGATTTGCTCATTGGATTACCTTTTTTTTTTTATAAAAAGAAAATCGCTCTATCTGGATGCGCCAAACAATATTTTGAGCTAGACAAAAGTATAGTGCCACAGATTATATCAAGGATTTGGACATTGACAGGAAGAAAGGAAATTGTTTTTAAGTAGCTGGTTACGAATCAGTTAGATACCAAAGTGTTTGATGCTATTATAAAGTGATCATTTTGATTGTATTGAAAATAAAAATATTTAATTTGTAAGCCTTACCTTTACGCTCATCATCGTCATCATCAGGCTGGTCTGGATCTTCCTTAAACTTAGATATCTCAGCATCAAAGTCCTTTGCATACTTCCGTAGCTTCTGTCTCAGCGATGTTAGAGCCTTGCTGTTACCCTTTGATAGAGCTTTTCTGCTGTCACGGTCTGTCCAGGCTTGGTTCACCCAGTCCTCTAATTCTGTCAGAGCTCGGATGAAGAAACGAGGTGCGACTCCGCTTTCCTCCTGAAATGTTTTATTTATTTTTAATTCTGATAACATTTCCAAGGCTATGACTGAGGCCTTTGGCGTTCTAATAACTCCTTCACTAGTACAAAGTACAGGTTAGTAGTAGCTACCATTAAGATGCAGAATCCATTCCATAACTCTAGATGGGTGTATTAATTGGAACATATAGTTTATATAGAGAATATTATGTATGTTTTCACAAAAAAAATAAGTATGTAAGTAGTACCCATAACACAATCTCTGCTTACTTTGGGGCCAGATGATGCTGTGTGAAATGTCCGGGATTATTTATTTATTATGTTATTAATCATAAAAGCTAATCAATTTGAAGTGGGCCTGTTTCAGTATGTGCTAGCTGATCAGAAATTAGATGCAGCTAGCATGCTCTACAGGTCTATATACAGGCTGGTGAAATTATTTTTAGATAGATAATTGATACAGGCGTGACTCTGCGGAAATCCATTACAAAACATTAAATAGAAAATGAAAAGGATGCCTCATGGAGGGGTGAAACATGTGTCGAATTTCTTTTGGAGGTAACTCTTTAGTAATAGATTGGCAGAATAGTACTAATCTAATAATTTACCTTAGCGATGATAGCACCGGCTTTAGTGTATGCCTTCTGCAACTCTTCAAAAGATGCAAGGGCAGAAGAGAAGTCTTTGATCTTCTTGTGGTTGCGGAGAGAATGGATGATGCCTTCCAGCTCTTCATAACGCTTCTCTTTCATGGAGCGCACAACACGCTTTGTTTCTTCCTCATCGTCGCTGAACTGAAGACATTTTAATTTTGATTTTAGTTTATTTATCAACTTAATCTGTTTCTCGTTTTGTACATGAGTTTAACATACAACAAACACAAGTTTAAGCAAATACCTTATCTTATTATGACACTAGTTTATTCAAACCAGGGTGATGAAAGGATTAAAGAATATCTCAGAGGCTCCTTTCATCCACTTGCAATATATTTATGCAATGAAACATTACCTAGTAAAATTAATATAATAACGATGAAATATACTGACCGTGTAAACAGGCGCTGGTGCACGTACTACTGGCTCGTCCTCGCTCGAGCTTTCAGACTCGGAGTCTGTACCAGTTGCAAAGAAACGACTCATGATTGCGTCTTCACACTAATTTACCTGAAAACATACCGGATAATTTATAAAAACCTTCGCTGTAGAGGCTGTCACAATTCGTTGCTTATGTCGGTATAAATTACTGCAAAAACCACGTAAACAACTCCAAAACCGAGGGTCTCCGATCCTTTGAGGTTATACTTTCACGTAATGTTCAACACTAAAAACAGACGCAACTGACCTCACAAATAAAAATAACTGAGTATCACTTTGTAAAGAATGGTCGGATCTGATCACTTTCATGAAGAAAACTTGAAAATATAATAAATCTGGACAGCTTCCAGCTTGACCACGACGACGCACTCGAAGAATCCACCTCAATCAAACGAAACCTCGAATCGAACACAACGTCAAAAAGAAGGAAGAGAAGAAGACAGATTGACAGATTGGAATCGTCTTGTGGACGTAGACATGTAATTATTTTGTATCTGCAGAGGAAAAAAAAAAAAAGTTGTGTTGCTGCTGACCGCAGTTGGTTGTGCGGTTTATAGTTTGTGGTTTGTCCAACCAATGGTCCGTAGTCTCAAGTCTATACAATACAATACAATACAATAGTTATTTATTCCAATAAAATACGTACTTGGAAAAGTCAGGTACAAAAATACTTAATAATAATATTACGGGCTTACTGTTTGGTTACAACATTTAAGAATAATAATTCATTACAAATAGAATAGCAACATTAAATTCCAAATAAATTCATTATTTAAAAATGTCATCAGCAAGTGCTTCGTCTAGAGAATAGTACGATTTCTCTAGTAATATATTTCTTATCTTTAAACGATAACATTCAAGATCAGAGTTTTGTAATTCAGGCGTCAATTTATTGTACAATTTTATGCTTATACATTAGAAGCTATTACCAACTTTGGCTAGTCTATGCTTAGGAAGACAAATTTTATATTTATTTCTTCTATTATAATTATGGATCTCACAGTTTAGGTTAAATTTATCAGGGTTTAGCTTTACAAACATCAGATTGTGGAAAATGTATTCTCCTACCATTGTCATAATTTCTAATTTCTTAAACATTAGCCTACACGATTCTAAGCCTTTCATAAGCAAAATAGAACGGATGGCTCTTTTTTGCAGTATGAATATTCTATTCGACTGTGAGGCATTTCCCCAAACTAAAATTCCATACACCATAATGGAATGAAAATACGCATGATATACCATTTTTGCAGCTCTTATGTCACTAAGTTGTCTTATTGTCTTTATTGCGTAAACTGCTGACTTTAATCTCCCAACGAGAGTGTCAATATGTTTATTCCAAAAGAATTTACTGTCAATGTCTGTGCCTAGAAATTTGGTGTTGTCAAGAGTAGTCAAAAAGTGTTGTATCAATTGTATGCCTAACTTATTCGTCATTATTATATTTATGTCCTAAAAAAAAGTTTACAATATTCGTTTTATCTACATTTAATAGTAAATTATTGGCATTAAACCATTTTTGTAAATTGAGTATCAGCGTTTCTATCTTAACACTTACTTTTCTTTGTTCTTATCACTAACTAACTAACTAACTCACTGTTTATAAATAACTGCTGTTTAACTCACCTTCTATTCTGTGTTCTATTTTTATGCATGAAATGCATTTACCAATTATCTTTAATATTGGGATGACAATGCTTACTGTGTACTTTTTATGTAGGTAACTATTTACTTACCAAACTTATAAATTACTTCTATCACCTTAATCATGTACATATTTTATTTATATAAAATCAGTTCATGTGTTGGGCAGGATCATAAATTTCTTTAATGTTTTATATTATTTCACCTAATTTGTTTTTACTTGTGTATCAGGTCCGTGCGTCAAACACGGTCTGTGTTGAAAACCAGCATTGCAGTTTACTGCAGCATTAAGCTGAACACAGAACCCTTTTTGACTTGCTGTACACAGTCAGTGATATTTATGTATGCAAACTTTGCTTATTGTCATATTTTAAACTGTGTATAGTTTGTCGAAATAAATTTTTTACTTACTTACTTACTTACTACTTACTTACTTACTAACTACTACAGTTGTGTCGTCAGCAAAAAGGACTATATCCATTTCATTTTCAACACAGACCACAATGTCATTAATATACAGAATGAATAGAAGTGGCCCTAAAATAGACCCTTGTGGTACTCCCATTGTAATATAATTTGATTCAGACTTTTGGCCGTTACATTCTAAAATTTGTTTTCTATTTTTTAAATAAGACGCAAATACAGACAATTCATTGTTTCTAATACCATAATGCTCAAGTTTTAATAAGATAATCTTATGGCAGACACAGTCAAAAGCCTTTGATAGATCACAAAACAGGCCGTATGTGCTCTTACTTCTGTCCAAATTCCACAAAACCCTCTCTACTAGAGAAGTTATAGCTTGATTTGTGTTTTTTTTCCTTTGAAACCCAAATTGCCTGTTGTTGATGATTTTGTTGGTTTCTATGAAATAATATAGCTCATTTGCAATATATTTTTCAAAAATCTTACTAAATACAGGCAAAAGTGAAATGGACCTATAGTTATTCGCATCGCAATGAGAGCCCTTCTTATACAGTGGAATCACTTTTGCTAGTTTAAGGTCATCTGGAAAACTACCACTGAGTATACAATTATTAATTACTGTTGCCAATGGTAATGCTATTTCATTTTTAATTGTCTTGATTATTAATGTAGATACGTCCCAAAGATCATTTGAAATTTTGCATTTTATTTGATTAATAATTTTTATAACACCAGTTGGTGTTATATCTTTAAGAATAAATGATTTTGAACTCGATGGTGTAAACTTGTTAATAAATTTAATAGATTCACTTTCAGATTTTTTAAGATCTTGGGTCAAGGTAGGAGCAATGTGAACGAAAAAGTCATTAAAATGGTTGGCTATTTCTATAGGTGATTTGAGAGTTTCATTTTTAAAACCAGTTATATTATCAATTGTCTTATTATTTCTGAAACTCTTTCTGGTTTCTTTTTTTATGATGGTCCAAGTAGATTTAATTACATTTTTAGAGTTAAGAACTTTATCTCGTATGTCAATACGTTTTGCCATCAAGCAACATTTCTTAAAAATTTTGCTGTAGTGACTCAAATACTTTCTTAGACTCTCATCGTTTGTAAGTGACAATAAGTAGTATAGATTCTTCATATTATTTTGTGATACTCTTAGACCTAATGTCGCCCAATCATTGAATGATTTACTAGCCTCTTTACGTATGGTTTTTATAGGCATAATCCCATTTAAAATCCTTAAAAATGACACAAAAAAATCCTTGAAACTAATCAGCCTGCTGTTACAAAATTCATTATAAATACCTAATTTATATCCATGCTTTGGTTGTCATACCAAAGCATAGATGTAGATTATCTTGGAGAAAAGGATTCCCACCCTTATGGCCGGTTATCATTATTTCAGTCCAGCGATCCAGTCCAGTGCTGGATTGCTTACTGGAAAAATGTAAACCGGCACTGGAATGAACTGAATCCAGTAAGCATTCCAGTCAAGTAACTGGATTCGTGGTCTACTTTTGAATCCAGTGCGATCAATCCAGTGCAACTGGAATAATGTAGACGGCCAAGCCATTCCAATGCTGACGCAACAAACACGTGGTGAACACGTGTTGGTTGTTTTTGTGGATTTTAACTGCGAAGAAAAGATTTAACAATGGTGAAGAAGTTGTCTGAAGACGAAACTGTAAAGTTTGTCACTATAAACAGAGAAAATCCGTGTTTATGGGGCATAACATCAGAGCATTATAAAAATAAACCTATGCGCCAAACTGCTTTGCAAAACCTGTGCATTGGTATGGAAATTGAAGGTTTCACAGTGGAAGAAGTGAAAAACAAAATAAAAAGTATTCGTTCTACATACTACCTTGAACTAGACAAGATTAAGAAGTCATCCACATCTGGTGCTAGTGGTAATGTTTACCAACCCAAAGTGAAATGGTTCGCCGAATTCAATTCATTTATTAAAAATGTGTTGGTGAAGCGTAAAACACAGGTATGTATTCTTAGATTTTTATTTATTTTTATTTTAGTAGCATATTATTTGTAAAACACACAATTTATCAATGTATCATATGATTTTGCCATGGTACTTTTCCTTCGTTCACAAAATAATTAGTAAATTGAGTTCTTTTTTCCCTGGCATATGTTGCTGAATTGTTACTGCCCTGCTGTGTGATACTATCTAAAGAGGTTATTTCGGATCTCCACGTTCCGTTAATCAAATGATAGTCATTGTGATCTTCGTGATCTACACAAGTAGAAGTCATATAATTGCTTGACTTTTTTCTTAACCAATTGTGTAGAGAGCAAGCTGCATACACAATGTGATCCACAGTATCTAACTTAGTGGAAATAACTTTTTCGAAAATTCGGAATCGACTTACTAGTATTCCAAAAGTGTTTTCTACAATGCGTCTAGCACGCGACAGCCTGTAATTATATATTTTTCAAAAGTTAAACTTGCCCCAGGATATGGTTTCATTAAGTATGTTTTTAGAGGAAATGCCGCATCAGGCACAATCACTCCATCTTGAGGAATAAAACTACCATTTTCTAATTCAGTAAAAATGTGAATAGTCCTACATATTCTGCAAACACAAATGCCAGTGTCAATTCGTCAAGACCAAGTAACAATTATGCGTCAAGACCAAGTACGAGTAATAGTACTTATATGCCATTGAATAGTCCAGCGTCTGTAGATACACAAATCACTGAGGACTCATTAAATGTAGTAAGCGATGACCCAGAATACATTAATATAATAATGAATGCTTTCAATAATGCTTAATTGTCATAGATATGATACTTAATAAAAAAATGTTACCTTGATGTGGTCTTTTAATGCCCTCTTAATTTTTTGACAGACTTCTGGTATAATTTTTGAAATAGTTGGTTTAGGCAATCGAAACATACGACTGAGGCTTCTGTAACTATCTCCAGTAGTTAAAAAAGAAAGAGTGACTTCTAATTTTATTTTTGCGGGTATCGCATCTCTGAACAACGTTTTGTTACGCTGGATATTAATTGAAACTAATGATAACAGTTCTTCAAAGTTTTCTGCTGTCATTCTCAGTGCCAATCATTGGGATCTTCTACCTTCAGTTGTTGCAAAAGCATTATTGACCCTCCTTTTTGATCTCTTTCGCGTGAGTGATTGAGCACGTTTGAAACAGTTTCGAAACTGATCTCTTTTTTAAATTATTGTCATGTAGTGTTCACGTTTCACCGGCTTCTAAATTACTGGAATAATGTAGACGATAACGAATCCAGTTCCGCACTGGACTGGATCGCTGGACTGGAATAATGTAAACCGGCCTTTACGTATTATGTCTGTGGTGAAGACGTAAAGCAGGCACGAAGCAGGCCGTAGACCGAGTTAGTTTCTCGGTCTACGAAGCAGGCAATGCAATGAAAGAGGGAGACCTCATTCCTACCCTACCCCTCCCACCTCTCTTTTGCTCTATTATTGTCTTTGCTCTGCTCTATCGAGGTCGTTCATCCATCAACCTTATTACTAGGGATGTGACATTGTACATAAAAATCGATTTTTAATTAATCGATTGTTTTTTCAGCAGGAAAAATCGATTAATAAATAATCGATTTTTCGACAAAAAATTATCGATTTTTTAATATTAATCGATTTTTCCCTAATTTGTTAATTAGTTTCAAAATAAACGCCTTAAATATTATATTTATCATAGTTTCATTAATGAAATATAATATAACAGAAATGATAAGTTTTTAAATAATAAACATTATAATAGGTTCAAGTTAAAATTATTATAATAACAATAATTACAATAATTAACAAAATTAAACTTTTCAAATAAAAACAATCTAGAAATCCGTAGGTAATGAGATCAGGACTAACAACTTAGGTAAGCGTTTTGATAATATTCGGCTCCTGGTCTTTGATAATATGGCGTAAGCTGTTTAGAACATCTCTCTGCTGGAGCCGAAGAAGCCGGTACCTAAAGGTTATACGCCAACTGTGTCAGTTGGGGATAAGCTGCCTCATAGCTTCTCCTGGATTTTAAAGCGTCTTCTTTTAATCCTATTACAGGCGCTATGTACAAAGTTAAGCTTAATTCAGATGTCTGACTGTGACTTTGACTGGTTCTCATATTCTCCACCAACAGATTGTTGTGTGTTTCCCAAATATCATAATTATCGACATCATCAGCGGTCGAAGTTATTGACTGTGGACAAAGCTCTGGTTCTCGGTTTTCTTCAATGGATCGCTTAGTGTAGTTTATAGTTCTTGCCAAAGATGATGCCATCGTAGATGCACAGATGGCGTTAGTGTAATATTATGGAGATGGTATTCATTGGTAGTTCGCACTCCGGGCTATAGCAGACCAGACTTAATGTCGAGGGGAAGCAGATGTAAAATCGATTATTATTGATTTTTGAATATAAAAAAAATCGATTATTAATCGATTAATTGTAATAATAAAATCGCGAATAAAAATCGATTTTTACCCTTAAAAAATCGATTTTAATAGTTTTTTTTATAATCGATTATTTTTTCACATCCCTACTTATTACCCTACTAATACTAAGAACGACAGTGTTCGGAACCGTACGATAATTATCGTACAAATACGATAATTTTGTACCTACGTACGATGTACGATAGCACAGTATTATCGTACGCAGAATGTACGATAATTTCCATCATAATGCAAAATTTGAAGATTTAATTTATTTTACTCATACGCTGATAGCCTAAACTAAAGCGCAGTAGCATGTTTTTATTCACAAAATGAATACAGTAGCATGAACAAAGCGTTACTCTTAAAAACAAACTCAACAGAAAGCACTGCCAGAACGGTTCAGAATATTTATTGGTGACACGAATGTAGAGGAAACTAAACTAAAAGATAGTGATTTAATGCCAAACGATTTTTAAGTGATATAACGAAAAATTAATATTTATGAATATATTGATTACTTACATTAATATATGTTTTAAATATTATATTAAAATAAATATTATCTGTTTATATGAACAATGTATATTATATTGGTATGTAAAGAAAATTCTTTCATTTCATTTCTCATTACTCTTCCATAATCCATATTCATTTCTACTTTATAAATACGAAATATTGGCGTGTCTCATACAGAACTTCCGAGCGAATTCGAATTTCACGCGTTTACTGAACTTTAAATAGAAAGGGAATCAGTTCAGGTCTGGTACCATGCAATAAAACATTTAGTTTTCAAAGTGTTCTGTTGAGTTGAAATCGGTGGTTTAAAAGAGATAAACTACAGGGTACTTGAATACATATCAATATCATGTCTAATATGATTTATTTATTTATAATAGACATTATTCTGATAAGTACGATAATTTCGGTCCATGACAGTGACAAATACGATAATTCTACACCCCTGGTACGATAGTTAGCTCGCTTCAGGTTGCTAACACTGAGAACGTATCATCATCCAATCCAATTCTCACTCAACTCAAACTCAATTATCTTTGCCATAATTTATGATCCACGCCACGGTACATACCGTATAGCCTGGCGGATTTTTTCTCTGCCTTGTTTCAGATTTGTGTTTGTCCTCAACGTGAAATGTTCAGTACGAATCTCGTTACGATTACAATCCCGTGTGTTACGATTACAACGCAGTAAATGGAATTCACGGGTTTAATATTACCACTAACCAAAAACATTTGTCGCACTTGCCTCATGGAGACTGAGCCATCCTCCTTCATGAACATACAAGATCTAATCGAACATGATATGAACAAGGTCAAGCTGATTGATATATTGGTGTACCTGAATTGTTTGGAGGTAAACTTACCTTTGAAGAAATACATTAATGTTTTGAATGTTAGATACTAACACACTAATATGCTTACCTACTCGTTACTTTTTTTTTATAGAACAATGATGAAGATAATTGGCCTCAAGGTATATGCTCCAAATGCGTCTCAGCATCAATGTCAGCCTATAACTTCAAGATAGAATGCTTGAAAGCCACTTCAACACTGTCTCGGATTCTTATGATCCAATCTCCAACCAACTTCACTAGAACTGATATTGATGCCATAGACATCAATGTTGTTTATCAGGATCACCAGTACGACCTTCCCTTATTCAGTAACCACCACTCTTTAGATTTTGAGTCCTCTCTATCTCAAAACAAAGAGTTGACTCCATTGCCATCGGTTACTGAAATAACATCAACAGAACAGCCACCGCGACAGGAAGGTGAAAAGAAATACCATTGCACTGTTTGTAACAAGTCATTTACTAGGTTTTATGGACTGCGCTACCACATGGCTAAACATGCAGATGTTAAAAAGTTTTTATGTTCAAAATGTGGCAAGAGTTTCCATAATTCTAGTGGATTGAAGCAACATGCCAGATCCCATAAAGAAACAGCCCAATTTAAATGTGGCTTTTGCAATAAGACCTATAGGTCAAGACAGTCATTAAAAGAGCACTTTCGCGTGGCACATTCAAGCAACCGCAAGGGATTTGTATGTGTCACTTGCGGTAAGAGATTCACTTTTAGATCCACATTAATGATGCACTCTAAAATACATAGTGGGGAAAAGTTTCCATGCCCAAGTTGTCCTAAGGTGTACTCAAGAGCAACTTATTTAAAGGCCCACAGTGTAGTTCATAGTGGTATAGAACGTCCACGCCCCTTTGCATGCACCAATGAAAACTGTGACAGAAGATTTGCCACCAAGCATTCTTTATCAGTGCACATCGCACACACTCATACCACCGAGAGGCCACACAAATGTGTTATTTGTAATAAGGGTTTTGCTACACAATCCGGCTTGAAGATTCATATGGATTCTCATAAGAAGAATGAAATATGCTGTAATATCTGTGGAAAGAAGCTGTCTAATAGACGAGTGCTTCAGAAACATCTGAAAACTCATGATATTGACACAAATGACATGATCATGGAAACTGTTGTGGACAGTGTATTCTTTGATCATTATTATTAGTCACTGCTTTGCAGCTGTGGTGTATTCTTTGCTGTTATTTATGATTATGATACTTAGTTTTAGAACACTTTGAAATTAATTCCTTTAAAAAGTAGGTATAACATGTTTCAATTAAGAAACTATTTTTTATGGTGGATTTAGTCATGCATCACTTGCACAATACTAATGCTATGATTAGTTTCTTTATTGAAACACATTATAAATTACTAATTAGGATATGGTTTAGGAATACTTGAATAAAAGGCAGTAGTAAGATTATACAGTTTACTGTTAAAACGTAAGGAATGCACTGCAAATTTTTTACTTAAACATCTCTTTGCAGTTCAAATATCTACAGAAATAAAATACTCACTAGGTGCAAAATCATTTGATGATAACTGGTTGCGTTATAGCACAGGACGTATTATCAATTGATTGTGATTCATTTGTAGCACTGGCTCAGGATTTAGGCTAAATGAGTCCCAATGCCATCATGCATGATGATTCAACTAAAAATCCCAACTTTGTTTTATACCTCTTATCAACATTTATGTATGAATAGGTACTAATAAAACCCATGAAACATTTTTTTGCTACTTTATTAATGTTTCTGTTTCCACCATTGTTTTTGTAAATTGCCAATAAAGTATGAAACAATACATTTGTTTGAATAAAACCTGTTTTTCACACCTTATCAATGTATAACTGATAATTCATGAACCAGTTGGTTTCATTAATATTGTGAAAACTGATAATGGAACTTGCATATTTTATACTAATTATCACTTAACTAAAACATTACTATAAACTAGCTTCTGCCCATGGCTTTGCTCCTGTGGTATGTACATTTTTAGGCTTTCACAGAATTTATATTGTTTTAGTAGTTAACATGTATTTATCACATATTATTACCTTATAATGTATCTGCAATATTTTGATTTATGCTGCAATAACTGTGGTCATGGGCGGACTAATACTAACTAAGAAATGTACTTTATGAGTAACCTGACATTCCTGGTCCAAATATTTATTCATTTCATTTAAAATATTTCAGCCATTTTTGCATAATGAGTAACAAACATCCTTACAAACTTTCATATTTATAATATTAGTAGGATTAATACATGCAACCCAACCCAATTAAATGTAATTTGTATGTAAAATCGAGTAACTTGGCATTTTCCTAGATTAGCATAAAATTATCTATTTTATGCTTATCTAGGAAAATGTTTGTATAGTCTTGTTTTGGTTATAAACTGATTAGTTTTACAACAATCAAAATTTTATGATTTGTAGGCAAGCAAGCTATGGTAGTACTAGTTCAATTAGTTAAGAATGAACACCAGCTGATGGTTATCACTAGCTTCAAGGAGACTGAACATTGTACAAAAAGATTCTAAATGTAACGTTACTATAAACTACAAACCATATAACTTGCTTAACTTTGAACTAAAATAAGATATAATTTTTCTATTGTTTATGACATGAAATTGTGACTTTGGTACATGAGGGGTGCTCAGACAAAACCAAATGGTACCTTAGTAAACTGTGTACAAATTCACAATACATTACAAGCATAATTACCTATATTTATTTAAAAGTTGTTTAGGAGGAAGGAGTTTAAAAGTAAAAGGCGACCAAGGACAGAAAAACGAAGCGTAGGACGACCCCCCATCCGATGGACTGACATTGTAAAGATTGCAAGAAGTCGGTGGATGGAGAGGGCTCAAAATCGTTCTTCCTGGAAATCTATTGGGGAGGCCTATGTTCTGTTGTTGTATGTGTTATGATGATGATGATGATTTAAAATTCTTAAGTGATAAACCAGCAGACACCTGACAGATAATGAGTCATTACCTATTTTCCAAGAAGCTTATTCATCTGTTTGTTTTGTTTACCTATCTTTATGTCAGCCACTTCTACTTTATCCTGTATATTATCTATAAGTTCATTTTGGGAATCAATTTCTTCACCTAGAGCAGCACCTAAACCTTTCAGGCGGGTGATGGCTTGCACCATTTCATCCAAGTTTGCATCCAACATATCATTCACACGCTGACTGTCTGTTACAGGGGCTGTTACCTGCTGGTCAAAGTCGCGCAAACGGGTTGAAGGGTGACTGTTGAAGTTGTCGGTTTCATTTCTCTGTGTCATGTTATCCAAAGTGTCCGTTAATCTGCTGCTACCAGGGCCGGCACTACGAGTACTAGGAGATATTTGGCTCTTGGAAGGAGTTGGTTCTGATTTGCTGCCTGAGATATAGTTCTTTAGACCGTAGAAAACAGATTTGATACCATTTATGTGTTTTTGACTGTAGTTGAGGTTTGTGTTGATTTCGTCGAGGCGCTTGTTTGTGTTTTGAAGGGCTTCACGCTGGCGGGCCAATTCTTCCGCGGTGGCTATGCCAATTTGCTCCGAGTCGCGTAGTAGGCCTATGCTTCTTGAAGAAGAATCAAGAGTCCGCTGTTCGATTTCACGTTGCTTGTCCATCATCACCTGCCGCTGACGCTCTAGTTCTCCGATGTGACCTCCGTAGCTGGGGGTTGACTTCGGCTGCGAGGGAGGCAGCCTTGATCTATAACTATTCACAAATTGTTCGTCGTCGACATCATCCTCGAACAAATTAGAGGAACTCGGAAGGTATGTGTGTTTAGACATAGTTAAACTTTTAATATCCGTGTAAAAATCTGAATTATGAAATTTAGACACTCAATTGGCAAAAGTATGTTCAAAGAACAATGAATTTGTCGGATTTCCCTTTTCTTTCTCTGCGTTGTATTCTTTTTGTTACGTACGAGCTACGTTCAGTGCTACCAACTCGACTCGATTAAACGTCGTTCGTTAGACAGTTGGATGTCTGTCGGTTCAATTCAATAGTTGCTAGATGTGGATAAATTAATATAGTTTCCAGAATAGTAGACGTCATTAGGTGTTGCTTTTTTGGTTATAAATTTATTTAGAATAGAGACAATATCGTGACAGTTCACACTGTGTAAATTATGTAATCCATAGCACATTTTTAAACGCTGGAAAGCTATGAGCTAAATAAAATAAGTTACTTTTGTCTTGAAAGTAAATATTTCTTTGTAATGATAGCAAAGACAATGTTTTAATAGGGCACACGGGTGTAAAGTATTACGTACCTAACTAATTCATAGCAATAAGGTCCATTTTAACCTTAAAAATAAGAGGTACAACTGAAGTACGTCTAGCTAACAAGATGGCTTTTTTAGAATCTCGAATGTTTTGATAAAAAAGGCGCTAGTAGAGTCATAAGAATGATATATATTGTACTGACGCTATCAAAATCAAAATATCGCATAATCTACTGAAAATGTTTTTAAGTTGGCAGCACTTGCAATTATATACGTAATAATGTAAACCGCATAAAAAAGTAGGCGTTGACGACTAACTAACTTAACATGGCAGCAGACATTAGGCGACAGTGTCAGCCTGCAGTTGTCATTCATTCATTCATTCATCACAAAATTAAATTATGAAAAAATGCAACTTATTGTTATTATAACTACAAACTAGGCACTAGGATAAATACCGTAAAACGGGGTGTATAGGGATTCAGGGGTGAATAGAGACAAAATCGAAAGTGAAATAATCATTAAAAATTATCTACCCAGACAATTCTTTGTTTTTTTATTAGAAAGTTGTAGTAGAATACTGGATTGGTGAGGTGAGGTAGAACTTAGGTTTAAATTAAGTTTTTACAGAGTTTTTCGCTTGTTGCAAGTTTGTATTGATTATATTAGTGATTTTGGAGAAGTTATCACAAAGTGTAAGTACAATTCAAGTGCTATTTTTTACAATAAACGGAAATAAATCATTGCATGTAACTTTTTTTTAAAACAAGAGGTGAATAGGGATGGCTGCTGGGGTGTATAGGGATGGTAGCGAGACCAATAGAGACGCCACTATGTGTTATTTGGGACGAGCATAGGGTCGTTCGGGACAGTAAAGGGTCAATAGGGACAGGGTTGTCACAACCATAAAAACTGAAAATTGCTTTTATTTTTAATTTTCATAGTATTGTCTACCCTTAAAAATTTTAAGCGTTTACTCTACCTACGAGATTAGATGTCAAGTAAAATAATAAGTAGTTATAAATAAGGTGGCTTTATTTTATATTAAATTAAAATAAATAAATAAATTCTTTTTTTCAGATATTTTCAACCTTGAAAGATGCCGCGCACATACAAACCTGAAATATTGCCAAATAATACTGTAGCCTACTAGGAGTATGTCTAAGTGTTCATTAAAATGCTATTTTGATTTGAAATGTTTGATAAAGAGATTTATATAAATATATTATATAATATATATATAATAATAAAGACAGGTATTTAATATTTTAATAAAACGTACTAAATTTAGATTTTTACTTGTTTACCTACCTACTTAGGTACCTACCTATCTGATTAGGTAAGTGACAACCCTGACACTTTTTCCCTATTGCTATGTATGTGGTCCCTATTACCCCTACAAGCGTTTGAATAGGGATAGCCTATATCATGAGGAGCTTATTCATGTTTTAGGTTACTTCTTTATGTTCTCTTAAATTACTAGTTTTAACTCAAGTTTTAACATCATAAAGAAGGAACTATATGAGTTTCATGACAAAAACGTAAGAAATGTTATTAGTTCAATTTCGTCCATATTGACCCCGTTTTACGGTATACGAAAATCTAGATCTTCATAAACCTACTCGTCTGGTAAACTTAATAACTGACCTTTAAACCTCTTCAAACGATCGAAAAGTGATAATGTTAAGACGAAGAAAACCGTGTACCTACGCAAATAAGCAGGATCTACATCCTTTTGCGTTTGTTCAGGTTTGCCAAACTTCAATAGCAATACCTACTTAATCAATCAACACCACAGTCACCACATCACTTTCTATAGGTACCACTAATGTAGGTAGATTTAATTTCCAAGAAGCTTATGCATTGTTTTATTTTGTTTGTCAATCTTTATGCCCGCATTTTCTGCTTTATCGTGTATTGTGTCTATTAATTTATTTTGATCATCAATTTCTTCACCAATAGCTTCTCCGAGAGTTTTCAGTCGAGTGATGATTTGATGCATATCATTTAGGTTAGCTTCCAATTTATCATCAACAATTTGACTGGCAGATTTTTGTACTTGTTGGTCGAAATCACGCAAGCGTGTAGAGGGATGATTACTGTAGCTGTCGGTTTCACATCTTTCCGATAGCTTGTCCAATGTCATATCCAATCTTCTACTAGAATCTCCACAACGGACACTTTTTGTATTTTGTCTCTTTAGACGTTCCACTGAATTCCCAGTGATGAATGTTTTGAGACTGTAGAAAATGGAATTAATCCCTTTTAAGTGTTTGCGGCTGATATCTAGGTTGGGGTTGATGTCAACCAGTCTGTTGTTAGTTTTCTCAAGTGTTTCATGTTGACAAACCAGCTCTTCTGCGGCGGCTATTCCCATTTGTTCCGAGTCATGCAACAAGCCTACGCTTCTTGAGGCTGAAACTAGGGTGCGCTGCTCGATTTCATATCGTTTATCCAACATAGCCTGTCGCTGTCTCTCTAGTTCTATGTTGTGTGGCGATGGTTTCTGTTGCAGCGGAGGGAACCTTGTTCTAAAACAGCCTGGGTGACTGGCAGTACTGTCATCATTGCTTTCTTCGAATAAGTTTATTGAATTTGGAATATATTTATGTCGTTTACTTTTATTTCTTTCCATATTAATTCACTTTCTAGTGAACACTTCAATAAATACCTAATTAGGTACACAAATTAAAGAAATTCAGTATACACATAACATAAGCAATAGCAATAAGTAACTAATGAAGTATTGTAACATATTGATCACAAGGCTAGGTAGGTACATTATTATTTACATTATTATTTTCCTTCTTAATTTCCTGTTACTTCATTTAGATATACAACATTATGTTAACATAATATTACTAGTAGTTCGCCCCAAACTGAGATCTCGCGATGTCCGTATCATGTCATCGTTCGTTAGGTTATTAAAATAGATATCCTAGATACCTAATAACTTATCGGACGATACTCAGGTAAGATATAAGATAAATGTTAATAAATGAAAGCCTAGGGATTATAAATATATCCCTGTTCACAAATAATTCTCATACATAGTGAAGTTCATTTTCAAAAAGATTATTTATCCCTGAAAATTAAAAAAAAATAACAATACTCGTATGGTAGGTACTCATACTAAGGAAAAGTTGCACGTACCAAGAACCAGACTTGACATGACATACAAACAAGGTTTCTAGTTATAGATCGACATTTACATTAAACTACTCATATAAATCTCAAAGGGAGCCTTGAGATTTCTATGGGTAGTTAAATCTAAATAAGTTCAAACAAATATATAAAATATTTATTGAATGCCAATGCCATTTCACCTTAGAAATGAGTACCTACAACAGATCTCTGATTTGCTAATGTGAGTAAGAAGGCTAGGTTAAATACTATTGTGGAAACTTACATGCCAATGTTACTGTTACGAAATGGTTATTTAAATACCTAATCTATAATTTGACGACCTCTGTGACGCAGTGGGCCAAGGCCCGGCTGAGACGCAAAAGGTTGCGGGTTCGATTCCTGCCGCGAGACAAATGTTTGTATGATCTGCAAGTATTTATCTCGGGTCTGGGTGTTTCTATGTATAATATGTACCTATGTATTTACAAAAAAAAGTATATAAGTAGTATATCAGTCATGTGGTACCCATAACACTAGCTCTGCTTACTTTGGGGCCAGATGATGTTGTGTAAATTGTCCGGCATTATTATTATTATAATCTTTACCTAAATCTAAACTTTCATATAGATAATTATGTTAATGCTAGCTGATGAGTGCAAACACAGGTATTTTATCTACTCTAATTTAGTCAAATTCATGAAACTGCTCCTGACTCCATCATCAGATCAGCTTGCTGTCATTAGTGACAGGTTCATTTATTGAGAAGTTCTGTTGAACAACATCATCAGATCAGTTCACTGTCCTCATAATTTGCTTACCAAGTTATAATCATGGTAAATGTAATGTATCTTCTCAAACTCAAATATTTCAGAATCAGAAATCGACCTAGTATCGTAATAAGTTCAGACCTATGCATTTGACGCATTTGTTCAACTTTTTTATTTTCCCTCTCTCTTGGAATCCTGTATCTTGACAATCCCTTGTCCAATTTGGTTCAATAAGTTACCAGATCATTTATTTTAATCTATCGACCTGTTAAATTGCATGCAAATCCGGATCAATGGTTATCTATCAACGAACAAACAAATTTAATTTACTTAATACAAAACCAAATCGCCCAAGTTGTCACTTATCACAGAGACCTTAGCTCTCTTTGTTCGTTCTAGCCCTGAGCCCTGGTACCACCCCCATACTAGGTATTGCTCCGTTCTCGAGATATTTGAATAAATGTAACCTAACCTCAATAAAAATTATTGATACAACTAATCTAGTTTAAATTACCAAGGAGGAAGGGGACGTGCGTCGCGCAAAACCGCGACGCAACTCGAACGTTCGAGAACGAACCGGAACGCGCTCAAATGTTCGCTTGCAATAGAGAGATATTGCTATCTCGTTTACTCTTATGCATTCGATACGTGTACTTTGTAGTTTGCATCTACTCGATACCAGATGGCGTTGTAGGTGAATATTTAACGCGTCCGCCTGCCAATAGATGGAGCTATGTATCGGGCGCAACACTATCCCCTCCTAAGACATGCTCGTCCCGAGCATCGTTAGACCCATAATATTGCGCTAGTCGATCCACATGGACAATCTTAGGCTTGCCTCGTAGCCCCTTTTTAATCCGGTACGTTACATCGTTGATCCTGTTCACAATTCGATATGGCCCGTCCCATTTCGCCTGCAGTTTAGGACACTTTCCTTTACTGCGTACAGGGTTATGTAACCACACCAGTGATCCTTCACTAAAGCCCAAGTGGTTTAATTTTCGGTCATATCTGGTCTTCATTTTCTCAGACATTTGTTGGCTGGATTGGCGAACGTGTTCGTATACATCGTTTAATTTGTTGCGAAGGTCACTCGCGTACTCTGTTATATTGCGCGGAGACTAGGGAGGAATGCCTGTTATAAGGTCTGCTGGCAACCGTAGTTCTCGTGCAAAGTTCGCTAAAGCTGGAGTGACACTTGTACTTTCGTGAACTGCACTTCGATATGACAGTAAAAACGGTTGAATGTGCTTGTCCCAATCGGTCTGCTTGTTTCCAACTACTTTTGCTAGATATCTTTCCAACGTTTGATTGAACCTTTCAACCATGCCATCGGATTGTGGCCGATAAGAGGTGGTTCTTGTCTTATAAGTACCCATCACTCGACATGTTCCCTGAAATATTTGGGACTCGAAATTCCTCCCTTGATCGCTGTGAATTTCCAAGGGTACTCCAAAACGACAAATGACCTCATGGACTAACTTATCGGCTACTGTCGACGCTTCTTGGTTTGGAATTGCAAAGACCTCCGGCCACTTTGTGAAATAATCCATAACAACCATGAAATACTTGTTTCCATTTTCTGTAGCAGGGAATAGTCCCGCAATGTCTAAATCTATCCGCTCCCATGGCGTTCCCACGTTATACATTTTTAATGCACCTCTGCTGCGTGTATGGGGTCCTTTTACTGCTGCGCAACTCGTGCATTTTCGGCACCAGTCTTCCACATCATCTCTGCAATGGATCCAGTAAAATCACTCACGTATCTTCAACAGAGTTCTATTTACCCCCATATGCCCCCCGGACCATCCTTCATGGTAGAGTTTAAGGACTTCAGATACTTTAGCCTTTAGACCAACCATTTGCAGATGACAGTGATCTCCGCGAGCATTTTCCCATTTACGGCACAATACTCCATCGTGGATAACCAGACTATCCCATTGTGCCCAGTAGCTTTTTGTTGTTGTGCTCATTCCAGCCACATCACTCCATACAGGTTTAGAAGTTCCAGCCCTTATCCATTTGATGATTGCCTTAATACCCGAGTCATCTGTCTGAGCTTTCTGCAGGGTTTCCTTCCACTCATCACTTAGATCCGTGCTCAACATTCTGACGGGTACCACTTCTTTGGACTCTTGTTTTACACAATCTTCACATTCTTCTGGACAAGGTCTTCTTGACAAAGCATCCGCATTACCGTGAGATTTTCCACTGCGATGCTCAGTTTAATAGTCAAACTCCTGTAGCTGTTCAATCCACCTTGCCACTTGTCCTTCAGGATTTTTGAACTGTAGCAGCCATTTCAATGCAGCATGATCCGTGCGTAGATGAAATTTACGCCCCAGCAGATATTTACTGAAATGTTGCAAAGTTTTTACTACTGCCAATAGTTCCCTTCTTGTGACACAGTAGTTTCTTTCCGGTTTGGATAAAGCTTTGCTGAAGTAAGCTATCACGATCTCTTGATCTCCTTTGCGCTGGGACAGTACACCTCCAATACCAGTATTACTTGCGTCTGTGTCTAAGATGAACTTGTTCTCGGTGTCAGGGAAACCAAGAATAGTTGTATCACACAGACGCCGTTTTAACTCTTGGAAGGCAATATCACATTCTTCGTCCCAGCTGAACACTCGTTTCTCTTCGGTGAGTTTATGCAAGGGCTTAGCAACATCAGCAAAGTTTCTCACAAACCGCCGGTAATAGGAACACAATCCTAGAAACGCTCGGACTTGTGTTTTATCCTTTGGGATCGGCCAATCCTTAACAGCGATGATTTTCTCTGGATCAGTTTGCACACCATCTTCTGAAATAACGTGCCCTAAGAAGCTTACTTGTCGTCTGAAAAATGAGCACTTCTTCGGACTCAATTTAAGATTGGCTGCACGAATTTTAGCTATTACTCGTTCCAGATTTTGAAGCTGGTCTTCAAACGTACGCCCCACTATAACAATGTCATCTAAGTAGACAAGGCAGGCGTCTCCAATTAATCCAGCTAGTACCATTTCCATCAACCTTTCAAAAGTTGTAGGGGCATTGCACAACCCGAACGGCATTACATTAAATTGCCACAGACCCTTTCCCGTAGAAAACGCCGTTTTCTCCTTATCTTTCGGGTCTATTTCAACCTGCCAGTAGCCGCTTTTTAAGTCTAGGGTTGTGAACCACTTCATCCCTGTCAATGTGTCCAGTGTGTCGTCAATCCTTGGAAGTGGATAACTATCTTTTTTTGTTACGTCATTAAGTCGACGATAATCCACACAAAAACGCAAGCTACCGTCCTTCTTCTTGACTAGTACCACAGGAGAGCACCAGGGACTGGAAGAAGCTTCTATCACTCCGTCTTTTACCATTCCCTCAATATGATTGAGTTTCCACTTCCTTTTCTCTTGCGACAGGTAATCGTCTTGGTCGTTGACGAATCGGTGACTCGTTACCGGTGTTTATGGTGTGCTGAACCAGCCCTGTCTTCCCAATGTCAGCATCATTTGAAGAGAAAATATCGGCATATCGAAGTAACATCTTCTCAGCCGTTGCAACCTCCTCTTCAGAAAGATCTTTGCGGCAATCTTTCAGCAATGATGACACATTGTAATTGACGTCTAATTTAATGACACTGGATAATTTTTGACATCTTCGCATCCAGGTTCCTTCTCGCAATTGCCCATTAACATTCCCTTCTTAATGAGATGTTCCTCATTATTTGGGTTCAGTATTAGCACTGCTGAGATGGTAGATGCTTTAACTAGAGTCTGTGCCATAATCCATGGTAGGTCATTGTCCAATCTTTCTATCAATACACATCGATTTCTCTCTGATGTTTGTAATAGGCGTACTGGTACCATAGTTTCCGATCTTGGAGGAAGCATAATTTCCTTCAGGCAGTAGACTTTTCTTGATGATCCTCCTTCCATAAAGACTTCCTCTGTGCCACATTTTAGAATCCCTCGATCTCCGCGTGGTGTTCTAGCAAGAAATCCAAACCCAGAATGCACTCATCAACTATGTTGGCAATGATGACGTTGTGATGGTAAGTTGTCTCCCCTAGTTTTATCTCCACCTGCTTCTCGTCTTCAACGGATATGTGCTGGCCGGTTGCTGTCACGAGCTGAACTCTGTTACATTTGCGGGTAAAGTCCCCAAGAAAGCGATTCGCAAGTTGGGAACTCACTACTGTACGAGAAGCACCAGTATCCAAAGTCATTTTACAGGTCGTTCCATTAATTTGGCTTTTGATGATCAGGCTGTTCCCATCGTGGGCTTGTGAAATCGAAATTCTTGGTGCTTTATCAATATCCGCTGTCGTTACTCTTTTTGTTTCGTTTCGGGCAACTGGACCTCAGATGACCCTTTCCTCCACACCCATAACATTTCGGACTGAACTTTGGACGACCGTCGCAGCTGGACTGGACTGGACTGGACTGGACTCCACCACTTCTCTGATGTGATGTGCTCGAGTGTCCATCCGTACAACTTTCACCTCCAAAGCATGGGCTAAGGCGTTCTTCAAAGACTCGTGATGGCCAAGTCTCACAGTAGCTCTGACTTCCAAGTCACGTATCCCATCGACGAATGCCTGAACCAAGTTCCCATCAATAAGTGCAGGTAATGATCGGAAAGCCTTCCGAACCAGCTTTTCTATTTCCAGGGCCCACTGCTGCAGGTTCTCCGAATGCGCTGAGTCCTGTCCTTTAATTGAGCGCGGAAAACATGTTCTAGATGTGCGTCACCACAACGAGATTCTAGTGCCTCCAGCAGCTGCTCATAACTCACGTTACTTCCAAGGGCCTCCAAGACAGTGAGTGCTTGGTCACGCAAGGCTAATGTTAGTGCAGTCATAGCCTGCGACTTCGTCCATCCGTTAGCGTTTAGGACAGCTTCGAACTGAATTTTATAGGCGGACCACGAAGAACCTCCATCAAATGGTGGCACCTTAAATCCTCGCGCTGACGATGAAGAGACCACAGGAGCAATATCTCTATCTTCAGATTTTAGCAGATCCACAGCTCTTTTTACAATTGCAATCTGGGTTTCTGCTTCAGAAATTCTGCTGTCATGTTGCTGGATTTGCTCCTTAACATCCTGAAGCTCCTTGCCAATGGCTCCATGCAGGTCCTTTATAAGGCGGGTTTGTTCCTCCTGTCAACGAGCATCTTCTTCCCGTTGCTGACGAGCCTGTTCTTCTTGACGACGAGCCTGTTCTTCTTGACGACGAGCCTGTCCCTCTTGCCGGCGAGCCTGTTCTTCTTGACGACGGGCCTGTTCCTCCTGCCAACGTTTTTGTTCTTCCTGCCAGCGAGCCTCTTCTTCCCGTTGCTGACGAGCCTGTTCTTCTTGACGACGGGCCTGTTCCTCTTGCCGGCGAGCCTGTTCCTGAAGCATTGCCATTAAGGCAGCAAGGTGAGCCACAGCTGATGATGGGACTCCCGATAACTCACCAGATAACGCCATCGTTGGCTGAAGAACCTGTCGAGATTCTTGTGATGGAGAACCTCCAAACCGCCTCTCATCCATTTCCTGTTGCCGCTGACTCCTTGTCCGGATCTTCCTTTGGTAAAACCGGCATTTCTTTATCTGCGCTTCTGACACCAATTTGTTACGAGCCGGGTACTGATAAATTATGAAACCGCTTGATTTTACCAAATAATAACTTTAATTTCAAAGTTACCACACACAGAACTTAATCCACTGATTCTATTAGTTAACTTCCAAATAGAACACTGTAAAAGTCACAACACTATAACACAACTGATAACACTTCGAAACTATCGCACTTGTATCACTTCCTTAGCCGAGAATAGACTGACTGTATCCGCAAACCACCGCCGCATTTATACGAACGTTCGAGAACGAACCGGAACGTGCTCAAATGTTCGCTTGCAATAGATAGATATTGCTCTCTCGTTTACTCTTATGCATTCGATACGTGTACTTTGTAGTTTGCATCTACTCGATACCAGATGGCGTTGTAGGTGAATATTTAACGGTTCCGCCTGCCAATAGATGGAGCTATGTATCGGGCGCAACAGTATAATCAATGTGTTTATTATGATTATCAGGGATTATCAGTGTTAATTATGATTATTGATTATGATTTTCCTTTGTAGATCAATAAAATATTTTAAAATAGTAAGCAATTGTATGCAAGCCAGCAAAAAAAATATACTCGGTAGAATGAATACCTTGCTGATGCTAAAAGGTTCATTCAAAATAAAAAAGTTATCTGTCATATGGGATAAGAGTGAACAGGTATTGGACAGGATTTCGTCTATGGGAGTGCCCCGTCTGATGCGTTAGCATACTATAGTTTGTGACAGTAAGAAGGCGAGCCTGAGAAGAGCAGAAGAGGAATCCGAGGAAGATGGCGCGGAGCAAGATGAGCTTGCTTCTGTACGGATCACAAAGTGGCTGCAGCAACGGCCGGACATGGAGCCGTTGCACCCTGTTACCAGCAAGGGTACCCTTCAGGAGGCGCCTCCCACGGAGGACCGGGAAGCGCGGAAGGACCGGGTCGAGACGTCGTCGACTTGCAGGCGTTGACGACGGCGCTGTCGCAGATCGCGACTAGGAAGGACACCCCGAAGTACCTACAGGACCTACCAGTGTTTAGTGGACAGGTTAGTGGTTGGTTGGCTTACAGAGCAGCCTATAGAGACAGTGAATCGTCATTTTCTAAAGTGGAAAACGTGGCACGCATACGGCGAAGTTTAAAAGGCGCTGCGCACGAGGCCGTCAGCAGCCTTCTAGTCAGCGCACCCGAACCAGCGGCAGTGATGGAAGCCCTAGAGAAACGGTTCGGGCGGCCAGAGGCACTAATACTAGTCGAGATGGAAAAGCTGCGTCACCTCATAAGGTTAGTGACAACGCACGCGACCTATGTATATTCGCCAGGAAGGTGGCCAACGCTGTGGCCACCGTGGAAACACTAGGGCGTGAGGCCTACTTACACAGCCCAGAAATGGTTAGAAGTGTGTTAGAAAAACTCACACCGATTTTGCGCAGCAAATAGTACGATTACGCTGCTATAAAGGAAGATACGCCGGAACTCAAAAGGATAGCTATCTTCTTAAACGAAGAGGCTGACAAGTGCGGAGCATACGCCATGCCCGAGGTGACATCCGAAGAGGGTCCTGGAGGTCATCGGAGCAACCGGAGAAGGGGAGTCGAGAGGGCCTACGCCGCATCCGACTCCACAAGTAATGATAGATGTCCGCTATGCAAAAAGCTACACAAGTTTATTGATTGTTCTGAATTTATGAGAGCCGACGTCTCCACCAGGTGGGACTTGGCACGAAAACATAGTCTGTTTTCTGTGCCTGCGTGAGTGTCACCGTCGTTTCAAATGCAAAGAGAAGCCCTGCGATAGAGAGGGCTGCGGCAAGAACCATAATCGATTACTTCATAGTGAAAGGCAGACCAAACCGGCGATGCGTCAAGCGGAGGTCCCACGGAGCCAGAGGAGCAACCGAGGCGCAGAGGTCAACGCCACGCCTACCTCAAAATAGCACCGATCGTACTCACTGGTCCAAACGCTGAGGTAAGTACGTACGCCCTTCTAGACGACCGACGGCTGTACTTGCACCTTCGTTGAAGAATCGATCGCAGAACTATTGGGTACTGACGGGCCGACAGACACGTTGTGGATCAGAGACGCGAACGGAGGAAAGACCAGACACGATAACAGTAAGACGGTCAATTTAAAAGTACAAGGAACGAAAAGTTCGAGCGAGCACATCCTACGTGACATCCAGACGGTCAAAAAGCTTGACTTTATCACGCAAGCCGTTCCGAGAGAAACACTCCAGGACTGCGATCACCTACATGCGATTGAAGATGAACTCGTGTAGGATGGGTAGCTAGGATGGCAGCTAGGATGGGTGCTGCACGGCTGCCGTTACACCGAGAGCAGATCTGAAGAAGCTTTCTGTGGATACGTATCATCGACACGGCAAGCCGACGACATGAACGAGATGATGAAGATGAGAATTTTTTCAAGCTAGAGTCTCTAGGCATTCAGGAGAAAAAACCGGTAAGCGACCCTGAGCAGAGAGCCTTACGTGTTCTAGAAGAGAAAAGCGTACGACTACCGGATGGGCGGTTCCAAACCAGTCTCCTGTGGCTTGAGGACAAAGTAGTTCTACACAATAACTATAACGACGCGCAGAAACGACTACACATCCTAGAACGGAGACTCGACCGAGACGACGCTTTGAAAGCTAAGTATATCGAACGCATTGAAAACCTACTCGCGTCAAAATACGCGGAGCGAGCGAAGGCACCACCCACGGAAGAGAAAACGTGGTACCTACTACATTTCGCCGTGGTGAACCCCAAGAAGACGAAAATAAGACTTGTTCATGACGCTGCGGCGAAGTCAGCTGGTAAAAGTCTGAACGACATGCTGTTGACCGGACCAGACCTCCTCCAGTCGCTACCAGGAGTGATCATGAGGTTCAACCAGCATCCTTACGCAGTATCAGCAGATTTGAAAGAGATGTTCATGCAGATCAGAATAGAACCCGGCGATAGAGACGCCGTGAGGTTCCTCTGGAGAGGCGATCTTAGAGGAGAAGCAGCCCCCGCAGAATACAGAATGACATCGGTCATATTCGGAGCCGCTTCATCTCCATGCACTGCTCTATTCATAAAAAATAGAAATGCACGAGACTACGCAGAGGAGTATCCTGACGCTGCAGCAGCTATCGAGAAGAACCATGACATGGACGATTATTTAAATAGTTTTTCATCCATAGAAGCAGCTGAAAGAATCAACAGAGAGGTGGACTTCGTGCACCACCAGGCCTGCTTCGAGCTGCGGAGCTGGGCTTCGAATGACGAGAGGACCGTCAGCGCGCTCACCGCCCAAGCCGAGAAGCCTACAGTCGCCATCGGCGGTAGCGAGATGGAGAAAGCGCTCCTGGGCCTCCTGTGGGACACAGATAACGACAACTTGGGATTTCAAATAAACCAGGTCACAAAACCCACCACAAAACTCGATGGTAGTCAGCCACCCACTAAGAGAGAAGCGTTGAGCTTCGTGATGTCGTTATTCGTTCCGCTAGGGCTTATATAGCCAATGAAAACACCGGCGAAGCGGTTACTGCAAGACACGTGGCGCCATGGAATCAACTGGGATGACAAGCTACCAGCTGAGCTTCAGGTGAGATTGTGCGACTGGGCAAAAACACTAAAAGCCCTATCACAACTTCGGATACCCAGGTGCTACGACTACGAGCCGGTGTCTACGCGACAGCTACATACCTTCGTAGACGCAAGCGAAGAGGCCTACGCCGCCGCGGTGTATTGGCGTGCGAACCGCGCTGACGGCAGTGTGCGGGTCACCCTGGCCGCCACCAAGAGTCGAGTGACGCCTTTGAAACCGACATCGATACCCAGGCTGGAGCTACAGGCGGCGCTTTTGGGGGCGCGTCTCGCCGACACAGTTGTACGAGAACACGACATCCAGGTGGAAAAAAAGGTATACTGGAGCGATTCGCGCACAGCCCTGGCTTGGATACGAGCTGAACCACGAGCGTTTAAAACCTTCGTCGCTCACCGACTGGCAGAAATAGAAGAAACAACAAAAAAATCAGAATGGCGATGGGTGCCCTCTAAAGAGAACGTGGCTGATGGCGTCACTCGAGCCACACCCGAAGATTTCGGAACGAACCACAGGTGGTTCACAGGACCGGACTTCCTACGCCTGGGAGAGGAGGCATGGCCCACGGAGAGGCCAACGCCGTCTGAGAACACTTCGAAGAAAAATGCTTCGTATTAATAACCAAGGTCAGTCCGCAGTCAGATCACTTGCCTAAGATAGAACGATTCTCGAGGTGGCTGCGACTGATAAGAGCGACAGCACGAGTGTTACAATTCATCGCGACATGTCGCGGGAAACTGAGAAGCGAGAAGATCGCCGCTCCCCAGAAGCGCACCAAGCCAAGACCACCGGACGATCCCGACTGGAGAACGGCGCAGAAGCGAGAGCCCGCGAGAACCGCCACGACGAAGATCGCCGCAAAAACTCAGGTAAAGGTCGTCGGTCTCGAGGCCCACTTTCTAGCGAGAGCTGAGCAGCTGTGGGTGTTGAGCAGCCAAAGAGAAAGCTTCGCCGACGAGATCGACCTAAACCTGAAGCAAAAGGCGCCATCTGCCGGAGGGCGACTTGCCGCGTTGAGTGTAGCGGTGGGGACGGACGGAGCACTCCGCTTGCGAGGGCGGATCAGTAAAACGCTAGAGATCGCCCAAGAAACAACGAGCCCTCTCATTCTCGACGGTAAACACCTCTATACCAAATTATACATACAACACGTGCACGAGCGACTTCACCACAGCGGAGTAGAAGTGGTGGTCAACGAACTCCGACAGCGCGCATGGATAGTCAAGATCCGGCCCGCAGTAAAGAACGCGATCAAGAGCTGCCTAGCCTGTCGCCTAAAGAAAGCCAAGCCGGGGAACCGTCCATTTACCTACACCGGACTAGACTATTTCAGCCCGCTAAAAATAACAGTCGGGCGACGGCATGAAAAAAGGTACGTAGCATTATTCACATGTATGACCACCAGGGCCATCCACCTAGAGGTCGTGGGATCTCTCAGCGCAGACTCTGCAATCTCCGCACTCCGTCGCTTCATCGCTCGGCGAGGCTGCCCGCGCGAGATACATAGCGACAACGCCACATGCTTCAAGGCCGCGGACAAGGAGCTCCGCGCGGCCGCGTTGGTAGCCATCGAAGAAGAGGCCAACAACCGACGAATCACTTGGCGATTCATTCCACCGGCGGCGCCATTCATGGGGGGCGCTTGGGAGCGCTTGGTGCGCTCCGTCAAAGAGGCTCTGCATGTGACTCTCAAGGGAAAGAGTCCTAAAGAAGAAACCCTAACTACACTGTTGGTCGAAGTGGAAGCCACAGTCAGCTCACGACCGCTAATACACGTGGCCGTGACCCCGGATGAACCGGAGGCCCTCACGCCCAACCATCTCCTGCTGGGGCCTAACTGTCATGTCCCTAGCCCGGGGGCATTCACCGAAAAGGACGTCAGTCTTCGGCTGATTTTGCTCTGTTTCGGTTTATAGGACACTAACGTGAACGGCTCATCATAACAGAACATGGATGTTCCTACACGTCTGGAGTTCATATCGTTCAGCTTTTCAGGTATTTTGCGTTTGTTTGACCTAATAGTGAACAAATAATAAACTAATATAGATAATTAATAACAATATTCTCACAAAAGTAATTTAGATGCATTTTTTCAAAAATCGAAAAACTGAATCTAAAGATAACCTTACGTCACTTCGACGTACAGTAGGTAAATATTGACGAAAGTATTGCACTTACCCGAGCCAAACAGGTGTTTCCTGCAAGCTCCGCGGGCCAACTGAGCTGGCCGGAACCAACAGTTTAGTGATGCGAAAAACGAACGAAATATATCAATTTTTCAAAATCGATTACGTCGATTCGACGTAGGTTATCTATCTAGGGTTATGGACGAAATAGAAAAAAGACCGGCGATATGGGATTTGGAATCACCTGATTATGCCAACAGGATTTTAAAACGTAGGTCTTGGGAAGAATTGGTGTTAATATTTTCTGATAAAGATGACTCCGAGGAAAAAAAGAAAGATTTAGGTAAGTAATTATTATTTTATTGATTAGTAACATACAAAGAAAAGCTAACCACAACGAGACCGCTTCGTTCAACTCCATGTTTCGTACTGAATTCCTCCCCAAATGCTCGCGCGTTGGTACGCACCTTGTGGACGCAACGGTTTGTAATCGTTATTTAAATAAATATTTATAATTGATATGTTGTTTTTTTATTATTTAATTTTTAAATCCTAATTCTGCCACCGGACACCCGTTACCTACCTTCATTTTTATTTTCCTTTTTTCCGGGATTGTATATATTATGTAATCAATGTTTTATATTTCATTTCCAGTAGGTACATATAAATATATATATATATTTTAGTGACTCCCTAAATAAATAAATAATCACCCCAGAATTCAAAGAGTATGCAATATCCTGACCAGAATTTATCAATGCCATAACAAAATAATAATTCGTTCGTTGCATTTTCGTTGCGCTCCTAATAAGAAAATCTAATTGATGACATGCTACATGGTACAAATTGTCAACGTTACTAGACAGTAGACGGATGCCACTACAATCCCGTGCTTGGCCATTATATTATATTATAGGTTGTAGGAAGATTCTTCGTTTGTCATAATTTAATGAAGTAACATAGCCCTGCTAATATAATGTTTTACTCGTTTTATTGTATGTAAGATTACTGAATAAATCAATAATCTTAGCGGAATTATAATGAATGAATTGTGACTACATAAGACAAGAATGGACAATTGAATTATATGTGTATTATGGTGCAATGTGATTTGAACGACTAGGAATCCCAAGAAAATTCTAGACGGTCATTCCGCGATGAAGTTTAGAATTGACATTTGACCATCGACTAAAACTCTTATATAATAAATAACAAACAAATTGACTATAAACATATATAAACACTATACAAAGATACATCCTTCTTGCTTTTTACAGCCGTCCCAGTATAAGTATTGCACTTTCGAAATACACAACATGGCATTTTTGTTGTTTTTCTATATCCAAAACCCCGCAACGTAGTACGTGCGCGTCGCGGCCAGACGCAGGACGGACTGAGTTCACTCAAGCTAATTAGCTTGTGTTTGTCTTGCCGCGCAGATCTCGGTAGAACATATGTACCTCAGTTTATATATAATATCATTGGTATGGACAGTTGAATTGTATGATTATTATGGTGCAATGTCATTTGAACGACGAGGAATCCCAAGAAAATTTTAGACGGCCATACCGCGGTGTGACGTTAAGAATTGACAATTGACCATCGACTAAGACTTTAACAAACAAATTGAATATAAACAAAAATAAACACTTGACACTGGCAAAATTGACATTATTATGTCACATGCCATAAACAAAGAAGAAGAAGAAGGTTGTAGAAAGAGTATAAATCTTGTTTTGTTTTTCTAAATAATTTTGTAATAATGTATTTGTATCCATACACTTATTTATTTAATGTATCGAACGGTTTAGATTAAGCTGACTTGTTTCCTACCAATTGCAGAAATTCGCAAATTAAGTAAAATTCGTTAGAGAATAATACAATTACTTTCTACTCATGTGACGGGAAATCTGGTGAATTATCCTAAAAGATGATGACTGGAAAAGGTGAGTCCATTATTTTATGTAAGTTGTTTTTAGAGTTATAAGACCAACAAGGAATCCATGAAATAAAGTTTCGCCATGTCCGTCTGTCTGTCAAATGAAAATTAGCATGGTGATACGTATAGTGACCCTGCAAAGTTATTACTTAGATAAAAACTACTTTTTTTTAAAGGGTACTTGTGAAGCGAGGTGTTGGTTTTTTTTTTATTACCCCACTAAGTGTTAATATATAATGCTGTATAAATATTTTCAACTTATTAGGTTTCTATAAAAGTCACTTGATACAGATAGTAGATGGTAAATATCTTTGAAATTAATTTTTTTATATTCTAGAAGGGGGACTCTTGTACTTACTTGAAAAGTTTTCAGAGTTACCTGTATACTCGGGCTTTACATGATTATGAGTAACAGTCTGATTTGAAAAAAAAAACATGAAAGCTCTATAACTAAATTCTTTTATTTTACTAACTAGATGCTGTTGGAATGGTTTGAGACCTGACAGTGGTCAGTCAAGGCTTCTGAAGTCTGAAAAAGGATAAGAATAAGAATGACTCACTAGTCATTTTATCTTGGTTTGTTTGTTACATTTTATAATGTGCGGGAAAATGCGTACATTGTTACATGATGTTGGCAAATTTTTTGCTATACCTTTTATCTATGAACATATTTTGAAAATTTAACTTTTAAATTAAATTAATTATGTAGGTACAATCAGGATAAGTGATGATTCTTCGGTTTAAATATACCTAAGTCAGTGCCTCTGTCAGATGAGAATATGAAAAAATATTTTTATCATAACAATTATGCTTTCTTTTTCAGGAATAGCTGAGTCAGAGGAGCAGAATAGAATCAGATTTCAAGTTGAGTTGGAGTTTGTACAATGCTTAGCCAATCCCAATTACATACACTGTGAGTAACAATCTCTTACATTCTTCATCTTCCTTGTTAATGGCATGTATCTTAATACATGCCTTAATACATGCCAAGACTCCATAGACTTAAGATGGCATGTATCTTAATACATGGCATGTATCTTAATACATGCCATCTTAAGTCTATGGAGTCGCCTTTGAGACGTCGCGACGCGAGAGTCGCGACTCTCAGATCAAATTATTTTGACGCATATTCACAGCATTCAAATCGCGATTTTTTATCAAAAACCATTCAAGGAATTCAGAAAAATGTTGAACGGGTAATGTTTTAATTAGATTACATTGCACCTTTGTAGGTGGAAAGTTTCACATTAACGTTTAATGTGGTTTTAACTTGCAAGTTAACACAACATCAACATTACAAGATGATGATTATTGAATATTTTAGACATTATTTCAATATTAAATTATAAAAATAACAGTTGCTTTAAAAACAATTTGAAATAATAAAGTATAAGGAAAAATATTTAAAATACATACTGAATTTCTTTTATGACTTTTATTCCTCCAATTAAGGAGCAGATAGCAAATATATAGCGGTATATTTTTTTGCACAAACATTTATTTAGCTTGATTTGCTTAAAACAGACCTTAATATATAGATATAGATTTATAGATACATTAAGGCACCTGTGTCTTAATATTTTATTTGAATAAAATCACAAGAATTCCTAACAAAACTGAAAATAACTTGAGAAAAATAAATCATATAAGAGTGTAATATATAAGAGATTGTTCACAAGAAAATAATCCAAGGTACTTCATAATTGTGGTATTGCAAAATGTCAGTGGCCAACTCTGACAGAGGAGTTTTTTCTCTTTCATCTTTCATTTAATATTACTTTTTAATTAGAGTGAAAATAAAACAAAAAAAAATGTTTTGTTATAAAATGTCGTAGGTACGATACGAGATCTTTCCATTTTTCAAAAACCCATTTGTAAACTATATCCAGGATTCTAAAAAGGGGCAAACAAGCAGAAGGGAATGAATAAGAGCTCTGCAATCACATTAGATAATACGATAGAGTTAACAAATGCTCAAAATATCGTAATTTATTTTTATTTTCAGTCCTAGCCCAAAGAGGTTATCTAAAAGAGACAACATTTGTGAACTACATCAAATACCTACAATACTGGCGGGAGCCGGAGTATGCGCGGTATCTCAAGTATCCAATGTGCCTGCATTTCCTGGAACTTCTCCAACATGAGGCTTTCAGACGAGAGTGTGTCTCAGCACAGGTGAGATTCAGTATCTTATACAAAATTACAAACAACCCTACTGTCCCTAACTTTGCTGATAACCAAAGTGTTGTAAGATAGAGTCAGTGGTAAACTATGGTGATGGAGTTGTTATTGGCCTAACAACTTAGAAAGGAATTTAAATGTAAATGACACAAGCAATCAGACTAAGGGTCCATACAGTGCTTGATGAAATATGAATATGGCGCGTATGAAATACTTTTCGTTTAGCGCTGATGCTACGAGCTCATCCTCGGTCTTGCACTGACGGTCTTTACGAGCTTTGTGAACTTAGCTTTGAACATTGAAAGATCTAACTTTTTTATTTATTGTTAAGTAGTTGATTGTAGTTAAATTATTTTTGTTTGTTCTAAAAAAATATTTTAGGACTAAAAAATCTCATCTCCCGGTTTTTTTGTAACTCAAAATTAACTGTTGATTCTTGAACATGATCGTTTATTTCAGATTGTAGTTGAAATTTTTTAGATTGTAGTAAAAAAAATTAAAAAAAAACTGAAAAAACCGCTAAGTATTACAAACAGAAATAAATTTGTATGAGAAAAAGACTAATCAAAAAAAGTTTGATTTCAATGTCGGGTGCCAAGTTGACAATGCTCTGTTTAGACCTTTAAAGCTAAAGTATTTTCTCCATTATCAATTGTATAAAAAATAAACAAAATTGTTCCAGGTTTGCAAGTTCATGGATGACCAGGCCATTCTACTCTGGCAGCATTATACTAGACGACGGACTAGAACGTTGCAACCTCCGGACGCGCCCGCTTTACCCGCGCCCCCAGTTCCTCCCCAACTGGTGCCCAGGCAACCATAGCAAATATTGAGTGGTTGATTAAAAGCTCTCAAACACAAGAATGTAAAGGTAAAATATACACAGATATTTAAGAGATAGACGGTATGTGTAGTTTGTAATGAGTGTATTTCAAAACTCTAATGAACTTATCACTGTCAGATAAAATAGTGAAAGCAAGTTTGTTGAAGAAATATTAAAAAAAAAAATGAAAATGCTATTGATAACCACACTTTATTATAACACCAAAAACAGAGTTGTCTAATCAAATATTTATCCTTAATACATATTTTTGTTTAAACTAGACTGATTGATTTAGTTATAAGTTATTAAATATTTTGTATAACATATAAATGGTATTTATTTTTATTCCAATAATCATTAAATCATAAATACATCATCAGCTGTTAGGGCACTCAACATATCAATTCAATACATTTTTAGGGTTTCGAAGTCTAACAAGGAACGCTTATACGAGGGCGGAGTGATAAGTCTGGTAAAATACTATTTTGAAAAAAAAGTATCGCAAATTGCATGATACCTCCTTATTCATAACTCTTTTGAAGGTCTAAATTTAAATATTCAGCCAGTACCGCCGGTTAGTATTTTATTTGATAGCTTAATTGGAAATTGGAAATTAATTGAACGCATTTTCGCAAACATGGAGAAAAGTGAATTTCGTGTGTTGATTAAACATTATTTTTTGCGAAAAATACAATTACGGAAACGAAACAAAGACTTGATAAATACTATGGGGACTCTGCTTCGTCGATTAAAATGATTCATAAGTGGTTTTGTGATTTTCGGTGTGGTCGTACAAGCACAAGTGATGCTGAACGTCCAGGACGCCCAGTTCAGGTCACTATTCCAGAGATGATCGCTAAAATCCATGACATAGTGTTGAATGACCGAAGAGTAAAAGTAAAGGAGATAGTCGAGGCAGTAGGCATCTCAAACAAACGTGTACGCAATATCTTACACCAACATATAGATATGAAGAAGCTCACCGCGCGATGGGTGCCGCGTTTACTGACTGTTGATCAAAAACGCATACGGGTGACCACTTCGGAGGCAGGTTTGGCGTTGTTTCAACGGGATAAAACTGAATTTTGCGTCGTTTCATAACAGTAGACGAAACATGGATCCACCACCATACACCAGAAACCAAGCAACAATCGAAACAGTGGATTGCTACGGGCGAACCAGCTCCGAAGAAGGCCAAAGCAGTTTTATCGGCCAATAAAGTGATGGCTACAGTTTTTTGGGATGCACGTAATCGGGATAATCCATATTGACTACCTGGAGAAGGGTAAAACAATTAATGGCGAATATAATTCGCCATTAATCGCCAAATCATTGGATAAATTTAACAAAATTTTACCTGGAAAACGGCCGCATAGAAGAAAATCCATCAAGACAACGCACGAGTGCAGACCTGCGCGGTTGCCATGGCCAAATTCCATGAGTTGCTTTCTCACCCACCATATTCGCCAGATTTAGCTCCTTGCGAGTATTTTCTGTTTCCGAATTAAAAAAAATGGCTCGGTGGGAAATATGTAGCTCCAACGGCGAGATCATGCACGAAACCAATGCCTATTTCGAATTGTCTAAATCGTATTTTATGGAAGGGATCGGAATGCTAGAGAAACGCTGAATGAAGTGCATCGACTTAGAAAAGAGCTACGTGGAAAAATAAATATAAATTTTAAATAACATTTTCTCCATGTTTAATTTTTATCAGACTTATCACTCCGCCCTCGTAGTTTCGCCATGTTTGTCTGTATGTCGTTGGATAGGGATTTAAAAGATATTAGAAGGTTTCTTTAACAGTTTATTCGGTGCAGATAGTCGTTATAAATATTATGCTTCGAAATCCACTTTATGAGTTCTTGCTCCTCTACTGGCTAACCTACCCTACCACTGTTTGGGAGTACCTGAAAAGTTTTCAATGTTGTAGCTTTTTATACTGAAATTAGAAGGAAAATTATCGGCTATTAAGGTTTTACTCAATTATGAGTAAAAGCCTGATTTGTAAAACAAAAGAAAACATTTAAATTACCAAATTCTTTAGTTTGCTAACTTTAAGGGTGTTGAATTGGTTTGTGACCTGAGCACTAGTTATTCCTATCACATGTACTTGCTTATCACAAGGGTCTTTTGTCTATACAATCACAAGGGTGAATTGCCTTACATGCTAGGTAATTCCTAATTCCTCCTAACCCAAGTCTGAGATCAATCATAACATATCAATCTTAGATCGAATTTCGTTGACGCTGTTTCAGTAAGCAAACTTGTATTATGACAACCTTACTACACTTAAAACACGCATTTATTAGCAACTAGCTGACCCGGCCACGTGTTGCTGTAGCTAAGTAGTTCTAATACGTTGAACCCATATACGCTTACCTCTAAAATTATCAGTGTTTCTCTACTATATTATGTATGCATACATACATACATATACATATAAACTTTCCTCTTGAATCACTCGTATCTATTAAAAAAAACCGCATCAAAATCTGTTGCGTATTTTTGAAGATCTAAGCATACATAGGGACAGACAGACAGCGGGAAGCGACTTTGTTTTATACTATGTAATGATAATGACGAGAGGTCGACATGATTCAATGTGAGTTAAAATGAACCTTAAAATGATGTACACTAATTTCTAAAGAGGTACCTAGTGTTTGTAACATACAAGTTATGCAATAAATGGTTGCTTGGGTGTTCGCTTTCTTGCATTGCAGAGGGCGCGCAGAGTTATATAATAGACTAATTCAACCAAACTCATTACGCTGAAACCCATACAGAGACCGAGGAGTCCACCGGTGTTGGCTGTAACAAAAAAAGCTGTTAATAAGTAAATAACGGGTTTTTGTTAAATACCGTTTTTATTTAAGTAAGAAACGGTTTTTTGATTAACAAAATCCTAATACAATATTATGCCCATATGAAACTTACACAAAAATTCTGTGAGACCAAATATCTCTCCTTTCGTAAACCTCGTGAATGAGTTTTCTTCAAAGTAAAAATGGATCACTAACATATTTTCCCTGAAATTACAAAGTTTATGCATTAAATTAGTTATAACTATTTTAGTTGCCTACTAGAACTATTCACTGTATCATCATCATCATCTTCCTGCCCTTTTCCCACATTATGTGGGGTCGGCACAACATGTGTTCTTCTTCCATTCTCCTCTATTAGCCGTCATCTCAACACTCACTCCTTTTTACTCATGTCATCCTTCACACAATCCATCCATCTTTCCTTTGGGCTACCTCTACTCGTAAATCCATCAACATTCATACCAAGCACTCTCCTAGTTACATGTCGTTCTTCCCTTCTCATTACATTATTTACTAAATATCCATAGAACTATTCATTGTATATTTTAACTAAAATTAGTAGCAGATAGAACATCAGCGGAAGTTACCGCTTACCATTCTATTCCAAACAATCCGTCTACATTTCCGTTTCGATTCCGTTTCCATAATTATCCATAAAACCTATTCTAATATCTCTATGTTTAAACAAAAGAAAACATTCGATTGAATGTTGGGGACTTTGTAAACGTCCCCAACGTTGACTTTGTAAAATAATAATTACGTTTTAAAAACTAAAAGACAACAGACTTCATTGAATATAAAAAAAATACAGTTGAATTGAGAATCTCCTCCTTTTTTGAAGTCGGTTAAAAATAAGACGTCATCTCGTAAAATAATAATAAATATGGCACAGTTCTCACGTAAAGTATTCCACGGTAGTATTGTCGAGGCTTAGAGCGAGTTGCTTGACCAAATACTTAGTCAGAGGTGCTGTGCTCACTCGCTCAAAGTAAGCGATCTCCGTGCAAGCGGGCAGGCATTCGAGGCAGGATAAATCCATTCCTGGAATATTGAAATACCCATCATCTTGCCTTTATTCTACCTGTGCCCTTATGCTTATCCCATGGGATTGAGCACAACAGGTTAATTTTTAAAACGATATAACATCGTAGATTAATTAAAAAAAATAGTATTTATTTCGATACATTTTTTTATCATAATGAAAGATAAATAGTAAAAAGTCTTATTCAACGAAATCACAAGGACCATTTTGAATCTTCTACATAATATACTTAATAGGCAAATCTAGGTATATGTATCCCTACTAATATTGTAACTCTTTTTGTATGTCTGTCTGTTTGTCTGTTTGTTACGTTGTCACGCCTAAACCCCTGAACCGATTTTTATGAATTTTGGTATAGAGATAAGATGGGACCTCGGAGAAGGACATAGGCTACTTTGTATGTAGGTACCAAGCCGCGGGCAGCTAGTCTATATATATATATATAGTGGTGTTCATCTAATTAGAAACACTGACCTGGGTTTGTATTTTAATTGCAAATTACCTTTAACTATTTTTTAACGTTTCATTGAGTGTTCCTACGTATTCAAATCGTTGTATCGAATATTAATCTGTATTGTTATACCATTATAATAATCGATAACAAGGGTTGTATTTCTGAAACTATTTTTTTTTATTAACATCAAAATAAAATACGACAAACAAGCTGGACAACTAATTAGAAATAAAAAAAAACATATCTAAAATCATTATTAAATTGAACATTACCCTAAATCGTTTGAAACAAATAGAATTTGATAGAGTAGCTTTTGATATCGTTTACAGCATGCAGCGACCCGGCCTTGATTCAACTAATTTATTAAAGGTTTCTAAAGGAATACTTTTCCAAGCGTCTTTAAATGCACTGTTAACTCATTCACTGCCACCACGATTTTCTTGAAGTTTATCGAGATGCCGCCGTATAAAACCACGGACACGCTAGGCGTGCTCGCGGCATTGCTTGGAAAAATAAATTTTAGTAAGTAAATTTATTATAACGTAATTTAAGGTTCTCAAACTTTTTTTACTAAAATTCCCATGCATAAATGAATAAAGTTTTATTGTGAACTGTAACATTGGCATTGTTAACAGTGCAAGTACATTTGTTTTAATAATATATTGAGTGACAATCATATTTAAACATATTTTCAGTCTTATATAAGTGAATTCATCTAAATTATTAAACAGATAAAAAGCTTTGAACTGCAGAAAGTTTATTTACGTTATTTATCTCGTATTATCGTAATGTTGGTTGATTGGCCTTACCTAATTACATAAGTATGAATTAAATTCAAAATATTCAAATGAAATAAATTGATTTCTTATCTTTTTTTCAGGAAAAGTTAAATTTGTACCGGAAACGGAAGATATTAATGATGACAAAATTTTTAGCGTGACAAACGAACAGCAATTGATTTTTATATAATAGAAATAATTTTACTGTACGTGTGTATGTCACTGTGTGTATGTATAATTATATAAGGATATACATCGGATAGGTACGTTTTTTTTTCATTGATGGCGTATGGAGTTGTATAAGCGACTTCATATAAGTAGTATATCAGTCATGTGGTACCCATAACATAAGCTCTGCTTACTTTGGGGCCAGATGGTGCTGTCTGAAATGTCCGGCATTATTTATTTATTTATTATTTATTCATACAAGACACAGTACGGTACGGTAAAAACAACGGTCCGATAAATTATGACATTCCGTTTTGTCATCAAATACTGGTTAAAAATCTCATATCGCAAGCTTATAACTCTGAAATTAGCGAAGCGTTTAACAGAATAAAAAAGTTTGGGAACCTAAGGGTAACTTCAGTAAGTGAACACACCTAGCGTGTTCTCGGCACTACAAAATACCTATTTTTCGTAAAAAAATCTAACTAGTTTTTTTAGGGAACCGCTTAAATATGCCATAGCCTATCCTTTAAAAATGATGCACTAAAAATTTGAACAGAAAATCTGGCCTAGTTTTGGAAATATAACCGAAACATTCAAAACACGCCTGGCGTGTTCTTGGCGTAGAGACTTAGATTAGCCTGAACACGCGAGGCGTGTCAGTGGCAGTGAATGTGTTAAGTCCATGAATATTACTAACATGTTTCTGCGACAGTTTGGCTTTTAAGTCAAAGTCAAAGTCAAAAGATACTTTATTCAATACAATCACAAGGTTTACTTTAATAATAATAACAAATCATTTATTTCGGACCCATAGTCCATAGAACACAATACATAAAATACACACACGATACACGATAAAATACAATTACACAATGGAAACTTAAATAAAATAAAAACTATCTGTTACAGGTCTGTTTTAGACAGACTATTGAGCCACCAGCGATGATACCGGTTTCAGCATCATCATCCAGTGGCCCACAATACTGGAGCGGAGGTCCTGCGACCCGCTTGCGCATGATTGCGTGGAACCCATCCACGTGCGTATCCGCGAACATACCTGATGCGCTACAGTACCGCGGCAGACCCAATAACATCCTGAAGCCGTTATTATATTAGACGCGTGAGGCGTTGTAGGCTTTTTGTGTATATCTGGCCCACAGACTGCAAGTGTAGAAAGAAGTATAATACGCCCTAAAGAATGTTATTTTGACTGGCGCAGTACAACGTGCGAATCTTCGAGCCACCATATTACGCCTCACCGACAACGCCCTACGCTCCCTATCAACATCTACATTATCTGACATATCCTCAGTGACCCAGTGACCCAGGTATTTAAAATGTTTGACCCAGTTGAGAGGGGTACCGTAAAGCGAGACCAGAGGTACATAGTAGCTCTTCATACCAAGAGAAGAGAAGCAACTCACTCTTTTTTACATTATACCTGAGCCCATGGGCCGCTGCGTATGTCTCACAAACCTTTAATAGCCGTCTCAGGGCACTGATTGATGGGCTTAGTAGAACCATATCATCTGCGTAGCTGATATTATTTACACTATGTCCATGGATAGAACAACCTATCTTGGTACTACTGAGCTCAGCAATCAGCTGATTGGTGTACAAATTAAAAAGCTTTGGAGAGATAATCCCCCCTGCCTCACCCCGCACTTCAACCTGCACTCCTCAGAGTGCGAGCCTGACCACCTAACCATGTTTTTCTGATTTGAGTATCAGAACTTAAAAACATTTATGAGATCACTGGGCATTGTAGTATCTTTCACCAGCTTATCCCAAAGGATGTCATAAGAAACCAGGTCAAATGCCTTAGACAGATCCAGAAAACAGGCATATATTGGTGTCTTCTTGCTTGTATAGTATTGGACAATATGCTTGAGGCACAGGATCGCAGTTTCAGTTGAGAGACCGGTTTTAAACCCAAACTGCTCATCTCGAATATTCAAGTGCTCTGTTAGGTGTTTGTCAAGCATACTGTCCAACACTTTCGCAACCACCGTGGCTAGAGATATGGGCCTGTAATTGGACACATCCGAGGCATCGCCGGTTTTGTTCTTGATGACAGGAATGGCAATGGTTTTCATGAGCTCTTCCAGTAAGTAAGAGTGGCCTGTGCAGAGATTGAAAAGCATAGCCAGTACTCTAGGCAGGTGAGCACCAGCCTGTTTTGAAAGCACAACTTTGAAACGTCTTACATACTAGGTGAATTTAGGTGCCAATTCATCCTAACCCAAGCCTGAGAAGAACTGGCAAGAAATTTACAGAACACACACAATTTTCTTACACTGTAACCGATTGTTCTGTGAGAAACGCTTTAACGCTGCTTGGTTTGGGTCATTGTCGTGTTGAAATATCCAAGTTAATGGCATTTTTTTCTCGGAATATGTAATCAGTAATCATTGCCTCCTCTAAGATATTTTTGTACTGATATTGAACCATCTGCCCTTCAATCTTTCTCACGGGACCAATCCCGTGTCCTGAGAAACATCCCCACACCATAACATTTCCACCACCGTGCTTAACTGTCTTTTTAGTGTACTTGATATTCAAAGCCTCGATTATTGGTCGTCGTACATATAGTTTTTATCGGAATTAATTTTAGTTTCATCTGAAAACAAAACTTTTTTCATTCATGAATAGTCCAACTGCCATATTTGGTAGCCAATGCTGCCAATGATTTTATCTATGTTGCCTGAAAATTGTTAGGAAGGATTGCTAGAACTACTAGTTAGGTACTTACCACTACTAGGTACTTTTCTAGCAATTTTCCTTCAACCAACTGTCTACGAACTAGTTGGACGAGTGTCGAGGATCGTCTTCTGAAAATACATCTTTTCTTATAACATTTGATCCTTTAAAGGTATCCACTTTCACTAATCGAGTCATAAACCTGTCTTCTTGAACTGTGGTCTTCCTTGGCCGAAGTTTTCTTGACACTTTATCTGATGTTCCGTGTTGTTTGAGATGTGCAAATGTGCTTTTTTTCAAGGAGGATTCCAAATAATAGGCGATTTTTCTGTAACTCTCGTTGCTGAATCACTGCTCTTGTTTTTACCCATTTTTAATAATAAAATAAAAATCTTAATCGATATGAGTAAGAAACAGCAGCAAAATGCACAATGTGATTGACATTTTACTGTATTTTAGTTTAAAAATTTAATTTTCGAACCAAGTCATACAATGTCAGACCAGTTGCTGTATATGGTGTCCGCATGAAAAGAAATATTATCTTCTTTTGGAAAAAGTTCAAAAGGCATTTCTAAGCGCGTGGCAGGATATTAGCCATTTATGTATCCCACCAAATATCTGCAAGGTTCCCTGGGTTATAACTCTCTTAAAACGCGACGCGCGTATGATCAGTTATCGTCGCGCCGCATCTCAGCGACCACGATGCCCAGCGCCTCATCATCGCGCGTGCGTTGCCGCCACCCAAGCATACAGAAAGACGTTCTTTAACCGTGGCAAATAAATATAATTTCATAAATGCCCTCGAATCGATTGACTGGAACTCTGTTGTGGAGCGCACGAGAGGTGACTGTCAGGCCCTCGCCGAAAGTCTTATGGGAATCATAGTCGCCAAATTTGCCATCTGCTTTCCAAATAAAAAACAACCCAGCGTCCGAAAACAGGACACCTGGATAGACGGTGAGGTGCTCAATCTGAAAAACTTATTATTTGACATTCACAAATTAAAAATTACCTTCCCAACGAACTGCAACCTAATATCTATCGCCGAAAGTTATACAAAAACTTACAACGATATGTTAACAGAGAAACGAAGTAACTATTACTCTAAAATGATTCACGACCATCCAAATAAAGCAAAATGCATGTGGAAGGTAATCAGTACCGAACTCGGCCGTGGAAACCGCGACAGGGTCGACTACACGGATCTCGTGTTAGGCGCAGACGGAGCCCCGTTTAGTACAAAGAAGCAGTTAGTAGATGCGTTGAACCTCGAGTTTACGACTGCTGCCAGTAAATGCGGTGCCTCGTCGGCCGATATTGCCCGAGCATGCGTTAGTCTTAGCTCAGACCTATTTTTGTGTGATCATTCGCTACGATTGATTTCATTCTCCCCTCACGAAATAATCACAATAACATTAAAAAATATTGCATCGAAAAATACCACAGACCTGTACGGGCTTTCGGCTAACCTTCTCCGAATAATTGCGAGATCACTTGCCCACATAATAGCCCACTTATTTAATGCCTGCGTCCTAGAGGGGGTGTATCCCACCGCCCTCAAACGAGTAAAAATATCTCCTTTGTATAAAGGAAAAGGCAAAAAAACCGACATGAAGTCTTACCGCCCGATATCGCTAGTACCAGCCGTCAGTAAGATCTTCGAAGTGGGATTAAATAAAAGGCTCTTGTCGTTTATAAGAGACCGCAACATCATGACGGACAGACAGTACGCGTACAGAGCCGGGAGATCCACTACAGATCTGGTGCGGGAAGTGGTGTGGCGTGTGCTGAGTGCGCGCGAGGCGGGCCAGCGCGTCGCTCTGCTGTGCTGCGACCTGTCGCGCGCATTTGACACCGCCGACCACCACCTCATCGCTAAGAAACTTGACTTCTACGGCATACGTGGTCCAGTCCTGTCATTACTGATTTCATTCATGTCTGATCGCACACAGACTAGTAGGCGAAAGTGGGCGTGTGAGGTCAAAGGAAATGAGGAACACTATGGGTGTCCCGCAAGGCTCCTGCCTATCCAACACACTTTTCAGCCTACTGCTGAACGACTTGCCTGGTGCCGTCGGTGATGCAGAGGTGTACATGTATGCAGACGACGTGGCAGCCATAGTCACCGCACCGACAACAGGTGAACTAGAAAATAGGCTGAACTCAGTGGTTCAAAGGCTGGAGGGATGGTTCAGAGCTAATGGTCTAGCTTTAAATAGGGATAAAACCAACTTTATGAGTTTTCAACTTAACGGCTCTACACCGCCACCGTTTAAAGTCACCGCTGGCAACACAGCACTTCAGATGGTCCAAACGACGAAACTATTGGGTTTCCATATAGACAGCGGCTTGACCTGGGAAACCCATGTTGACGGGATATGCTCACGGCTTGGTCGCACATGCTTCGCATTGCGTAGACTCGCTAGCACCGCGTCTCGAAACGTTGTGTTAAGCTGCTACTTTGCAACCGTCCACAGTATCCTTACGTACGGTACAGAGCTGTGGGCGCGAGCCGCGGACGTCGAGCGAGTCTTCGTCATGTAGAAGCGAGCAATACGCACCATCGTAGGCGTGCCTGATGATATTTCGTGCAGAGAGCTATTCAAGGAATTAAACATCTTGCCACTTCCTTGTGAACTCATTTACCAGATAGCTTTTTTCACGCACAACAACATAGAGGCTTTCCGGTGCCGAGGTGTTACCGCTCGGGCCCTGCGCAGTAACAATCGGGCTCACCAACTTGTCACGCCCGCACATAAACTGACCAAATCCGAGAGGTCCGTGTACATAATGGGTCCCAGTGTATAATAGGCTGCCGGATACCATAAAAAAAGATGCAACTTCCACAGTGGTATTCAAAATAAGATTACGCAAGTGGCTACTTCACAACTCATTCTACTCAGTAAATGAGTTCTATGAATTGCCACTAATTTAATTAATACATTTATGATTAATATTTTGTAATTTAAAACCGTGATTTATTTATTTTATATTGGTTTTATTATTATATTGACATAGAATGACTGTTACAAAGTTGAATTTAGTTAATTGAATGTAATTAGTTTACAAATGAAAGTATATTTTAATATACCTACCTATTGTACAAAAACTGACCTGTAACCTGGTGTTATTAATAAATGATTGTATTGTATTGTATTGTATCAACCACTATTAAAATCTTTAGGAATATTATTATCGGACCCGATCTACACAACGAGTTGCTTTGCCTATATGTGCCGGACAATTATATTCGCGGTAAAATCCACAGGCTCCTCGCTCTACCACCATGCCATACTGTAGGGCACCATCAGTCGCCGCTGCCTCGCGCTCTCGACGCCCTCAATGGTTTAATTAAAGCTTTCCCAGACGTTGACATATTTGCGGACGAATGGAAGGAGCTAATGTCAGTTTGTCTGCTCTTTTGTGAGAGGGATGGATGACCGATTATTATTATTATTATTATTATGTTTTTTTTTATAATATTGACAATTTTATGACGCATAATTTTACTGTGTCATTTTTTATTTAATTTATATAATTTTAATTTAATGTAGTTTTATTTAATTAATGTAATTGGTGTTTTCGCCGTTCTAATTGATACTTAAATAAATAAAGCACCAATGTAACTAATTTTAGCTTATATTAGGTTTTGAACTGTCAAATTATTAACCTTTGGTATTCTGCTGCTACCAACTTATCCTAATTTAATTTTATCTACTTAATTCAATTAAGCGTTCCTAATTTAGTTATATGGTACCAACCGAATAGGTTTTTCAAATGCTATGACTAACTAAATATATTTTAGACAATTCCTAATTTTAGAAATGAACCAACCGAATATTATTTGTCCACTCTGGCAGTCCTAACGATATTGATACTGTTTGTTTCTCTGATATTTATTTTTAATTTCGTATTTGTTATCTAAATATTATTGCTTGTATTTAAACTAAAGATATTAATGTACATTGTAAAAAAACGAAAAAAAATTTGACCATTTAATAAAACATTTAATAAAATGCTTGTAATAATGTTAATAACTTTATAAAAATGTCAAGTGACTAAGTAGTTGTTTCTCATTAGATGACCACCACTGTATGTATTTCTCGTTGCTCAAAAATATCAGTTTTGCAATCGCAAATAGGTACTTACATACCACTTATTTGTATGATAATAATAATAACATTGGCCGGACATTTAGCCCCAAGCTCTGCAGCTTGTGTTATGGGAACCACACTGATATACCTACTACTTACATACATATTTTTGGTAATACATAAATATTATACCTACATAGAAAAACACCGAGACCCGAAACAAATACTTACAGACCATACAAACATTAGTCCTTCGGCGTGAATCGAACTCGCAACCTACTGCACCTCAGGGCCAACTGCGCCACAGTGGTCGTCGTGTACCTATATAGCAAACACCAAACAACATCCAAACCCTGTGGACTCATAAACTATGGTATACTGAGTTGACGACACTTAAGTATGTTTTTCTTGTACCTACGAGTATGAACGGCCAACAGGACTTGAAACCAGGACTTTTAAAAAAGCTTTTAGTCTCACCTTCGGGCACTACTGATGTCATGTTCGTGTAGCATCTGGCATCTGCTTTACCACATACCCGCGTCGACTTGTTCTCTGCAACATGCATTTCCTTAATTATACAAACATCAATCATTTAAATTGTATTGTGTATGATTGGATGATTGATTGGAACGGACATAGGCGTAAGGTGTGGGGCCAATAACATGTTGGCTTCAAAATCTTAATACAAAGTCATTTGTCGATATCGATATCGATACATTGCTTCAAAGATTTCTCGAACCTGTACAATGTTCGGTTCGGTCTTATGTTCTTTAGCTCATTTTTCAGCTTTTTAATAAACTATTAGGTCTGGTTCTTCTTTTTCAGTCATCAGTCATGTTGTCAATTTTGCCAATGTCAGGTGGTTTTGATTTGTTACAATATCGTCACAGAATCGTAATTGATCGTCACTTGTCTATTTTAAACGTCATCGCGAAATGACTGTCGAGAATTGTCTTTGATTCCTCGACGTACAAATCACATAAAAACAGAATACTTACACATAAAATCAAGTTATCCACGTGCTAAAAGTCACAATTTATTTAATTAAATTCCGCTCATATTACCTACTTAATAAAAACTGAAAATCAATAAAAAAAAGAGCTATGTTACTTCGTGAAATGTCAAACGAAGAATTGGTCTGGTTCTTTGACAGACAGATCATCAATAGAAATGAAACTGCGGGCCTAGCACGGCACGAGGAGAAATAGTCTTTCCACCTTTTTATCCACCTGTCAGTGGAAATACACCACCACCTGTCCACCACAGGTGGATAAAAACGGGGGAAAGACTATTTCTCCTCGTGCCGTGCTAGGCCCGCTGGATGCCCCCTGTGCCCTCTCCTTAATCAGGCCGCATCAATGCACTTACTCGGCATGTAGTAATAAACGCACTTGCAAATATCCAACATGGCGCGGGCTTCACACTCCATTTCGCAGTTTTTCAATGTGTAAGTTCTGTGGAAATCAGATTGGAGATAGTTTGACGTGACCGATCAATTCCGTGATGTAAGTGGATGGGCAACATGCTAACGTGAATATTGTTTTTTAATAGCATACCGCAAAATTGTTGGTTGACTGAACTACGCTTGGGATGCAACCCTGAAATTATCCTGAATACTAATTTCCCACGACATATCTAAATTAATCTATGAGTATCATCTCAAAACTTCCATAGATACCGATAAAAACGAAACCACTTTTTTTCAACAAACTCTTTTAACTAGTGGACGCTATCCATGACAATAGGTGCATATGTTGTGAATACCAGGACACCCACCTGTAAAACACCAGCTCCTTCTCACTAGAGAACAGGCAAAGCCTCTTACTGATGTCGATGGACCGCAACGTTGGTTGCGCGTCCATAATCCTCGGCTGGATCACCACGCGCGCTTCGATGCCGGGCCCGTAGATTTCACCTATGTTCCTTATCTTTGGGGTTTCGGTTGGATTGTGAAGTAGCATCTGTAACAATATAAAACGCGTAGAACTCCATATATATCCGTAACCATAACTCCGTATACAACAAACCCATGAAACTATCAAGATGGAACATCTATTTATTAAAGTTTAGTTTTCTGACGTCTCCGATAAGTATGGATTCTTCATACTATCTGTGTAAAATCCATCAGATGTATACCCATAATCCCTGAAACTTTTGTAGCATAGCTGACTTAGTCGTTCAGATCAAAACATATCAACGAGGTTTGATATGTTCTGCAACCGAACCGACACCGCATGTACTGATTCGTCTTTCCGGCGGGTCCTGTCGGCAAGCGAGAGAGCTTACATTAAGGCTTACCTAAGTGCAGCCTGCCTCTGAGGCGTACTTTAATCCTTTCACCACACTGATTAGAAATAACTAGTGACACGATAAGAAGAAGAAGAACGAGGTTAAGCTACCGTCTGCAAGTAGGTATTAGGTATTCATTCATTACGTTTATTTAAGACAACATTACATTATTAATTAGTTACAAAAAATAATTAAAGTGTCCATATTTGTTATAATTAAAATTAAAGTAACCCTAACTATCGCACACTGGTAATAGTAATAGTTCTAAAATCTCCACCAAGTTTGCCCCATTGGGTGGTGTAATGCTGCTATTCTTCTTACCTTAAACCCAGCACTTTTTGTTGAAGCACAATAATACTCTGCAATATTCGCATCCAGAACCAGAGTCAGTCCATGATGAGTGCCAATGCCTTAAAAACAAACACTGTAAGTTATACTGTTAGAAAAATGCAACTTATACTGTTAGAAATAAGGTATAAACAATATTACCTTTAGGTCTCCAAGGGAATCCATCAGCAGGGGCATTGGATGGATACCCGTCTTCAGGCGTCCAATCCACAGCGGGTAAAGGAAATGTCAGATTAAGGTCGTTAAGAGATCTTCTGCAAGACAAATACGAGTACAATATAGGAGAGTTTGTGTTAAATAACATCACCTCTCTGCCTATATTCCACTGGATGGGATCAACACAATTGGTCCTACCAATTAATAGACTACATAACATACATCTCCTCAAGTAATGAAAATAAGCTAAAAATCAAGAACGGGTTATTGAGGCATCATTACATAGTATAAAACAAAGTCGCCTCCCGCAGTCTGTCTGTCCCGATGTATGCTTAGACCTTTAAAACTATGCAACGGATTTTGATGCGGTTTTTTTAATAGATAGAGTAATTCAAGAGGAAAGTTTATATGTGTAAAACATGCATAATATAGTAGAGAAACACTGATAATTTTAGAGGTTTCTTATGTGGTGTCGTAAATAAACACATTTTTTTGCGCTTACGTTGCAAACGTTGGCTGAACCGAGATTGATCAAAATAATGTACTACAGTATTGTACACCTTAAAAAGGTTTACAACAAAGTCCGCAATGGTATATGTCTATCTCTTAGTCTATGTTATTCTCTTAGATAACGTTGTATATAAACATTCTGTAGTATATTTAGTATCAGCATTGCAGCCGTGCGAAGCCGGGGCGGGTCGCTAGTTTTACAATAAAACAGAAATACTGTTAGAATCTGTGAAATTTATGTATTTTATGAAAACATAACATACACATACACACGCATGCGCACACACACACACACTCACACAACCACACACTACATGCCCCTACCCCTCACACACCATGAATTACACATGGGCTGTCATGTGAAACCTTGTCTCTCTAAATCTAAGAAACCTGTTTTATCAGTAAAATCCCCACATCGCGTAAACACACAAACACACACACACACAACTCCGTATCTACTTAACAGAGACTTATATTACACACTTCTACTATTTGGTTCTAAAGTAGGTTAGTAGTTTTACTTAGATCCCAGTTTTTTCCGTTGTATTATTTTTATTTGTAAGTATACCCATAACCGTAACCTAAGATCTACCGATACTCTTCTTCTGGCAACTCCAAATCACTCAACCTCTTATCGTGCTAAATCTTTTGAAGTGGTGGCTGTTGGTTTATGGAATTCTCTCCCCACTAAAATAGAATCTACACCCAGTAAACCAGTGTTTAAAAAACTTGTCTACGAATACTTTCTGAGTAAAGTTCAAGACTTGTAGCTTTCTTTTGTTCTAGTTTAAGGTATACACTATAATGTCCCTCATTGCTTCTCAGCCAAACGCTTGCTTGATGCTCGGTTTTCACTACTGAACTCGTCACTTGTACTATTTTTTATATAATTATCTTCAATATTTTCTGTACTATTGTAATTGATAATTGTTATTGTATGTATTTTTTTAAATGTTTCTTATTTGTTATATATATATGTTATATGTATATATATATTAATATTTATATGATTTAATTTTATTTTTAGGAGTTTATTTTTAAATATGTTGTCTTTGTGTTATATTTCCCTATTTTTAGATTAAGTTAGCACGCCTACTTTTTACTTTCTCAACCTTGCAGGTTGGCTGGTAGAAAATGCTCTAAGCATTAAGCCCACCTATTGTACATTTATATATATTTAAATGTATATATTTTTTGTGCAATAAAGGATTAAATAAATAAATATACATAAATAAGTGCTTTTTGAGTCAGATGACCCATCAAAGACATAGTTATTTGAGATTGAGTATAACATAGGCCCACGTAACGATTCTAAGCTATCTTCTTCATCTTCTTAGTCACTTGTTTCTTACCCATATCATCTTTCACACAGTTGGATGGACTCTTTGAGTACCTGATGTAGGATAAATTGGAAAAAATGGGCTTCGTAATGGGTTTTTCAGCCATGCTAGGTCATTCTGTAGGTCTAAGTAAATGTACAAATAGTAAAACTTCAATCATTATCTTTGCCACATGCATTGCCTAAAGAATAATAAATAAATGAATAATTAAATCGTTTATTTGACACATACAGAAAATAAATATAATAAATAAAAAATTATAATAATGTAAATTAAGATATGTAAGTACGGTAGGTACTGAGCATAAATGTCAATAATTCTTCCAGCGTCGCATGTGTTGGATGGAACGAAGTAATCCACCCAATGCTGATTGCTGTACTGGGTGCATTACTGCTGATTATCAGCTGTAACCTAGGTTTGGGAAAGTAGTAACGACAACATAACAATGAACTGGTGGATAGGTAAATAAAGAGAAAAAAAGGTAAAATTGGCAAAATAAAATATGGTATATATAAATTACATAAGTGAAACACGTTCTTACAAAATCCCTATCTCAAGAACTCAATCAGAAATAGCTAGACGAAGTTCGAGTTCTATCACTTCTGAACACTTATAACAAAGTTTGTAAAAACTGTGACATTAGGGATTGTACTGCCTACACTTGTAAAATACTATACAGAACTATACAGAAATAGCTTCTTAGTCTTTCGTATAGTGTGGTAGAAGTTTTAATGTCGTTGGCGTAATAAAAACTAATCTCAAACACACACTAGTCACACTCAGACGCACACACACATCTCACACACAACATACATACACATAGGTACACACACAATAAATGCATGCAAACTCAAACTGCCAAATGTTGCATTTGTAATGTGTACACTAACTAAACCCAAACATCGCCAAAATGTATTAATTTGGTAACTCGAGCTCCTGACACCCAAGATACAGGCTTTTAGTTTGGCACGTTTAGTTTGGGCCTTACCGAAACTAAATTAGTGTAATTATTTTTTGGCAATAAACATTCTTTATTCTTTATTCTTATTCTACATTCTTAAATATAAATACATACATTCAATAAAAAATGTAAATATAAACAAAAATGTCTTGTTTATATCTCGTTTATAAATAATTTATTAATAAAAGAGACATTTTTGTCTATATTTCCATGGCGTATTTGAGCGTTTAAAAATAATTCTTAATAAGAGTTTGTGTCTAAAACCGTTGGGACTTTATTATTATTTGTTTTTTTGAAAATCCGTATGGAATTGAAACTGGAATACACAGTCGAGTTGATTGAGACTAGGTTAGGTAAATAACTATACTTACGGATTTCTAAACAACATTTTCCGATGCACAACATTGAAAGTGCAGCAGAGACCCTCGTCAGTGAGCTGCGCGTTGAACAGGTCTTGGCAGTCCATGTTTCTCGAGTCCCATTCGCACATCGCCAACATTTCGTTGCACGGCTGGGTTATCTAGAGCACATAATACTTATTAGTATAAGTACGGAAGGCCACGAAAATATTTATATAATAATTACTTACGTTTTAAAAACTAAAAAGAAAACCTTCAACTCACTGAACACTTCAACTTAATTGAATATAAAAATCAACTACTATCAATACTATCAACTTAATTGGATATAAATATCATCGATGTAAGTATGCAATTTTTTGATTTTTGTTGATTGTGATAAAATTTAAATGGGGCCAACTGGGTAGCCTTTGAAATAAAAAATAATTTTCCAAATCGGTTCAGGCGTCTTTGAGTAGGTAATCTGCAAACAAAAAAAAAAGATCCCGACGAATTGAGAACCTCATCTTTTTATGAAGTCGGTTAAACTCTTGCTACGAAGCAACAAAGTGAAATTCAGCTCTCACAAGCACTTAGTGCCTAACATTATACTTACCTCCATAGTGCGTCTCTTTCTACCGCGTAACTCTATCTCGTCTAACGCGGCACTTCTCTACGAATTTGTCCAACATGTTGGGTGCGCCAGTACTTGTAACTTCGTACCTAAAGTTTACGCCTGGTCTGCCTAATGGGCTATTTATTTGCGTCAACAACTAATCTAAAAATCTGTGAGCTATAGATCTCACGAACATTTTTCGAAATTACTAAAATATAACTTTTTTTACGTATTCAACATTGAATTTTGAAAAATTTACAAAAACTGTATCGGCAAAAAAAAGTCTATAGTTATAGAACCTGCTTACAATTTCACGAGAATTGGTTGAGAAATTCGACCTGTAGAGGAGAACATCCGGACAGACGCCGACCGGACGCCGTTTGGAGAGACATACGAAATAATTTTTGCCTAAGCTGAAACGGAGACAATAAATACATGCATGTCTTTGCAGAAACCCTATGAATACTTTATTGTCAAAAACATTCACGCGGATTTGTGATATCATGATGACTGAGTCAAAGGAAAACTGTATTCAAGAAAAACAAATATTGTAGTTAGCTACCACTTAACCTACTATATTCCAAGCGTATTCCAAGCGTATCGATAAGCAGTCAATTTGTAAAAGATTATATACTTCTATAGTGTAAATGTAAGTAAGTAAGTAGTTTAATTGAGAATCCCATACAAGCTACATTTACATTTGCAATAAGATAGTATTCAGAATATAAAGCCTCACAAAGCGTATGATGCGTTAATCTTACGTCCTTACAAAATTACATACAATTAAGCGAATACTGGCAAAATCCAAAACATTTTATTGAACACAGTTATTATGAAATATTTTATTGCTGATCAGATATAACGATTGCAACAGCACGATTTGTCTTAAGAACCTAATTGGTAACACTATGGACTAAGAGGTGGCCTACCTAGATAATAAAATCACTTAAAAGCATTGAAGCATTCTAAAGATTAATTCAGAGGTAAAATTAGAGGGTTTGGCCTTCTATTGCTTGAGGGAAATGGTAAAGACCCATAATCACAGAACAGGGTCTCGTTTTTGCTACCCAACCGCTTCCAAAACAATACTGACAAAAAGGCATGGTCACTCTAATTTACATGCTAGCCTAAAATTATGCCATTAATAATAATATAGCCGGACATTTCACATAGAATCATCTAGCCCCAAAGGAAGCAGAGCTTGTGTGGTACCACATGACTGATATACTACAAACAAATACATACATCATACAAACATTTTTCCCACAGCGGGAATTGAGCCTGCAACCTTCTGCGTCTCAGGTAGGCCTTCGCCCACTGTGCGTAATTTGTTCAGAGCATATAATAGTGATTGCTAATCTGATAATTTCCATTTCGTAATAATGACTCAATAACGTAATGCAATACAAACGTTGATAAGAAACGAGCGCGTGTGATCCCAATCAGCGCTGCTCGCGATGTCATCCTCAAATATCTCTGTGTCATCTCGCATCGTGCACAGGCTCTGTAGCAACTTCTTGTCTAGTGTCTCGCTGTAATAAAAATAAACATTTACGTCTTTACTTATAAATCCCTCTCAATTTGAACACTGCTTAAGATTCGCCCTGTCACTATTACTCACTACTGTCACTATTAACATCATCGAAGTATAAAATTTTTAGATTTTCTTTGATTTTTCAGCTCGACCGATTTTGATAAAATTTTAATGGGACCACCTGTGAAGATTCCAACGAATTGAGAACCTCCTCCTTTTTGATGAAGTCGGTTAAAACCTTAAAAGGACAACCGACCTTATGTACTTACATAAAAAATAACATCCATGTATTTCCAAATCCAAAGAATTTTCTACGTCGATTCAGGCGTCTTTGAGTAATCGGTGAAAATACATAAAATAAAAAAAGATTCCAACGAATTGAGAAACTCCTCCTTTTTCGAAGTCAGTTAAAAAGAGATGACACTAAGTATCTTAAACAGTAATAGACTTTTGACAGAAGTTAGGAGACGTTTGGTAAGCCCAAGATCTTATAAATACACACTAGCGCATGAATTGTTTCAATCAGTTGCCATCTCTGTTCTTTGAAATTAGAATGACAAGGAAAGATCATACTTAAGTTAATTATGTGATTATGAATCGTTTACCATTAAATCGTATTTCTTATATCATCTTATGCAGGACTTTGACTGGATATACATATTAGGGAGAGTCTAAAGCCTTGAAAAGGACCTACTACTTGTGCTTCATTTAAGTATTCACCCATCGTTATGCGATAATTTTATAGAGACCTTTCTCCTCAGCTGTTTTCGGTTCTAGTTCTTACTGACCTCTCAGCTCTGTAGGTAGTAGCTCTGCATTTTACGCTGTAGGATGAGGGTAGGATTCCCTATCAGACTAAATTTTATTATTCTATCAGTCATCGAGATCCCATGGTACAAGCTATGCTTTGTTTCGTGCTGGATGATTGTCCACTAATATATATTTAAAGATATTTATTTATAAACTTGTTGCCTCTTATAACAATTGTTTAAGGTCTTACCCACTGGTCATATACCGTTGTGCAACAGACTTCTTAGCCTGGTTGACATTGCAGATTGTCAAGGCGGGGAACGGTAGGTTTGTCAGAGCCATGTTCTGAGGGTTGATACTGACAATCATGGGTGATGAGCGCCACTTGTCGTACACGTTCATTATGAAGAATCCAGCGCCGATTAACGAACATCCGAAAGCAGCTAGCCAGAAAAACCTACAAGATTGCTTAAATATAAACTTACTAGCTGCTGCCCGCGGCTTTGCACGCGTACCTCCATAAAAAGTAGCCTGTGCCCTTCTCCAAAGTCCCAACTCTATTCTAATCTCTATAATCTTTATTCCAAAATTCATCAAAATCTGATCAGCGGTTTAGGCGTGAAAACGTCACAGACAGACATACAGAGAAGGGGTTTCTTACCAAAAGCATGAACATTAATTTATTATTTAATTTTCAGATCCCTAACTTAAGTAAATATGAGTTGCCCAAACAAATTTTCATCCCCTATTTTACCCCCTTCAAGGTTGTTTTTTGAGTCAAAAAGTAGCCTATGTTCTTTCCCCGAATGCAATACATCTTTTTACTAAATTTTATCAAGATCCGTTCAGCCGTTTAGCCGTGAAAGCGTAACAAACAGACAGACAGAGACACTTTCGCATTTATAAAATTAGTATGGATTTTAAAATGATCATGATAGGATCAACATCTCCATAAAGTTGACGTCTTTTTTGGAAACGGTGGGGCAATTGCTTAATTTGTCGGTATAAATGCACATTAAGTTACATTAAGATCTTTGTCTGTTACTAAAATGTCGCGACAGCTTTCTAGGTAAAGTCTTTTTCAAATATCAACCTTAGTAACCTTAGTAACTAAATAACTGAGGTTTTTATTTGAAAAACACTTTATTTAGGAACATTGTTGTTCGTGTAACGGTTATAACGAAATATTACAAATATATTACAGGAAATATATTATTAAATATTCACCTTTCACACCAGGTCAGCTTTTTTTCTCCAATATACCTGAGGCCGTGCAAAGTAGACGTTAGAAGATAATTTCTCAGATCTTCTTTGAACACCTGTTCAATTTCAGAAGGTTCCTGAGAAATTTTATTACAGTAGTTTAGTTTAGTTTGTATTTTATTTTCTTATGACAAATTTTATCGAAATTTTAGATGGTTTCGTACCTGGGGTAGACTTTTTTTGGTTGGATTTTTGTTATCCCAAGCATACCACGGTGTTGGGTCTTGAACACGATGAGTTGACAAATAGTTTTGCTATAAAATATTTAAAAAATTTTAGGACTTGTCGGCACCATGTTTTTCAAGCACTGGTTTCTTGAAAAACAACTTACATTTCTGAAATCCCTTCCTATCTGTGGATTTATTGAATTACTCCGATTTGAATCCATAATTCGCTGATCTCATGCACACTCTCTATCTGCCCAAAATGATATAAAACTCGAAATTTCGTCTAACAAAATGAGGAACAAAGAAACACCCCACCCCAAGCGACCGATGTTACTAAAACGAAATTGCAACTACTGCTTTAAAACCAATAGGTACAATAAACACTAAAATTGATGGTTCTCTAACCTAATTTCCTTTAGCAAATGTTTGTGCTCTAATCGTCTGATTGCCTTATCGTTGATAGATCGCCCTTGCACCACCTCTTGACCACTTTCCATGGCTAAATTATAGGTACAGTCGTCATGACTAGCTTGACGAACATCGTTAGTACATTTACGCTCACTCTAATGCATGGATTTGCTATCTTGGGTCTTGGTTAAAAAGCCATCGGCAAGCTAGCTTTGACATGGTTAATCAAATCGTTTTAGCAGTTATGTAAAGCTGTTTATAACCGTTTAGTTATAACGCCACTGATGTGGACTGTACCAGCCAGTTCTACGTAATTATTGGCCTGCGGTATCGTAAATTTGACTTCGAGCCATTTAATCTAGCGCCATATTGCTCCCGAACTAGATTTGTTTTTGATAACGGGTATTAAGACTTACTTATCTTGAAACCTTTTGGTGATGTATTTCTTCCTACTGTGCTTAATGTATATTGTTTGTCCGTAACTGAGGTCTGAATCACAATAGTTTATTTATGATCAGTAGCTGGTTGCAATAGCCAACTTTTGGTCTAATTACATAGATATACCGTAGGACCTCATCGCAATACGGATAAGTTCAATAACAAGCTTGTATTTATACCTATACATTTTACATACTGTAGGCTTAGAATTTTGTTACTTTAATCTCTAGAAACCCACAATCCAGAGACAATAGTTATTCTATTGTTCCTGGCTCAGTCCAGGCGAGCAAGGATTTCTGGAGATTAATAATTGGTTATTGAAGTTTCGACAGAATATAATTTAGGTACTCACGTGACCTTGATTTTCAGTTGAGAGATCTCATTAACAACTTACACATGATTGCTGCCTGTGGCTCTATTATAAATTGCATTACAGTAGATAATACGAATCGATTTGATGACACAGCAATTTGTCTGCAATAATTGAGCTGATGCAAGCAAACACTTGGTAATAATTCACTATAGTTTGTAAACATAGTTTTTAGCTCTAGGAATTTTACCCGATAACCTTGCAATAGTTCTCATAAATTTTCTAGCTCGTTATAGGCCATTGAAACTAATCTTTGAAGGTGGGATTCATAATATAAGTAATAATAATAAATATTGGTGGACAATGCACATTACATCATCTAACCCCCTAATTAAATCTATTCTTACTTATTCGTCCTTTATTAGTCACCTGATCAGAGCTTTTTTTGTGATAGATATTAATTTTCCATCCGGATGCTTCCTTGATGTGTGGTTAATTTAAACAACAATATAAGTATTTTCCTTTTTATATAATTCGTTTTTTTCGCATACATACAAAAAATAATATTTATTATGTACAAAAAGTTCGTTCAGTAGAAATTTCTTATAAAAGTAACAAAAAGCCGAAGAAGGAATAGGCTGACGCACTTGCACTTAAAATTCCTAAAAGAAGAGATCGGAGGAAAGAAATGGACGTCTCGCCGCGAGCCTAGACCGCACGCCCGTAGTTGGGCTCAGTACCAGGCTAGCCCGCGCCGGGGGACCGGGAAGAAGGAAGAAGGAAGTGAGGTATTCACCAGCGCTGCTGATTTTGGTGAGCGGGGGCGGCGTGTGCGACCTGCGCGTGGGCGGCTAAGTGGGCAGCGCGCGCAGCGGCTACCTCAGGGGTGTCCAGGATGCCAGAGCCGTCGTTGGCTAGCCTGATGTTGGCGGGCTGGTGCTGGTGACCCTGGTTGGACTGCCATGAGGGAGCGCCGTTCCACTGGTGAGCGGGGGCGTTCCACTGGTTCTGAGCGGGCGCGTTCCACTGGTTACCGGCGGGCTTGGCGGCGGACAGGGCAGCGAGGTGGGCGGCGCGAGCCTGGGCGACCTCAGGGGTCTCAGCGACCGGGGCGGGAGCTCCGTTCCACGACTGGTGAGCGGGGGCAGCGTTCCAGGACTGAGCGGGGGCACCGTTCCAGGACTGAGCGGGGGCAGCTTTCCAAGACTGGCCGTCATCTCCGTTCCACTGACCATCATCTTGAGCGCCGTTCCACTGTCCCTGGTTTTGAGCACCGTTCCACGACTGAGCCTGAGCACCGTTCCATTGTCCCTGGCTCTTCTGTCCCTGCCAGTATTCTTCATTGTCCCACCTGGGGTCGTACGAGCCGTCGTCTGAGGGGTTGGGGTTGTTCTGGCTGGCCTGGTTGAGGGCTGAAAGGTGGGCGGCGCGGGCCTGTGCGACCTCGGGCGTCTCGAGGACATTGCGTCCGTCTTGCGACAGCGCGATGTTGGCGGGTGGACCAGCCCATCCGGACGCGTGTGCGCCGCACGCCAGAGCCAAGCAAGCTACTGCAATCTGGAAACAACGAAAACAACTGTTAAACGATGTGACGATAGCATTTGTTAACATCTAACGGATTGATATCACTCAAAGACTGTTCACATGAAAGCAACATGCGCCTTAATGTGTTAAAGTAGTACAAGAGCCGGATGCAGGCACCACGCTTAAACAGCTTGTAAAGCATTCTATCCTATGAAAGATACCTAGGTTGTATTGACTCAGTTCGTTTACAAACGGATCGCTATCAGGCATTGTATCTATCTGATCAGATACTTGTTGTATGAGCTTTGCATATCCTGCATTAACAAGATAATATTCAGAGTTATTGCTGCTGCAGTGTAATTGCTGTGGTCCCAGCCTCTCATTACGGCTAGACAGGTCGATATGATATTTATATATTTCCAATCATTTCCAGTTGTCGATGATAAGTCGACCTCGTTCTGTTCAGGTGTCTGTTGTTTACTATCGGGTACTGTTCGCTACCTACACTGTTCCATGTCTATGGAACTACAATTACGACAGCGATACGGCGGAACATTGACCGAGATTTTGATAGTTTTAAGCTAAAATTGGTTCGTTTATCATTTTAAAGAATAACTTTCGCGATCGGTGTCGCTACTTTTAATACCGTCTAATATACCTACCATTGTTTTTAAAAAACGTAGGTAATGTGAGGTCGTTTGAGATATTCAGCTGCTTAGCATTTCAAAATCGGAAGGTTCTATTCTCTATTCCAGTTTTCGGTTAGCTCTCAATAAACAATACCCATTTTGGCTCACACTAGTCGTGCAAGGGCTTGGCGCAGATAGTGGGCGGCTAGTCGATTCAGGGTAGGTACCTAATGTTCATATCTTGTTCGTATTATGCTAATAAGTGCTTTGTTCTGTTGGGTGACAGGTTTCTTGGACCAGCAATATTTGTACACAGGTTATTTGATAAACAATGTGGTAGTCATTGGATCTTTTCTTATTTTATAGATTATTGACAACCTCTGTAGAACAGTGGGCTAAGGTCCAGCTGAGACGCAGAAGGTTGCGGGTTCGATTCCCGCCGCGGGACAAATGTTTGTATTATCTGTAAGTATTTGTCTCGGGTCTGGGTGTTTCTATGAATAATATATATGTATTTACAAAAAATATAAAATATGTATAAGTAGTATATCAGTCATGTGGTACCCATAACACAAGCTCTGCTTACTTTGGGGCCAGATGATGCTGTGTGACATGTCCGGGATTATTTATTATTATTTATTATTCAAGTGTTTCAACTGTTATCATTCTTGAGTGATAGGTGCTGATCACTATAATTTGAATTTACCGACAGGCAGAAACAGTATTGAATTCCATTTGAAGAAATACAATAAATAAATAATGAACATTTCACAGAGCATCATCCAGCCTCGAAGTAAGCAGAGCTTGTGGAAACCACATGACTTATATACTATTTTTGTAAATACATACTTATGTTTTATGTATATATCTACGTAATAGTAAAACATCCAACACAGAGACAAATATTTGCAGATCATACGAACATTTGTTCCGTGGCGGGAGTCAGAACCCGTTTCCTTCTGCGCCTCAGACAGGTCTTCGACCACTGTGCCACGGAGGTTGCCCTAATGCCTAGGAGGTATTATTAAGCTGCATAATGTTCAAGATACCACTCACATATTGTTTCAAAATATACTTGGTCCTAAAACACGTCTGTTTATTCTAGATTTTATCGTTTAAGACCTAAAATTGTGAAGGTCGTACTCCGTATAAGATATGTTTCACATGAACCGTGCTGCCTGAGCGGGTAACTGGAGTACTTGCCACTTATAGGTAATTTAGAATTGCAAGAGCGTATAATTTTAGTATTTGTATGTCCGAGCTGAATTATAATTTTTTAGTAGTTTTTGGTCAAACGTTTCATGATGATGACAGAAACTAATTTGGGCGGGTTTTTTGTAAGCAATAAATATAGTTAACAACTTAATTGACAGCGATAGTTATTGCTGTAGTTGAAATAATCTAGTTAGTAAAATAATTAGGATTGAGCTAATTACAGCTTTAGAAACTAGGTATCCTCGCATTGAACATAAATTTCACTAAAAACGTGATAGGTATGTTATAACTATAAATCAATAGTCGATTAAAAACTTGAGCAGTTCGAGAACTGTATAATCAAGTCGATCTTAAATCGATAACAAAATGTTACTTGTGGGAAATAACTAAATTGTACATCAAATTGTGTTTTTAGCTTAGATTTTATCAAGTTAAGATCTGATCTGATTCAGTTCAAAATATTTTATGCATTCATTTTAGCATAGCGGGTTGGTACGAGTGGGTAAGTACGAGTGGGTAAGTACTAAACTATACAAACTATTCAATTCAATTTAATAAATATTTAATCAATAAAATCACAAGGACCACTTTGAATCGTCTTCTTACATTCTTACATAAATAGATAAACGAAAAGTTTATCTATTTATCGTTTTGTAAATACAATTCAATTAGTTAGAAAAAAGTTTCGTAGAGTCTCGTAGCATGCGTGCTACGAGATTCTACGGTTTACATAATTTAATGAGACGGTCACGATGCGACGCGCTAGCGCGTAGCGTCATGTCACAACTCTGTCCGTGGCCTAAGAAGCAAACATAAGAACATGGTCCACTGAAGCGACGCATAGATGCGAGCGATCAACGCATTCTTGATTCCTTTCTGGTGCTGTTTAAACGTAACCGCGGTGATAAGAACATATTTTTGTGATCCAGTTAATCCATTGACAGAAACGTTAGATATAATGTCGCGAATATCTTACGCCTGCTGAGATGGTTCAGTGGACATTGGTCCTATGAAAATGTAATGATGAGTGAATAAGTCAGGAATTTGCTTTAGTTCACGTAATGATGTCAGGGCTCGCGGTGAGGTGATCTAGACCGGTCAGAGTAATCGAATTGCAGATTTGCACGTCCTAACCTAACCGTTGTATGCTCTATTATCGCATACCACACTAATTCAGTTTACATTCAGTTTGCTTTTGTTTCTAAAGTTTCGTTTTTTTACATAGTCGAGGCTGCAGAGCTGGCATGTAATTTCATCGATATCGATAAAATTAAATATATGAATGAAAACGATAAACACTGGCATGTAATTCAATCGATATCGAACAGTTTTATAAATGTGATTTTTATCTTGATCTTTTCTGATTGTGAAACATTATAATTTGACAAACTGGAATAGGTAGTTAATACCTATTACTGTAAAATGTGAGTAGTTATGTCCAATTAGAGCGTCCTTCTAGTTCCCACAACAGTGCAGTTTATACATTCGCTCAAAATATTACTAAAATATGCGGGCTAATTATAATTTATTAGATTTTGAATAAATCGGCGCACGTCCGGTATTGCGCTCAAACTTGCGATAATATCTCATTCAGTCGATTCGGTCACAAGATTCTAGAAATGCGCCCTTGAAAACCGAGGCACGTGTTTTGCGAAATTTACGCTTTATCTGATAAATTCCGCAATTGAGCTACTGCTAGTTTTTATATGTTGCTGTAGTTTTTAAATGTTTTACTATTTACGCATTGGGCAATGTCTAGAGTGATCCGCGCTAGTGATACTGCGATGGAAATACGGGCAAATGCAAGTGAGTTCCTTGCATGCATGGTAGATTACGCTATGCGGCTGTACGTCACATTACTATAGGATGCCTGCTACAGGCGCATCCCGCACGTATCCTAGCATAAAACATATTCTCCCACATTTAAAATCAACAGCAAGTAGGTACATACTCCATGAACTTGAAACATACAAGCCCACTTTCGTTCTCAATGTAAAAACAAAAGTAATTCAGAGCAATGTGAACGTGAAGGCCAGCCGAAGGTCTCGGATCAGGAAGTCCGGAGCCGAGTCACATGCGGACCGGTTATCCTCGCTTGTCAAACTGACTTTTGCATTTTTCCATTGCCCGGTATTTTATGACTTGCACTTTAGAAAATTATGTTTATGTAGTTTTATGTTCTTTATGTGTAGTACGACTGTCTCGGATAAAATGGGTCAGCTCTTTAAGAATAGGAATAGTAAATTCTATGATATTAAATGCGTTTTGTTGCAAGCTTGAAATGATTTGTTAATTACTTTGTTATTGAAACCGTTATTTTGTAATTTCTGGGTTTTAAGTTTCATACAAAAATAATATTTAAAAAAATATTTATTTTAAGCAGAAAACCAACAATAACAATTTGACCTTTCATTTTAATAGGTACTTTAAAACTCATATTCTCACATGGGCTACAGCTCATTTCGAGTCTGAAGTGTTTAATTCGTACCTTAAATCATATTTATCTGTCATATTAACAGAGTTTCATTCCTTTATCGAAGTGCCAATGTTTACCTTAAGCCTTTAAGTGTTTAAGGCCAGTTTAAAATGCTATAAAACAAGTTACATGACATTACCCAAATGATATTGAAATTAAACGTAAATACTTAGCCTTCAGAGATCTTGCCCTTTATCTTGATTTGGCTGACGTAAGTCGCCCACACGATGTAGGTAGGTACAATAAAAGTTTATATAGAAAATGGATGGTAAAATGGATTTGAGTTGACATGTTTAACAGACTTTTTTTAACATCGATATTGGTAAGGGAAAATGCTCCTCTCTATAAACTGTATTACGTACGAAGTAGATTAGATATGTATATTTAATCGGTTTTGAAAACCAAAAAATAACATAACCTACAACTTGCTTGTGCGTTTAGATTACTTTGTTACCACAAGTTAACAAGCTCACAAGCAATGTTGTTATAAATTAGTAAACATAATTTTCTATTTTCTTAAACGTCAGCCACACAATACACGAGCAATGGTCCCGTATTTAAATGTGTCAGGAATAGTGTTGGGCGTTATTATTATTGTAATTAGTGATATCGATTAATGTTTGCGCCAATGGTGCGTGGGTATGCCCTTCTAAATTGGTACGCGCCGGAATGCAGACAAAAAGCTTCGGTGAGTGGCGAGGCGAGCGACACTGGTCAGTGGTCACAGAGTCACCGCGTGCTGGGCGCGCCTGCTTCATTGATAGATAGGGATGTGCCTATCGATGTCTTTTTATCGATATCGTAAATCGACATTATTTTATGAATAATTACAGAACTAAGCTTCATTCAGCTGCAGCATTATAATGAACGTAATTATTGAAAAATAATGTGACTTTTATTGAGACAAAGTCGCAAATCCTTTGTCGCAAATAGTCGCAAGCGCAACTACAATGCTATAAAGTGTTTGAGAGGGCATTGAATTTCATTATCAATTTGAATCGTGTTCTATATTGAAATGTAACGATCATAAACTACAATTTCAATTTTATTCGTATCCAAACGGCTAATATTTTAGTCATAAACAAGCATTTGTGTTTTCTAGGCTACTTACTATCTACTTATTCATTTTGTTAATAGCACCTTGTTTTTACGAGTATTTCGTCCATGCATGTTTTTTCGAAAATAAATAATAATTTAAAAAATCACGTACGAATGTAATTCTATTGATTAATTATAATTATAAAAACAGGTATATATTCCATAAAGTTGATAAAAATATGCTTCCTGAATTAGGTTAACGTACAAATGATAAATTATTTGGTTTTTGTATGGGTGAGAATATTATACAACCTTAAAAGCACTCTAATCGAAGAAAGGTTAGATAGAACCAGTTCGAGATAGTTAAGTGCGTTATGGTGAAGGTGATTAAAGATCAAAGACCGGTTGGCATTGCATTAAAATGAAGCATTATACAGCATATTAGCTATGTAAGAGTAAATTATATTATAAAAATGGGTTATAAAGGTTTTAGAATGTTGAAAAAAAAGCATGTTCATACAAAACATTCGTGTTACTATGTATTTTTTATACATAATTCTATTCGGTATCATTATTACCTAATTTCCAAAACACTGTGACTCTTATTAGTTAAGTGACCATGTCAACGGTAGCTGCTTTAGACAGATTCAAACATTGTTGCGAAACGAAAACGATTATTTGACGATAAATGGTTAATTGGAAAATTGATCGGTACCACCAGGAAATATTACTTTGTTTCCGAAAAGGACAGCAAGAATCGAGCAAAATAATTTACATAGTTTTTGGTAAGTAAATATACATCTAGATCAGGATAGAATGTGTGGTTAGTTGCAAAATTCAAACAGAAAATTATTTTTCAATGGAATGTGTATTGTATATTTTTATGGTTAAGTTTGTATAGCCATTCCATAATCACACCATTACAACGGACATAAAAGGAGATCAGTAAGGTGTCTGAAATTTATGTCTATCGATAAAAGCGTTTTAGAAAATAATGTGATAAATGCGCATACCAATTACCTAGACATTTTCACACAACAGTAACTCATATACCTACTTGGAAACAACAAATATTTTCTACGTGTTGGAAGTGGGTTTTTGTTAAAAGACTAGTCACAAGCCACCCACAAACTTAACAATTGATCAACTTTCAGTGACATTGACACCAGTGGCGTTCTATTTGCTCTGATTCACTGCGTGTCACCTAACCTAATCCAGTTGCACAAAATACGCATAATATTTCACACTTTTAATGGTTTTGTGCATTATTTCACGGCTGAGATTTCATTGATTTACGATATTACTTGGCTGTTTCACGGTAGGAGCGGTTGATTCAAATGTTCATTGACTACCTCTATACGGTCATTGATGATAACTGTATTATCGTTCCTGTTTTTCTGTATCTTTGTATTTCTACAACAGATTTTGATTCAATGTCCACTACAGTTTTATTCTACAGCTTCCTATGGGATTAACTGTTTCCCCAAAACATAATAGAGTTTACTAAAAGGGTTTTACGCAATTGTAGGCTCTTTACGTATGAGAAACACCAGCAATAAAGCGTAACGTTGCATGTAATAGAAATATTAGGGAAAACGTAGAAACGCGTGATATTGAAATGAGCTACGCAAGATATGACGCAAGAAATATTACTCGGCAATTTCATAGGAGTTACCTACTACTTGTTAGGGTAATATATTCATTTCAGCATTAGTAGTTAATTAGGGACCTACGTATCTACCTACAGATAGTACTTACAGATATTACAGATAATTATTTAGTTTGAATGTTGTTGTTCATTTTATTTCATCTTTATTATATGGCTTTGGACCTTTTTTCTATATAAGTATTTTTTGGGACTATAACTATCCCAAAAAATCTTTTGCAGTAGTATAATTTCACACAAGCATTAAATTACTAGAGCAAAAATGATATAACTTGACATTGACCTCCGAGGCACATACTTTACAATGAATTTGCTAATCCAGACCCGGTTACGCAATGCAACATAGAAAAGACGAATTATCGCAACATTTAGTAATTAATAGAGGAATTTGTGCTACATAACGTACCTATCAGTTTTTAAGTAAGTAGATAATTGTACTTCATGTGACAGTAATACTAAGTTTGTTAGATTACCTTAGATGCGTACTCTATACCTACTTCAATTATATTTTAAGTTAAGCCTGTTTTTTTTTATTTTTAAATGAATTTTATAATTCGAAAGAAACTCATTTTACAATAACTTAACTACTTTTAGATTTGAGGAACTGACACAGGTTGAAATTGATTTTAATCTGCAAAATAAAAATTGCAGATAAAAAAACCACCAACAAAGTTTTAAATTAAAATACATGACGTTCTTACGCATCTGATTGTTATTGAGTAACGAGTTATGCTGTTAAATTTGTTCATATCACGTTTTATAATTAATTTTAGGATTGATAAACCTTATCTTTTCCCACGCTATTGTGTTCTGATACTATCATTTGATTGTTTTTCTAAACTATATATTAAAAATTACATAGAAATGTACAAGTATCCCGTGGAGTTAATTTATTTTGTTGGGAAATTCAGGCTACGAATTGAACTACATTATAAGGTTAGTAATAGCAACGCCCTCCAGTGTTCCTGATTTGAAAGCACTTTTGCATGATCCATTGACTCTCTCACATCGCTGATAACCCTTAACCACTGAATTGATTTTGACTGTCACGTAATTAAACTTCCTTATCACGAAATTGTACTCACCATAGATTTCATTTTGATCTGAAGTTTAAAGCACTGAAGTGAAAGAGAAAGAAAGAGTTTAATAATCGATGTATAGCGCTGATGAAAGACTACTGTCTTCCAGGAATCGCTATGTCGAAGTGCAACTTGCGTCTGTACGAAATGAGGGCGGGAGCGGGTTTATATACGTCGGCGCCTGCGCAGAGGGGGTGGTCGAACTGCGCACAGTGCGCACTCGTGAAAGTATTGGGACATGTCATTGATAATAGGCGAATATCATACACTTTTCAATGGCAATGGAGTGCGCCCGGGTTTGGGCTCGTGTGTGTTTTTTAAAGAATTTCATGTATTGCCTTTTTTGTGCTTGTTCCGTATCTACTTACTAGATCACTCGCTGTATTAAATAGTAAAAGCGATCTACAACAGCGATAAAGACATTGGATTTATTGATAAAATATTTTGTTGGATTATTGTTATATGTGGTGTCATCATCATCATCTTGCGATTTGAGTTCGTAGAATTCTTGTTTGATCCAAAGATCCAGTGAACATAGGCTAAATACCTGTACCTACATAGAGTTGTGTGTTTATTAAAGTTCCACTTTCACTACATATTTGTTCATGAGTAGTTTGAAGAAGACCTAGGAGTTAAATTTTCAGTCTATTAGAGATGGATAGGCCATTGCTATGAAATGCTACTTGCTAAATGCTACTTGCGAAACACATCCCATCTATCGGGGACTTCCGTTAGAGCTGGTGCAGCGGCTGAATTTGCCGAGGACCTCAAAAGGCGCATATATGCCGGTCTCGATAGGGCCTACATATTTGAGTCGAGACCCTGGACCCGTGAAGGAGAACAGGACCCCATTGCGTTTCCAAAATTATTTCACGAAGTAAGGTATAAACATTCCGTGACCCAAGCTGGCAAGATAGGGTCCAGTTTATTAGCATTGCCATTCAACGTGGCAATACCTGTATCTTAGGGATTCTGCTCTCTGGCAGTGATCTGGATCAGTTGAGCTTAAATCGATCGTTTTCAGCGGTCCTTAGCTCAACTGTTTCATATGTATTTTATATTATTGTATAATGTTAGTCTGTACATTTCTGTACATTAACTTATTCTATTGAATACCATTATTTTGTCACAACCTAGAAGGCTTCCAAAGCTCTGAAGGTCACATTTCTAAACATCCCTTGAGGACTAGCGTATGACATCTGCGCTGAACGTTCCTAAACTCATGAGAACTATGTACTTCTTGTAATGCCTGGATCTACGGCGCTTCCGTGCGTCGTAAAACGTTGCTAAGCTAAGCCTGTAGGTATGTAGAGATATGTATCCACATAGTTACTAAGTGCTCCAGATATACGAAGTTAAGCAAAGCTCTGCGAGGTCAGGACCTGCATGGGTGACCGCAGTGGCATTTTTATCTGAGGGCATCCGTGCTTTGGAGGACACTGAAGCCTGTTAGCTCAGTTTAGTAGCTATGCCTTCTGCGCTGTAGGTTGAATGTTTCTACCCAGAACAAACATTTGTGTGAATTCTGGCTCTGGGTGTTATAAAGTATCATACGTATGTATATAAAAATATATAGGTATTCTATCAATCACCTAGTCACCATAATACAAGCTATGCTTAGTTTGGGGCTAGGTGGTGTTGTGTGCATTGTTAATATTTATTATTTTTATTGCAATGATGACCATGGCCTTCAGACGGCCTATTTATTCGGTGAACAGAATTGGCTGCTGACTTATACGAAAGTCATACCATGACTTTCGTATAAGTCAGTAGCTAATTCTTTTAGTAGTACTAGGTACTTGGTAGTACTAGGATTGACCAGACTAATCTCCTACCGTGATCTAAGAGCAGGCTTCTAACTGGCCCAGCGTATTAGCATTGCTATTAAACGTATCAATGTCGCTAGTGTCTTGGGGAGGCTGCCATTTGGCAGTCGTTTGAGTCAGTTGAGCTATCTATAGATCGGTTTAAACGGATCTAAAGACCGCTCAATTGTTTCACATATATTTAATATTATTATGTACATTTCTGTATTTATTTTAAAATAAATTTAATTTTAATTAAGTAGGTACTACAAACCTTCACTTGACGACCTCTGATACGTAAAGCGCCAAGGCTCGGCTGATACGCAGAATGCGGGTTCGATTCCCACTCCGGGACAAATGTTTGTATGATCTGCAAGTATTTGTTTCGGGTCTGGGTGTTTCTATGTAAAATATTTATGTAAGTAGTATATCAATCAAGTGGTACCTACCCATAACACAAGCTCTGCTTACTTTGGGGCCAGATGATGCTGTGTGAAATGTTCGACATTATTTATTTACTTATATGAGCATTGTTTAAGAGTCAATCCTCTTTCCATACCAACTAACGTCTGATGTTAACTACCAAAACTAAAAAGGATATCATGTTGTCTCGTCATTATCTATTTTTTAACAGAATAGTAAAAAAAAATTGGGTTTGAAAGATGCAAGCCTCAAATACGTTTTTTGTATTTCAAAACTGATTTTAGTGTAATAAATCTTAGTCTAATCTGATCATTTGACTAAAAATCATAATCATACTATATCCCTCACATCACCAAGAAGTATAGTGTCGTCACTCCTTGCACGTCTATCCTTTCCTCAAAATATGATAAGTGAACATTTTAATTTGAAATTTGACGACCTCTGTGGCCCAGTGGGCTAAGGTCCGGCTGAAACGCAGAAGCTTGCGGGTACGATTCCCGCCGCGGGACAAATATTTGTATGATCTGCAAGTATTTGTCTCGTGTCTGGGTGTTTCTATGTATAATATGTATGTATTTACAAAAAAAAAGTATGGTACATTATGTAGTGTATCTGTGTCAGTCATGTGGTACCCATAACACAAGCTCTGCTTACTTTGGGACTAGATGATGCTATGTGAAATGTCCGGCATTATTTATTTAAAAATGGCATGCATTTTAACTACGCCCACTGACTATTTTATTTATATATTTATATTTATTTATTATCTTAAGTCAAAGAGCAAGTGTAAAGTGGTTCTTAAAAGAACCTAATTAGGAATTAACATTGCAAGATCTTGAGCTAATTAGAATCGTTATCAAAATAGGTGAAAGTTAATACACCTCAAATTTATTATTAATTAAATATCCATTGAAAACTAATACAATGCAATTTAAAAACATTACTTAGATCGTGCGATAATGAGATTCAGCTACATACCATCGCATGCGTCAGCATTACGTTGCTATCACGAGTGTGCTTCGGAAGACCATACCTTACACACACCGTGGCGCAGTTGAGGCCCGGTTGAGACACAGAAGGTTGTGGGTTAGATTCCCGCCACGGGATAAATGTTTATATGATCTGCAAGTATTTGTCTCGGGTCTGGGTTTTTCTAAAAGGTTTTTGGTGTTATAAAATATCATAAGTATGTATTTAAAAATACTAGTGGTCGCCCGCTTGTCGAAATACGACCATAATTAATTAATAATTAATGTAATTTTTATGCATAATTAAACAAAATATTAGCATTCTGCACTCCTTCTTTATATGAACTATAAGTGTGCGAAATTTCATACTCCTCCGTCCGCGCAATTTTTGTAATAATTACGTTTTAAAAACTAAAAAGAAAACCGACTTCATTGAATGAAATTTGAGCCTATAATACATTTTTAGTGGAAAGTAGATGTATTTTGTATATATATAATAAGGGTAAGCCTAATAAACGCACTGCTCCAATGAGACAGCGAGGTATCGGAGTAAACGAAAATATCATCGATGTATACAATTTTTTGATTTTTGTTGATTTTTCAGCTCGACCGATTTCGGGACTACCTGGGAAGTATACCCTTTCAAACAAACAAAGAATTTTGCAAATCGGTTCAGGCGTTTTCGAGTAATCGGTGAACATACATAAAAAAAAGATTCCGACGAATAGAGAACCTCCTCCTTTTTGATGAAGTCGGTTAAAAAGTAGTTCAACGTTTTTGTATTAATATATAGATATAAGTATTATATCGGTGATCTGGTTCCCATAATACAAGCTATGCTTTGTTTAGATGCTGTTGTGTAGATTGTGCATCAATATTTATATGTATTTAAGGTATCTAGAGCGCCTAGTAAGCGGTCTTATATACCTACGTAAGAAAAACACTCTTCTTCTTTTCTTCTAATCTATATAATATATAATCTATATAATCTTTTAATCTAAAAAACAGGAGGTACCACTAACTACCTAGCTACCATTTATTTAGGTTGAGGGTTCGATTCCCTCCAAGGAAAAACACATGTGTGATGAACAATGATGTTTGTTCTGTGTCTGGGTGTTATAAAGTATCATAAGCATGTCTTTAAAAATATAAGTATTCTATCAGTCATCTTGTCACCATAATAGTAAATAGTTTAGAAGCCCTCGATATCAACAAACTCACTTTCATACAACTCCAAAAAGCGTCATCCTAAGCACTTGACGAATTCTCCGTAAGTTTTAATGTATTAACTAATAAAATCATCAATGATTTTTCCTTTGGTCAAAAGCCCGCGTAAAACGTAAATTCCTCGCTTTACGAGAGATATCAAATGAAAAGCATTTATAATAATAATAAATAATCTTGAACATTTCACACAACATCATCTGGCCCCAAAGTAAGCAGAGCTTGTGTTATGGTGAGCACTGACGAATATAACACTTAAGTGCTTTTTTTAAATACATACATATTATACTTAGAGACACCCAGACCCGAGACAAATACTTGCAGATCATATAAGCATTTATCCCGCGGCGGGAATCGAACCCGCAACCTACTGCGTCTCAGCGAGACCTTAGCCCACTGCGCCACAGAGTTTGTCAATACAATCTCAGCTTAGTTTGAGGCTAGATGATATTGTGTGCATTGTCCATTAAAATTTATGTTTTTGGTACAACGCGAATGAACTCGCGAGCCGAAGCTAGCTCCACCTCATTATCATTACATGTTAATTAGTTTCTATTACAAAATATGTCTCAATTCCTAAACATGCTTTTATTTATGCCGTTGACTAGCAAATATAAGTCGCATTTATTCGTTTACTGCCACCTGTTAATGAACACATTTATATGTATCTTTACTATCGACTTATAAATTATCTGCCGATTTGGTTGTAATTAATAGATTTTATGGTTTGGTTAAACGTTAGGATTAGCTTCCGTATATCAAGCTAAATTAATTACTCTCTAACAGTGTGTATCTGTATAATAAGTTAGGTAAATCCAAGCTTACACGACCTCCTGGTGGTTCTGCCTACCTAGTACATTATTGATATACAAGCAGGAGAACTTAAGTTGGTGATGGGACAATTGAGACTTTTTTTGAGACTCATTTGTACTAGTAATGGCGGCCCATGGGACAAATAACACTATTTTAGTCTGATTTGTCTAATGCGGTAATTGTGGTCCATGGGACAAATAAGACTTTTCGAGTCTCGTTTCATTGACGATCTTTATGGTGTAGTGGGCCAAGGTCCGGCTGAGACGCAAAAGGTTGCGGGTTCGATTCCTGCCGTGGGACAAATGTTTGTATGATCTGCCAGTATTTGTCGGTCTAAGTGTTTCTGTATAATATGTAAGTATTAAAAAAAACAAAAATGTACATAAGTACATTTTTGTACTTATGTACATTTGGTAGAAAAAGCTACTAGCATTAAGCCCACCTATTGCATATTTGTATTTTTTTTTTATAAAGGATTAAATAAATAAATAAAATAGTTTCAAAAGTTTTATCAAGTTATTTTAAGTAAGGGTTGAGTTCATTATATTGATTATTAATATATTGATATATATAAGACGATTCAAAGTGGTCCTTGTGATTTAATTGAATAAAGAATATTTTGACTTTGACTTTGAAATAGTAAACGAAAATAAGGAAATATTCATTTTGGTATTAATAAATGGACATTTCAAAGTATCATCTGGCCCCAAAGTAAGCAGAGCTTGTGTTAAAGGTACCACATGACTGATATCATCAAATCAAATCAAAATGTAATTATTTGGAAGCATAAACAAGAATATACAAAAACATGAAAAGAACGATAACATTACGCAGAAGTTAAATTAACTGTGTCGCGAATTTTAACTCCCACCTCCGATATACTTTTGTAAATACCTACATATTACATAGAAACACCCAGACCCGAGACAAATACTTGCAGATGCAAACATTAGTCCCGCGGCGGGAATCGAACCCGCAACATTCTCCGTCTCAGTCGGGTCGTAGCCCACTGCGCCACAGAGGTCGTCAAGATTGATTAGAACCAGAAAAGATATTATCATGGTTTAGCACATTACTTTCACTGAAAACGGGATATTTACTTTGATATGTGGGTTCAGTTTTCTCTTGATTTGGCGCATGCAACTGTGCCGAAATATCGGGAAGCAGAAAAACCCATATATCATGGTATCTCGTTTTGAGTGAAAACTATGAACTTGATAAAGTTATCGAGAACAGAGAAGAATGTCAAGTTTATACGAAGTAGCTTTTTATCTCCACTCCATTTCAACTGTATAATATTGTCGTTAACAACGAATAGCCATGATCTGTTAATTTTACCGGAAAATGAATTCATGAAGAAGTAACATTAAATCAAGTCGTAAGCACTGGTGGTCTAGTGGTAGTGGCTCCGCCTTACGATCCTAAGGACGTGGGTTCGAATCCAGTTGCACTTTTATTGGCCAGTGGACTTTTATGATCGAAAAACTAAAGTGCGCTGTACTCTCGAACAATACTCTTAAACGGAAAGGAAACCGGCACGTACAGCAACAACCGAATTTCTTTAGAAGTGCTCGTGACCTATCATAGATGAGTAAGAAACCCTGAGAGAAATGTTCTTTCAAGAGTGCCTAGTGCAACTGCCTAATATAAAAACTGTTCATTTGCAATGTGTGGACAAATATTGAATAAAATTCCTGCCGAAATAGCTGCCATTAAGGCTTTTTTAAAAACAAAAATTGAGCCTTTTTGACAGAACTTTTTACACTGTTAATGATATTCTTGGACACTAATAAATATAATTGATTAATGCTAAAATAGAATACTCTAATTTAATGTAATGTAAAGTAATATCGTTTTAATTAATGTTTTTGATAACAATAAATTACATGCCAATGTTCTTGGGGAAATATACGAACATACTGTAGGTATGACTCAATATCTGTTACCTACCATATTTCTTGCAAATAAATTATTTCTATTTCTATTTCTAAGTGTAGGAAAGGAGTCTCTGAGGCGCACTTTAATCCTTTCACCACACTGGTACTAGTGTCACGTTTAAGAAGTCACATGTTTGGATACAAATCATTTCTAAATAAATAATCCCGGATATTTCACACAGCATCATCTGGCCCCAAAGTAAGCAGAGCTTGTGTTATGGGTACCACGTGACTGATACACTACTTAGGTATATACTTCTACTATTTCTTCGCATGAGTCAGTGATAAAATCTGGTCTTCTTCTTATCATATCTGACCTTCAGCTCGCTAAAGTTAGTAAAATATTTTATAGGGCAATGCGCTCGCTTTTATAACAAAGTCCCAAGCGACATGCTAGATTTATCGATTGGCAAATTTTAAAACATTTTTAAACACAAATTGATTCATATAGCATATTACAAAATACTAGTTGTAACCCACTGGTCGAAATTCGACTATAATTAATTAATAATTGATGTATTTTTTATGTATAATTTAAATTATACATAAAAAAAACATCAATTATTTCACGTATTAATATATAGAATAATATATAGATAAGATAGTTTAGATGACATAAAGGTTGGTACGAATCTGCACCAACTCGACTCGGCATCTGTAACAAAAAAAAAGAAACTGAAAACAAGGATCATACAAAAAAAGCGTTAAGACCAGGCGAGTTCATCTTAATTTAGAGTTAGATGGAACTACCTAGATTCTGCTAGTATATTTTAAGACTGTCTTCCAGGGATATTACGCAAAAGTAGCAGTAGCGACAGCGATATCGGTGAAATAAACCGCAAACCTTAATTACCGAAGCTGCCTATTAGTCGCCTGTCGCTCACCTACAGTGAGCGACAGTGAGCGACCTACAGTGACTCTGAAATAAATAATACCCGTCATTTCACACAGCATCATCTATAGAATAGAGTAGAATCTATTTTACTTTATTGTCATGAGTAGGTTAATAAAAAAAATATTGGTTTTCTGTAAAGTCGGTTTATGGACGATAGTATAACGTGACAACGTTATAACAAAACAGATAGATGCGGCACATCCCGCTATCTATCTGTTTTGTTATGCGCTCTCGCTACGATCGTACCGTTACAATGAGCTTAACGGCACAATGAGTCATCCTTTTTCGTGCGTGCAGCCGGCGTTCATCGATTTATTAGACGTTCTCACGTCAAAATATGTTTTTAACATTAATTTAGTATCAACAGTCTTGGGTACAGTCAACCCATCTTGGTCATACAATACAACTTAAGAATTAAGACATGATATTTAAAAAAATATTATCAAACCTTTTCGTTATGTAGGGGCATGATATATCCCTAACTAATACTAATCTTATAAATGCGAAAGTAACTCTGTCTGTCTGTTACGTTTTCACGCCTAAACCGCTGTCCGATTTTGATGAATTTTGGTATAGAGATAGATGGGACCTTGGAGAACGACATAGGCTACTTTATATGCAAAGCCGCGGGCAGCAGATAGTAAATGTATATAAACAACGATTCATCAACCTATTCTTTATTTTATAACACATTTTAGAAACTAACCGTTTTTATAAATGGTTTTGAAATATTTTACCAAGATTTTAGAGGAAGACGTAGATTATTGTAGATTTGAATAGCAGTAAAGAAGGCATTTTTTGTTTGCGAAATACAAATATACAATTTATGTTTCCTCTAAATAAATAAATAAATAAATAACCCCGGACATTTCACACAGCATCATCTGGCCCCAAAGTAAGCAGAGCTTGTGTTATGGGTACCAACATGACTGATATACTACTTATTATACTTTTTTTTTTTGGAAATACATACATATTAACATAGAAACACCTAGACCCGAGACAAATACTTGCAGATCATACAAACATTTGTCCCGCGGCGGGAATCGAACCCGCAACCTTTTGCGTCTCAGCCGGACCTAAGCCCACTTATTAAATTATATAATAATAATATTAATATTAGCATATTAAAAGTGTTTTTGACAGTATAGTTACGGCGAATTACAAGGGGGTTAATCTACATTGTCTGTCACACGAATACTTAAGTATAAAGTATACTAGATGGCTCCATAGGAAAAATTTGAACAGGCTATTGTTTCGTTTTGGAAATTCTATCTTTATATATATATAATTTTCACTCAAAACGGGATATTTACCATGATATATGAGTTTTTCTGCTTCTCGATATTTCTCGATAAACTCTCGTCTTTATCTCGTGATCATGGCGCATGCAACTTTGCCAAAATATCGAGAAGCAGAAAAACTCATATATCATGGTAAATATCCCGTTTTGAGTGAAAATTATGTGCAAAACCATGATAGTTTTAAAAATTTATATATATAATTCTACTGTACGTATGTATGTCACTGAACTCCTAAACGGCTGGACGGTTTTTGATGAAACTTTTTGTGTGTGTGTGTTTTGTTGTGTTCAAGTACTTAAACTTAACTTAACTTTTAATTTTTTTTAAAACGCGTGGGCGAAGATGCGAACTGGACAGCAAGTACATAAAGCCGAATAATAAATAATGCCGAACATTTCATACAGCATCATCTGGCCCCAAAGTAAGCAGAGCTTGTGTTATGGGTACCACACTGGGACTGATATACTACTTATAGGTAAGTATATATATATATATACAGTGGTGGACACATAATTAGAGACACCCCCTAATTGATCACAATAAACATGATTTACCATTAGCCAAAGTGGGTATTACATTTAATGTAATTGTTACTGAATCATACATGACGTTGTATTCTTAAAAATGGGGGACAAAAAAGTTTTTTTTTATTATTTTATTTTTTGATATCTTTTATTTTTCAAAGGACTTGGAGTCGCTTAGCGACTTGACATAGTCGCTAAGCGACTCCAAGTTACAGATTGAATTTTACTAACTACGACTTAATTAAGTTAAACACCATTGTAAAAAGTGTCTTAGCCGCCTCGGATAACGAGGCAGATAGAACACTTTGAAATGCGCCTACATCTAACAAATTCAGATCATACTGACTACTCATCAGCGATCTTAGAGACTGGCTCCGGCCACATTCCACCAGCAAATGATGAACATCTTCTAGAACTCCTCAAGTAGAACAGTTGGGAGAGTCTGAAATTTTCATAAGATGATTGAACTTTGCCAGTGGAATATGCCCTGAGCGCAGCCTGTGAGCTGTTACAATCAGACATCTCTTAAGTTTACTGTTCGCAAACCAGGGCACACGAAAAGGTTCACATTGTATAATTCTATACCAAATTCCTTTAAACTCTGATATTGTCAAATAATGCATTTTCCATGTCTCAAAAATTTTGTATTTATATTTAATCAACACTTCTGTATATTCAGATAGGTACAATGTACGTTTCTGCTCCTACTGATATTGCTTCCTTAGCCAACTTATCTACCTCTTCGTTGCCCTGAACACCAATATATGATGGAACCCATTGCAACCTCAAATCCATATCATTACTTCGCAAGAACATCACCTTCTTTAGTATACTATACGCTACAGACGCCCCTCGTGCACCGGAGGTGCACCTTTCAATGTGTTGTAAAGCACTTCGATTGTCTGTTAAAATAACTACTTTATTAGAATCTAGAGTCAGCGCATATGATAACGCTTCTGAAATTGCAAAAAGCTCCACCGACATAATAGTGTTATTCTCCGATGTAACCTTGTACTTTTCCTTCACATTGCGACTAGGATCATAAAAGGCAGCTCCAGCACCACTACCTACTTTAGACCCGTCAGTAAACAATTTATGCCAGCTCCTATACTTTTCATTTAGCATTACTAGTGTAATGGATTTCAATACATTGTCATCATATTGATTTTTAGCCTGATCAATCCCATCTACAATAGTCTCAATAAAATCCAAATTAATATTCGATACCCAAGTATTCTACGAAAACATATTTAATGGATTACTAGTCTTGATGATTTCTAATCTAGTTTCTTCATAAATTGAGATAAGTAACGGTTTCTTTCGCTGGCCTAGGTTTAACAATTTATTAAATAAAGTGATGGTGATATTATTAGAGAACGACTGGACTTTAAGGCAATATTTAGTAGCAAGGTATTGTCGTCTAAACTGCAATGGCTGTAAACACACCTCGCATTCCATAATATGTATAGGTGTGGTTCTTACGAATCCTCCAATAACTCTCATAGCCATATTCTGTATCTTATCTAATTTTGACAGGTTCGTCTTAGCAGCGGTATCGTAGACAAAGCACCCATAATCTATTATACTGCGAATCAAAGCAATGTATAACCGGCGCAGATGTTTGGGATGCAAACCCCATGAGGCACCAGCTAAAATTTTTAGCAGACCTATCATCCTCATTGTTTTGTCGCGATTTTCATTTATATGTTTGCTCCACAATAAAGACTTATCTAACCAAATTCCTAAGTATTTTATAATTGACACTGCCGTAACATTATTATTATTAATAGAAAGGTTGACTCTATCAATTTTTCTACCTCTCCTGAAACTACAGCATTGGGTTTTTGTTGGAGATACTTCTTAACCCAACTCTGCTAACTTTATAACAGCACTATTTACAGCTCTTTGAAGGTAAATCTCATTTAAATCAGAACTGTTATTTTGTGTGTAAAAAACAAAGTCATTGCGTACTGCAATACTTGAACGTTCTCATATTCTATGCAAATTTTATGAGTAGCAATATTAAATAAAAGAGGAGAGAGAGGATCACCTTTGCCAAACCTCTGCCAGTCCATCTAGCCATGGGTTCAACATGATCATCATCTTTTATTTTCAAAAATCTATTGCTTAAAAAGGACCACAAATATTTACAAGTACGGGATCCAATATTTAGACTATCAAGCATAATAACAAGTTGGTCCGTCAAAATATTACTATAGGCACTTTCAACATCTAAGAAAACTGCAAGCGTAGGTATGTCCTTCGAAAAACCTATCTGTATTTGTGTAACCAGACGGACTAGGCAATCTATACATGATTGATATTTTTGAAATCCACTCGTAACTGGAGCTAAAACTTTTTGTTTTTCTACAAACCATTCAATTCGGTTAGATAGCATTAAATGAAATAATTTACAAATACAGGATATTAGTGAAATAGGTCTAAACTTTGGGATTAAATTAGGATTAGGATTATTAGGTTTGGGTATAGGAACTGAATACTAAGCCATTGTTCTGGAACTTGAGAATGTATAAATATAAGATTAAATACTTGAAGCAAGTATGAATTAACTTCCAGAGGGAGATAATATACCATTGAGTACGTAATATTGTCTTCACCAGGGACCGTATCTTTCTTTTTCAAACAATTTTGAAACTCTTGAATTGAAAACTCTTTGTCTAAATGAATGTTATTAGAAGTAAAAACCGGTAAACGAGGTTGAACAAAATCAGGAGTTAAACTACATAAAAGTTCTTCTTTCTTATTCTTTCTTTTCTTTCTTATTTCTTACTAGGAGGGTGTACGTAACTTGTGCGTAGACCCTTCATCCAGCGCATACGGCGCCACATATCTGAGGCTGATGTGTTTTCATTTATCGTTCCGCAGAAACGTTGCCAACTTACTGACTTAGCCCGCCTATGCACTCTTTGTGCTTCAGCTATCTTTGATTTTAATTTATTGAGATTATCGGGTGTAGGATTGCGTCTAAATGTTTTCAAGGCTAACCGACGTTGAGCTATAGCAAGAGATATCGCTGGACACCAGTATGGTTTAGGCTGAAAAGATTGTACGGAATTTGTACAATTTTTAATCATATGAATCCTCTCTTTCGCTGCATTATTCACCTTTTCAATAAATAAATCATAACTTGATTGAATGTCAGTCTCGCATACTATGTCCCTAAAACTATATTTTAATATCTCCTGATACAACTGCCAATCAGCTAGTTTATAGTTACGGCGCTCAACAAACCGACGCGAATCTTGGTACAAAAGAGAATATTTAATCACTAAATGATCACTACCAAGTTCTCCCGTGTTACTAACCACTCAAAATAAACAGCATCATCGGAAGTGACGAATGTTATATCCGATGCGGATTCCTGTAGCTGATCGTTAACTAATTTTACTCTGGTGTACTCCCCGCTGTTAAGTGATACATAATTATAGTCTAAAGAAGAATCAAGTAATTGTAGTCCCCTAGTATCAGTTTTACAAGACCAATTAGTATGATGACCATTGAAATCCCCGGCCACTATCCACAGCCACGAAAATTTTGAAAAAATGCTATCCCAGTCGCATTGTGAAGTTCTTACATTTGAAGGGCAGTAAACCGATACAACATACTCTAAATACTTACAGTAAAAAAAAATTAAACATAAAATCTCTATACCTCCGTTACTTATATTTACAGAACTTATATTTTGCGCTTTAATCGACCTATGAACCAATATAGCTACGCATATATGAATATATATGAATCACATCTATCTTGTCTAAATACGCTATAATTTATTATTCGCAAACTAGTATCAGAATCAAGCCACGTTTCGCTCAGTAAACAAATACCATTTTTTTCTTGACAGAGTAATAGCTCGAGCTCTTGTTTTTTAGGCATCAAGCTCTGCGAGTTCCATTGTGCAATATTAAAAAATTGCACAACGGAACCCACAGGGCCTGACGCCCTGGCCGCAGTTACATTGGAAATGGTGTTATCCATCATAAAAGAGACCTAATAGTTTTGTTAGGATATCACCACGGCTCACCATCTGCATTATAAAAGACATTAATTCTTCAAAAAGTAACATCAACACCTGACTAATTTTTTCTTCAAAACTTATGCTTGAAAACACAATGTCTTTTGCTTTTCTAAATATACTAGTAAAATCTATCTTTTTCTTTTTATCGCTACATAAGTGTGACTTCTCACCTGACGGCGCAGCTGTCGATGGGCCCGGAAAGCCTTCAGCGGGGCACGATGATACTTTTCATGTTTCTTTTCCTTCCTGTTTTTATTTTTTCTTGCGTTCTTAGGTCTCTTGCTGTTGTTGCTTACTCAAATTTCCTCGCTGCTATCTTTTGATTCTTCATCACTCAACTATCCTCCAACATTACTTCGTAAAAAGTCTGACTTGTCCAGGTGAATTGGAGCATCTCTTTGCGTCACTTTCGCACCAACACTTTGACTGTATGACATAGTTGGTCTAAGGGGTTCATAACAGGGCATTTGATTCATTACCAAACCCAAATACAGGAGGACTGTTAAAAAAGTTATCAAACTTGTGTGTCTTATTCTCTTTGTAGCTCGATAACGCAACTTTATATGTGCAGTTTTCTTGACACATAATAGACCTGACTTTTCTCTCTTTCAAATAAACAGGACATGACTTACTAAGTGACATGTGCTCGCCTTTGCAGTTGACGCATCGATACTCCGTCGTTTCACAGTTCGCATGTCCTGCACCGCATTTTGGACAAATACTCTTTTTGGTAGGACACTGTTTCGTTAAATGGCCGTACTTCCAGCATGAGGCGCACTGCGTCACCGGGAATGTGTAAGGATCTACGACCTTGAATCTGCAACCATATCCAAGTACATAGGAAGGCAAAGTAGAGCCCTCGAAACCAAAACGCACGGTCTCGCTACTGACCCATTCACCGTCCTCCGAAATTCTCTTTAGTCTTTTCACCGACACGATCTTGTATTCGCATTGCAATGACTCCATCAAATCTTCCTCTTTTACGTCGAGTTCCAGATATTTCACGACACCATAGGTAATGCTAACCTCGCTGGTCAAGTAGCATCTGTATCCTGACTCTATAAATGTTTTACATGAGACAAATTTATTTGCGTCCTCTTTATTTTCAAAATTAATAATCACTCTGTACGGACTCTTGTATTTAATTTTCGTTGCATTAGTTATTCCTTTAGCTTTCAGTAACATAGCAAACCCAATTTGTTTTGGCTGCATATTGTATGACGAGATGCATACTTCAAAGCAGTTAATATTCAATTCATTGGACTTTTTTTCTACGCGAGTAAATTCTTCATTATCATCACATTCCAACCCATCACTTCTATTGTTGCTCCTCGCTCGTTTGACCGGCCGCCGTGCCTCCTCCACAAATGATTTCTCACATTGTTGGTTTTCATCAAAAATTGCCTGCACTATTATTTCTTCTTCACTCATAGAACTGTTTCTTCCGGACCGAGGCCTAGGGTCGACCTCGGTCGCGTCCATTTTTTGGACCGCGCGCAACTACACCAAATTATTATTTACTGTATAGTCCGTAATTAATTACAGTTGTTTATCCTAAAACTGGGTCCAAATTATTACTTTAACAAGCAAAAATCTAATTATTCACAGGAAAAAATTTCAAACCATCCCGCCGCAAAAATTTGAAATTCGAACTTACTAACAAAAAAGTTGTGTTGTTTGGTATTTTAGATACTGCTCACTATCCGAATCTAATACAAACTTTTTTAACGTACCTGTAGCTGGCCAGCTAATTAAAGACAGTGAACGCTGTGTTCTGAATTTAGAAAAAGAAAAAGAACTACATTCGGGTTTTCATTGTATTGCCGCGTAACATACAATAAAATGTTACGCGGTGCGTAAAAATACATACAATAATTATAACATTTAACTTTTTGTATTCAAATTAATACGTTTTACCAATCGATATGGGAAAAAACAAGAGTTGCAATTCGTCCACTAGAAAGATAATCTTGAACTTTCATAGCAAAGGTTGGTCATACAGAAAAATCGCAAACCATTTGAGCTGTTCTAAGGACATGGTTATGAATGCTATAAAGCATTTCAAGAAGTTCAATACGACCGAAAATGTACCCAGAAAACCGAGACCTAGAAAAACTATTCCGCGGGAAGACCCTAGAATGGTGTTGTTGGCAAAAAAGGAACCGTTCAAAGGATCAGAACTGATACGCTCGGAAATATATGGGGCAGGAGGGTCGACGGTTGTGTCTGCAAGGACAATTAGACGGAGACTATGTGAGGCAAACTTGTACGGAAGAGCGTCTCGGAAGGTGCCACTTTTGAGACAAAATGTTAAGGCAAGGTTAGCGTTTGCAAAAAAATATGAACACTGTACTGAACGAGAGTGGAAAAATGTGCTTTTTTCGGATGAAACAAAAATTAATACGATTAATTCTGACGGAAACCAATATGTTAGACGCCCCCCGAACAAAGAAATGGATCCGAAGTACACCAAGAAAGTAGTGAAACATGGAGGCTGCTTGTGTGGGGTAGTGTGGGGCTGGTAGTGTGGGGCTGTTTTTCAGGACTTGGTGTCGGACCTGTCAGGAAGATAGAAGGCAATATGGATAAATACCAGTACAAAAATATTTTAGAAGAAACCATGCTGCCCTATGCTGAGCAATATTTACCGGTCATTTGAACTTTTCAACAGGATAATGATCCGAAACACACCGCAAAAGTAGTTAAAGATTTCTTAAGGAACCAGTTTGTGACAATTTTGGATTGGCCCCCGTACAGTCCGGATTTAAATCCAATCGAAAACTTGTGGTACCAGGTGAAGAAGACAGTGGCGGCAAAGCGTACATCAAACGTCGATCAACTTTACACAGCTTTTACAGAAGCGTGGGAACAAATTTCGGTACAAGTTTGTACAAAATTGATCGCTTCCATGGCTAAGAGATGTCATATCGTGCTGTTATTGCTGCAAAAGGACATGCGACCAAGTATTGATACGTATCGGAATGCTCTATAAAAACGTGTTAGAAACACGTTTTTAAATGATTTAAATGATAACTCATTTTTTTAAAATTTCTTGTTACGAAATGAAGTGTCTTTAATTATATGACCAGATCTTACTAATCTTATCTTTTATTTACACTGCTTACAATTAAGTTTTACCGAATGAAAGGCAAGTTTTGTTGTAAATATTTCGTTTTAACAATACACAATAACAATAAAATTAAAACAATAAAAATTAAAATTAATTGGCAGCAAGTTACAATGGCAGTCTGATAAAATATATACAGGAGGAATAGCTTAGTTATTTCAATATGCATCCAGTGTCTTTAATTATGTGACCACCACTGTATATATTTTTGTAAATACATACATATTATACATAGAAACACCCAGACCCGAGATAAAAACATGCAGATCATACAAACATTTGTCCCGCGGCAGGAATCGAACCCGCAACCTTCTGCGTCTCAGCCGGACCTTAGTCCACTGCGAAACAGAGCTTGTCGATATGTCGATATGTTGATATGTCTAGCAATACTTTACCTCATTTAGAGATTTATAATATTAGTAGGTAGTAGGTACTTCACTCTGGGTATGATATGGTAACCTGTAATTAAAAGAATACATTTCTTATATATATTTATGTTCTAACTATTGTGTACGTTAGTGTATCTTATGTTAGTGATCTAATTAATAAATAAGCAAAGATTCAGGGATGAAATACGTCTGTGAAAATTGATAGATTTAGAACTCCTATGTCGATCATGATCATAAGCATCTCTTGTTCAGTGTTTCGTTGGAAAGTTATAACTGGATCAACTTCTTGTGGAAACATCGCATACTCAAGAGCAGGTCAAGTCAAGTCAAAGTCAAGTCAAGTCAAAAGATGATTTATTCAATACAATCACAAGAATCACTTTGAAACGTCTTACATACTAGGTGAATTTAGGTGCCAATTCATCCTAACCCAAGCTCGAGAAGAATTGGCAAGAAACTCGTCTTGGTCCTAGCGCTTTTTTATATGATCCATCTTATAACTACTTTAACTACGAAATACTAATTCAAGAGAGTTTATACATATCAAGTGTGTCGGTTAACTGTCTGACGGCAGAGCGACATATTGTATATATATTGTGAAGCTATTGTGAGAATATTAATTTCTTTGAATATTTTTCTCAAACATTTTCGTGGTTTCATTTTATAAATGGCACGTATTGCCCTTTTTTGAATTATAAATATTTTACCAATATCAGCTGCTTTCCCCCAGAGAATGATGCCGTATGACATAACACTATGGAAGTAACTGAAATAAACTAGTCTAGCTGTAGCTTCATCAGTAAGCCACCGTATCGCACGAACTGCATATGCAGCGGAACTAAGCCTACCAGCAAGTGTTTCAATTTGTGGTCCCCACTGTAGTTTTGCATCAATATTAAGACCTAGGAAGATCGTGGAATTTACAAGATTCATTCATTGCCTCTCCATTTATTTCAATGTTGGACGGGCTATGAATAACATTTGGCAAAGTGAATTTGATACATTTAGATTTTTTGAATTAAGCAAAAGATTATTTACAGTGAACCAGTTAAGAACTAACGATAAGGATTCATTTACGTTATCGCAAATACTGGTTTTACCTCTATCAACTTTAAAAATTAAAGACGTATCGTCTGCAAATAAAACTATATCACAAATACTTTTTACAAAAAAAGGTAAATCGTTAACGTATACTAGGAATAAAAAAGGGCCTAGTATCGATCCCTGAGGTACCCCTATATCAATAATTGATCCCGAAGACCTCTCACCACCCACGTCTACTTTCTGGATTCTATTGGATAGATAAGACTGTATGAGGTCAATCGCCCGGTTTTTAATGCCATAATATTTTAACTTTGTGATTAGGGTTGCATGACTCACACAGTCAAACGCCTTAGATAGATCGCAGAATACCCCAACTGAATCCTGTGACTTCTCCCAGGCCTTAAATATATGCTTTAAGAGCGCTATACCTGCATCAGCTGTTGATCGACCTTTAGTAAATCTGTATTGATTACTATGTAGCAGGCCGTTAACGTTAAAGAGGTATATATAATAACTGATTAAGAATTATTTTTTCAAAGATTTTACTTAAAGCAGGTAATATCGATATCGGTCTATAATTAGCGAGATCAATTTCACTTCCAGACTTAAACGTAGGAATGAGTTTACTGTGTGTCATGAGATCGGTAAAAACTCCCTCGTCGATACATCTATTAAAAATATAAGCTAAACATGGTGCAATATCTAAGATAATGACACCCAGCACCTTTGTAGACATTCCCCAAAGATCTTCTGTATTTTTTATATTAATTAACTTGAATGCTTTTACAATACTAGCCTCGTTAATGTAGCTAAAACTAAACTCATTCTTACATTTTGCAACACTAGATTCTAATAGAACGGAAGCTCTGGAGGCTGAAGAGTTTAACGATTCGGTCACTATTTTTGGTATATCTGAGAAAAAACTATCAAATGCATTCGCAACATCCTGTTCTTTAGTCAAAATTGTACCATTTATATTTAATTTGAACTGTATATTGCGAGCCCTTGATTTACCTGTTTCATTATTAATTAATTTCCAAGTTGCTTTTATTTTATTTGTTGAATTTTCTATTATTTTTCTCAAAAACAGTGACTTAGCCGCATGACAAACTTTTTTGAAGACTTTTAAGTAATTCCTTCCTAAGGCTTCTGTCTAGCCCAGCGAATTAGCATTGCCATACAACATGGCAATGTCGGTAGATTCTTGGAGACGCTGCCCTCTGACAGTGATCTGGATCAGTTGAGCTATATATATATATCGTTTGAAACAGTCCAACTGTTTCACAATGTATTTAATATATTCCGTACATTTAGATTTTTAGTAGGTTCGCCATTTTAGTATGATTTCCGTCTATAAGATTCATTGTTATTATTACATAAAATCAACGTATTGCACTTGATTCATGTGTACTGCACGTCATTTAAATTAATTATGTGTAATGACATTGTCGTCTGACTGAGAAGACAGGGTGTAATTTATTCGTAGTAAGTAATCGCTTGTCGAAAGCTTGTAAAAATATTGGATGTTACTTATTCCTACGACTTAAAAAGACTCGTGTCGTGTTTTTACAATCTTTTATTTACATTGCCTTATATGTTCCTTTTGTCTGGTAAAATGAATTCGCGATTTACTTATTGCAAATTGAAGCTCCATTGCGGTGTCAATAAAACAAACCACAAGGACCATCATATTTTCACACAAGACTATATCACACTGATTAATTTGGTAATATTATCTTCTTGTTTGGGCGTTTGTACTGTAACTTAAAACGATAACCGTGACCTCAAATTCTACCACAGCATAGTCTACTCAAATATATTGTAAACCCGCTGTTTCCCGCGGTTTTGCCCGCGTGGTAGATTAAAAGTTGCGAGATAATAATTGAACGAATGAATGTTTCGGAAAAATTAATTAAATCCGCGGTTTTCGCGGTTTGACCATGAACCCGAGTTTTTTTTTTGAAACCAATTCTTAGCGAGCACTTACGGTCCTAGAGGAAGCTGCATACCAAATTTCATTCTAATACGTTCGGTGGTTTCTGAGATTCCGTGATGAATGAGTGAGTGGTATTTGACAAATTTAGTAGATAGATATTGTAACCGTAGATATGTTACTGCATATAGAGCGTATCATATCTAATCGACTGCAACATTGTTTAATCACATCTGAGCGACAGGGAATAAGATAATTTACTTAATTTGTCCATTATTGTCTTTTGCATTCCTATTTGCCTATTGTGTCTATGATATTGTAATTGTATCATAAATAATTTGTGTAAATTGCTAACTTTTTTTAATTTTTACTGCTGACCGAGGTTACTGTCAATAGTGTCAATTTATTAAGTAAATCGTCTCTCTGGTTTTCACAATACAGGCTTGCCTAGTGTGAAGACCGCTGAAAGGTCTACCTATTTAAAATTCGAGCAGAAATTCGAGCAGCAACAAAGTGCATTTAAACATTGTATATTCTATGAATATTAAACATAGTATATTAAACATTGTATATCATATGAATGCTGAAATAAATATTGTTTCATATTTTCATTTTCATTAATTGTAAGTTCCTTCCTATTCTATTAAAAACTTTATAATATATAGTGGTCTAGAGGCTTCATAAATAAATTTTAAATAAGGGCACACAGCATCATCTGGCCCCAAAGTAAGCAGAGCTTGTGTTATGGGTACCACATGACTGATACACTACTTATATACCATCTTTTTGTCATAGAAACACCTGAGAAAAATACTTGCAGATCATACAAATATTTGTCCCACGGCGGACATGAAACCCGCAACCTTCTGCGTCTCAGGCATGCCTTCTGTCCACTGCGCCACAGAGGTCGTCTACCAGAAGTTAAATACCAGATCAATCTTTATTTCTAAGATTCTAAACTTTAAAGTTATATACACGTTACCTAATTTGGCGTCATTAGAATGACAAGGACAATCTTATCTAATACCTTTAAACGAGCAATTTTTGTATATATGAATATAATCTGGATCTCGGAAACGGCTCCAACGATTTTCATAAAATTTAGTATGTAGGAGGTTTCGGGGGCGATAAATCGATCTAGCTAGGTTTCATTTTTAGGAAACGACGTTTTATCCGTGTTTTATACCGAGCAAAACTCTGTCATCCAGGTACTATTTATTATAGAAACTCAATTAGCTACGGGGAAATGCAATCTAATGTTTAAGTCAGTTAGTGTAAAGTACTAAATAGAATTTTACTAAAATTGTATAACATTTTTAATTGAGGGTATCTCTACATTGATTAATAGAAGGGTGCAGCAGGCACCCCGCGTTGAGCTTGTATTAAATCTGTGACACCGCTGTGAACCGGTACGGCATTACGTTTTTCACTCGTGACGTGACAAAGTCGTAACCACAGAAAAATGCACTGTTGTATTGTTATTTCCCTGTAATTATTTATCAATTTTGTGATTAAATTAAATCGATTCACTTATTTTGGAAACGCGACGATCTTCGCCAATTTAAACTTTATGTTTCACCTTTACTTATTTGGCAATTTGTTGGTTTCTGAATGAATCGGAATTTATTTTATCACTTAATGGGTATGGATTAATTTTATGACTTAAATACAACTTTGGCTTTAATGGTTCCTTGTTGTGCCTTTAATTATTTTAAATGAAACACGTGACACATTTTCAAGTTTGTGAACACACATGAGTTTTAAATATTGTTAAAATGTCTGGGGTTCCGTGGGTATTAAGGCAGTGTTAAGAAAGACAAAGGAGATTTTGGACTTTTCGGAATCTGAAGACCATTGGAGAGTAGTTTTGAAAAACTGTTTTCGCTATTCGGCAGTATGCCAGTATGCTTCCATTCAGCCCGTGATGTGGCTTGCTACATCTGTTGTTGCAACATATTAAAAGCGATAGCTATCCTTTACTTTTCATCAAGATCCAATCAGCAGTTTAGGAATAAAACGTAATAAACAAACAGACAGAGAAACTTTCGAATTTGTAATATTAGTGTGAATATAGATGGATTGTATAACTACTAAAACGATATAAATTCGAATCGCGAATTTTCATTTCAGTCATTTGAAATTCGAATGACTTACGTTTAAAAGTAAAAAAAATAGTCAAAGGAGGTTCGCTTTAAGCGAACTTTAAGCAAACCTCCTTTGATCCATTCTTAAATTTTGGTAAACAAGTCGCTTTGATATCTGTACTTAAAGATAATTTAACCATGAGCTACTAACAAGGAGAATCACGTTTCTAGGTCAAACAGTTTAGATGTGATTAATAGTGTTTTAAGTTTTATTTGCTTCTGTTTGGAATCAACTTTATTCAATAGTCTAAATCACTAGTCGTGTAATGGTAACGCTGCTGCATTTCGATTCTTTGGCTGCGGGTTCCAACTATCTATATATTTTCTTTACGGCAAATGTAAGTATGCAGTGCCACTGCCCTCAAACAGTTAAGAAAAAAAAATAGAAGAAGCTCACAGTTTAGTCAATTCTGCAAGTAGATGATCAAATCTATTTCCAGAGTATACGGCTGACTTTGCTTAGAGGATGGTATAGATTCTGGGCAAGCCTACTCCATATTTGTCCCAGTATATAAAAATGTCCCAGGCACTGCTTACTGTAAGTGTGTAAAAAATCCACTTGACATTGTATAAATCATCTAGATCAAAGAAAAAAACCTGCTCAACCAATGTTTCTACCAAGAACTTTACCAATCGCTCAGGGTATTTATTCATTTGCCTTGATAAAAAATTAAATTAGAATTAATTGTGTACTAAAGACACGTAGTTTTTTGTAATCGATATTATTGAAATGAGCTAAACCGGTATATAAAGGTATATAACCGGTATAAAAGGTATAAAGGAATTTCGAGCTTGTTCTACTTCCTAACAAGCTTTTTATTGAAATAGGTAGGTCGTTATCAACATCATCCACAGTCTGATTTCACTGCTGAGTATAGGCTTTCCTTTGTTCGTACAATATACCTCGATTCTGAGCTCAACCATCTACAGCCCACGACTATAATTCTGGCGTCCACCATTTTGCAGCGGGTCGATCAACATTTCTTCAACACGCCAAGGGTCATTGGGTAGGTACGTAACACAAATAAAACTGAATCCGCTTGTAGAAATTAGAAGCACTATAATTGTATAGTAATAGAAAAGTCGATCCGAGCTTACAGATAAGGGGGTATAAGGTTAGAAAGATGAAATAGACGATAAGTATAATAAGGATAGAAGATAGAACGATCTGTTGGTAGAATGATAGCCAGCAAAAGCTAGATAGGTATTGGCTGGCACAAGCCCTGCTTCTGTTCAATAGCAACAGGTATTTTAATACCTACTTGTTGCATTTTTGCTCTTATTTAAATATTTGTAAATAATTTAATGATCTTGACATTTATACATGCGTTTTAATTGTGGTTTACTGGAATTTATCATTACCCTTTCGTCTATCGTGTCATCGTGTTGTGAAAAGTAGATTATTTTCGTGCTCTTGGCCTTCGATCCTAGCAAATCTTCTGTGCCGGTGTTTGTAATTAAACTCCTCCTAAACGGCTGGACCGATTATGATGTATTTTTTATGTGTATTCAAGTGGATTCGATTTAGATTAGATAGATTTACAATTGTGTATATATTTATTTTTTATTTTTTTATTTTTGGAATAGTATAGAATAGAATATAATAAAAGTTTATTTGGTACAAATACACGGAAATTGAAAATACAGCAGAAACAGGCAGTTAGGAAAGTATATAAGAACAATGAGGTAAGAAGGTAAGTAAAAAACAAAACAAAAACAAAAAAACAGAAAAATAAAAGAAAACACAGAGTACAAAAATTCAATAAAATAATAAGGTACAATTGTACACCAATAGTTGGTACCTATACTTATTGTGATTCGAAAACATTCAGTCCTTTCCCTGTGTGTGGTATGTCCAAACAGGTCCAGTCTCAGCGTTGATGCTACTCTCCTAAGAAAGAAGCGCTGGAAGCGTTTAGAACGCGCGGACGAAGTAGCGAACGGGTCAGAACTGTCAATATCCAGTTAACCCTTATATTGGTTCAACGAAGCCTACGGTGGCAAGGAAACTGATTACAATGAATAATCAAAACTTATTTGTTACGTGACTATTAGCATATTAAGTAGATCAATATTACTTGGTAGGTAGTTAAGGCATATAGGTAAAATACCTTCCGAAACGAGTAATGTGTGTAATGTCAAGGATATTTGTAGGTACTTGCCTAGTCAAGCGTATATACATTGTTTAGGCATATTCACACTATATTGTAATGTATACTTACCTTAAGTCGTGATCCATATCTAATCTCTATTATTATTAGGCCTTGTCTAACCTGGAGTAATGTTACTTAGAACTTACTCGTACTTCCTAGTGAAAAATTAATAGTTCGGTTTAGTTCGTTCAATATTTAAGTGTATAGGTATGTTTGCTATCTTTGAGGATACTTGCATATCCATCATAACGAAAGAGTAATATTACTTAAAACTAGTAGGTACTTCCTAGTAAAATCAACAGTTAGGATAGGTTAGTTAGTTCGTTCAATTTTGAAGTGTATAGGTATGTTTGCTATCTTTGAGGATACTTGCATATCCACCACGACGGAACCTTTTGAGGGTTTCGAAGTCTAAAAAGAACTCTTATAGTTTTACTTTGTCCGTCTGTCTGTCTGTCTTGCTCGCAGTATATTCGTTTTATCGTGTTGAAATTAGCACGGTGATACGTGTTAGTGGTATCTTCAAAGCAATCAATTAAAAACTAAAAAAAAGATCTTTGGGTATTAATCCTTAAATGAAAGTTGGGTTGTTTTTTTATATAGGATAGGAAAACGAAATGTAGGACGACCCTCCACCTGATGGACTGACGACATTGTAAAGATCGCAGGAAGTCGGTGGATGGAGAGGGTTCAAAATCGTTCTTCCTGGAAATATATTGGGGTGGCCTATGTTCAGCAGTGGACTTAAAGGCTGTGATGATATGTTTTTTTATTATATTACTACCCCATAGTGCTCGAAAAATTTTTTGGATTTTGAGTAACTGCTTTTTGTAAAAAAGCAAATAAAGCTCCATATACTTAATTAGTTTTGCTTTGCTAATTGGGTTTTTGAAAAAGTTTTTTTTGTAATATTTATAAATCTCCTATTTTTAGTTTATTTATTCGCTCTAACATAAAAGTGATAGCACACAGCTGATACAGTGTTTTAACTCATAATCAATCAAATTTTGTTGTTATCCTCTTATTGATATATATATAAAAAAAAACAAAACTTAAAAGTTATCGTACTGCTTTATTTACGAAAACTACAAAAACAACTCCCTATAAATATTTTTAAAAGTTACACAAGATGTTTAACGTCGAAATAATTGGTTGAATTAAACCGATTTCAAGAAAATCTGTTATCATATATCCACACATTAGGTAAATTGTACCCATAACACAAGCTCCAGGGGCAACACATGACTAAATAAAATAAGCTATTATAATATATCGAGAAATTCCTTTAACATTATGACGTCACGAACATGGCGAAAAACCGTAACGCATTTGTAGTCACGTGATTCTTTTAAAATATAATAAATTTTATATATCTGTATTGTAAAACCTTAACCCTACTTACCAAGCATGATAGTCTGAGTCAGGGCAGGCACAAATTTCATCAGCTTACAAAACAAAACGGCTGTTGCGATGGAATAAAAAAAAGAATATAAAACGCGTTTATATCTAGGCATTCGTGTGAAGCCTATGAGGCGCACTTTACTCCTTTCACCACACTGGTTCGAAATAACTAGTAACACGATAAGAAGAAGAAGAAGAAGAAGAAGTAATTTGTGTTTCAAAGGCATTCAATCAAGATGTTATCCTACTCTACAATTTATTTAGATCTCCCAGGCTGCCTGGTATTCTCGCTGGATAAGCTCTTGTTGCTAAGATAAAAAAAGAAATACCTACTAACCATGAATTTATGATTGCAAACCTCTTTTGTCGTCGATTAGACGAGTTTGCTGCCTGTTTTTTATCGGTCTGGCTTGGAAGGAATCAGCACCTAAATTACCTAGAATGTTATACAATTCGAAGTGGTGCTTTCTTCTTCTTTGTTAAGAGCATGTGTCATTCATTATGACAAATGCCCTTAACGAAGAACAATTTTGCCAGATCAATTGTTTAAATTGTTTATAGTAAGACGTCACAAAGTAGTAAGTTGTCGTTCGTCATTTGTTATTTATAAAATTTGGTGTTTTTTTTTTAAATATTATACGGATTATTTTTGCTACAAACACAAAGCTTTTGTTCCAATTATTCACACCGTGTCAATAACTCTAGATTTATTTGAATAAAATCACTAAAATTACAAATAAAACCTGAAATAACTCGGGAAAAATAAATAATATAAGAGCAATGTTTACTGCGCCAAACGGCCAAAAATAATCCCAAAGTGGTGCTTGTTGTATTTAATAAAACTAAATTGAATTTGACTTTGATTAATAATATAGTCATTAAGCACACACCCTAAGTAAACGCAAGTCATGCGTCAAAATCACTCCTAGACAGGTCATAACACAGAAAGGTCTATTCATTGGTATCCATTGATATAGCGGTGGTATCTAAGTAATGTACCACTCAAACACAAGACATTATTCTTGTTTGCAAGAGCTGCTACAAAGCTGGCTGATCGATTATACATAAAGGAGGTTGTTCAAATAGTATTGAAAAAAAAAGAAAGTACCTACTTATAGGTGGCCAGTCAAATTTGAATTTTTAAATTGAAACTAATTTATCAATGAAACAAGCAAGTGTATGAATCCTACAACATTAGACATATTGCATACTCTTTGCATGGATTCCTTATTTCGACAAAGGTCACTTTGATTTGATTCAGAGAGCGAGTTCAAATAATGTAAGTCATGGAAATGGCACAATCAGTTTTAGAAACTAAATGTTTTTATTGCTGCTTGTATTGTTTGCAGTGTTTATTTTTATTTTTTTGACGTCTTATAAATAGATGAACGCCTGCTACACGCACGAAAAATTGTCACGTTCCGCCTGAGCCGAGCGTGCAAGCGAGAGCGCGGAACAAGCGATATAGAGGCACGATCGGCCTAAGCGTTCGGCTTGTAATAGTTAAAATCTTAATAGGTTAAAATGCAATTTTGCTTATTTTCAATAATGTTTTCTTATCACTTCAAATTATCGTGCGTAAACCGACTTTACAGACAACCATTTTTTTTTTAAATTTATATCTACTGATAACGAATATATGTTTTTTTGTTTATATATGCCTTGGAAAACCTGTTATGTAACAACTACATTATAAATAAATATTGATGGACAATGCACACAACACCATCTAACCCCAAACTAAGCATATTATCATGATTAGATGGCAACAACACAGAAGGCAGAGCAACTACCAACTGAGCTGACAGGTTAGACAAATAAATTAACTTTTGTGGTTAGTTCCGATTTAGTATTAACAATGTAATTTATAAATTGCACTATAGATTCATTTCGAAACATTAGGTAGCAGTGTGCCTAGCTTTTGCATTTTTAATTTCCATAACAATAATTTATCTGATGAATGACGTCACCCTAATCTAGTCTGATAATAAATTCCACAGATTAAATCGTGGCCCGTTTGGATAACATTAGGAACTGTGAGAAAATTATCTATGATTCTCAATGGGAGTGCTGAGCTGATCTCATCGATGGACTTAATATAACGAAATTATCTGCACCTGCGCACTATTTAGACTGATAATTATTACGCCTAAAGTTCACCAACAAAACGGGTGCAACCATAACTATCGATTAAGATTAAGAAATAAACTAACTATTATATTATCATCGAGTGATCAACGCATTCCTTAGTGCAGTTCTAGAATAAGTCTAGTCAAATATAATTTGCCAGCGAGCCATTCAGCGCAGTATTCTAGGAGTCAAACTTACAGACCACGTCCGAAATAGTACCTAAACTGCGCTCCAAAACTCAAATCGAGGATGTCGGTCAGCAAGTAGGGAAATTTAAGTAGGGCTGGGCAGGCCACGTCTGCTGCATATCGGATGAGTTATGGGCTAAAGCCACCATAGAGTGGACACCCCTGAACAGAAAACGACCTCGCGGCAGACCGCGGCGTAGATGGAGGGACGAGTTAGACGCCTATCCTAAGGATTGGTCCACAGTGGCCTTAAACAGGGACGGTTGGAGAAAAGGATGGAAGGCCTTTGCCCTGCAGTAAGACGTCACGGGCTCCTAACAATAATAATAAATATAGTTTAGACTCCAATCGCTTCCTTAGCGATATGACCGCACATTATACATATTTTTTAGGTATTCTTAGTTGTCAAATTGTTTATGTGCTAGTTTTAAGATCTACAATAAAGTGTTTTCATTCATTCATTCGAATGAATGAAAACATGAAGCATGAAATGAAGAACAAGTCAGACTTCACTTGAATAAGTGATGTCTAACTTGTTCTCCTTTGTACAGTTCCGATGGCCACAAGAAACCTTTACAGTTTCACCATTATCTGTTTGTCTTTCGACTACTAAGCAGAGATCGATATATTATTTCGTTTTGCTAACTAGATGGTATTGAATTGTTTTGGAAGCTGATCACGAGTCATTGTTATCCTTACTAACGCGCTCGGCTAATTGATTATTACATTCATATTATTAGTATTAGGAGTATTCATTTAACGCTGACGCTAAAGAGCGAGCGAGAGTCTCCTCTAATAAAGATGCTCTATAGTTTGTATTTTGTGGTCCTATCATTTTAATGATTTCATATTTGAATAGCCTCGTAGCTCAGTTGGTAGTATCTCTACCATCTGAGCTGGTTCTGGTTGTGGGTCATTCCCATCCAAGACAAATATTTATGTGTTGAACATAGATGTTTGTTTTATGTTTCGGTGTTATAAAGTAAGCATTTTTACAAGTTAAAAGTATTGTATCAAACTGTTGAGGGGGAGCTTAGTTCAAGGCATGACGGTGCTGTTTGAAATTTCCAGCAATATTTATTTATTTTATAACAATAAAAAAAAAGTTATACCTATGAACTCTATTTTCTACTAGGTAGTCATAATTAAATAATTACTTTTAGATAACAAAAACATAGAAAATAAAGTTTATAGCTGTAAATAATTTTGTATAGATTGACGACCTCTTTAGCGCAGTGGGCCAAGGTTCGGCTGAGACGCAGAAGGGCGCGACTTCTATTCCCGCCGGGGGACAAATGATTGTATGGTCTGCATGTATTTCTCTCGGGTCAGGATGTTTCTATGTATAGGATGTATGTATTAACAAAAAAAAAATATATTAATAGTATATCGGTCAGGTGGTACCCATAACATAGCTCTGCTTACTTTGAGCCAGATGAGGCTGTGTGAAATGTCCGACATTATTATTATTATGTTAGTTAGTTAATTGGTTGTAGCTGCTAGTAAGTTTGTTAAAAATATATTATTTATAATACTACTATAAGTGTCTCCTTGTCTGTCTGTCCGCTTTTTCCTGGCTAAATGTCGGAATCTAGATTAAATGTACGGAGTTAAATTGTGTCTTGGGGAGGAACATAGACTACTTTTTACGTAGGTATTACGCGAAAAACTGCGGGCACAAGCTAGTTATTTATAATTCTGTAAGTATCAAGTAAAAGTGGTTCTAAACTCACAAGTAGTCACAAGACGTGACCAGTGCGAGGGCGACAGGTCAACTCGCTATAGGGTTGTCATGTACCTTGAGTTCCTTCCTTTATGTAGGTGAACTTCAATGAATATTTAAAAAACGTGAAACGTTTTAGTTTATTTCTCGTTTTAGATTCTTCGTCGTGACTGGTTATACACCAGGGCATTGTTTAATTCGTATGGTAAGGTGACTTTAGGGTCTCCTAAAGTCACCTATTTCATATATTCTTACGAAACCAAACGAAAGTTTTCATATTTCATATTTCCTTATTTTCTTAGGTGTCTCTACCTAAATCGGGTTCCCAAATGATAAGATTAGCAAATATACATTTCAACAACCGTTAGGCGCTATTTAAAGTTCCCACGCCGAGAAGCTTTTTCTTCTTCTTCTTCTTCTTCTTGGCATGTGTCATAATGATGTAAATTTTGCCAAATATCAAGTGTTTAGATTGTTTATAGTAAGAAGTCACAAAATCGTATGTTGTCGTTCGTCGATTGTTATTTTATAAAAAACTAGCGGTTGCTCTCCACTTCGTCCACATTTTTTTGAAAGGAATTTTAGCTTAAATCCTTCCCCAGGATGCAACTTATCTCCTTGCCAAATTTTATTGATAAGTTCCAATCCAATCACCTGACCACCCATTAAAAAGTTTCGATACAAACATTCTCACCTCATTTTACTCATTTACTTATAACACGTGTCCACTTATTTTGCATTTAAGGTATCCAAACCAAGTTTCCAAGAAATCACACCACCCGTTAAAAAGTTTCCATACAAATTTCGACACCCTATTTTACCCCTTTGTTAGGGTTATTTTGAAAAATCCTAAAATATTTGTCTATTTATTTTGCATTTTATTTATTCATATCAAGTTTCAACCAAATCGCACAACGCGTTAAAAAGTTTCATACATTCGTTTTCACCCTTTTTCACCATTTTAGGGGTTGAATTTCAAAAAAACCCGCCTTAGTGGGTGGGTTTGCTGTAAAAGGAAGCTACTTTCCAAATTTCAGCCTTCTAGCTTCTGCGGTTTCGGCTCGGCGATGATGAATCAGTCAGTCAGTCAGTCCGGTTAAGCTCTTTAATAGGTATAAATAGATTGTGTCTTTTTTATAAAATAATACAAACAGATTTATGCTCGAATCACAAAGCAACTCAAAACTTTTTTATTCACACCCAAGTCACTCTAGCTTCATTTGAATAAAGTCACCAAAATTACAAATAAAACCCGAAGTAACTTGTGAAAAATTAATGATGTAGTAGTGTATTGTGTACTCCGAAAAACGGCCTAAAATGTAATCCATATGTAATGGAAAGCAAGTCATAAAATGACAGAATAAAGTGACAGTTTGGAAATATGCATTAGATACTTGTTCGTAGAGTAGCTAGAGACAGTCCTTCTCACTTTGATCACCTCATGTATCGTTATTTTTATAATTTTTAAAATATTTAAATTACTTTATTTGAATTTTAAATAATTCATCGCTTTTACATAATAAGTCTAGCTACACATAGGTAGAAAACGGGTAGGTAAGTCGCTGTGTTTAATATGAGTATAATACCAATTTTTTTTCAGCAAGTTCGAGAGGTTATTGTTGAAGGCCTGCGCTATTAAACAGAATCCTAGGCAGAGTGGCGTCAGTGGAGAGAAAACTTCACCCACCTCAGCTTGCTGGAGTGGATCCACGAACGAATGTTTTCAATTACAAATAACTGCTCTGTAACTTAACTGAAGTCTCCTAAATCATCTTCAGCAGAACTAAGGCCAATGATGATGAAAATTCAGTGTCACGTTATTTTACAGAAAAGCTAAAACAATGTTTCTTGTATATAACATATGTTTTATTTTGAAAATAAAAGTTTTTTAAAATTTCCTGAGCCATAAGCTTATCCACTCAATAGTCAAGTGTTGATAGTCACCAGTGTCGCAATACGCTCACCTGTTGGTGGTGAGTTGAGCCATCAGTAGTGAACATTTTATTTTAGCTTGCTCTGGCATGCTTTAGTCCGTAATTCGAAATCTTGCGCGCATTTCACTGACAGTTGAGGGGTACATATGACGCTAGACTGTTGAGTGGTTATTTGCCCTTGGAAAAATATAATATCATTTTATAACTATAAGTTCTTTGACAGCCCTATGGCGGCCTCCCATTTCAATATCAAAGGAATATTTTCGCAAAAGTTATGCGTGTTATTTATGTATGTCATTCACTAACACCACCGTAAACGTTGCCTACTGTCAATTTAAACAAGCCATTGTCTGAAATCTGTCTTTCATATCGCCTACTAGGGCATAGATTAAATTACAGTACCATGCGCGTGCGCAAGGACATCGGGTCAGCTGTCACTTGCACCGACATATTTCGGCGAACTGCTTAAAAGTTGCGGTATTAAATATATACATGTTATACAAGTAAATGCAACCACAAGACTGCTTTTAGAGTAGAACGCCAGGATGACATTTAAGTTAATGATATAAGATACATATTGCATTGATAAACGGTTTTACTTATATTGAACACACTATCAATTTTATTTCCCTGCAGGAAGTATTAAAAGCAGTAATAATGATCCAATATAATATATAATATTTCTGTCTATTTATTTATTTATTTAGGCACACAATACAACGTTACAAACAATTGAAAAATACATTATAACTAGAATACAGTTTTGATCTAGTTTGGAACATAACTTTTGAGCGCACACTAAAACAATACAATGTAAGCGAACAAAATGCACACACAAAATATGTTTGAGGATCAGATTACACAAAACAAAGAGTTAGAAGTAATAAATGGACTTTGGGGTTTATGACGCTACTATTAGCGCCAAATGCCCCGTTTAAATGGAGGATGTCTTTGATTGTTACAATAAATTTATATGTTTTTGAGTTCAAAATATTCAATCTAATATTTATTATAATTACTTATTATAAACTAGCTCCTGCCTGCGGCGTCGAACGCGCGGTATTAATAGCCTATGTCCTTCCCTAAGACATTATCTATTTCCTTATCAAATTTAATATGTCGAGTCGTGAAAAAGTAATAAACAAACTAATGGACAAACAGACAGCCAGACAGGTAGACAGATACACTTTCTAATATTAGTACAGATATGGATTATCAAGTTCTATATGTGTCTAGTTATAATAATTACTTATAGAGAGCAGGTTATTTGAGTACTTTTAGACCTTCAAATCTTTGAAGGTCTAAAAGTACTGGAAATGAAAGAATGCTGGAATGCTGTTTAAACTCCTACAATCTTGTAGGAGTTTAAACAGCATTCCAGCATTCTCAGAAACAAAAACAAAAAAACTATTCATTAAATATAAGTAAAGGTATTCGAACAAAATAAAAATAATAAAATATTGGGCTGCGTGCATTACGCATCAGCACCGTCTAGCCCCAACATAGGCATAGATTATATTATGGTGACCAGAGGACTGTTCCTGTGTTTATCACAGAAATGTTTGTCCTGGGACGGAGTCGAACCCCAACCTACAGACGGGCTAGATCAATCTGTATTTATAAAAGGCGATGTGTGTATGTTTGTATGTTCCCTATAGACTCCGAAACGGCTGGACCGATTTCGATAAAATTTTAAGAAAATCTTCAGATTGGCTTGGTGATTTGGTAGTGATTGGATAACAGAACTTTTTTTTATGAAACAAATTTGGTATGCGTATAGATCGTATTTTGGGAACGGACATACGCTTCTTTTATGTATGTACTATGCGTGCGAAGCCGCGGGTAGAAGCTAGTAATGTAACGCGGGCTTAACTATTTCGGATGATGTGTTCGAATCGTACCATAAAGAATCACTCTTAAACAAATTGCACCCGGTAATTGGCGTCCTGCCAAGACAATGTATATAGAGGGCGCTAGGTGTGCGAGCGTCCAACCCGACAGCCGGCGGCGAAAAGCGCGCCGATGTAATTCTGTTGCGTTCTGATTGTTTTAGTATAATTCATTGTTCTTTTATTTGTTCCCGTGTCAAACTTAATTATAGTGCTACCTGTTGTGATCGTGTATCGAACTCTTTGATTTACCCAATCACCCCCTGAGATTAGACCTTTCTACAGTAATAAATAATTTAACAAATGACAAAAAACCTTGGTCTTAAGCATCTGATTCTGATCTAGGTACGATATATTTGACAATGACCATGCCTATCTAATGAAAGACGATGGCAGTTTTTCCGGGTATCAGTAGAGTAATGATAGTTTTGTTGTATTGTCACAGAGTTTCACAGAGTTGCAGTTGATCGTCACTTGTCTATTCTAAACGACATCGCAGAAAGTTTGTCAAGAATTTTCTTAGAGAAAAAAAAGAAAAAAGAGAAAAAATGTTTATTAACCAAAAACGAGAAACTTATTAACTAATACATAGCTTAATATTTAGTTGAGTCACAGGTGTATTTTGCATTTTAGTTAAAATATGTACCGATGATCCCCACACTAGGCTATTCCTGTATCGTGGGGGCCATTCGACGATTACAATGTATGTGTGGTGCAAACTTGTGAATTTATGGAAAATTAGGTTTAAATAAATGCGGAAAAGTTAAACTAGAGTATGAGCGTTCATGTGTGTGTGTGAATGTGTGTGTGTGTGTGTGTGTGATTTTGTGTGTGAGTGTGTAATTTTGTGTGTGAGTGTGTGATTTTGTGTGTGAGTGTGTGATTTTGTATGTGAGTGTGTGATTTTGTGTGTGCGTGTGTGATTTTGTGTGTGCGTATGGTGCTGAATACCACGGCACGTATGTGTGTTAATGACTAATATAGATTATATTTTAAAAGCGAGAGTGCGCAGAGTGACAAAGTCTGTGCTGAGAAAAACGTTATGAAACAACTTTTAGTAAATCTTCAGTGTGGCTGTAGGTTAGAGAAAGAAGGAATTTGAAGGTGATCACTTTTGTTTCTCTAGCAGAGCTATTTTTAATGTCACAAGATTTGGCAATTTTATTGTAAAGGAATGGATGCAAAAACTTTGAGAAACGATGAGCAAAGTGGGTTTTCACTGCAGGCTGAAGTATTTTATACACCCTTCGTTGCAAAAGTAATTTATGGTCGACCGAAGCAATTACCTTCCTGTGGGTTAATACTATTGCTTTATGAATGAAAAGCTGGCGTACGGTTAATAGGCTTGCTTCAGCGTACAGCGTTGTCGTCGGGTAGCGGAAAGGTTTTCTGTGCATTACTTTTAGCACTGAGCGCTGCGCTCTTTCTAACCCAATCATTGCCGTGATGCCAGCTCCACCCCAGACAGCTATGCAGTACGTTCTTGGATTCCTCATCCTACAAAGTCACAGTGCAATATAAATACACTTAAAATTTAATTGTCTACACTCGTGCTAAGGAAGTTACAATTTATTGATTGACATTCCGTTAAGATTGTCCAATAAAACATGAAAAAAAACGAGAAAAACTAATAAATTTGTAAGAACTAAATTAATCTTTATTCATTATCTTAGAGCTAAGTGTTACAATACGGAAAATAATATTTATTATTGTACTTATTAAGTAACTATACATAAGTTACAATATGCCTGAACTAGGAGAACCTGTGTCTCAGTCTGAAAAAGAACAACACTATTAACTTATAGGTAGGTAGATAAACAAAAATTCTGTAAACTTAAGTTATAAAATAAAATAAATAAAGTTACAATATAAACGGTTATGTCAAAGACGAACAAAGCGAAAACCTACATTTAACATAAAAGGTTAAAAGTTTTAAATATTACCTACAGATATAGAATATAGGACGTAATTTTAAATATAGAATTGAGCAATTAAAATCGCTCGTGTAAGCCTATTTTTACTATAACTAACAACTCCTAATTTCTTCGTAAGATAGACAAGATAGGGCATTTTGTAGGGTTATTTTACATTTAGTAAAGAAAAAAAGAAAGAAAAGTTGATTTCGTGTCTTATGATATCATACTTATGAACTAACAAGTAAGTTAGACAGCATGTGTTATAAATAGCGTTTAGAACGCTCTTATAGCGCTGGTCTTCCGTTACTCCGCCGCGTTAGTATGCGTATCGGCACTGTGTTGCCACACTGTCGTCGTGTACCATTGTAATTGCAATTTATGTCTATTTACAACAAGTGCAGTAAAAACTAGAATAAATAATATTAAGTAAAGTTACAATACAATATTGGAATTTAAATTAAACGGAAATACGACAGAAAATAAAACAAATATAGGTATTTAAGGACAACAAAAGAAAATACTTATAAATACCTACAAAAGTCTAGACTAGGCATTTAAGTCCAACTGAAGAAACTGAAAAACAACAACCTTTTTTTTGAGATATTAACAGGTTAGTCCATTGAAATGTTACAATGTAAGGACCGAATATTGCATTTTTTAGAGGACGCAATTTTATTTTTGGGACATGTGTCAGTCAATGGAAGCTTAACCTCAAGTTTGTGGGTCGCCCCCCTTGTCCCCCGGCCGCCATCTTGGAAAAAGGGGTGAAAACACTTTTTTCGCGATATCTAGGAAACTATGCGTCTTACAAAAAATTCGTTGAGACATAATTTTTAGCAAATTGTTTTGCCTACAAATATGTTTATATAACTTTTTGCCCTAAATTAAAAATTAAAGAAGTTATAAGCAAAAAGTGAGAATTTTTTTATAAAAAATATTTTTTTGCTTTATAACTTTTTTTATACATTTTACAAAAAAACTACATCCGACCAATCTTGTAGATGATTTTTTGAGGAAAATTTTTCCTTGTAATTTATTTTAATTTCATTCATTTAAAACGCTGTTACAGCGCTCCAAAGTTGACCGGGTTCGTCAATGCTCATGAGAATCCAGTCAAAACGAAATGTTTAACGTATTTTTGTTTTTTTTATTGTAAATATATACGTAAAAAATGTTTGTTAAATTCGTACAACTTTACTTATTCATTCATAACGGTTTTATTTTATCTTTTTTCATTTTTATTGAAATTATTTTCAGTTTAATCAATTAAACTGCGAGTTTTGTGTTGTGAAATTTTCGTTTAGTTATAAACATTGCAACTTTTTTAAAGCGTGAATCATGAGTGATTGTTTTATATGTAAAAAACCTTTTGGGGACCTTAAAGTTCGAACTGTGAAAGCTAGAGGAGTGAAAACTTTGCTTGAGCGAGCAAAATTCAAAAACTATGTTGACAATGAATTATTTTTACAAAAGTGTTTCTGAAGTAGCTATTCATATTCCCTGCTATCATTATTATAGTGATAGTCGAACAGATAATGTTGTCGTCTCAGCTGTAGCAGTTCATCATCTTCAGTATCAGAAAATCTAGATACTGATTTCGATTTCTCAAACGATTGCTTTATTTGCGGCGAAGTATTCCAGGATCAGAGTGACTTGCGTCAAAGCCGTCAGAGTTAGATATGTAATGTACGTCATGAAGGTACAAAAAAAAGCATGTTGGACCTTGTTCTCAAACGTTCTGATGACAAGACAAAGAGCATAGCTGATCGCATAGCTAATGTTTCTAGCTTAGTCAATGTTGGAGCTAGAAATCACAAGGATTGCAGCAAGCAATTGTACTCCAAAAAATGGAGTGACGAAATAAGACATGATGAGCGCAAAAATAACATTGACAATGCTATGGAGGATGTTTTAGCTTACTTGCATGAGAATAGTGAAGAGTGCCAATTTCGACTTAATGAACGGACGGATTTAATGAAATCCATTAAAAGAGAATACTTACCAGAGAAGCGTACGGTCATTGAACGATTAAAGGCAAAGTATAAGGACGACATTGTAATCTTTAACGAAGGTAAACAAGACATCATTATCTGCTTCAAAGGTTTTATATACAAAGTTATATCGAAAAGATCATCTCATAAAAAAAAAAATCCTCAAAAGCAGAAATTGCAGAAAGTCAGAGATGCAGCTGCAATTATTTTAGAAGACATCCGCTCACTGCGCTATGAAAGGAATCAGTATCCTTCAGATATTTTTTTAAAAGAAGTTAATTTTTTAATTCCTGTATCTTTATTAGTTCTACTTTCTGGAATTAGCTGTCAATCAAAACGTAAGTCGTTGGTTGCAGCACAAAGAAAATGTACATACATTGCTTACTCCATCATTGGAGCAACTCGAACTGTTTCATTCATTTCACCGCTACTACTTGGGGTTGGATCTTTTTATATAAAAAATATGGTTCCAGTTATCTCATCAATGTTCTTTCAACATTAGGTTTCTCTGCGTCTTATAATTATATTTCATTGTACGAAGATTCCTGTGCATTTCGTCCAGCGCGTAATATTTTAACTCATGCCTTCTCGCAATTTGTTTTTGACAATGCCGATTTTAACAGCAACACAATTGATGGTAAAAATACTTTCCATGCGATGGGTGGAATCCAATGTATTACACCTTATGATAGTATTGAAGCTGATACCAGTTTACCACGTGTCTCCAAAAGAATACCAGCTTCAGCTAAATCTACTTTAGTGTTAGTTCCTCTTGCGTCCTACTCAAAAGGCAAAACAATTGGATTGGGTAAAATAAATGTTTCATTAATCGAAAATGTCACATCACCAGCCAAAAAGATTGTTCCTCGTTATGTGGTAAATGGTCTTGTGCTTTAAACATTGGTGGATGGAACAGCTTTATGATTGAAGCAACTGTTGAGGAGCCTTTCCAAAGAAGTAGAATTGTATGTCTACCATTTATAAACGCTCCTCCAACAGATTATGACACAATTTTAACATCACTCCAGCTTTCGATTGAGAAATGTAAAGCTTCCAATCAAAAAACGTGTATTGTAACGTTTGATCAACCTTTATATTGGATCCCACTTCAGATCTTTCAAAAGTTGGTGTTTGATTGGGTGGGTTCCATTTGCTTATGTCATTCATTGGTGGAATTGGATACATAATTTCTGGCAGTGGACTTGAAGGTATATTTAAACTAATTTATGCAGATAACTGTGTTCAGCACATAATATCTGGACATGCTTATGGTAGAGCTGTGCGTGCTCATTTGTTGGTGCATTTGTCTATAAGCAAAATAATCATGGACTCAATAGAATTTACAGATGAATAACGCGATTTCCTCGATGATGTTATTACTGGTATTGATCGAACTAACGTTTTAGAATCGATTAATAATCCATTATTCAAGAAGATATCGACCAAATTTGAAGAATCTTTGACCATGCTGGAGAGTAAAGGACCAACTGCAACCTTATGCATACAATACAACAGATAAGTCACTCTCTTAAAACATTTTATCGAAGCAGAACGATCTGGAAATTGGTCTCTTCATTTGGAAACGATAAGGAAAATGCTTCCAATTTTTCATGCAAGTGGACATTTCTTGTATGCTAAGTCAAGTCAACATTACCTGCAAGATATGTTGAGGCTCGATCAAATAATGACACCTGATGAATACCACTCGTTCACTGCTAAGGGCTGTTTTACTATTCGACGAACTGAAACATTTTGGAGCGGGATAATGTCTGACCAAACTATTGTGCAAACTCTCATGAGAATTTTTAAATCATCTGGAAGGTTAACACACGGGCGTGGTATCACTGAGAGCACGTCGGCATCATGGACTCTTGGAATGATACGCTTACAAGATGTTTGCGAGCAGATTACAGAACACTGTAACATTTTTTCCCGATCTCATGAAACACAGTAAACTCATTCCTATGTTTAAGTCTGGAAGAGAAAGTGATCGCGCTAATTATATAAGTAAAATCTTTGAAAAATGAATTCTGAATCAGTTATTATATCACTTTAACCCTTAACCACTGACGTAAGAATGACATTCGTCGCAGAAACCGTTATTGGTTCAAAACTTCGTTTTACGCGGGAATACGACTTTGTTTTTTTGGTAGTTTCCTTTACGCCAGTGACGCTTGCGCAGCGGGGGAGCGGACGCGTAGTGCACGTCTAAATAGGTGAGTTTGACGACCTGACGTATCACATTCGTATAGTCAGTGTTAGTGTAACTTTTTGAGTCTGGGCTTCATGCTTCGTTGTGCACATGGCTTTACAAACATGAGAGTGCTAACAAGCATGTACGATGCTTTAGTCAGGAGTCAGCTGGAGTGCAATGTTGCTGTGTGGGCTCCTCATGAAGTTAAGTACAGTAGTATGTTGGAGCGCATACAGAACAAGTTCGTTCGGTACCTATACTGGAAGATATATGGAGTATATCCTTTTTATCCATTGATGTATCCAACCTTGTTCGTTCTGGGCATGGTTGAATACAACAAGCTGGAAACACGACGGGATATGGCATTAGTTGTATATGTTGTGAGAGTGCTTCGAGGAGACATCAACAACCCGGGCATATTGGAAAAAGTTGGATTGTGCGCGCCCGATTTCTACGTGCAACGACGTCGGCGGCCGCGCCTACTTGTGGTTCCTCGCGGTAGAACCAACTTGATAGACAAGGCGCCTCTGACGCGTGCCATGCACACACTCAACATAGTTGCGGAAAGTGTGGACGTGTTTCATGTTTCTCTGAACGAAATCACAAAAGCTACTTTGTTTGTATTATGTTATTGTCGTAAGTAAATTATATGAAATATTTATATTGACATAAAAATTTTGACATTTATATATTGATAATTTTTATTAGTAATTTATAATAATTATCATATAGTAATTATTATTGTTTGTATTGTGTATGGTTTTAAGTTAATTATAGGAATGATTTATATTGACATAACGAAAATATGTACATTTAAATATTGACATTTGTTTTTCAAAGTATTAGTAATGTATAGGAATTATTTAAAATAAATTGTTAAATTATATAAATGTTTGACCACACTATTGTATTAGGGTAACCCTGTAAAAATAGATAAATAAGTGGGAATAAATATTTTTTTTTTTTTATTTTTTTTATTTTTTTTATTTTAATGTAAATACATATTTTTAATTGTAAACATCTTAAAAACCTTGTTAGGTTTGACAAAGATGCAAAAAAAAAAAAACATTCCTCAATAAAATTAAGGTTAATATAAAGATGCAAGGGTACGATTAGGTTTAATAAACTTTACTATAACTTAACTTTAATAGTAATCTTAATAATAGAGATAAATAAAATTAATAATGGTAAAGTGGGTAGGTACACAAAAAGAAGTCTTCCATAACACTGGGCTGCCTTTACATACCTACATACAGTACAACGCACACTCCTATCTCCGATGTCGTATACAGGTAAATAAATATATATATAGATAGATCAACACTTTACTGTACACAAAAAACACAGAAGAAATAATAGAAATACAATTGTACACTGGGCGGACTTATCGCTGAAAGCGATCTCTTCTAGGCAACCTTTGGATGGACAGGATTAACAAAAACAGAACGACGGCGGTATACAAAAAGTTATTTAATATACTAATAAAAAAATATATTATGGCAGTGATGTTAATCGAAATACATATATAAATAATAAATAATGCAGGACATTTCACACAGCATCATCTAGCCCCAAAGTAAGCAGAGCTTGTGTTATGGGTACCACATGACTGATATACTTTTTTTTTTAATACATACGTATTATACATAGAACACCCAGACCCAAGAAAATTAGATGTAGATCATAGAAACATTTGTCCCGCGGCGAAAATGGATCCCGCAACCTTCTGCGTCACAGGCCTTCGCTCACTGCATCACAGAAGTCGTCAGATATTACATAGATACATAGATATGTCTAATTATTATTGTTTATATATGTTTAAAGATGTTTAATTAAACTGGTTCTTCCTATCTAATCTACTTACATATAAGCTAATATTAAAAAGATAATTATAGATAATATTTTGGATTTTTTGTATGATTCTTTGTAATGGATAAACTTTAAACCTACTTATCTGATTTTAAAAACTCTTTCACCTATGGAATGCTACATTTTCATCTAGCACGACAGACTGTATTTTTTTTTGAAATATTAAAAATCTCCACAAAAAATGTATTAATGTAACACAAGGTTTAAGAAGATGTTCAACGATATATAATGTAATAGAGTAGTTCTTTCTTATCTAAGCTTAAAATCGGAAACGGTAATATATAGTCATGTAAGTAAGTGTTCGCTTGTATTACGCAATGCAGAAGGACATGTATTGAACTTGAGCACTGAGGAATGCCAACCGCCTTAAATTCAAGTGTGAAAGGAACTGATAAATGAGGTAAGTGCATATTTTAGATTGATTTGATCAATAAAGTATATTATTAATAACAATTTTTTAATAAAAATTTAACAAAAATGGCATTTATCTTTAAACTAACTGACCTGACAGACGTTGTCCTGTCTTAACTATGACTATCAACCTCTGTGGCGCAGTGGGTTAAGGTACGGCTGACACGCAGAAGGCGGCGGGATCAATTCCCGCCGCGGGATGTTTGTATGATTTACAAGTATTGGGTTATATATATTACAAGTCTCGGGCCTGGGTGTTTCTATGACATGTATGTATTTACAAAAAAGTATTTAAGTAGTATATCAGTCATGTGGTACCCATAACTCAAGTTCTGCTTACCTTGGGACCAGATGATCCTGTCTTGAAATGTCCGGCATTATTATTATTATTGTTAAAATGGATAGATTGCAATTTTACTAAGAAAAGACATCAACGCGCTCGTCCGCCTTGTTTATTGTGTTCTATTGATCATAGTTACATTATTACATTAAACTACTTTTGAAAATATTTTACCAATTCGTAGATAAATAAATATTAGTGAATATAAATAAATAAATAAATGACTGATAGAATACTTATATATTTTTAAATACATACGATACTTTATAACACCCAAACACAGAACAAACACCTAAATTCATCTTACAAGTGTTTGGAAAGAATCGTACCCTCAAGCTAACAGCGCAGAAGGCAGAATTACTACGAAGTACCAACTGAGCTAACAGGCCAGTCATCTTTTTCATATGTATCAACCCTTATCAAGAAGATTTGACGCCGTTTATTTACAGAAATAATTACAGAAATGTACAAAATAATATACAATAATATAAAATACATGTGAAACAGTTGAGCTATCTAAGGACCGCTTGAAACGATCTATAGATAGCTCAACTGATCCAGATCACTGCCAGAGAGCAGCGTTCCCAAGACACTGGCGGCATTGCCACGTTGAATGGCAATGATAATACGCTGAGCTGAATTGATTCACGCCTGAATCAATTATCTACGCTGAGCGACATAGGAGCCAGCTCTTGTGTCACGCAGTGTATCTACCAGACGCCGTGAAATAATTTTGAAAACGCAGTGGGCTCCTGTTTGTTCCTTACGTGCCCAGTGTCACAACTCCAAAAGGCTCAAATATGTAGGCCTTACAAAGACCTGCGCCTTTCGAGGTCCTCTGCACGCCGTTTTAACCTTTAGAAAAACGGGATTTCACAACTCCAAATAAGTCAATAAGTCAACTCCAAAACAACTTATCTCAATTAAAACATTATAAAAAAACGTATTTACATACATTACGTATTAACAAAAATCTACAAAACGATCATGAACATAATTTGTTCTGGTAATAGAACTACGAAAATGTATGTGCGTTAATAGAACACATAAGTTGGCCATAAATATTCTTTATATCAATATACAAATCGGTATCTGACATAATGGTCAATTACAGTAATACAATTATGTCTTATTTTCTAATCGACAGTCTGCGCTGAAATATACAGATGTAGCTATAGTGACCATGTAGTTATATTATCCAGGATATATACAAACGAAAATCTGAAATGTTTGTCTAATAATAAGCAGAATAAGAAAGAAAAAAATTAAGAAAATATATTTACAGACATCTGAAACTTTGGTCTAATTGACCGAACGAACGCGAAGCGCGAACGAGTTTCTCCGTTTAAGCTTAGGCAATAATGCTTTCGTATGTCTGTCCGGCCGGCGTCTGTCCGGATGTTTTCCTCTACAGGTCGCATTTCTCAGCTGATTCTCGTGAAATTTTATGAGGAGGTTCTATAACTATATAGTTATAGAACCTCTTGAGTTTGAAAAATATTCGCAAGGTCGACAGCTCACAGAGCCACTAGTAATAAGTACTTTCGTATTTTAGGTAGGAAGCTACAAGTATATCGACGGTCCCATCTTGCTGGGCAAATTCGTAGAGAAGAGCCGCGCCTGACCAGATACGCGTAAGAGATAGAGAGATACTATGTATAATGTAAGGTACTCGCTATTTAGGTACATAAAGGTTTTCGTCTACATTCTGTTATTGTACTAATCATTATTTGTAGTCCTAATGGGACTTCCTAAGTGTTAATTAACTGAAAACAAAATACTAAATAAATATGGGTTGGTAAACTATATAGCTACTAAAAAGTCTCACAAGATTCCAAAATAATGGTAATCCATGTGCATATAAATATTGATACAATTCTAATTCCTTTTTCATACAAGTGTCGAATGGCGAAGGTTAATAGAATTTAATAGCTTATCGAACGGAGAGATATACAGGGTGGAAAGTTCGTTTGGTACGGGCAGCCCCTAGAATTGTTGCAGTTACCGAAAAATGGTTTTAAGATACTAATATAAAAATAACTAACTACTGCAATTACGAATTAAAAAAAAAAATTACAGTCAGCGATGTAACCTTATTTTAGTTTAGGTTTAAGGAATCTTTTTTCATGCCATTTCATTTTCTTGGTGTCATGGAACAATACTCTATAAGGTCAACCGAAGTTAGAGTGATAGAAATCTTACAAAATGCAAAATTTGGTTCCATATTTAGGTTAAACTGATTCACACAGACTGGTTTTATGTAATTGTATAAGGTTTGGTATATAGTTTTTTTTTTAGATTTTCATTATGCAGGTCGTGACGTAGCTCCCCTGGTAGATACCTACTGAAAACTTGCACTGGGTGGGCACACAAGTGTGCATCCAGCATAATGCTGTGTAGAGGCCATATTTGCTCTGGATCCTACTGCGCACGTTATATTTTTTTATGTAGAACTAATTGTGTTAGGTTATTATGTATGTAGTAGTTTTTAGGACTAATATAAATATTAGTGGCTCTGTGAGCTGTAGACCTCGAGAACATTTTTTGAAATTACTGAAATATAACTTTATTTACGTTTTCTACCCCCTCCGTTTCTATATATCCGCCATTTAAAAAAAAAATCCAAAAATGGAATACACAAAAAAAATCTTTATAGTTTAAGAACCTGCTCACAAAATTTCTCCAGAATCGGTTGAGAAATGCGACCTGTAGAAGAGAACATACGGACAGACGCCGGTCGGGCATACTAAAGCATTTTCGCCTGAAAGCTGAAACGGAAACACTCGCTCGCGTTTCGCGCTCGCTCTTTCAATAATTTATTTCATTCTTTCTATACAAGCTTTTTACAGCATTATTTTCTCAACTTTTTTCTTCATCCCATTGAGTTTATAAGTTCAAAATACAAGAAAATTAACAAAGTTGCCAGAATAATGCGTTTGTTAAAAGATTATCAAAGCTATAGAAGTGACCACCATTTGAATGACACCCTAAAACCTAAAACACCCTGTAACTTAGTAATATCGCAAGTAACGTAGATAATTACAGTTGTCTCAGATTTACCGAGGTCGGGTTTAATTAAACCATTACATACCCACAATTATTATTGAACTGTTTAAGCGCCCCGGGCGCGAGTGTCGAGCGCGATTCGGTGGCGGATTTATAGCGAACGACCCGCCCGGTAATGAACGATCTTTATTGCTGGTACTTGTATATGTTAAACGGTATAAATGACTCAAATATTAAAAAAAAACATTTCCTGCAACTGCCAACTAAATAAAAAAAAAAGCTGGGTCGTTAAACCTACTTACTGACACTTCTGGAATAGAAATACATATAAATAATTTCTTTGCAAGAAATATGGTCGTAAAGTAATTTCACATATTTCACCAAAAACCATTGGCATGCAAATTTTAATAAATAAAAAATATTAAATTAAACTATTATAGTATTCTATTTTAGCATAAATAAATTATATTCATTAATTCGTTCCAAGTAATTCGTTAACAGTGTAAACACAGTTTAGGTGCAGTTCTGTCAAAAAACCTCAATTTTTACAAAAGCCTTACTGGCAAGTCCTTTATTTCGGCAGGAATTTTATTAAATATTTGTCCACTCATTGCAAAATAACTGTTTTTATATAAGGCGGTTCTAGGCACTAGGAAAGAACAATTCTCTCAGGTTTTCTTAAACATCTATGATAGGTCACGAGCTCTTCTAAAGAAATTAGGTTGTTTTTTAACAAACTTAGCTGCCTCTAAAATATACAAGCTGGGCAATGTCAACAGTCTTAGCTTACGAAGAGTGATTCTATAATTTTAAATAGAAACCATCTGCACTGAAATATATCAAATTGATCGAACGAGAATCGGTTGAGAAGTAGAGGAGAACATCCGGACAGGCAGACATACGCTTTTTCGCCTTAGCTGAAACGGAGAGACTCGCTTCGCTCGGTCAATAACGTACTTAAACTAGAAATATATGTTATTGAATATTAAATTAATAATAATTGAAATGAATTGGGGTTACGATATATTTTTTGAGTATTTGTCCAGTGACTCTTTATGTGGGTCTGGGTGTTTCTATGTATAATATGTAAGTATATACAAAACAAAAAATTAACTAGTATACATACTCAATATGGTACCCATAACACAAGCTCTGCTCACTCTGGGGCCAGATGATGCTGTTTAAAACGTACGTCATTATTTATTTTAAAAAATGTGACACCAATTTTCAAAGTTCTGAAATGTTTACATTCCAGTACATTCCAGACTGTATCTATTAAATTGAAAATAGACATAATGATTAGGAATGTAAATTAGGTTTTTGTATATCTACCTTCACTCCAAACTACTGATAATAACCTATTCGGGTCCCGGGCCTGGGTGTTTCTATGTATAATATGTATGTATTTACAAAAAAGTAGTAATCAGTCATGTAGGTTATGGGTATCATAACATAAGCTCTGCTTATTGTGGCCAGATGATGCTGTGTGAAATGTCCGGCATTATTTTAATTTTATTTTGATTATTGCTATATTTAATTATATTAATCCTCGTTCTGTTTAAAATGATATGGAAGATAAATAATCACCTACTCACTAAATAATGATAATGATACTTACCTACTTGGATCTTATCAGAATACATTAATGATGCACTATAAAATAAAACGTAAAGTAAGAACAGATCATGTGATTCATGATGATATTATTTTCCAAAAATGGTAGGTTGTTGGTCCGTGAATTCAAGTGTGTAAATGAAACCTATTTGGTTAGACCACTGGAACTGTGTTCTTGCTCGTAATTGTAAAAAAAAATATTATAACTTTTAAATCTTTTATTTATTTACAAATTGAATTACTGAAATGTACAACATAATATACTATTACTTATAAATAAAAAAAGAATTCAATTCACTAAAGTAAAGTGCCTGTAGCAGGGTGTCATTTTGAATTATTATATTTTTAAGACTAAATGATGTTTGTTTGATTTGCATTTCGTTTTCGTTTTGTAGCATTTCGTACTACATTAATTACAATCAATTTAGATTCTGTTCGAAACCGAAATCGGTAAAAGATGCCATTGATTGAAACTGCAGCTGGTTTTAACACTATACATATTTGCCGAGTTTTTACCGGTTTTAAATAGAAAATGACAGAAATTTATCGTAACAATATTACGCAATCAACCAACAAAATAAAACTTAAACTCAAAGCATAGGTTTTAAGAGAGTTTGACAGAAAACCTGCCAAAATAACAATGCAAGTTGTTTTTGAAGTGAAAACTTCTTTTAGCGCGGTATCATATTTTTAGATGAGGTAAAACCTCTGGATTCGTGACATCGTTACCGAGACGCAGCCGGCTGCCGCGCTCGCCCCATTTGATTATAAACCTTAATTTACATGTTTACAGTCTACTTTTGTACGGAGAAGTTTACTGAGTTAGGTTCTGTGATATAGACGCAGCCGGCTGCCGCGCTCGCCCCATCGCCCCATACTTTTATACGTTTTAAAATACATAAATATTATAATGAAACTGGTTAGAAAATTAAACCGACTGGATGTTATGTAACATAAATGTACCAGTTAATAAATAGCTTAATACAATTCTGTGGAATAATATTTTTATTTTAGGTTGAGCCCATGGTTTTTGTAAGTATTGTAGTAATGTATATATGTAAAAAGTTATTTGTGTCAGGTTCACAGATCTGATAAGATCTCCACAGCATTCATGTTCAAGCAACAAGGTAATTATGAAGTTGTACGCGTAATTCGAGACAAAACGTTTATAGCAAGAATAAATCAGTTATCGAGTGATTGGTTCGTTCTTTGTTATTTTCGATCGTTACCCAGTTGTTGCAGTTAGACAATAATTACGTTTTAAAAACTAAAATGAATCAAAAAACTTCATTTATATAAAAATACGAAATTTCGTTTACTCGTTTACTTCGTAGTACGAAATTGACAATTTTATTCCAGCCATTTTGATTTAAAAACCAAACTACTGAACCGATTTTGATGATATATCGATGGGACCAATCGGAAAGTACATACTTTCAAATGAAAAATCATTTTTCAAATCGGTTCATATTTACAGAGTTATGAGGTAACAAACAAAAAAACATACAACCATATTGAGAACCTCCTCCTTTTTTTGAAGTCGGTAAAAAAAATACAACTGAATTGAAAACCTCCTCCTTTTTTTTGGTTTTGTAGTTGTTATAAATAGTCTCAACTGTCCCCTTACCTACTTAATTGCTTTTGCTTGAATATATAAACACTAGCACCTGGCTTCATAAATGACGGAGTTATGAGGTAACATGCATAAAAAAAATCAACCGAATTGAGAACATTCTCCTTTTTTAGTAGTCAGTTAAAAAATATAGAATATAATAGTTAATAGTAAGTTTATAGAAGTATTTGTACATATTAAAAGTTTGTATGTACTAGGAATGCAGAACTGCCAAGGCCCACTTTAAGGCCATGGAAGCTTTTGCGCGGTCTAAACAATCTTTGGTACTTTACCTAGTTGGATTATAAACAAAAGTCTATTCAGTCTATTCTTTTTTTTTTGTCGATAAACCAACGTTTGACCACGATCTCGCCTGATGTCAAGCGACGATGTGGCCGACGAGGGGGCACGCAGGTCTAGAAGACACCTATTTACTTGCGACTTGAAGAGACCTAGATTGTAGTTTTCAGGAAAGACATTCTTTGAAATATCCTTTCATTTTGAATATAATAGAATAGTTATTTGCAACATTACAAAAGACAAACCTATACATAATAACTTATTAATAAAACAATAATTCCGCCCATTTCACACAGCATCATCTGACCCCAAAGTAAGCAAAGCTTGTGTTATGGGTACCACATGACTGATCTACTACTTATTTACTTTTTTTGGAAATACATACATATATTATATTATTATTATATACCTATAAATGAGCTTAACCTGACTGACTGACTGACTGATTGATTCATCATCGCCGAAACGAAACCGCTGAAGCTAGAAAGCTGTAATTTGGATGAAAACTATTGTATGAAACTTTTTAACGCATGGTGCGATATTAATAATACTATAATATACAATACACTAGATGGTTTCTCGTACAAAAGCGCGGGCGAAATTGCGGGGTTCCAGCTAGTATTATATAAAGTAACAGACCAGAACCAAATACTTGCAGATCATACAAACATTTGACCCGCGGCGGGAATCCACGAACCGTACCTTACCTAACCTTCTGCGATAACCTTCAGCCGGACCCTAGCCCACTGCGCCACAGAGGTCGTTTGTAGTTACCGCCAAATTGATCCTAACTTAATATGCGGATTGCAGAGTAAACAAACCGAGCTGGTCTTCCGTTAGGACCGATTCTGATTAGCGGACATGAAAACTATATCTAAATTAAAAGAAAAAAACAAAATTAACTAACAAAAGGCAAAATAAAAAATACATACCAATAGAAATACATGAATAATGAATGATATTACACACAGCGCCATCTAGCCTTAAAGTAAAGCTGTGTCATATAGATAGTACTATGGGAACCAGATGGCTGACAAAACTTACTCAGCATTTAAACTATATATTATACACTTTATATAATGTGCATAATATAATATGATAGGATGTTCAAGGTTGCCATAAAAAGATCCTTGTCATAGAAAAAAAACCATAATCATCAGTAGTGAGTCATCTAAGTAAGTAAACTAAGAGAGGTATTTTTAACCGACTTCAAAATAAGGAAAATTTTCTCATATTCTCATATTTTGACAACCTCTGTGGCTAAGGTCTGGCTGAGACGCAGAAGGTTGCGGGTTTGATTCCCGCCGCGGGACAAATGTTTGTATGATCTGCAAGTATTTGTCTCGGGTCTGGGTGTTTCTATGTATAATATGTAAGTATTTACAAAAATAAATGTATATAAGTAGTATATCAGTCATGTTGTACCCATAACACATGCTCTGCTTACTTTGGGGAAAAACTGATGTTGTGTGAATTGTCCAGGATTATTTATTTATTATTTTATTTAATTATTTATTCGTTTTTTTATTCTAAAATCTATTTTTCATATACAATTTGATTGATGACATAGAAATTTCATCAGAATCGGTTCAGTAGTTTGGTTTCTAAATCGAAGTAGCTGGAAAAATATGTCATCCAAGTAAACGAAATTTCAATATATTACTTTCTCGTGACTTTTCAGTGGTGTTAACCGACTTCCAAAAAGGAGGTTCTCAATTTGGTTGTATTTTTACGGGCTCAAATTTAATGAAGTCTGTACCTATTAGTTTTTAAAACAAGCGTACCCGCTTACCTAAACATACTTGATTAAAGTCACGAGCGGGACAGCCAGTCTAGAATAATTAAATTTAGCAGCTACATAAGGAGTTACAAAAGTTTCTTACTAAAATATGTCGCATTCCATTCTCTAGGCACCGTGTTCAGATTTTAGAAACATAATTAATGTGAATAAAAGCTATTGTAACGCCATCAAAGCAGGAAATACATGTGAATTTAAATACAATGGCCGTAAACAATAATCGTGGCGAGACCTACCGAGGTGGGAAATATTTGGGTGCGGTTGTACTAAGGGTTAAAAGGGGCAAATTTAGAATTAAAACTAAACTAGCCGATTAACTTTTCATAGAACTGTCATTTAAGTGTTACTCTAATTTGGACTTTATGTAAGCAATATAAGGTCGTTCGTATTTTAGGTTTTTTTTTGTTTTAAAGAGTTAGGCAGGGCGCAAACGTGGACACTTTTGTGTCTTGTGCATACAAGCAACCGATGAATATTTAATTTCTATAGAACCAGTATGAAATCATCCACTCCCTGCGCACACGTAAATATTTATTGTGTCCTGTTGCTTCCACTTGACACATACTCATTGACGATCAAAAAGTATTCGGTGTCGGCAACTGGAAACTAATATTCGTCAGTTGAAGACACAAGCAACATTAAAAAATTTCCTTACAATTGTACTGACGAAAAACAAGCAACGAATTGTATCAGTGGCCAGTAGTAGCAACAGGCGACTGTGTCCGATCACCGTCACAAGACCTAGCAACTACGGTTGCCTGTGATGGTGTGCCGTGTCGGCAACAAAAAGTGTCTTCGTTTGCGCAGCGCCTCAGGGTCATTAACGAAGGCTCAGGCTATATGCTAGTTTTAAAAACATCCAATGCCCCTTTCTTCGTTCCCTCAGTACACTCACTCTCTACAACATTTTATTATAACTTTAAGACTATTGCACACTAACTGGGGCAGTTACTTAATTTGATATGTTAATCGTTTCACGGCGTTGCAATTATTCTATTTGTTAATTAGACTTATATAAATTGCGACATGATCGAGGAATGTTGGGTATGTTGCGTTTGATTAACAGAATACGATTAAACTTTGTAAAGTTGGAAGTGATCTTGAATGAGTTGATTTTTACCTGAAAATCATTCATAGTAACCATGCTACGGCGTAGGAGTTGGGATTTCGGGAATAATCTGGCAAACAAGAATTTAAACAGATTAAAGTATGTAAGTAAGACGACCTCTGTGGCGCAGTGAGCTATGGTTCAGCTAAGATGCTGAAGGTTGCGGGTTCGATTCCCACCGCGGGACAAATGTTTGTATGATCTGCAAGTATTTGTCTCTGGTCTGGGTGTTTCTATGTATAATATGTAGGTATGTATTTAAAAAAAAGTATTTAAGTAGTATATCAGTCATGTGGTACCCATAACACAAACTCTGCTTACTTTGCCAGGTGATGCTGTGTGAATTGTCTGAGATTATTTATGTGCAAAGACGTGGGCATGTGCCTCTGACTACCCACTTTAGACATCCTCAAAGATCTAAGTAAGTAACTAAAACGGTGCTACAGAGCCGGAGATTTTAGTTTTTTTTCAAATATCGTGACTGACGGCCGTAATAAGAAACATCGCTCAACTTCTGTCAAAAGTTAGTCTTCTTCTTCTTCGTTAGTGGCAGGTGTCATATGATGACAATTTTACCAATGTCATTTAGATTGTTTATGTAAGACGTCACAAAGTCGAATGTTGTCGTTCGTCGTTTATTTTATAAAAAGTGGTGTCTTATTATAAAATAATTATACGGATTATTTTTGCTTGAATCACAAATAATTCATTATTGACAACAGAATTATAAGTGTATTATGGTGCAATGTGATTTGAAGGAAGGACTTTACTAACAAACAAATCGACTATAAACAATATAAACACTTGACACTGGCAAAATTTACATTATTATGTCACATGCCATTAACAAAGAAGAAGTTGAGAGGCGTTAATGAGTGAGGCCGCTTATAAATATCTATTTCAAAGCACTGTATATAATCATTACTACAATAGCAGTCACAAAACACAATAGCTTATCATTTTGATCGAACGTCTCATATGCACACCTCTTATGGCTACATATCCACCACAGCGGACTTAAATTTATATTTATTAAATCGGTTAAGGAGCCCTTATGTTTTAGATTTGAATAGTTTGATATAATTCTACTTTTGTGTGAGCCAGTAGTAAACCCTGGTATAGGCGAATAGGCCTTCCGAATACCGATCGCTAAAATTAATTTTGTTTGTTAAGAATTCTCAGCTTCGCTTTGGAAGACAAGCAGCTTTACCGTGCCCTTGTCTTTAGACAGTAATATGATAATTAATAAGGTACTTAACTGATTTTTATATCACGGCGTATGGTAAAAACATCGCAAGACCCAAAAGCTGTTTCCTGTCTGGCTCAGCGTATTTAGAATAGATTGGATTATATCTATTTATAATTTCAATTGTTTGAGTTGTAGAAAGAATTGGCTAGCCTAAACCCTGCGTTACCAGGTTTAGCTGTTACCAGAGTGCTCCTCGTGGAGGTTTCTTGGATATAACGCTGCAGTCGACGCGTGTTTGCTGGTTTGCTTCATTTAATTCATGAGGTCACCCACTGTTCAAGCTTTTTTACTTTTCCTGTTTGCTTCAAGTTAAAGCAAACAGTTTTATCACTCATTAGCGAAGCCTGCAACTAACTCTGAAGTGGTTTGCGATGGATCCGCTTCCACAATAGCCTTTAATTCTTCATTATCCACTTTGGTCTCCTGCCGTCCACGGGGCTTGTTCTGAAGGTAGAAATTTCCAGAATACCGTGTTTTATTTTGCGACACCAGCGCCATACACATCGTTAATCCTTCGAGCTGTTTCTGCAGCACTGGTGCCACGGTAGAACTCGTACCTACTCGTAAATAAAGCGGTACTTATTTCAAGTTTTCCATTATGCGAGATGAGCGACGCCAAAAAAAAACGAATGAAGAAAAAAACAGATGAATGTTCTTGAAACTCAAATATACCAGCAGGATAAATAAATTTGAATTTGGAATTCTTAACCAAAGAGGATATATTTTAGATCAAAGTGGCCAGTACGACAAAACGCCAATTTCATATTTAAGGATTATGGTGGCCAGATCACTGGCACAATACATATATATTTTTTGATATTTTATAACAACCAGGAACAAAATAGAAAGATGAGATGAGAGATGATTAAAATCATGTGGGACAGGAATGCTTCTACTTCAGTCAGCGAATTAGCATTGACATACGAGTGCCTTGAAACTTATTTTTTTTGTAATTTTTCCAAAAATTATCCAGTTGTTTAAGATTTAAGATAATTGGTTAGTTAATAATGATAGGTTAATTTGTTATGTTTTCTTTATTAGATTTATATTATGAGCAGGCACTAATAACTATGGTAAATTGTCCCTACGTAAGACCAATAGGGCAGACTATAGTACTACATTATCATTGCCCTGGTCAAATGAATTCTTCAAGATCAAAATGATTTTAATTCAAAAAGATCCTCTATCAAGATCAAAGTAATGTAGACATGAATATTTCTAGAGCGCATGGTATCTATCTACCTATTGAAATCTTCACAATGTTTGTATGAATTCAAAAGGAGGTAGGTAGTCCTCCTCTACCAGGTGAGATATACAGAACGCACTTATTTCTTAAGTCCTACGAATTTCTTAGCGTAGCAACGCCTAGCAACACACACCGTTCAAGGTCATTATCTTACCTACTGCTGCCGAATGGTTTTCACTCTATAATTCTTACTAACCGTTCCACAGAATACACAGCGCAGAATGTCTAGTGTAATAAAAAATAGCAAAGTAAATCTATTTCTTTTTTGTGATATGACAATACCTTTTTCAGTATTTTCAGCCTTATTTTGATCATTCACAAGACTGGGACTTCATCAATCTCAGTTTTGCAAATAAGTTAGATAAGAAGAATTTTACAAAAACCCGAAGCCCAAGGACCCACCTAAGCTAAATTCAAGAAAAATCTTGTCAGACTTGGCTTAGGACATTCTAGATAAATTTAGGTACCGCCCACCTAAATTTATCTAGAATGTCAAACGATTCAATGTGGTTCTTGTGAATTGTGTATTGAATTAAACTTATTTTGAATTTGAGAAATGCAGAATGATTAAGAAAATTTTGGTTTTCACTCATGTTTTCAATGTTTGCAGGTATCGTTATTTCTTAAGATGCCCTTCAATATATCCTGCAAATAGAATCTAAAAAAATCTAAAAAATACCGTTAAGAAATTTGGGAGCATAAACAAGGAAGAACATTATTTTCATAAATTGTGTTGAATTGTGTATTCTTCAAATCGGGACAATAATCATACAAAACTCAATCTTAGCTACTTCGTTTCGACGCGTTTTTGAAACGACCGACATTACGTTTAACAATCGATCTCGTAATCCTCCACAACATACAATACGACACAATTTAAATTTGAAAACGAAGCAACTGCCGATTCGACTAAATTCAAGGAACATTTCGTTCCGATATATCGAAATCCGTTTGCCAAGTTGATGCGCAGGGTTACGAAGTAAAAAAACAGTCTTACTGCTTGTAATATAGAGCTATTTTACTGTGGCTTCTGGTCAGTTGGCTTTATAATTTAGTTTAATTCTCAGTTCCGGCTAGTACGCCTGGTAACGAGTTCCGAGCGGACCTAAATGCCAATGGAGCTGAAATAATCGTAAGAAAACATTAACTCTTGCGTATAATTGGATTATTGTGGTCGCTGGGTTTGTTCAACTTTTGAATAATTGATTATCATTATAGTAAAGGGACATTGGTGTCCTTAAAAACTTCCAGATCGGTATATGGCTAGTGAATGCAGACAGTGAAAAGGGATCCGCAGAGTGTTCAGCTAGGACTTAAAATGTACCTCGTGCTTCCTCGTTCGACCCAAGATTTCTTTACCCAATAGTAATTTAGCCCCGCTTGATCTAAACATTTGATTTATGTTTCCGTTCCTACCTAATTCTTAATTTATGTAGTTTAAATTCAAAATCATGTCAGTCTAACACTGAAGGAACAGACAAAAAAGATGTAGATATCTGAGCTAGCTCAAAATCAGTCTTATTCAGATTGGGTTCTGTAAAATAAGTAAGTATTGCTGGACATTTCAGTCATCAAACAGTATCATCGATCCCCATAGTAATCAAAGCTTGTGTTAAGTATGACTGATATACTACTAACACCTCTGTGACGCAGTGGGCCAAGATGGGCTAATACGCAGAAGGTTGCGGGTTCGATTCCCGCCGCGAGACAAATGTTTGTATGATCTGCAAGTATTTGTCTCGGGTCTGGGTGTTTCTATGTATAATATGTATGTATTAAAAAAAAGTATATAAGTAGTATATCAGTCATGTGGTACACATAACACAAGCTCTGCTTACTTTGGGGCCAGATGATGCTGAGTGAAATGTCCGTCATTATTATTATTATTATAATACCCTTTTAGTTGTAAATATAGAAAAACACCCAGACCCGGGACAAATATTTGGAGATCATACAATATCATAACATATTTGACTACTGGTTTAATAATACCTACCACCAATCAACTTGATAATAATATAATAATGAATAATAATAATCCTTTAAGATTTCGACATATAAATGCATACGAAAACCTTGTGCTCAATATTTTTATAATATTTAATTATATTTTTAATTTCAATAAATAATATAGTTTCCACGCTCCCTTAAACACACTCTAGAACTGGCGATATGTTTTCGGTTGAACGAGGATGAGCACCTACACTCCCTAATAAATTGTTTTGGGTCAAACGGGATTAAATTTTTATTGGGTAGAAAAATATTGGCCCGAACAGGGCACTCTATGATGTTGAAGTAAAATATGTACCTAATCTTACGCGATAGAAGTTTATCAGTTACCAGTTAGCCAGGATTAGGACCATTCCAAATCCTTTGTCATTTATCATCTTTTTGTCAGTTAGCTATAAATAAGTGCGATTCAGGACATGTCATCTGACATTGTAAGTAACCCTGAGCCGGAAGGTGGACTTTATTGTACTGTCACCGGAAATCCTGGCCTTCTACTGGACGAGATTGCTGCTAATAACAGAAAAGTAGTTAAAGACCACTCAGTATTGGATCGTAGATTAACATAAGCCGATAAAAAATGCTTATATATTATATTATAAGTGGATTTATAAAATAACGGCATCGCAATATAACAGACCATTCGAAATGTAAAAAAATGTGGTTCTGTAAATATTTGTTCGAGATTCCATCGCCTACAGGCGATACATTATGGTATTACCTCAGGCATACTATGGCATACTGAATAATATAACACATCGAGTGAGGATTTCTACGTGGAACTGGTCCCAGATGAGTGCTGCTTGGAGACTGATGATGGAGACGACTGCGATAGTTTACAAATTATTGGATATTAGTCCCCTTGCTGACTAACAGAAGAGCTAGCAATAGAGAAGGAAAACTTAAAACAAGGCCGGCACTTGACACTGAACCGACACTGCATGTACTGATTCGTCTTTCGTGCGGGTCCTGTCAGCAATGTCGAGAGCTTACATTAAGGCTTACCTAAGTGCACGAAAGGAGCCTCTGAGGTGCACTTTAATCCTTTCACCACACTAGTTAGAAATAACTGATGACACGATAAGAAGAAGAAGAAGAAGAAGATGGCATAATTATTATACAAAGTAACACCACGCAAGTCTTAACGATGCCATTCGTCGGGCACTTAGAAGCGTCAACGTACCAGCTGTTCTCGAACCGAATGGTCTGATACGTGATGATGGTAAGAGGCCTGATGGTATGATTCTTGTTCCTTGGAAGATGGGTAGGCCATTGGTTAGGGATGCTACTTGCGTAGACACCCTAACCGCTTCCCATCTGTCGGGGACTTCCATTCGAGCTGGTGCAGCGGCTGAATGTGCCGAGGACCTCAAAAGGCACAAATACGCCGGTCTTGATAAGGCCTACATATTTGAGCCTTTTGGAGACGAAACCCTGGGCCCGGGGGAACAGGAATAAACCGCGTTTTAAAAATTATTTTACGGCGTCTAGTTGGTACGTTGCGTAAGCCTAGAGCTGGCTCCTATCTAGCTCCAAGAGCTGATCCATACCAAACTACCATGGAATTAGCAACATTTTTACATGGTTTGACGTTAGCTTACCCACAATATTGACACATTTGCACCAAATAGGTAATATAAAAAACATGAAAAATGGATGTTTTATGATTTGAAATAATTTTACTGATCTGCAGAGAGAAGTGCACGTTGAAGCTTGCCTTACCTTGTTAAATCGGTACAGAAATTAAGCGATTTTGGACCGGGTTGTGACGTGTGACGAAAAGTAGATGCTTTACGATAATCTTAAGTAAACAACGTAATGGTTAATCTAGATCATACGCCGCAACAATGGTTTAAACCGAAGCTTACTTCTAAAACAAAGCATTTGAAAGGTTATGGTATCTGTTTTTGTGGTCACTTCATGCCGTAGTTCACTATAACTGCCTCAGATCCGGTCAAGCAATAACATCTACTGATCCGGCAGACATCTACTGTGCAAAACTACCAGCAATGATTGCGAAGCTCGCAGAGAAATAGCCCAGACTCATCAATCGATCTTAACCATTACTGCTTCACAAAAACGCAATACCTCATACTCCCCGAGAAACCTTTTTAATACTACAGGACCTGTAGTTAGAAGCCACCCGGCATCCTTCGTAATCGCTGCACTTGGCCCCAACCACCATTTTTTTGCAAGTTGGACAATTTACTGCATAGTAAAAAAAAGTAGAGCAGTACCTACAGAATCCCTTCCAGTTTGTTAAGTATAGGTCTTCAGAGTTCTGTCGCATTGGTTTAAATGATCTTTCTATGAGACGGCAGAAATATAGGGTATAATGAGGGTTAATTACCCTTTGATTAAATAAAAATTATAAATCATAGAAAAACGAACGTATTCATTTTTCAGTACAAATCGGCAATTGTTTGACATTTAACGGTACCGCTATCTTAAAATATTCTGGGTAAGAAACTGCTTAGAATACTGCTTAGAACCTATAAGGTCATGAAACCTGTGCGAGAATACATTTTCTTAATTTGGAATGGCGAAAGGTTATTGAAAAAATAGCTATAAATATTTATAAATAACTTTATTCAACTACTACCTACTTAGCAATTATTTATACACATGATGTGTCTTACACTACAGAGATTTTTTGATACAATGGCAAGATTGCAGTTCAGTAATTATTTAGGCGAATTAAGGCAGGGATCAAATTATTATTTACATCTAACTAGTCAGAAGCATATAAATATAAATATTATTAATGAGTAATAATATAAAATCTAGCACCTACTACTTAATATTAAATATCTATAAAAATAATTATTTAAATACTACTTGTTTATTTTCCGTTGTAGGTAGGTACATACTATTATTATTGTAAGTAATTTTATAGTGTAACTTATATCCATTAAAAATACGATTATAAACAAAAAATGCGTCCATAATCATCTTATTATAATATTAAATAAAGTAAATTACTGTGTTTTGTTGAAGAGTTTCGTAACTTATACTTAATTTGGAATTCAACTTATCTCGATGTATCAACCATACCTATTCTGTAACGTCCTTACAGGGTACAATGTAACTATTCAATTCAATTCAATTACATTTACTTCAGCCTTCATAAGTACAAATTAGAGCCAATTAGAGCAATTAGAGTATGTTTTAAATTAGAATTTAAAACATACAGAACATAAATAAAACAAAGATCTTAAAATATAGACTGCATGCACCACATCATTACATCACCGGTGCGAATGGTGCACCTCTGTGCAGTGCTTCATGAAGATGCAGACCGTGTCCAGCCTTCCTGCTATATGTTGCAGGTAGCTGTTGGAGCTGCCCCTCACTATACTTACAGCATTTTTTGTTAGACCTAAGCTGAATGTACATTGAAGCATAAATAAATTACCTATATAAAAAAAAAACATAAAAATCCTAGCCATATCCCATAAGCTGTTCTAAATAAATACCAAATTCTCAAAAATATCCTAAACTATACAAGAATATGTACAACCCCCAATCATTTACTCGGTGGAAAATCTAAAGTTGTATACGCGGGTCTTGTTCTAGGAACTGGGGGTCTTCTAGGCCTGGGATGGGTTTTACCCCCTTCAGTACTACTCTTAGAACTTTCCCCTTCTTCAGGCAGGTAAGGGGCTCTCGGGCTCAACACTAGTGCTTTGTAAGAGGAGTGGGAGTCGGCAATGCTGCGTCCATCTCCTTCATCCCTACGGCTCATTTCTGAGAAAGGTGAGACAGAACGCTTTTCATTTCCACTCGGTCCAGGAGCTTCTTCTTTAGGCTTCAGCTCGTACGCGTTCTCTTCTTTGCGTTTAGGTTCAGCATCTTTCTTGAACTTGGTCTGTCGTTCTATAATCTCAGCGGTGGTCAAATCTGATCCTTGAACGTCTGTTTCTAGAGGTGGAGCTGATAACCAAGGCCTGGACGAGGTGTTGCCACACCAGCGTTCTTCCGACTCACTTGCATCTCCTAGTAAGCCGAGTTTTTCTAAGTTCTGCAGCAGAAGATTTTCGCTTGAGCTCGCAGCTCTCATTTCAGTCTTTGAATCCTCAGCTAGAAGTAGCTCTGACAAAGGTGGTGCCAGTCCTAAGCCAATATTCCTTTCGTGATACACTTCAGATATAGTAGGGGTCAGTTCTCCGCTCATATGTCTAACCTGCGCCATTGAATCGCGACTGCTCGTACCCATTTTCGGTCGTGGAGCTCGTTTGGATGTAGAAGGTTGAGCCATCACTTCCGTCTTCTCTTCTTCTGTTCTTCTAGGCTGTGCTGCCGCTAGATCATAGAACGCGTCTAAGTATCTCGTGTGTTCTGGGCGTCTTCGTAATACTGTGTCATGGCCCGAACTTTCCCAGTCGGAGTCATCGGAAGGTGGTCGTCTAGTGTATAGAGTTCGGATTTTGGTTTGATGTGCGAGTGCTAGGGATACATCTCTTGGGGGGGCTGTGGTTGGGACAGGGGGTGCGGCTGGTGGGGAAGGTGTGAACGCTGCGTCACTTTCCCCCCTATACCTTGGCGGGGGAGGTGCGGGGGGTGGGGCAGTCCGTCCATCAGGTTCCCCTCGGCCGACTTCTGTGGATGATGATGATGATGATCCACGAACGTACATAGTGAAGGCTCCTCCACACGAACCTAAGGGAAGAGGCGGTGGAGGCACTGATGATGCACTTTCTTCTGTGGAAAGTATAATAGCTTAAAAATCCATCTTAAAAATAACTCTGTGCTCATAACCCTTCTTGTGTAGATATTAAGATGTTTGTTCGTCACTTAATTATGGCTGGCTGCTGGTTTTGGATGAAATTTGGTATAGATGCAGGTGCAGGAGCAGTTCTGGATTAACATTGGACTACTTTTTATCTACTTACCACGCAGGCAAAGCTGCGGACAGCAGCTAGTCATGTTCTAAACCTCTTAAATCAAAGTTTAGAATCTGTTGCGATCTGTTGCCATAATGTCTATTACATAAGAATTACTAGGTTAGACTGATATTTTTCCATGAGTGACTATGAATAAGACTATTGTTGACTATTACTATTATTGTGGTATAATATTGTAGATACTTACGTCGGTGTTGTCTTGGAGGGGGCTCTCCGTCAGAATGTGGCTCGAGATCTCCGTCATCGATAGAAGCGAGGGATTCTACACTGGAGCTGGACTCTAAGCTCAGACTTCTTGGTGCTTCTTGGGTATCTGTTGAAAATGACTCATCAGATAACGACAGCTATTAAAACCTAAGGCTCAGATATAATTTGTTGTGTGCATTATTTAATTTGATTTATTGCACATAAAAATAGATTGTGTCAAAAAGAGATCTTAACGCCGAGGGTATGCTACCAGCTGCCGATGGATACTCACAAATGTATATCTCATGTAATAAATATTATCATATAAGATATATTATATCATAAATATTTTATATATGTATATATAAGAATTGTTGTTTTTATAAATTTTTGGTGGTGACTGAAGATGAATTGGTACCTTTTATTTGTTGATAGTAGGTCTGTCGTCAAAGTAAATGTAGGAAAACTTAAAACGTTTATAAAATGAATTTTTTAGGGTAATGTAATTTAAGTGATGCATTTGACTGACTACTTGTTTTTTGCCATGATTATCTTTTACCCTACATATTCATTCTTTGGTGGTTGACGCTAGAAGACAAACGAGAATGCTGGGTATACGGCTGGGTATATCCACCAGTGGATAAAATCGGGCTATAGATAGTAATGACGCTAGAAAGCTTACTAGACTCGAGAATTAGCACTTACCAAACAATGCTAGTAATGCTTGCAACACAAATTGAATGTGTCGCCTATTTGCAGTTTTGCCAGTTCGGAGCGTGACCTCATCTTGTCCCACCTCCGCTAAGTCGAAGCCGAGAGACGCTAATAACTCGTGGCAGCCGTTGACTCTCCACAACCTAAGAAATAAATAAACAAATTAAGAATATTAAATAATTATTGGTGGACCCACACACAGGCCTAAACTAAGCGTGTACTATGGAAATGGCAGATAGAATACTATGTTCGTAAACACATAATCTATACTAGTAATACATATTATATACATAGGCTTATTTTTATGTAGGTACCACGCGTGCGAAATTATATTTATCTTGAGTCTAAAAATTGGAATATAATACACCAAACAATGTGCATAAACTAAAACTAAAATTTATTTAGACAACGAAATAAGCACCACAAAGAAACCCGCAAACTATGACGCAAAAGTAACCAACGCGCACGTCAGCAGTGCTGAATAAAATGCGGATATTAATAATAATAATAATATTAAATAATCCCGGACATTTCACACAGCATCATCTGGCCCCAAAATAAGCAGAGCTTATTATGGGTACCACATGACTGATATACTACTTATATACTTTTTTTGGAAATACATACATTATTATATGTAGAAACACTCAGACCCGAGACAAATACTTGCAGATCATACAAATATTTGTCCTGCTACAGGATAACGAGCTGATAAACATGAGCTCAAACAATTTTGCATTTGCACGCAACAAATACAGAATGTGTCAAAAGAAGAACTTCGTGCCTAGAGCATTTTCTACCGTCTGAATAATCCAGCATTCTATCTCAGTTCGTTCATTTCTACTTCTTCTGTTCTTCCTATAACGGCACTGTCTTGATTATAATTTTGCCAATATCAAGTGATCATTTTGTTACAATTAAGTTACAAGGTCGCAGTCGATTATTATTGGTCTATTATATTCTAAACATAATTGCGGAATGGCCGTCCTAAAATTTTCTTGGATTAAATTTACTACACGTGTACTAAGAAGTCATAATTTATTGATAGAAACCCGTTAAGACTACCTAATAAAACATGAAACAACACAGCAGAGCAGTATTGGTGTTTTTTTGTTACAGTGCGGAACGAGTCAATTCTTCCTGAGGATGCAGAGGCGAAACACGAGTAGAATTTCTTTTTGAGGAATAGATTGGCGGAATAGTACAAAATATTGTCCATCCGTTCAATGTTTTGTAATGGATTTCCGCAAAGTCGAGCCTGAATCTATTATCTAATAAATTAACACAATAAAAACGAATTATAATAAATTATATTTAAAGGAGCTATGTTACTTCATTTTATAAAAAGTGAAAGGAAGTATCTGCATTTGTATTGCCGCCAGATAAAACTGCCACAGAAGTAAAATATCTAACACATACCTGACATTGACAGCTACTTCGATAGTATCCGTTTCGCAGTTCTTCACAGAAAACTGCGATATAACTGAGCGGATCACTCCAATGATATCATCGGCCACATCCCCGTTAGATATCAGCTTGGACAGCGCTTGTAGTGTTGTGGATGTCAGTCCTAGAAGAGCTTGGAGACTGGCGGAGCATTGCGTCAGGCGTTCCTCAGGGTCACTTTGTGGGAAGAATACGCTTGATGGTATACCATTTGCTGCTGGTTCGAACCTGTAAGTAATGTGTGGTTATTGGTTCTGTTCCTATAGGCTACGCCAAATAACTATTAATCCTAATAATATTAGAATTGTTTGAGTTCTTTATATTTTTTATAATTAAAGTTTAAGTTTTTTTCTAACAAGCCTTTGAGAAAAGAGAGAGGTGAATAGACAAACTAACATGGAAAAATATCTATATATAGTTTTTGGGATTTTGTGGAAGTTTGATTTAATATGTGTGTGTGTGTTTGTAACGGATCTGGATAAACTAGGTATAGATGTAGTTTGTGACCTGGAACTAAACCCGACCGAAGCTGCTGACAGTAGCTAGTATTAAATAAGTTCGTATGAGTAATGACTTGGGTAAGAAGGAGTTAATACTGAAATAACGGCTGATAGAGAAGAGTGGCAGAGAAGAACATATTGTGCCGACTACCCGTTAAGGCAAGACACGTTAAGGGCAGGGAGATGATGATGAAGTTCGAGTAAGTGAGTAAGTCAGTCACGATTCATTTATTCATTCATAATGGCGGCTATCCTAATGCTGCTGTGGTTACCTCAAGTATTCACCTCTGAAAACGTTGCTAAGCTTCGTTGATCTGTTAGGACCGACTAAGTAAGTTGTGCCACAAGTGCTTTTTTGCCCTTTTTAGGAGCTGGATAACAAAAACATAGGTTATTGCTAATATCTTACCGGAATCCTACACTCATCAGTAGTTCTTTCCATCCGGTAGCATTGCCAGCTTTGTTCTCAATGCTCTTCTGTGTAGTGTACATTGCGTTCTTTTGGCCTCTAACTATCCTTTGAAGAGATTTCTCAACCAAATGCAAGCAGACTCGTAAAGCGTCCCTGAAATAAGTTGATGTCAGTATTCGAAATCTTGCATTTGAACGTCAGAAAAAATTAAGCAGTCAAAAATTATTCTTAATCAACAGTATGCAAACAAGAAAATATAGTCAACATTATAAAAAAAATATATATAATTCATAATTCATAATTCTATTCATGGTTATAATGATATGCTAATAATAATGCCGGACATTTCACACAGCATCTTCTGGCTCCAAAGTAAGCAGAGCTTGTGTTATGGGTACCACGTGACTGATATACCTACTACTAACATATTTTTTTTAATTTATACATATTATACATAGAAACCCATAGACCCGAGACAAATACTTGCAGATCTCGAATCTAATGAAATCGAACCCGCAACCTTCTGCGTCTAAGCCAGGCCAAGGCCTGGCTTGGTCCACTGCCCGACAGAGGTCGTCACCTTAAAATCTTCCCAAGAACCTCAAAATCTGTTGTAAATGTCAAACGTAGTATGGACCCCTTTACCAAAGATATCACGAAACATCCAAACATCATCTAGCAATACATAAATCTGGCATATGTGATATATGGGTTATTAAAAATGGACTCACCGGCATTTTTCAGGTGAAGCTAGCAGTTCACACAGCGCTTGACCCATCAGGGCCACTTTATTGCTGAGTCGCACGTTGGCTCCGAGCAGCAGTAACCCGGACCAATGTGCTGGATGTGCAAAGTGTTTTGTATGGCGGACGGTCTGCATCGCATCTCCTAAAGCCCTGTGGAATATAACACTTGTAAAAACCATCATCAATAGCCTGAAGAAGTCTTGTGAAATTAATTGTTTCTGAAGTTATTATTTGCCACTATAGAAATCCTCAAAAAGATTAAGTCTTTCTCTTTCAATACTTTTCTGAGTTTTAAGTACATTTTGGTAAACACGGTTTTGCGATTCAAGCTGAACGCAAGCAAGCGAACTGCGGATCAAACTTACCCTGATGAAGATTCTCTAGATTAATCGAAACAGTATTGGTGCCTTCATCGATAAAATAACACGTGAGTAAGACCCCGTGTTTATCAAAATGTACAATTAATGAAGGACTTTCTCAAAAAGTTTCATGACGAACAGTCTTGAACAATTTAGGTACTTTTTCGGAAGCATCAGTTTTACGGGATCTTAAACTATCCATGTTTGGATTCACATTAAAAGTTTTTATTCCAGTCCCAGCAAGAGCATTCATAGTTTGAAAGTACATATGTCGTTGGCTGTTGCAAGACAGTATGGACATACATTTAATGCTTTATGATGCTTTATAATGCTTTTTACTAACTTTGCAACTCTGCTTCCTTGCAGCAGTGCAGAGTACAGTGACCTATACAAGATCTTGGTCGCAGTATCCAACGGTGCAGGCCATAAAGTCAATAGAATAGCCTGAGCTCCAGCTGCTAATAAAGCTCGACATAGTTTGGATACTCCTTCGCCAGCTGTGTTCACGTCTTCTGTTTCTTCTCCTAATGAGCCCTGAAGGGCTGCGGTGGATGGAGCACAGGATATTACAACCTGGAGACAGTGACAACAATAGTGAAAATCTTATATGACCTCAGTGACGCGACAGGTTAATGATCGGTTGAGTGGGACGCGAGTTGCTGGTTCGGTACGTGGGATCTGTAGTTTTGGGTACAGAAAATTAATGTGGGGTCAGACAATATAATGCCTTTTGAATGATTTTTAAAGAAATAGAAGTCATAGGAATTTTTGCAAGGTAAGAAAATTATGTTAAAGTGCTATCTCACCAGTCTAGCCGTAATTTTCAGATTCATAATTTCTGATGCTGTGAGCATGAATTCTGATGCTGGGGGTAGTTCTTCGTTGCTCGGTGGCAACTCACCATCTGTCAAAAATTATAAATAGTTATAAACCATGTTACGTTTAGGTCAATTAAAGGAAGACGTCATTTCTATACATACTTTCTTCCTCATTTTCAATGGAAGTATCTGCAGCACCACTGCCAACATTTGTATTAAGTAAGCGCTTGGCTTGTGAATCCACCTGTAAAATAATAATTGTATTTGCGTTTTTGTCTAATGTAGAAAATGGAGGCGTGAGTACCTATAATATTACTTTGATCATCAGATCTCTGGCTAAAAGAACACTTACCACTTCACCAGGACTTAAGACGATGGCAGGGGTCTTCCAACAAATATGCGTTGCAAAGTGTATGCATTCAGCTTGAGACAGTTGGGATAGAACTGCTTCTTTTGACGCCTGGTAGTCTGTTAGTGGAGTGACCCGGAGCATATCAGCGACAAGCTCTGCTTCCTTCAGTTGCGCATGCGCGCTCGTCCATCTCGATCCAACTCTAGGAGCCCCGACCACTAGGCAACGCATGCCAGCTTCTGCGTTACTGTCGGAATCTGCAGCTAAGAAATGTTTTTTGTTGGTGTAACGAATGTAAGAAAGAAATTCGAGCCAAAAATAGATCCTTGTAGTACACCGTGTGATAGATTATTTACTAGCATGGCTACTTATTTTTTTGTGTCTTTTAGGGGTTTTTGGTCTTATGACGAACGATGGTTATAATATTTAATAATTTGCCAATAGAACCATCCTAAACATAAAAGTTGAGTTTGAATGAGATAATTTTAGAGTAATAGATAAATATTGGTGGACAATGCACACAACACTTTCTAGCCCCAAACTAAGCATAGCTTGTATTATTGTGACCAGATGACTGATAGAATACATGGATATTTTTAAATACATACTTATGTTACTTTATAACACCCAGACACAGGATAATCACCCATGTTTGTCACACAAATGTTTATCCTGGGAGGGAATCGAACCCTCAACCTACAGTGCAGAAGGCAGAGCTACTATCACCTGAGCTGACAGGCCAGTCAAGAGTAACGTAAAAATCCTAACTATTGACCAAAATATATTCACATACCATGATCTTGCTGCGGTTTTGCTCTTGGATGCCTCTGGTGGCGCAGTGGACGTAATGCTGGAGCAGCCAGGAGTGCGTACCGTTCGCACAGAGGCTCCGTATCAGCTCCACCATGTAGGGCGCCCCAGGGGCATGCGTAGAGTGACCCTTCGACCACAACAACTAGCTCGCGGCGACCACCACAGCCGCGACGTCCATGAGATGCTGGTGACAGAAATTAAAGTTTTATTTATGACACTAAAGGAATTTAATATAATTTAGTTCACATTATATTTCTTGGATTCCTGGGCTTAGTTGACATCTAAAATATCTCTGACTACCCCTAAAATAATATGCTATGTTGCCTTATAAACATCCTCAAAAGAACACATAATCTAATTAGTTCTTTATTCTTTATTGTACACACATTGAACACATTTAGAAACATACTTATTATATGGCATGTACACAGGCGAGCTTAACCCTAAAAAGAGTTCTCTTACAGCAAACCTTGGGAAATAAAAATATTATAAACTAGTTGTGGGTATGATGCGTACAAAAGGGAGAAAGAGAAACAGAAATGAATAAATATTAAAACATACTAACAAGTAGAAAAGTACACTATAAAACTGACTTAAAATTTAATTTAATAAACTAAAATAATTAGAATAATACATACATAAACTAAATATACTTATACTAACAAATAATATATAACATAATAATATAATAAGTATACATAAATATATAGTATATATAAATCATATATATTTATATACATTTATAATACATAAATAAAATATTAATATAAACAATTACAAGGAGAGATAATGCTCTTTGACTTTTCGCTTAGAAATGCTAAGCGAAGCGCTGTCGCGGATTTCGTAAGGGAGAGAATTCCACAATTTTACAGAGTGAACCGTGAATGATCCACCATACCGACTAGAGGAGTGAGGAGAAATTTTCAGAATAAGAGTTTTTGCTGTTCTACAGGGAAGTTAGTTAGTTAGATAAATGTTATCGATGAATTGTTACCGACTTTTATTTTTCACAAGAGGGCATAAAATAATTACTAACCATGATTATTATTGCATGAAGCAGGCAAAAGATCTTCGAACGGCGCTAATAGCATCTGGTAAAGGGAGTTCAGACACGGTGGTCCTTGCCAAGATGGCTGCTTCTTGCGAGGAATGTGTACACTCGATCTGTAAACATGAGCACATTTTACTGAATTGTTCACTAAACCTAATAAGCCTGTTTAATTATTGAATGCATGAGTATGGATTTTAAGAGTTAAATTGTGTATGAACTCATTATAATATCTGAATGTAACATACCGAGTAGACCCTTGAAGACTCGCCACGGAACCAGCGACAGATCCGCCAACGGAGCCAACACTGAAGAGGGAGCTCAATGAGTAGTTTGAGGAATTCAGAAGATGATTTCTGTTTACCTGAATATAAAAAAATTATGGGCTCATAGGAAAAAATTACAAATCGGATACTTACACTACAAATATACCTACACTGTATAATAGTCTTTAGGGTTTTAAAAGACCAAGAAGGCCATAAAATCCCTATGTATCCCCATGTGTTCTGATCTCTATTGGAAAAGAGGGGGCATAAAGATTAAAGTGATACAAATATACAAATTTTGAATGAGATATGATAAGAAAGAGAGTTTGTACATTTTAAAATGGTTTTTATTTATTTTCTAGGATGTTAAAATTTAAAATAAACGAAGAAGGAAATAAAACAAAGTAAGGAAAACCACGAACTCTAGTTGTTAGAGATTCCTTGATTTCGTAGTTCAGGTTAAATTAGATGTTTTAGATCTCTCAATCGGCTTCTTTTCTTAGGCACTACCGCTTGGCACTACTAGTAGGGTGAAGGGAAATTTTAATGTCCCGTGCCACTACTATCCTTATTGGCTAATTAATCGCATATTATACAATCTCCCGTGAATTACCTCATTACCAATGGCTCTACTAATACTAGTTTAGGTCTGTCAGGAGCATTTCGACAGATTCCCAGCTGGACAAATTAGCGACTGGACAGAGTAGAGTCAGGAGAAAAAGTTGAATCAGATCGTAATCTGGTCACCATAAACAAGCTATGCTTAGTTTAAGGCTAAATGGTGTTGTGGGCATTGTCCACCATTGTCTATCTATTTATCTAAAGGTTCATTCTTTAAATAATAGTTTACCAAAAAGAGCAAATCATCTATCATCATCTTACTAAAATATTATTAATGTAATAACATAGATCCTGACCTAGAATTGCACATAGCCTACTCTTTATGCACCGCCGGGGGCAGAAGATAGTTCTAGATAAAAGGCAATAGATAAAATTGGTTATATAAGTTTAGGTCATAGCACACCCGAACGTTTCTGAAACGGCTTAACAAATTTTACAGCTGGAACCAGTTATAGAACACTTACAATACGAGCAAGACCCGTACTAGGTCTGTCATCGGGGTCCCATTGGTCTTCGTCATTCCTTCTGTCCCCAGCTGTTTTCAACCACGTGGACCATTCACTGATCAATCTCTCCAACTTGCCTACTCCAACTAAAAATAAAAAGGTTTCCATTATTTGTTGTCAAAAAGGTCTGTGAATGTTAGCCTAGTCTAATTAGACAATTTTCTACGATTTCTAGTTTGTTAATATTGTTGACAGATGATGACAGAGAAACATTCGCGTTCCCTGCTTCATAGTCTCCTTCATGTTATTGGTAAATAGGTACAGCTTGTATAATACGTTATACAAACCAATCATATCCAGATATCTTGGTTCAGAAGTAATGTCTGAAATATGATTTTACATACCATTTGCTGCTTGAAGATCATCAGGGCTGATATCTGGCAAACTGTTGTCGCTGTCCTCAGCTTCGTCGAGAAGTGGTACTTGGTGGAATCTTAGGATTCCTGGAAATATTTGAATATCTTTAAAAACTGCTCGTTTACATTGTCGTTGTTATTGTCATTGTTGTTGTCATTGTTATACATCGTTTTCATTGGCAGGTTAATAGTAACCAGCCAATGGTTGGTAAACTTTGCTTTCTTGACAAAGATGAAGGGTAAGTATAGACTTATCCTTTATCTTTGTCAAGAAAGCAAAGTCATAAATATACATTTTATGAACTCTTTTAAATCCCGGTGTTATGGATTTCAGATGTTAAAAATCTGAATTTTGATTTAAGAAAGAAGGAATGTCTAAAAAGTTTTCTTACAACCAACTACATAGCTATTGTGTTGTGCATACCAATTGCTATATTAGAAAGTCGTAGAATTCACACTCTATTGTTCTGCTAATGCACTCGATTGTTCTGCTAATGCTTCATACAATACCTTTATGTGGCTGCAGCAGCCAAGCATACAACTTCCCAGCCGCGATACTATAGTACAGAACAGGGGCTTTCTGCTTGTTCACCACCTCAAGTACATGATCAATAGTCGACGGGCTCCAGGGTTCTGTGCGCTCTTTAACTGGTGCTTCTGGATTTCTGGAGACACATGACATATTTTTAACCCTATTGTATGCTTTTTTAAATCCATACGTGTTTGATATACCTATAGAAGTGAAACCTTAGATAGTGTTGAAATTTATTCCGCACCAGTAAGTAGATCATCTACATAAATTTGTACAAACGTACCTCTGAGCTTGTAGCTCTAAGTTAGTCTGGTTCAAGACACCAGAAGATTTGTCAGTGACGGTGTCAAGGGAGCGGCAGCGTCCTCTTTCTGCCACCACCAACGCCTCAGGGTGACGTCCAAGTTCTAGAAAAAAATCAAAAATTAGGAAACCGTGAAATTTACGCAAGTTCTCGGAACATCCGCCAAAGTCTTATGACTGAAAGTATAATATGTGAGGTCGCTAGATAGGCCACCTCCATTTGATCGTTAGTAAAACCCGTCCCGGTTTGCGTTTGCGTTTACTGCAAGTCAACCATTAGATAGCCACGACACGATGATCTCATTACCCGACTTCCCACAATCTTAGACATTGAGAACGTGGTTTTCAATCGAAAACCTTTCTTACCCCATCGGTTAGTTTTCGGTTTTATGAGGCGCAATGCCTTTGATTTTATAAAACATGAAATAAATACCTGTCAAATTACGTACCAACAAGAACTCTCTGCAAAGCATGTTGCGTTGAAGTGTACAAGGCTGATGTTTTCATATCTCTGTGCTTGTCTGTGGTCGATTGGAGAACGTTCAGCGCTGCTTGGAGCTGTTCCTTGGCTTCTTCAAGTTCTCCCGATGCCCACAGCGCAAAGCCAAGACGGTGGCGAACTCTTGCCTGAAAAACAAGATTCTTAGATATTCACTAAAATATTATTACCTAACTGCCAATTATTTTCAAAGTTTTTTAGTCGAGAAATCGTACTGCGTAGCCATTAAAACTGTTCCAAGGCCTCTGCCATGAATATTCCCTTTAAAACACATTACGATAATTCCACGAGCAGTCACCCATCTAAACGACGAACGTTGCTTATGCAAGTAAAGTTAGTTAAGAACAACAAAGTTCTTCAAGACAGTTCTCATCGGGTACTTTAAAATGAAGTGAATTTTGGTTTTGAAGTTACCTCCTCATCTGCGTCAGCTAACCCTTCAGTAGCGGCTAAGGCTTGCCTCAGGTAAGAGACAGCACTGCCACAAGCTCCCATTGCTAAGTGCGCTCGTCCAAGGTCTGCTAAGGACTGGGCCCTGCCACGGGCATCACCTACAAAACAAGATTGTTAATTCAAACAAAACAAACAAACACGTTCAAGACTGTAATCGCCAGACATGATAGACATCTCGTCAGTTTCAAGTTACCGTGATATTCTTGAGGATTTCACTTTCGTGACAAAACTTTCGTGAGTTAACGTGAGTTTTTACTCACGTATTTCGCCAAAGAGGTATTAGTCAGACGTCCAAACATTATATTTGGCACATGCCCACATTTTACTTAAAATTATTTGCATCATCGAAGTACTGCTCCTTAATTCAAGTAATGATTCTTAAGCATACAAAAGAGTACGATAAAAAGTAGAAGTAAGCCGTTTTTAGCTACTTAATGAATTGACATATGGTCATATCATATTGCAGTACCAGAGGGAGAAACATGACTTTAGTCACGGGCAGTTGGTGTCACTTGCGCCATTTAACAACCACGTGAACTACAGTTAAGTAGGAGCACAATACATACTAGACAAAATTTTAAAACATCAATTCAAACTACATCATCCACTTAATAATTATAATTAACCTGCAGCCGTAGCGTGTCGTAGTCTTGACTCGTGCCAGCGAGCCGCTTCTGCGTTTGCGCCCATCGATGCATGCGCAGCCCCGAGTCCCCCACAAGCTCGAGCCTGGACAATGAAAACTAGATTAAATAAGAATGTGCTTGAACAATATTGATCACTATCACAATAGGTATCTGAAATCAGCTCTTTGAAGGTAGGAGGTAGTCCAGTTTGGCGAACTTAACTTAAAAACTCTCTCGTTTCACAAAATGGAGAATGATCATAATTTTCAACAAATGTTGGAACTTCTTATAAAATGATTGTCCTAAATATACCTGAACCTGAAACATACCTGTAGATGCGTAAGTCCCAGTCTATGCGCCAGTTCAAGTTCAGCTCTGTGATGTCTGATAGATGCGGTGTGGTCTCCCAACGCGTGTTGAGCCACGCCGAGTGAGTGACATGCCTCAGCCTCCATTATTTGGTTGTTTAGTTCCCTGCAGTAAAGACAAGTCACCAATAAGATTTGTTCAGTAACGAAATGGAAACCACGATCTGATAATTTGTCTAATATAGTATCATCATATATTATATCAGCTATCTGGTTCTCAGTACAAGATTTACTTATTTTGGGGTTATTAGTTCATCAATGCGCATTCCGGGTAACTGTACGGTACAAGATCAAACATAGCAGATACAGCGTAGATGGGCACGAGACATAAAGATTCTTAAAAATCGCTTGGAGTACTAACTTGGCAATGTTCTTCTGATGATCCAAGCACAGCACCGCCTGCTCCAGATTGCTGAGAGCAATGTGCAACGCGCCAAGTTCCCCGTAAGCTTGAGCTTTTGCTTCGGGCGCTCCGAGCTCGTGGGATACTACCAGCCTCTTTTCTAAGCAGACTAGTGCCTGTTGGAGGTTGCCGACAGACCTGAAAATAAAGGGAAAAAAAGTTAATTGGCATACCAAATAGGTGGTTTGAGATTATCATTGTGGGTCGCTGAAATGGCACAGTTTGAGAGCCTTCCAAAGGTTTATTTTACGGCTTAACGAACTAAAACGGCGCTACTGGTCAAGTGGTCAACTCCAATCTACATTAATTTGTTATGCTGGATATTACTTACATAGCCTCTCAAAGAACTCATTTAATCGTGATTTGATTTATATTCGACGTTGTTGAATATTGCTTGCCTATCTTAGCTGACCAGAACAACTATAAAAGCCTAGCCGTAAAGCGTTTAAACAGCTTTTGACGAATTTCCAGATGATAAGATAGAAAATAAACTTACTTATGGCTAAGACCCAGTCCTCTATAAGCTCGTTCCTGCTCTCGGGTATTGTCCAGTTTCAAGGCTGCAGCTAAGTGCTGTTCATGGTATTTGATGGCATCATCAGGATCGCTTAGTGCATCGTAGCAGTCTCCAAGATGACCCAGCGCCCGAGCCTTGTCCAGTTGGCATGTTGGAGTATTCACGCGTTCTAAGATTGCTAGTTGCTGTAAAGAAGAAAGTAGAACAGTATGTACCAGCATAATAGAAATAAGAAATAAAAAGTATGTTGGATAATAGCAATAAAAAAGAAAGTATGACTACGCCGAAGGAATGATCAATACTTTTGAGTATATTAAGCTATAGTGTTCAGTGTATATGTTTTATTGATGTAGAATAGGTACCTGCTCTAAGTATCCGATGGCATCTTCATAATGTCCCATATTAAGTTTAGCAATACCAAGGTTTCCATACGCCTGCGCTTCTAAAGCACAGTCTTGCAACTCTTGGGCTCTTTCCAGTTGTTCCTGAAACAGTTATCCATGAGCTTATCGATAGGCATTAACATATATCTGTGTATAAAAGGTATATGGTGTGATATTCTTTAAAAATATATCGTTGTGTCCCAATAATGTTAAGACCTGGACGGTTTTGAACCCGCGATCTTCCCCTAAATACGAACATGCAATACTAACGCTAACTAACTCTCTCTCCTACTTCCAGTCTCTCTTTAGGTCTTACCCGATAACACCTGGCTGCGTGGGAATAATGTCCCAGAGCCATGTGGACTGCTCCGAGATGCGAATGCGCTCTCGCCTCCCCTGCTGCATCACTTGCTTCTTGACGTAACGTCAATTCCTGAATAGACAAAATTATCTTTAAGTGTAAGATATTAAGCCTCAAGATCGCGATCCCAAACATCAGTTCACTCAGATTCTCTGCCTTGCCTGTGTTTATTGAGCTGTTTTTTTGCATGACACACACACAGCTTTAAAAAGATTATAATGTACCTGTGTATGATGTCCCAAAGCAGCATCAAGTCTTCTCTGTAATCTTCTCGCTAGCCCTAAGGCACCACACGCAGCTGCTTCTAAGGAACGATCGCGTGCCTAGAAATAAAATTGAGCTTTAACTCTAAAAAAAGCGTAGAACTCCTGATTTAATTGCATAAAAACAAGTCATGGGCAACACACTTAATTGACTTTAAGAAGACAACAGGTTATGGACCCACTTCCAACAGAACAAACTTACTTGTCTAGCGAACCCAAGCTGCCTCTGATACATTTTGACAGCTTCTTCTACATCTCCCATCTTGATGAGCACATCACCAATGTTCCCCAGAGCTCTGAACTTCCCTTGCAGATGTTGCGTCATGTGAGCAATCGCCAGGAAGTACTTCTGGCATTCCAATGCGGTTTCCAAATTGCCGAGTGCTAGATGCGCTAGGCCAAGGTTGCAATAAGCTCGACCCATATTCATTTTATCTTGGAGGTCTTTGGCTAGTGAAAGGTCTTGGTCGTAGTATCTGAAATCAAAAACGTTCATGAATTTAGTTGGGTGCTCTTATTCAAGATATTGATGGAATGTGTGGGTGTACACTAGGTACCTTACTCTTCATTGTTTTTTACATCAAGTTAAATCAACACAAGAAAATGTACAATGGGTCTGACCCCAATGTCATGGGATAATGGAATTATTTTATCTTACCTGACAGCTTCCCTGTAATTCCCCAGACAGTAATGCGCGTAGCCCAGAAAATGACACGCCTTTGCTTCGGCAGTGACGTCGCCAAGTTCTTGTGACAGCATCAAGTGTTGCACGTAGTAAGTGACGGCTTGAGCAAATTCGCCTCGGGAGGAGAGGCAGTTGCCAAGGTTTAGGAGGGCGCAGGCTTCGCCGGCCGCGTCTTTTAGTTCTCTTGCTATGTCTATAAACCAATTTCAAAGTAGCTTTTACAGAGTTAATGAATGAACATGTGATACGCTTTTGAACGGTATGCCAACACCCATTATCAAGCAATTTTTGAAGTATCTTATAACTAAAGAACAATCATCCAAAAAGCGGGAGAACCAGGACGAGTTTCTTGCCAGTTCTTCCAGGGCTTGGGAAGAATTAGGAATTAGGAAGAATTAGCACCTAAATTCACAAGACGTTTCAAAGTGATTCTTGTGATTGTATTGAATAAAGTATCTTTTGACTTTGACAAAAGGAGGATGAATGTTTAATCCTTGATTTTTCTCGGACTTGGGTTAAGGGTGGAAGAAACCTACCAAGTTCACCTAGCATGTAAGACAATTCTAAATGGTTATTGTGGTCTTATTGAATATAATTATTTCAACTTTGACTTTAAGTTGGTATTCCAACATACCTAAATGAGACCTGTAGTGGAACAAAGCCATATCATGAGCCCCTAGAGCCTGATAAGCCACGGCTAGATTCCCATGGGTAGAAGCTTCGGAACTCCTGTCGTGAACCTCTTTGGATATTGTGAGCTCTTGCTTGTGGTACTTGATGGCCTGCTCGTAAAACCCCGCGGCAGAATACGCGTTGCCTATGTTGCCGTAAGCACGACCCATGCCTGCTTTATCCTGAAATTTTTAGCAATGTTAAAACAGAAAACTGAAATTCAGAGTTTAAAACTCATAGCTATATTATGTTTAATGAAAGGAAATTTTAACACAATTATAGAGAACTTCATAAGTGATAACCTTCTAAAGATAGTGATAGTTCAGAATGTGAATTGATTTTACAAGAGGTTACACACAATATTGGTTAGATTCCACTATCATTTGAATGATAAATTAATACGAGATTTCAGGATACTTCTTCACTTCGAATGTTTGATTGAACTGAATGCTTAAAAGAAATAAAAATAAAAATTAAAAGCAATATCAGAATTGCGTAACATGAAAGATCAGCTCGCGTGGTTTCACGCCTGGCCAGACACACTCTCAAGCGAGTGTCACGCAATGAGCATGAGCAACAAGTAATTGTAATTTAATCGGTGAAAACCGGGAAGGCATGTCATTCTCACTTGTTTTATGACTTTTGAATAGGATTGTGTGTCTTGTTGGTGACAAATGATGGACTAATGGAATCGTGGGAAAGGTTTTTGTGAGAAAGTTCTATGGTTATTGCTGCAGAAACGCAAAATAAATAGCTTGGTTTGTGATTATAGTCATTAAGTATAAGCTGTCGATGTCTTTATAAAAAGAAGGAATAGATTCGAAACGAGCAAATATTTAGTATTTGGTAATCATCATGTTCTTTTACTTTGACAATATATTTTGAAAGCAATAACGTGTCCATAACGTATCTTTAAAAGTGTTGTTCACGCCTCACTTTTATAATATAGTATATTGTTCACACCTGTAATTGCCTAGCTATAGACAGATGGGCTTGGTGTAATTTCAAGGCAGCATCATGTTCTCCAAGTAGTTGATACACTATGCCTAGATTGGAGCAAGCACGACCTTCGCCAACCTGATGGGACAAAACATGAATTATCGGATAGATATCGGAAGCTCTTTTAAGTTTTTCATTAAAGATCAAATACACAATATCGTGGATGATGTAAACCAGTACTTACTTTATCTCGTGCAGCTAAAGCAACATCCAACTGTCTTTCGTGCCATTTCTTTGCTTGCGCATAGTCACCAGCACATCTGAAAAAGTCAAAATACTTATACAGTGGAATTTTCAAATAATTTTGTGGGATATGATTTATTGAACTTTATTTTCACATGCATCAAGCATCAAGCAATGTAAGTGACAAACAAATATGCTATATTGGTTTCTAACCTTGCGGCATGACCCAAGCCAGCGTAAGCCCTTGCTTCAATAGCTCTGTCTCCAAGATTCTGTGCTATCCTTAGTACGTTTTCATGGTATGCGATTGCTTGTGAGAAATTTCTTCTGTAGTGGTACGAAGATCCTAAATTGGAATAAGCTCGTGCTTCTTCCACCTGGAAATAATAGAAGTTCGTGTTCGTTCGTTCCAATGTAAGAACCTAGTTTTTAATGTTTTGATACATCTAGCTAACCAACAACTGCGTATTCTAGTAGTTCACTGGATTGATATCCTTCATTTCTGGACTGGATGTCAATTTTTATGGATAGACTAGCTGGTGCTCGCGACTTCGTCTGCGCAGGATTAGTACTTCGTGTAATACTAACGGTTTTTGCAGCGCTCGCCAGAATAGCTCGCAGATGGCAGATTTTTTTCCTACTTACTTGACACTTATCGTTATATTTTGGACAATTCACATAATATCTTTATAAATTACAGCGTATGTGTTATTCTGATTTATAAGCTATATTATTGTAAAGTTTCATTAAAATACATTCAGTACTTTTTGCGTGAAAGAGTAACAAACATACATACAAACTTTCGCATTTATAATATTAGTAGGACAGTAGGAAGTAGGATATTAGTAGGATTTTATTTGTTTTCTACTGTCTCCCATTTCCTTAGAATACGATGGATTAGTCATCGTGGGCCGCCCGAAGCACGTGTAGAATGTTATGTATTTTTGGCGGCCGACAACCATTTAACATCTAGCTCTAGCTTGTTCTTACCTGATCGCCAAGTCTTCTTGCAAGTCTTAAATGCTGTGTATGGCAGTCCACAGCCGAATCAAATTCTCCCATCGCCAGATACACCGCCCCAACATTCCCAATCTCTCTAGCTTCTTGAAGCCTATCTCCCATTTGTTTGACTAGTTGTACGCATTGCTTGTGGCTTGCCAGTGCATTGGGGTAGTCTCCTATCGCTGTATAGACGTGGCCGAGTGATGTCAGAGCGGCTGCTGCTGCTTGGGTGTCCTACAAAAGAAGATATTTTATTTATCACGTTTAGTGTTATTCATATGCACTCAATTCAATGTCCCATTCTAAAACGTTCCATAAATTTAAGGTAGTGATAGGTAGTGAAGTAATGGTAGGTAGTGTTTATTTAAAAACTTAACACTTGATGTTGCGGTCGTTTCAATAGAGAGAAACAAAATAGTGACGGAGTTGACTTGAGTTTTATGGTTCTATTGATCCTTTGGCTGCAAAAACTTATATTTTCTTTTATTTAAACTTTACCATTGTTCTAAAAGTACTTCAGTGTTTTACACTTTTACCCGTTCAATATCTTCACAAGTGACTATATCGTTAGGACGTTAACGAGAAATACTATGAAGCAAAAGTAATATACCCAGAGACAAGACGTAGTTACAATGCAATATAAATAAATAGTTGGAATATAAAATGGTTTGGTCTAAAGTAAAACCCTCTTAAACTTATATTACCTTGGCCCATAGCCTATTAAAATAATATAACCTAGGCCCATAGCCTTTAATAATACAACCTGTGCCTGTGCATAAGAATAAACGTCATCTATAACTAAATATTTGTTCTCGTTGCACTTCGCAATATTACAGTTGTGATAGTACAAGCTCTTCATCAGATAATGTTGCCAGTTAGCAACTCGTTGTAAAACCCATAGTCTATTACTGAAAGTAGCTGGTACAGTTTGGTTGGATGGATGCTGGAATACCATATAAAATGGAATTCCGTATATCGATAGAAGTGTCATTCTCTGTACTCCTAATAATCGGTCCGGATGATCGGTTCGACTGGAACGAATGGGACGGTAACGGCGTACTGAAGGATGATCGCCTGCACTTATACTCGAGAGGTACAGTTCTAGATAGGCTTCCTAATAAGCAGTTATGAAAGAAGAAAGATATAAATGTCGGGTGAACAATTGAATCCTTTTATCTCGTAATCATGGCGCATGCAACTGTGCCTAAATATCGGAAAGCAAAAATACTCATATATCATAGTAAATATTCAGTTTTTAGAGAACATTTATACAAATTCAAACTCTCACATAGTTCCAATACAATCTCATTTATAATATGTAAGAGACCCAATGCTTTTATTTAATCGTTACACGTCGCTGCGCTAATAGAGTTCCACTATTTCATAATTTAATTCATAAGATTCAAATTTAATAACTTCCTAAAATCTATCTATCTAAATAAATAATGCCGGACATTTTACACAACATGCATGCTAGCCCCAAAGTAAGCAAATGTTGAGTTATGTACCAAATGGCTGATATACCTACTACTTATATGCCTACTATACTACATTTTACTATACCACATATTATACATTGAGAAACACCCAGACGCGAGACAAATACTTCCAGATCATACAAACATTTGTTACGTGCCGGGATTTGAACCCGCAACCTTCTGCCCACTGCGCAACAGAGGTATATATATATATAAATCAATTGCCATGCGTTAGTATTGCAGAAACTTGAAAATGGCTCGTCCGATTTGAATATTTTTTGTTTTGTTTGTCTCAGTACTTTAGTTTACAATCTAATCAATATCAGGTGATACGAAGTTCACCGGGACTTCTAGTAGACGATAATTTCATTTTTTTTCATTATTCTAAAGAAAACTAGCTGTTGTCTGATAGGCTGCAGTTAGGCCAGGGTGGAATTATGATCGGTTGGATGGCTATCGACGGAGGAAGTATTACCTACGCGCGAACGCATTAAAATGATATGGATAAACCAGTTGCCTTAGTTATCAGCGCCAGAGGTATGAGTAGCGGCATGCTTACGACTGTTGACCACTATAAATGTACAGTTTGATCCAACGCAAAAGATACATCGCGCTATCTACAATTCACTCTGTGAAGTAACGACAGTGCTGCCAGCGGTGCGTCGGGGTGCGTCCGCTGCTGTTCGAGCATCGAGCTTCAGCGGCAATCGGTTTTGCGAATGTAAATATACAGTTGGGTCAAATTGTACCAGCTTTAAGTAACTACAGATAGAGCATCCTAAAATGCATTCCGCAATGCTATTAATGTTCATCTGAGCTTTTCTCAAATTACGACTGGGAGATCTCACTATCGGTAATTGCGGGCCCGACTCTCGTGACTGAGGCCCTAATTAGTGCCCAGCGCCCACGTCGAAGGTACATTAAGAATATAGCAGTAGGTTTGAAAGCTACATTGAACGGTATAACTTTTTAAGCACCTTAAATGGCGAAAATAGTAGTCTACCCAGGACGTAGTCTGGCGATCTAACTTCACTGTATAGTATAAAACAAAGTTGCTTCCCGCTGTCTGTCTGTTTTTATGTATGCCTAGATGACGCAACGGATTTTGATGCTGGTTTTTTAATAGATAGACTAATTCAAGAGAAAGGTTAATATGTATAATACCTGCATAATATAGTAGAGAAACACTAATAATTTTAGAGGTTTATAATCACATTAGACATTCTGTAGTATATTTGGTATAAATATTGCACACGTGCGAAGCCGGAGAGGGTCGCTAGTTCTTCGATAAAACAAAACAACTTCTTTCTCAATAAAATGACAGACTATCCCAGATTTATTTAAGGTATATTCTAGCGTTTGAGCAGTTTTTTCATTTGTTTTAGGTAATTATGACATCAACACTAGTAATACATTCATATCTAGTGTTACTGTAATTATAGGGTCTCACATCATGCGTTAAAAATAGCAAGGCAGTTAAACATGGACAAAAAAAATTAAGTAAGTAGTTATACATAATATAGGCTAGGTAGGGAAACAATTATAAATAATATGAAAGCATCAAAAAATAATAATACTTAAGCAGTAAATAATAGGTACTCAAATATATAAACATGAAATTGATGTGTTATGGTTCATGCTACGCATAATTTATCAACGTCGGATAGGAAAAGCATCCAGATATACAAAATCTTGAAGGTGAAGTCAGTCAGTCCGTCATAAACTTTAATGTGACAAATTACAGAAGGTTAGGTAGGTATTTAAATTATAGCACAGGAATTTTAAACAACAATAAGTGAGTCACTGAAGACCTCGAGACACCACAGTTCAATGCAACCAGAAGGTAAAATAAAAGACTCAAACAATTAAATTCTTGACTCGAGTCCAAAAGAAACATAACTAAACGTTGACACGTACCAATTATACGCTTTTAAAGCAACCATCAAACCGTCGCCGTGTCGCGTCGGTTTTCGCGACCAAAACAACTGCGAAGTCTGTGAATGTTCCGTTTCGTGCTGTGCCCGTTTTGGCCTAGCTTTGAAATTATATGTACTCACCTACCTTATTGTAATAAGTCTCAAAGCATGCATTGCGATAAAAATGAGCGAATTCAAACGAATAAAATATGCATAACATGACAAAATGAAGTATTTACTTAGGTAATATGGACGACATAATATCCATTTAATTTTTAAACTTACGTGAGTTGTACATTTTGATAAACTCACTCTTTACTCACATATATATTTTTTTATTTTGATGTGCGAACCGTGAACGTGGCAATTCACGGACAGCGGACCAAACTCACCCTGAAAATGATTCTCTAGTAGGTGAATCGAAACAGTATCGGTGCCTCCATTGACAAAATAAAACCCGTGTTTATCAAAATGAAAAAGACATAATATCCAGTTTAAATTCAACATTGTCCAATTTTTAGGGCAGTGGATTGTTTATACTTAACTATGGTGTCGTTTAAAAGCTACTTAATTCTGCAGGGACTTCATATGAATATTTTTTTTCGTTCAATTTGCTAACTGCAATACGGCTAAAGACCAACACCCATCAGGTGAGGATGGTACATTTGGACACAAACTGTCTTTGCGCAATATCCGTCAAAATATTAAATGAGCCATGTTTTATTTCCCCATAACCAATTAACATACAAGAATGCATTTGTTTCAAAATACAGAAGGGACTTTACTGTCACGTTTAATTTTATTCGCTTCGTGACCATTTAAATCTCAACTATCGATTTTACTTCTTAAAACATTCAGTGCTGTTTTATCTTTAGTTTCAGCACTAGCGGGTCTGGTTGGGCGACCCGTAATCTGCCTAATTAAGTATTGCAACATGATATGATAACGGCTGGAATTTGCATATACATACGGTCAGTGGCAATTTATGGACTAAGTTTGTTATACTATGTCAATTTTTATGGTGCGGACAGACGATGCGACTTAGCCACGTCTTGTCGGTTTAGGTACCTAGTCATCATTCATCATTATCCACAACGCGATTTCCCTCACTGCTGAGTATAGACGTCCCTGCGCTAGTTATAACCATGTTCGGCCTGTGACTTTGATAATGTCGTCCACCCATCTCGCTGCCAGTCGACACCGCTCTATATCCACTCCTCGATCACCATTCTATCATTGGCTTGCTATACCTGTCGACACTTCGCCTTGCAATGTGTTCTGCCCAAATCCATTTTAGCTTCGTAATTCGATTTCCGATATCTTAGTTCATCCGATACCTACCTAAGTTCATCTTTGGATTACTGAGGTTGGAACTCGGTCTTTGTGTTTGGTGCAGAGCATGGCATAAGCTCATGAGCGTCCGTGCATGAGCGTCCGTGTATCGTCCAGCGGGTTTACAGACATTGTGAATATTGCCAGAAGTGAAAGATAGTTAAAAACTAAAATGAAAAATGCAAATATTGCTTAAATATTCAACAACGGTTTTTATTTACGGACGATAAATCACTCATCTAAATGGTGACAACACTGACTTGGCTAGTAAATCCAACTGCGAATTTGAACTAAAAAGTTCAAAGACATGCCAAATGCATGAAAGGAGCATGCATTTGGCAAAGGTGCATTTTAATCCTTTCACCACACTGGTTTGAAATAACTAGTGACAAGATAAAATAATTCTGCTCTTCCGACTAATATTAAATAAACTAAATAAATATTTTTCAAATAATGCCGGACATTACACACAGCATCGTCTACTCCCAAAGTAAACAGAACGTATGTTATGGGAACCACTTGACTGATATACTTAAGTATACTTTTTTTTTGTAAATACATACATATTATACATAGAAATACATTCAGACCCTAGCGCGACACATTTTATTGAACCCGCAATCTGCGTCTCTGGCATCTCAGACTTGCGTCTCAGGCGGGCCTTCGCCCACTGCGTCGCAGAGGTTTGGGATAGATTCATTTTTTAAAATCCTAAAAGCTCAGTCTAAGCACGTTCTTGTCAGTAATTTGTAAAATAAAGCTCCTTAAACTATTTACGACTACCTAGTCTCTATCTCTAAAGTGAAAGACCACCTACTTGACCGCTGGTTGTGGAGATGAACATCAGACTAGGCAATTACTACTACAATGTTGTATGTTGTTATTTGTTTATAGCAGTTGGTAGTTCTGTCTTCTACACTGTAGGTTGTGGGTTCGACTTCTGCTCAGGACAAACATTTGTATGATGAATATACATGAAGCATAGCTTGTACTGATTTACATAGTACAAGCTATGCTTAGTTTGGAGCTAGATGGTGTTATGTGGATTGTCTATCAATAGGTTTGAACATTTATTTTCTTAACATATGTATTATGCCAAGTATGATGTACCTGAGGGCCGCCCGTGGTAATTTTGAACGTTTGAACCAAAGCTAAACCAAATCTAAACCAAAGTCAAAACGTTATTTTTGTCATATTTCGTACCGCGCTAATCATTATAACGGAAACGATTTAGCTCTAATTTGGATACGTATATACGTTGATCAAACGTAGCGGAAACGCGTTAATTTTGACAGTGCTTTCAAACGAACGTTTTTGATTTAGTACATCCTAGTAGTCTGTGCATAGAGTAATACTAGGTAGTTCTATATATAATATAAATCGTAAAGGTGCTCCCTCACCGGGAGCATTCGCGTGCAATGTAACATATAGATTCGACTTTGAGCATTACATTACAATACTACCTCCCTGACCGACGAGCGTTCGCGTGTAATGTAGCATTATAGATTCGACTTTGAGCATTACATTACAATACTACCTGTCTGACGAGCATTCGCGTATAATGTTGTAAAACACATTGCATCATAACAAGGTGCGCATTGTAATGCTCGGTTCTCCTCCTTCACTGATGTAAACTCGTTTTGTATCATAACAGTTTGTGCACTGTAATGCTCAGTTATCCTTGCTCACTGATGTAATGCTCGACTCTGTAACGTTACATTACACGCGAATGCTCCCGGTGAGGGAGCACCTTTAAGGAAGAATAGCGGGGTATTATTTTGACATTCAGATTAGCCATATGCGAACCTTTGCCAAACCCAATCCGTCCAATGGCAATTACGTTGACAAATACCACGATCGTCCTGCTGGTACTTTTTATTGATACTGTACCTACCTTGCTGTATTGACTTCACAAACGCCCGCGCCCATAACAACATACGTATACTATACTTTATTACTTAAATGAGTTTTAAAAAATCGCATCCAACATGTAAACGACAGAGAATGTCAATTCATGAATATTCATACTTACATACATTAATACACACTGGTTTTTAATATCCGACGGGAATCATAAATGTTGCCAGTAATTATGCTGTTCAGTTTGTTTTATTTATATTCAAATGCAAATTATAGTTTTTAGGCTTACTGGTTTATTATGAGAACATATTAAAGTGGAATATTGTGATCATTATCAATAGTAGAGATGGTTAAAAACAGTTAAAATTAATAAGCAACATAATAATAATCGTTTAGTAAAAGCGCAGTCGAAAGTTAACTATTTTAAATTCTAACTTCCGTAGTTAACTGTAGTATTTAATGCATGGTGATACTCTCAGATATTAAGTAGATAAACTTTAAGTTTCTTAACAGGAATATTTCTTAGATAAAACTAGCAAGGTTTGTTCTTGGTTATCAGTTTATCACTGGCAGACGATAAGAGTAAAATCTTGGATTTACCCCTGTATTCGCACTTTGTAGGGTAAATTTATAAGTCTGGCAACACTATACCTATTTCAAATCGCATCTTCTGACAGCAGTGCGAAGTGCGCAAGCATGCATGTTCTTAATTTAAACGGATTACGTATTTATTTTTACACTTTTTTCCAAACTTGTGTGGGTATGCAATAATTCTCCGCAAGCTTTTTATGCCCAAGATAATGCGTTTGATAGTAATCGCGTTTCACGAGACGAGAAAAGAGCTCACTTTGTCCAGCGTATAATTATTGTACTTCTCAGATTACCCGTATAAATTCCAATGCTGCGCGGTGTTGCAAGCTTTTAAAATTTGTTTTCGAACCGCATTTTTGTTGGCATCCATTGGCGCAGAACGCGCAAAGTAAATATTTTTTACGACTATTTTTTGCGTCAGATTGTTTTGCAATTGCATGCGATGATTGCCCGTCTGGGTCAAGTATTTTACGTATAGAATACGTGCAATTACAGAAACATGTGTGGTATTTGAACGATAGTGTTGGTCTTAAAAATATTAGGGTAAACCACTTAATTATGACCACTTAAATTTGACCCACCATAGCCAACGATCGAAAAAGGAAAGGACCCTGCAGTAGGACGATACAGGGTAAATTTGGAACATGAAATGTATCATCTATAAAGTTCAAGGAAATAAATATTATGTATTGTATTGTATTATTATAAAGTACTTATTAGTTAGATGTTAACCCATAGATAAAATACTAATATTAATTTCTTTGCACATGCTCATTGGATAAGTTTCCCATTATTTTCCGCCAGTTACTACGATTGTGCATTCATTAGTACCTACATCTAGCAAATTAGCATCGATAGCTGCGCGTGCGTTCGGCGGCGATCCTCAAAAGCGCAATAAAAAGACAAGACTCAGCTATTCCGAGACCTCTTTTAGCTTTACAAGTGCCTACTGGTTCTCATTCGACCGCTATTGCCGCTATACAGTCAGCGACAAAAGTTTATTTACAAATACCCTCTAAAATTCCTTTTTTTGGGTTCCAAAGTCCGACAAGGAAGCCTTAAGGTTTCACTATATCCATCTGTCTGTCTGTCTCATCATACGCATATTGCCGGCCCTAGAGTGTATGGTCTAGACATAAGTTCTTTTGGTCTGTTTGCCCAGTAATTTATCTTGCTCCAGTGCCGTTCAAACCTAAACTAAGTAAAGCTTGCTCACTACTGTTTGGAGGGATAATATCTGGCACTGTGCTGGTAGCCACCGAGACGGACGCTGTAGAGTCCTACCACCAGGTACAATATTACATAAGTTTAGACAGTTTCGCTTTTTGTTTAGTTTTTTTAGCTTAGTGTGGTGGATACTAACTCGCTTTGTTTAAAAATGTGATGTCGCACTTAAATACCATTTTATGTAAGAAACTAGAGACGTAAAGAGCAATAAGTTGAGTTCAAGGAGGCTAAAGAATTTTGCAACTAACCTTACGAGTCGTGTGATCTTAAAGAAAAGTGAATCGGCTCACATTGAATTTAATGCATGTAAATCGTAATTGAAAATGGTATAAATATGTTTTCAGAAGCAATATAACTTTTATGAAGGTTTTGACATCGCTGATTGAAAGTTTTAAAATTGACTTTATGATTTTCCATTGGCTAGACTGTTGAGTCTAGACGAACACTTATTTTCTATTATTGCGATGTTCCATGGCTCATCACAGGAGAAGAAGAATCGATGGTGAGTTATTGGATTTTGAATCTTATTTATTTATGTTTTCGATTTTAAGATAAAAACACGGAAATTTAAGTTTGACATGACAGTGCCAGTGCCAACCTTTTTATGAATATGTTCATAAAAATATGTTGATTAGATTTTCAAGTTTCAATTAGAAAAAAAGATAAACTCAATATTTTTACAGTTAGGGTCACTAAAGTTAGGTTTGGGAAATTTTAAAAGGTAATAAAACAGAGACTGTCTCTTAAAGCATATTATAAAATAACAAAAAAGCTTGGGGTGAATCTGATCCACCTCGACTGGGCATCCGTAACAAAATTAACAAGAATCATAAAAAAAAGTATTAAGACCAGACAAGTTTCCGGATTCTTATTGAACTGGGGTTAGGAGGAACCGGCATCTAGATTCACTAACGCGTAAGAAGACGAATTAAAGTGGCCCTTGTGATTTTATTGAATAAAGATTGTTTTGATTTGATTTGACATCACGCGATGTATCTACCATACACCGTAAAATAGTTTTAAAATCTCCAAGCTTCGGGCCCAGGATCTCGATTCCAAAAGTCCCTATAGAAGTCGGCATATCCGCTATTTTGAGGGTCTCAAAACATCAGCCGCCGTACCAGCTCTAACAGAAGTCCCCGACTGATGGACTAATTCAATATTAGGTTGTCAAAAAATGCTGCAGTTCAACTGTTGCTTAAAATTGAACATTTCGCATTAGAAATGACAGTTACTTGCTGTTATATTTTTTCTACACTCCGCTGAATGCTCTACCACATTCCTTCGTCAGTGTTCAACTTTGGTGACAGCATAAGCTACCTAAAGACAACCATTATGGTTTAAAATGTTTTAAAATGCGTTGATAGTTTGCTAGAAAAAATCTGTAATTAATACAAAAACTGACTGTCAGTGCTGACAAGCTTGGTTCATAGTATCTCTGCACTGTAGACACTACACACTGTAGGTCGATTTCCTTTCAGGATAAACATTTGTGTGATGAGCATAGGTGTTTTTTCTGCGTCTAGGGGTGTAATAAAGCACCCTAAGTATGTATTTAAATATATATAAGTATTCTGTCAGTCCTCCGGTCACTATAATACAAGCTATGCTTAGTTTGGGGCTAGATGGTGTTGTGTGAATTGTCCACCAATATTTATTTTTTTATAAAAAGTATTATTTTGAGAACGACACTGTTTCGATCCATCTAGAGAATCTTCATCAGGGTGAGTTACATCCTCGGTCCGTGTACGGATTACGTAATAATACAAGAGTACAACCTGTGTTTATCAAAATTTTAAGAATAACTCACGAAAGTGGAAACATATGAAAGTGGAATATATGTACGAGTATATTTAAGAAAATTGACCCTGTCAATTGATATGGTTCGACGAAACTGTAGTGTTCCCAGGTAATATAGAGATGGCATTGAGAGGCGACAGAAGACCGTCAAATTAAAATTATTAAATCCTAAAAATAACTTAATAGCAATATACATCTAGATCCCTTTTATTAAAGTAACTACATAAACAAACAAAGAAATAGAACAAAACAGTCATCAAGCACGCGATAGTAAAATTAAATTAACTTTCGCAATGCGTATACCGCAGAGCTATTACAGCAAAGGATTTGTTTCGTTTTCTGCAAAAAGGTTTACAACTTCTTTATGTAAATACCATTGTATTGGTTCTATCATCTTGTATGGGAATGAGTATTTGTAGGCGATCTTGTAATGCCACGCCACCTGGGTATTTGTTCAAAGACTTATGCAAAGTTGACTTGGAGATGTAAGATGCGCCGAAAGGATGTACAAATATGGTCTCCGAAGCTATCCACGGGAGCATACCTTTGCAGCCAGTCAGGCATACATCAGCCTGATCCCTTTTATGCGCGATTTGTATCAACATGCTATTGCTACCTTAGGCGTCCCTCACAGACAAACGAAGTTAAGCAACTTTCTGCAACGTGTTATCAGTACATAATCATAAAAATAAGGCAGTTACTGAATAAATCCCTTATTTTTAACACACACTAATCAAGATGTGAACAAAAACAGAGACAGGCACGTATATATGTAAAACAGTACATAGCTATGATTATAACAGTATGTCTAATACAATAGTATAATCAATTCTTATATTCTCATAACTGGTAAACTAAAAAGGTCGCGGACTCCCCATATAAGAATATGATGGACATTTATGATGAACATAGTTGTATGCAAAGTGGGATTTTCGTCAGAGTGCTTCCGTGCTTTGATAGGTACGTTCAGCTGCTTCAGCTTTTCAGCTTTACAGAAGTTGAGGCATTGAGTAGCCTGTAAACTCTGTCATCAGAGTGGACGTGGATCAAAGGAGCTAAAGAGCGGGCTCAGAGGCGCGCCTTGGGAAATACCTACGTCGGTAGCAGACTACAATGTGGCAATTTTATCCGAGACTACAAAATACTTATGGATCGTTAAAACTGACCTTGAAGGGTACCCTTTAAGGTCAGTTTTAAACAGAACCAGAACCAGAGCCAGAACCCTTCCGTACTTGTTTAACGGACATTTTAAAAGTTAACATTTTAAAAGTTGTGGCGGCCTTTTAACTCCGTAACCAGAGTGAACGAGTCAAAGATTGGCCTCAGTGGCGCGCTTCGTGGGAGACCTAAGTTAGCAGTGGTTGGTAAAAATGATGAAACTTACCTTGCATTTCATAGCCAGAACCAGTTGGTAGCGGTGTGCAGTCAATGCGTCCTTGTAGGAGCCTTGGCTGAAGTAAGCGGCTCCTAGATTTCCATGAGCTCGGCACTCTCCTGCTGTGTCTCCAAGGCTCTTGGCTACTGCCAGATCCTGTTGCATGTAGTTGATGGCTGCGTCGAGCTGGCTGAGGGCCCAGTGGGCAGACGATAGCGCGCTGAACACTGAACCTCTGTGGAAATATATCATTTGTTATATAAAGTTACATGCGGAAAATAAATGACTATACCCTCTGAGACATCCATAAGGGTTTGAGGAACTAGAGACTGGGGATGATTTTCTTACCTATCATGTCAAAGTCAAAGTTATATAATTTTCAGGGGTTCGAAATCCACAAGGAACCTTTATAATTTTGGTATTGCTGTCTGTCTGTCTGTTTGTCCACTATTAATCAGAGTTCGTGCTCGCAGACAGTTTGCGAACAGTTTTATCGTGATTAAATTTAGCACGGTAATACGTATTAGTAATACAAATAAACTACATTTATAAACCAACTATAAAGACGACTTCATTTATATAAAATACGAAATTTCATTTCCTTGGATGACAATTTTGATTTAAAAACCCAAACTACTGAACCGAGTTTGATAAAATTTCTACGGGACCGATTGGAAGGTATTTGTAAAGTATTTCATGTGTACTTAATATTATAATAATTAAGTACACATGAAAAAAAATTACAAATCGGTTCATAACATAAAAAACCGGCCAAGTGCGGACTCGCGCTCCGAGGGTTCCGTACAAACCTATAGGTATATAAGTAAAATTTCACCCATCACGACAATCGAGTCATAGTTGGATGATGTAACAAAAAATTTACAGTTTTCGCAATTTTTTCTTTATCTGTGCTATAAGACGTTACTTCGTACCAAATTTCAAGATTCTGAGTTCACGAGAAGTACCCTGTAGGTTTTGATTCCCTTGCGAGTGTCGAAAATTTGCGGCATAAACGGCTGTATCTTTTGATTGAATGGGCTTAGAAGTTTGATTTTTTCACCGCTTTAAGGGACAGTAGACCTGAGTATTTGATATAAATTTCAGCTTGATACCTCCACGCGTTCCTGAGAAAAAGTGCCTTGACAGACAGACGGACGGACGGACGAACAACAAAGTGATCCTATAAGCGTTCCGTTTTTTCCTTTCGAGGTACGGAACCCTAAAAAACCATAAAATATAACAACCCTAGAAAAAATTTAGAAAAATTATCACGGCTTGTAGGGTTTATCTAAATTATGTGTCTAGATACACAAGAGAGATTATGAGTAACAGCCTGGTTTGAAAACGTTAAAAAAATCAAGAATGTTCCTTATTAAATTATTGTAGTTTGCTAACTACATTGTCTTGCATTGCTTTGGGACCTGATAACTAATCATTCTTGTCCTTACTAACGTCGGAAGCCTTATCTGTGGCTAGACATTCGTGGCCTATTTTTTTATTCAATACAATCCCAAGGCTCACTGGGGTTTACTAAGACAGCTGGCCCAGCATGGAATCGGGTAGCAAAAGATAGGACAAACTGGAAATCTTTAGAGGAGGCCTTTGTCGAAGGACAAGCTGTTGCAGAAGAACCGCTTGCTGATATATAGTATTAGGTATAAACAAATTTAGTGTAAGTTTATAGTATTAGTTAAGGCATTTCTATTTTATCAACTTGTACTGGGTGCACACTCGTTGCAGATTTCGGATTAGTAAATGAAAAAAAAAACATTGTAAGTAAAAATATATGTAGCAAAACAGAAATAAAGGCTTACTTTATTTTATTTTTATTTATTTATACCCCTAAACTAAAAAAGTCGAAAAAAGACGAAAATAAACTTATTTGCACTTGCTAGTACAGCAAAAAGTACTAGGCTCGCAGAACCGCCAAGAGGTATCCTAAAGGATTTACTTAGTTGATCTGTAAGGTCTTTCTCAGTTACGCTATTTGCTGAGCATCGACTAAAACTGACTTGAACACTACCTTAAAACACTCAGTTTATTAAACAAAAATAAATAATGTTAAGTATATATTTGATATACTCCAATAAACATAACTAGCTCATGTTTAAACAATGTATTTACTATAACTCGATAGATAAATAGAGATTTGTCTTCCCATCCATTAGAAAGCTGTCGTGCATATCATCCGGTTTTCCTGTACCCACCCGAGAATAAATAATATACCCGTACCCTACGTACAGTGAGGTCACAGCTGATAGGAAACATCTGGTTCTCTTTAGATTAGGAGTATTAGATAAACTGCGGGATAAAAAGGCATTCGGCCTTTTATGTTTAAAGATTGAAAAATAAAAAGTTTATGTATTATGTTTATTATGTTTTAAAAACTAAAAAGAATACAATTTAAACCCATAAATGTTTTCATCTTCTGTTTTACCATCTTTAGGGATGCTAATGATATTATTTCAAATGTATTTATTAAAATCTATAATTCTTCATAAAAACAGTACCCAATTAAAAGTCGAATATAAAATTTCATACCCTATTTTTTCACCATTAGGTACATATTATTTCTTCAATTTTTAAATGGGACCAAACGGAAAGTATAGGTAGGTACTCAAACAAAAAAAATACTATACATATCGGTATATAAATGACGAAGTTCTGAGATAACAAACATAATAAAACCTAAACTGAGAACCTCCTCTTTTTGAAGTCGTTTATAAGCTATACTTAATGCCGAGGCTAGGTTATATACTCTTTTTTAGGGAGGGTAGCAGTTTATGTCAAAATGTGAAATGTGTACATAGAATTTAATAGATCAAGACCGATCACTATAAATAATATTGTGGATCAATGCATTTTGCAACATGAAATACACATATAACGCACGGGACTTTACAAGGATGAAGGGCATAACTGGGTGCTAGAGGGAGACGGCAATAGTCTACTAATCAAAGAACGCGTTATACCAGGTTCCGTGAACGCATACATTCATACTTCCATACTAATATTTTGAAAGTGTGCCTGTCTTGTTTGTTTGTTACGTTTTAACGCCTAAATCAGCCGTGATTAGATCGTAATGAAATTCGAAGGAAATAGGATGTTATTTTCGACTCGGTACTACGCAGGTATCACGCGTAAGCCACAGGCAGAATATATACAGGGCGTCCCACGGATATGCCACATTGAGGGAAAGTCCCTTGAATATTGTAGATGGAACATTTTACTAAAAGAAGACATTATTTGAATTTAAAAAATAATTTAAACTGCGTTCATAGATACTTAAATAATTACATAGTTGAAGCGGAAATCGAACCCGTTACACGAGAAAAATAATCATCCTGTAGCTTTATCATACCGATCGAAAGGCTTCATCATAAGGATTATTTTTTGCTAAATAACATAGTGTCACAAATAAAAGGAAGACCATGCATTTTAACATTTGATGTGAAATTTTGTTCAGAAAAATGAAAAGCTTACATTGCCATTATCAATTTATATTAAGTAAATACGTATATATATTCTGCCTGTGGCTTACGTGGCATATTTGATTAACCTAGCTGTTATAAAACAGCTGCGTCAGGTACTCTACTAAATAGCTCGTGTGAAACCGATTAAAATAATCCCGAGATAAATATTTTAATTCGTGATCAGAGCGATGAATCATGACGATCGGTGTAATTTGACATCACACGTTAAACACCTCGTGCAGCTCACCCGTATTCTGGGAACAGGATCGTGCGAGATAACGTAATCGACAGGCTCTCAATGAACTTATTGAGACGTGCCTTTAATAAAGGTGCGATCTTATTAGTACGCCCTGGTGTAGTGTTAGCCCTGTGTTGGATCAAAGGCCGTAGGTTCGATCCTGCTCGTGCATAGTTCGTTGTGCTAGTGCTCACAAATTGTATAGGATATCTGCAGCTTAGGTCGCAATAAGGGTAGTAAAACTACCCTTATTTACTAAACTATTTTACGGTCCGTTCTCTTATACTAACTTTATAAATAGAACTTTAGATACATACTCTCGCAGGCTGTTTATAATATTATAAGTATTTTGTTTTTTTAAGTTCTTATAATTATATGAATTATATTTTTTTATGATTATATATTTTCTTAAACCGTAGGTCTAGCACGCATCACAGAATAATCGACGGCGGTTTTTATCAAATCAGACAGACGCGGAGAAAACCGCGTTGTAAATTAGATACTTCAAAATAGACTTCAGACTAATATAATAATAATAATTAATCCCGGACATTTCACACAGCATCATCTGGCCCCAATGTAAGCAGAGCTTGTGTTATGAGTACCACATGACTGATATACTACTGCTTGTATACTTTTTTTTTGTAAATACATACATAATATGAATAGCGTGGTTTTACACGCGGATTCATTCGCTAGTTCGTGCGAGGATTTAATCAGATCCGCATGTATTGACCATGTCTTTTTGGATACGGCCAAAAAAGTTATTAAATATTTTTAAAAATATTTTTATTTATTCTACCACAATACACTGAAACTACATGTACTAAATTAATTTTAAACAACATTTTGATAAACACGGGTTATATACTCACGTATTATTTTGTCGATGGAAGCACTGACACTGTTTCGATTTATTCAGTGCGAACAGTGAACGCGAGCGGCAACTCACGGACCGCGGATCAAACTCACCCTAAAGAAGACTCTCTAGATGAATCGAAACAGTGTCGGTGACTCCTTCGACATAATAATACGTGAGTAAAACCCGTATTTATCAAAATGTATACAACTCACGAAAGTTTCGAAACATAGCATGTTTGTTTGCAGTAAAGTCTAGAGCAAATATGGCCTCCATTCAGCATTGTGCTGGATACACACTTGAATACCAACCCTGAGCTGATTTTCAGGAGTGAGCAAGCCTACTCTATCAAAACTATTCCATGCACTTCAGTCTCAACAGTAGCCAACTCTGGTGAAGAATAGCAAACCCGAAATGATCCAGCCTCCATCCTGGCCTATTAACTTTTGACTTAACGTGCCCTCCAAAGCCCACTGTGGTCACCCATCCAGGCACTGGCCATCACATTGCTTAACTTCGCTGCAGTTAAACGAAGATAGCTATGCCAATAGGACGTACTTCAATGAAAATCTACGTAAGTAATTTATACTAGCTGATTCGCACGCGTTGTACTTACTATGAGTAAGTACAACGCGTGCGTTGTAATTACTGTGAGGCAATAAAATAATATTAAATAATGCTGGACATTTCACACAATATTATCTGGTCCCAAAGTAAGCATAGCTTGTGTTATGGGGTACCCATAAAGTCAAAAGTCAAAGTCAAAAGATACTTTATTCAATACAATCACAAGGATCACTTTGAAACGTCTTACATACTAGGTGAATTTAGGTGCCAATTCATCCTAACCCAAGCCCTAGAAGAACTGACAAGAAACTCGTCTTGGTCCTAGCGCTTTTTTACATGAACCATCCATAACACAAGCTGATATACTACTAACATACTGACAGATTGCCAGCTCAGTTGTTAGTAGCTCTGCCTTCTGCGCTGTAGGTTGAGGGTTCGATTCCCTCACAGGACAAACATTAGTGTGATTAATATAGGTGTTTGATCTGTGTCTGGGTTATAAACTATTATATGTATGTATTTAAAAATATATAAGTATTCTATTGGTCATTTGGTCACCATAATACAAGCTATGCTTAGATTGGGGTTAGATGGTGTTTTGTGCGTTGTTCACCAATATTATTATTATTATACTTTTTTTTAATAAATACATATAAACATATAAACACCAACAGTCAACACTCCAGAAACAATATAAACTAGCGGACGTTTTTGTCCGTTGTTGTTGTATTGTTATTGTTTAAACGAACACTTTATAGTAAACAAATAGAACATAGAAGAATTAATATAAATAACATTGTTCAATCGGCGGATCTTTATAAGAGAGAGATCTCTTTCAGGCAACCTTTGGATGGATAGGATCAATTTTTTAAAAACTAAAGAGAAAATCGATTTCATTGCATATAGAAAATATGTAACCGAATTAAATCCTTGAATTTTTTTTAAGTCGGTTAAAAAAGCTTTTAGTTTACGCTTTTTAGTAGGTACTTATTTTTCGAAATTTGTAAACACAACTGGAAAGTCACAGGAAAGCAAAATACGAAATTTCGTTCACTTGGATGACTTATATTTTCCAGCTATTTTGATTTAAAAACCAAATTACTGGACCGATTTTGATGACATTTCTATTATAATCGGAAAGTATATCCTTTCACATAAAAAGTTTTTTTTAATCGGTTCATAAATAACGGAGTTATGAGGTAACAAACATATAAAAGAGAACCTCCTTTTTTGACAGACGGAGGCATACAAAAAGGTACATAATATACCAAAACTTAAAAATAAAAATAAAATGTTAATGGTGAAAAGGGCCCAAATAATATCTTTCGGCTCCAAGCCATCTCCTGAAAGCGGTGCATGCTTCTGACCAACGAATGAGGCTCTGAGGAACTACCCGCCAACAAGCACGGGACGAGCGCGGCGGGTTCAAAATCCCCCTTTTTATGATAAAAAACCTTTGCCCAGTAGTGGGACACGATAGGTTAAGGAAAAAACCAATGATAATACTAACAAACTAAATATATATAATAACGATTTTTGTAAAATAAAAAGTAGGTTATGTTACATTTTACAAATATATTTTTTGTTTTAAGTTTGTATTTAGTAAAAATTATGTTATATCTATGCACTCGTAGGTATATATAATGTATTTACAGAATATATTAGCCCCAATTCTGTAGCTGTTTCTGGCTGTTCAATCTAAGTAAAATTTCATAAGAGATGAACTTTGTTTTGCGTAGCTTAAAGTCCGATTTAGGGTAACATAAATGACAGTTTTAAATAAAATACTAACAAATAATATAACTCTCCTGCGTTATATTATTAGTAGGTAACAGTTACAATTACGATATAATCGTAATTCTATTTTTGCGTCGGTGTAGCTTAAAGAAACTCATATCATTAATGGTAATTATCTGCATGTAATATTCGATTACGGAGTTACACAAAACATTTTTATTCGAAACCCTATTGGTTTATGCAAATGGCTTCCATTTAGGGCCACGGTTTTATTCGTATCATTATAAAATACCATTATTATCGAATCATCTGTCAACGGATATAATCTCGATACAGATCCGATACAAACCCTGTTTGTAAACGAGTAGTTGAGACTTTTTAGGGTTCCGTAATATTTTACATGCCAACTCATTGAAAAAAAAGTGAAAAAGCAAAAAATAAACATGTCTAAAAAGTTTGAGATTGTAACTTTATTAATAAAAGCTACCTATTCGGATTATAATGCAGATAATTGTTTTTGATCCTAGTTTCATTATTAAACCAAAGTTGCGCCTAAAATCAAAGTGCTCATTACTCATTCAGTTCAGTGTTTTCACTCAATCAGTTAACTAGTTAATTTATGGCATAAACTTAATTGTGTATGCCATAATATTAACTAGCTGCCTACAGCTTCGCAAGCGACCTGAGCAAAGTACCTACAGACGTAAATACAACGACAAAGACAAACAGACAAACAGACAAACAGACAAACAGACAAACAGACAAACAGACAAACAGACAAACAGACAAACAGACAAACAGACAAACAGACAAACAGACAAACAGACAAACAGACAAACAGACAAACAGACAAACAGACAAACAGACAAACAGACAAACAGACAAACAGACAAACAGACAAACAGACAAACAGACAAACAGACAAACAGACAAACAGACAAACAGACAAACAGACAAACAGACAAACAGACAAACAGACAAACAGACAAACAGACAAACAGACAAACAGACAAACAGACAAACAGACAAACAGACAAACAGACAAACAGACAAACAGACAAACAGACAAACAGACAAACAGACAAACAGACAAACAAATTCGACTTTAGATTCCGCTTGCTACAACTTTGGAACCATCCCATCAAATACTCAAGCTTGACCGTGACCTGTTTTGTTTTTTCTCATTAAGTGAACAGAATAGGACCGTATCCACTGATCGATCCATCAAGTGTAAGATAAGATCGGACGAGGTGTGGGTTTCGACACTTCGGCCGTGGGCCCTGAAGTGACACTTCGGTGAGTTGACGATTTTTGTGTGAAAGTCACTTAAACGTATAAATGCCTGATTTGCGCTTAATATGGTCTCGTAAGCGTCAATTCCCTCGATTAAATTTTACTAACCTAATCCATTTAATAGCCATTAGCCATTTATTTGCTGGGCTCACCGCTCAGTTGGTAGCAGCTCTGCTTTCTGCAATGTAGGTTAAGGGTTCACTCCCGCCCAGGATTAACATTTGTGTTATAATCATAGATGTTTGTTCTTTGACTGGATGTTTAGTATCTTAAGTATCTTAAGTATGTACATATTTAAAAATATTAATTCAAGGCGTCTACGTCTGGTAGAAATATCGCGTGACCAGCAGGCTGCTGTCTGCCGCAGCTTATTAGCATTGCCATTCGACATAGCAATGCCGCCAGATCTAGCTCAGTTGAGCTATCTATAGCTCGTTTTACACGGTCTTTGATAGCTCAACTCTTTCATATGTATTTTTACTATCGTATATTATTCTGGAAACATTTCTATAATTATTTTGAAATTAATTTTATCACCTAGTATTTTATCAGTCATCTAGTTTCCTATAGTACAAGCTATGCTTAGTTTGAGGCTAGATTGTGTTGTGTGAGTTGTCCACCAATATTTGTATTCATTTATTTATACTTTCATACCAATAATTGATCTATAGACATCGAGATAGATAAGAAACTGTCTATAGGTAGAATATATTTAACTAGTTGTTGCCCACGACTTCGTCCGCATGTTTTAAGGAATTGTAGTTTAAATCCTTCCCCAGGATGCAACTTATCTCCTTGGCAAAATTTTATTGATAAGTTTCAAATCAATCACACCCATTAAAAAGTTTCCATACAAACTTTCACATCATGTTTTACTCCTTTATGAGGCTTATTTT